>OY756421.1:17917041-19126725 GCA_963576905.1 Mystacides longicornis | reverse complement strand
TACCTTGCAATTTTTAAGATTAGGTACCTATTTTAAATGCAATTATTAATGGTTTATTGTTTATATTCATGATCCTTTGAGAAAGGGAAATCTTTAAGGAAATCAATCATTCAGCAGATCAACCTTTGCACTTGAGTGTTTAAACGTTCAGGATAATAGAATAGCCGCGGTCACTGTCACTTGCAGATGTTGGCCTGTAGTAAGCAGGTTGTACCCAATCTATGGATGGAAGTTTTTGAAATGCGCACATTCACGTTACCTGCAAATTCATGTTTCGCAGTAAAAAATGACTGAAAAATGTTGTTCAACATTATGATTTGTAAAATTTTCTTTCTGCATACATTTCGAAACGTACGTTCTGGTCAAAATTATTTATTACTAGCTGACCCACCCGTCGAACTTCGATCCACCCCAGATTAATAAAATGTTGTGTTAACGGATTTTCGACATCTATAGTAAGGGAATTGCAAAAATAGCAAATTAAATCACTAAAGAATACTTTTTCTGATAATAGACAGAAACTAACCTCTGATAATATTTATATTGCATACGGCGTTGTATGCTGGTTCCGGTTTTCCCAGCGTGATTTAATTGAGTTTCATAATAAGTTTTTAAAACACACTTTATTTTTTGCTCTGAGGCGGGAAGAAATTCAATGGGTTACTTACAAAATCTACGATACTATAACTTTTTTTTTCAATAGATGGCGGTATAGTAGAAAATTAGTCACACGTGAAGTATGTAAGGTTATCTATAAGTAGGCATATTAATACGTGAGGGAAAAACTTTGTGACCATTTTTACGAAAATTGCGCGGACGGAGGAGTATGAAATGTCGCATACTTATAGTTTACATATATAGAGGAGTGGCGAATGCTAATATTTTTTTTAAATTATTCATAAAAAAAGGTTAAATCAATAAAAAAAAACATTACAAACACTACTGTAATGTTATGTATTTGACATGCACACACACAGACAGACTAATGGGCGCAGAAAGTTATGTAAAAGCGGTATATTCAAATGGAAGGTGTAGGTAGATATTTGATACTCACACTCACTCCGATGTATGTATTTGAAATTGACACAGACGCATATATTATTTTGTTTATCCGTGGTCAAATTGAGATTGGATTAATGTTGTTTGTCTTTGATAATAATAGAAAATACTTTCTACATATCATTTCAAAATTGACGTATCCATGTCATTGTTTTGGAAAGAAAATTGTGAAATAGTGATCGTCTTTGACAATGAAACCTCAATAATGTTCAAACTTATAATTTAAAATAGTCGAATTTCGAGCACTGGTCGATCTCTAGTTTTATATGAAACAACCTTCGATCATTTCGAAATTATTATGGAGATTCCAATATTCCTGCGCCCTGAGCTACCAGCAATAAGGAATAATAGGGATGGTCATCCATCAATAGACTAACCACCAGAATTCTTCCATTGTGCTGGTTGTACTTAAAGGTCCCTTCCCTTTCTTTCAGAAATCGCCGCTCTTCCTAAGGTTATCCGTGGGGGGTAACTCCATCCCCCTTTATATAAAAACAATATTTCACATTATTATTACTACTTCTTCTTAAAACCTGTATTTGGCATATTAACATACTATACAGGGTAAAATGAATCTATCGATTATTTTTTTAAAACACGTTAAATTTTTTCTCAACAAAAAAAAAACCTAATGTATAGATTTCCACAAACACGTCTTTGAAATATATTCATTAATTTTTTTGATTACTTGATGGTCTCCTATATATATCTAGCAATGAAACTAAAATTATAGACAACCCAGCTGCCAGACAAAAAAAACTCTTAAAATAACACCACATAACAAGTTGAAAAACTATGTTAAAAAAAAAATCTATTAAAATAGATAGCCATTTTAAGGCAGAATTTAATAAAATTTTAAGCATAATCACGAATATTGGTTCTAATTATCAGATTATATTTAGTTTTTATTTAGTTTTTCACACAAATATTATTCATTTCCGCTTATGACAGTTGCATCGATAGTCAAGTTTATATTTTTGTAAGCATCTAGTTAATTAAAAATATATTTTGTAACTTGTTTTTTATGCAGCAAGTATTAATCAATGAATAACCAAAATTTTTTGACAAATTTCATTGGCAAAGTATTTCTGTGAAAGATAAAAATGGTCAACACTTGGATTGAGCCCAAAACCACCATCATGAATGTCGCACACAGAATCGCTGGACTAACAATCACTTCCATTGTGAAAAAAATCCAATTCAAAGTAGGTAGGTAAACGCAGTATGTTTTGTTTGAAAGGTGAGTGTCTGTGCTCGTCAACGCTCCCTGTATAAAAGATAATATTTTATGTGTAATAGATTCAGGGGGATGTTAGCTTGGGAGATTAAAATATTGAATGGATACCTGACCATATCCGTAATGATTTAGCTTTTTTTGTTTGAAAAATGATGCATGACACAATATTATAACACCGCGACGGACGGTTGGGCATCTGCTTGTTTCGTAATTCTCGCGATTCAAGTGAAGTGTTAACAACATGTACGTAGGTACCTAATCTTATAAGAGATTTTGAGCGAACACTAGTGTGGATATCGGTAAGGTAATCATTTCAAAATAAGAACAGTTTCTTATTTGCTTTGCATAAACAAATAATGAATGAATTTTCCAATCTAGGTCGTTCATTTGGTTGAGTATCCCTTGACGGATATGGTGAGGAATTTGGTGGTCCTGAATTGGGCGCCAATATACTCTTAGATAGAGAACTGTCGACAATCATAGATCCGTAAGATCTCGAACCTTAGACCTTTGGTTACTTACTCCGAGAAGATAAGTCCTCGCGTCTGCAGCTAATCATCGAACAGGATCGAGAGAAGACAATATGTTGTGGAATATGAGTAGAAGACAACTGTCATGGCTCCGAGTGTCTCAATATAAAGGCGTGGACTGGAATCCAAACCACCCAGAACTGATCCATGCAGCTAGGGACAGGAAGGCCTTTATTGCTCAAGCGATACGCAACGTCGAGGGAACTGAACAGGAATGCGATCAGTATCATTCAAAATTGATTTTATTTATACGATCAGTCCTCCTGTGTTGGCAATGATTTCTGTTCAAGCACGTTTGTTTTAGATTTTTTTTTCTATGTTTTGAAAAGGCGCTGATTAAAAAGGGGAGCAAATAAAAAAAAATGTGTCATTCATTTGAAGGGATCATACCATTTGCTCTATTTAGCAACAATGAGAGCGATAAAAGAATTAGTCATAAATACTGGCAGTACAGCATTAAATTCCCCACAGCTATGTTAAAAAAAGGACTTGGAGTTGGTTGGAAGAATAGGAATGAAAAGATTATGAAATTGCTTAGAGTAAGAAGAAATTCACCCCTTTTATCATGAAACAAAGGTGACAATTAGGTCGAAGCAATAGAGTGTGAATAAACAGCTCTAGATAAGGGATTATACTTCCGTGGTTGAAATAGTTTAGCAAAAAATAACAATGGAAACAACGATAAAAATTTTTGATGCGCTTGCAAAACAAATACGATATGTAATTTTGTTATTTGCACAAATATTTAAGATGAAAACTGAGATTTATGTAATCAGTTTTAATATGAGTACCTAACAGTTGCATTATTATGTACCTATATGTACGCCCTGATTAAATTTAGACTTTTTATGAGAATACGGCAATTATATTCCCGTAGACCTTCCCAGACTATGCTTTTTACCTGTCATCTCATATTTTGCCACATAATAATATGCCGTTGATATTACCTATTAAAGATTGATGAGTTTTGCCGAAGCAAGCGTGGTTTTTCCTAGTAAAATATTTTTCGTAGTCCTTTCAAGATAATGATGACTTTTATTGTGTTTAATGAAAAAACAAATCGAAAGTTCTCCACATTCACGGCGATACGGCGGATGCTCCTACACGTCAGCGGACGGCATTTTGACAGCCATTCTAGAGAAAAATCGTTATCCAACAGTCTGAACTTCCTTTTAAAAATAACCTCGTATATCCTAATGACAAACGATATCTACACATTGATGCGGCATATTATATCTCAAAGAAAGGCTTTTCTTTAAGATAAATTTATTTAGCCTCTGTTAGATGCGTCGGGCCTATGTCCGTCTTGGCAAATTGGAGTTAGGGGGTGTTCTCGTGATACACGTATCTAATCATGCGCTATAAATTCGTTAAAAAACAACTTCTGTTTTTATATATTTTTTTTAATTTATTTTTTCAATAGGTAGGTACATGCATCAACCTGGTTCCATCCAAGGTGAGCACAAAATATTATGCCATCTTTCACAGAAAGCAAAGCTTGAGTCGTGAAAGAGGAAATAGTAACCTTTAGTAAGAAAATCGGCGTCTGAACTGCTAGGCTGCCAGACACTTGTAAATAACCAATTTTGTGTAGACACCTATGTACGTATCATCATCAGACTAAACTCAAAACTTTTAAGTTTGATGGGATCGGCAAGAGATATGGAGAAATGAAGTCTCGCAGCGGCCACCTTGAGGCTAAAATGAAGAATTCATCACTTTTGTACGAGTATTTTATGTATTAACTTAACCAGCTTACCAAGTTTTCTTTTCGTTAGCTTCTGTCATACACCCGCGAAGATATTTTAAAACTAATTACCTAATGTTCTTAAACACTTAAAAGGGAATACCCCATTAGTTTAATCCTTGATAAAACACAAGGGATGCAATCTTATTAAAAATGAATGCGTCCATTAGCGCGTCTTTGGTGGCCGACCAAATGGGTAGGGAGAATTTACAGGACTAATTAAAAATTCATATAAATATGTACCAGGACCCCGAGTGGCTGTGGTTATTGCGGGTGCATGATGTAACTCTGGCGGTATGAAGTACGGGTAAAGGGTTACATCCACAGAATTCTATACAATAACCTAGAATCCCGACTCGCATTCAAAAGTGAGGCCGAAATATTGCAGCTTTTGACAGTTCGGTTCCAAAAAGATCGCGGTACGGCGTATATTTATTCAGTTGTTTTCTCGTGTTTTTTACACTAAAACGCATTTTTACGTTGAAATAAGTGATATTAGATCATTTTTAAGTTTCTTTATAAACGTTAACATCATTTTTTACGTTCCGTTTTGCCTACCGTACTGTCAAAATTGCCGTCCAAATCGGCTTCACTTTTTTATTATGAAGAGATATAGGAGTACTCCATCTAGGTAGTTATATATAAAAATCTATGGTTACATCACATCACACACACAAGCCAATTATTGAGTTGCTTTTGAAAGATGTAAGACAGTGACCCTTAAAGCCACGAATATTATACTATATATTTTTAAGCTAGAGTTGATCTAACTAGAGCGATCTCTTTTGCGTCTAGGAGTTTCGGCAGAAACCTCTCAACTATAAGGTAGATAGGTCAAGTTCTCGAGATATTTAGCGCTCTGTTAGACATCACCGTACAGTGCACGCATATAGATTGCCCAATTATTATGTTCCAGGTATAGGCTCTTGGTGCCCTTGCTAGAGAAATCAAGCTCTGCAGTGAAAGTATTCAAATTTCAGAGTGGACTATGTCTGTAAATAGCGCCAACTCTAACTTTTAGCTTTCTAAAGTGTACCTTTACAACTTCGCCCTCAACCTTACAGGTTCTAAGGATTTAATGGTATAGTTTTAAGCGACTTCGTTTCCGTTATTCTGAGTAGTTGTTAAGCTCATTTAAACTTTGTTCATATAGTTTGGTCTAAACATATAAAATAAAAAAGATAGGTATTGACAAGTATGCAATTTCGTGGATTAACCAGACAAAGAGTCTTAAATCAATCTTAGTTAGTGCGATGTCTTATTAATGCGATATATTTAGAATGGCGATGAACTGTTGTTACTGTTTTTAGTACCTACTGGCGGAGTGTCACTCTCTTTAATTACTCGGTAATGGACCCGATCCCTGTACCTACCTCTTAAATGACCAATTTGTTAATAGTCAGCTGTTGTGTGTGACTGATGCTAGGTACCTAGTAGCCACCAGTCCCAGTTCTAATTAATTGGAAGAAATGAACTCATAGATAGCTGCGTGCTTCTCAGATGCTGTTGGGTGCTAGGTAGGAGATGAATATCATGTAGTGGGATCATTGTAGATGTTTCCCACGCATATTTAAGCCTTAATATCCATAGACACGCATATTTTTATTAGTCCTAGCTACCAAGTAATTATTATTGCTAGTTTTTTTATAAGGATAATTATATGACTTAGACGCCAATATAGGATTGTAGTGTAATTACCTACTCACTACACGTATTGGAATATTTTCTTATAAGTGTGCGTTTACATCCAACGGATATAGAGTCAGAACTAGAAAAAAGCATTCCCTCTGAATCACTGATAAACCAATAAACAACGAGCACAATAATTATTACCATCAATAATTATTAATGGGCCATGACAGGTAGCGCGCGCCAGATATATGTATATGTCGCTCGAAAACCGTCGCTTAAAGATCGCATATGATGACTTATATGTCTAATATATCGCATTAATTTATTTATAAGACTACTGTACAATGTTTTTGTCATAAATTGCTTTCCACAAGACGGTTATATCTACAAAATAGTCGAATAAAATGGGCCCATTTTGGTTATATATAGACCTAACATAGGACTAATATCCGATAATTTTCTGACGTCTATATGACTATTTTATGCTAGTTGGGTAGTTCTTGCTCGCTATTGATTGCGCAGTGTCAATATTAAGGAAAAAGAAAGAACGCTCCATCTCCAGCTGTGTGATAATTTGGTTTAAAAATGTATGTTCTAAGAATAAAATATTTTTCATACTTATAAACATATGAAATCTGAAATTATTGGCAAATACCAAAATATCACATGTTAACAGACCTCTGATATTCAAATTTTTAGCTTACTTGTTGACTTACATAGTTATAACGTTGGCTTGAACACCGGTGTTAAGAATTAGGTTTTCTTTCCCAGCAAGAATTCCTTAGTGAGAACGATAAGTCCTTAGTATATGCTTATTCAAACTTCGTGGACGGTTTGTTCAAAGCACCACGCATATTCATAATAATCATACTAGGTACTGGCTGAAGAGGTAGTAAATATTACAAACTGAATAATAATTCTATATATAGTAATACATACAATTATAGCAGTGTAAGTATCTTTAGATATCCTTCTTTGAAATGAGAAACAATGCAAGAACGCGGAAGTGTCTGTGAAATTGCAGGCACGTATAAAATATGTAGGTACATAGGTACCTTCCTATGTGCCATCTTCTGGTGTTAGGATAAATGATAAAGACAAAGCTCGTTAATTAATAGGTAAGTAAGATGATCTATCGCGGAGTCATAGGTACCAACGTCTATATGCCTTTACTGGTGCACCTAGTCGTCCTATTAAGCTGTACCCGTATTCTGTATTTGTATGAAAAACCATACATACAAAATGTATCATGTAATTCTCACTTTACTTCCGTGACTATATTCCGATAAAACTTAGAATACGGGTACTGATACGTATGGGTAGGTACAAACGTTTTCTACTAGGTAGGTACTATTCATTCCTAAAAACTTGGCCAGTATATACGTCAGTAACTTGGTATTTTCATAGAAACACTCTAACCCCACGAGATGACAAAACCGATTCGACTACAGGAAGAATTTTTCATAATAATTTCAATTTTGTTTGTAAGTCGAAAGTTGGTATGCCAATGAAAAATAACAGTTGTACGCGAGAAATAGTAGGTACATATATCGAAGAAATGGATTATGATACGTACTAAATTGTGTCAAATTGTCCACAGTTCTCAACGTGGTATAATAAAATTTGACCCTTTAATGAGTTTGAGGGATGATACAAATCAAATCAAATCAAAACTCCCTTTTAACTCCACTCAAGAGCATAGGGAGGCAACAACAGCTCTCCACTGCGCTCGATCTTGCGCAATGCTTATGACCTCCTCCCACACCATGTCCAAATCCTTCAGCTCTGCCTCGAAGGAACGGAACACGCTATGAGAGGGTCTTCCACGTCTTCGAGACCCTGATGGGAGGAAAAACAGCGCTCTCCTCGGCCAATTGTCATTCGGCATCCTCAATACATGTCCCAGCCATGCCCATCTCCTCTCCGTAATGGTGGAAGTGATGGATACTTTTTGTGCCTGGGCTTTAGTCAGGTGCCAGGACTCACACCCATACAGAATAATGGGCAACACACACGCATCAAACAGTTTACATTTCGTCTCGATACTAAGCGCCGACGCCTTCCATACCTATCTTGTCAAGGGATTATATACACAATATAACAATTATTACTAATTGTTGAAATACGCTCTGTTGACTTTATACTGTAACGATAGGGTATTGGTCACATCCTTGTATTGATGACAGCTATATATGTGATTGTCAATTGTCATTTTTTATGCTGCTTAACCTTTCTTCTTGTCTTTGCTCGCTCTCTTATATTTTGCTCGTTGGTGAGTACACTTGTGTGATTTTGTTACTCTCAATAATAAAGTGAATCCTTATAACAAAAGCTACTATATTATTTCACAACCAATCCTCCATCATTCTGCTACAAATTCTACAGGTTATGGGCCCAGGTTTTTGGAGGATTGGTTAATATTGAAATTAAACTTTTGTTATCAAGAAGTAGTGACCTCGTGGTCAACATGGAAAACAGGAAAGTTTACCAGGTGGAGAAGTTTAATGGATCGAACTTCCAATTATGGAAGTACCAGCTAAGTATAATACTAAAAGCTGAAGGCCTCGTGGGCGCTGTCGCACCACCAGACACTGTTACGGCAGTAACTGAAGACGTGAAAAAAGTGAAAGAGCAGGAAAATATACGAGCAATGTTGCTGATTTCTACAGCAATGGAGTTTGAGCAGCTACAGACGGTGATGAACTGCAATACTGCCCATCAAATGTGGGAGAGGCTAAAACTCATTCATGAGCAGAGATCAAGTGTGAACAAAGTTAACCTCAAACAGAAGGTTAAGTTTATTGATGTATGTAATTTATGTATTCAATGTTATAATTGGTAGCAAATAAATTGGAATATAAGAATTTGTTGGTACCTAGTTTCATAATATGATGGGAGATGCATATTTGTTATGTATACCTAACTATCCATCATTAACTTGTTGTTTTACTAGTAGATATGTAAATGATTACTGAAAATATTTTTGATATGTTTTTGTATGCAAAGATTGAAGTTGTATTGCATATTATGTTCTTTTTGTTTTTATTTACCAAGGTGAAATGAAATGTATATTTGGTTTGTTGATAACTTTTTATTTATTTATTTTTGCATACAGGTTCAATTGTGGGATGTTTATGGATAACAATATTGTAATTTAGTCAACAAAGAGTGGGAGTGTTGAAATACGCTCTGTTGACTTTATACTGTAACGATAGGGTATTGGTCACATCCTTGTATTGATGACAGCTATATATGTGATTGTCAATTGTCATTTTTTATGCTGCTTAACCTTTCTTCTTGTCTTTGCTCGCTCTCTTATATTTTGCTCGTTGGTGAGTACACTTGTGTGATTTTGTTACTCTCAATAATAAAGTGGGTTTTTTGGTCGGTGGCGGTGTGAGCGGAGCGGACGTGTTGTCGACTGCATCGGAGAATAATTAACAGATATTTCCTTTTGAATTATTTCACTAATATTACTAAATATACCTTTCATTATTTACTTACTACTAACATTTTGAATAACTAATAACCACTTACTTTAGTACCTATAATATATAATTATTTTTGTTTTCATTTTTTCCGTTATAAACAACGTTATTATTTTTGTTATTTTTGTAAATTTATTGTTACCTCGAACGGCTGAGGCGCGGCGGGCAGCGGTGTTCGTCGCTACAACCCGGTGAGCGCGGACAAATTCATTTAACCCATTGAGACCGCCGAGGTTTTTTTTTTTTTTTTTTTTTCTTTCTTCATTTATTTTTTTTTCTTCTCTTATTATTAATTTGTTTCGATAATTAGGTGTATACAAGTTTGAATTGTATATCCCTGTATTACTGTTTAGGTTTTCTTTCCTTCTTATCATAAGTTTCTTGATATAATATACTTACCCTCATTTTTTGTTTTATGCTACATTACTTAAATTAAAATGATCGATCCTCCTGACCCAGGAGGTACTCCCGGTGATGACGTTAATACTCGCGCAAAATTTAAAAGAAGAAGAGTAGAGGAAAATATGATTAAGGAAAATCCATCTCATAGGATCGAAGAGGCCGTCTCAGACGATCGTAAAACGGAGGAAATTCCCTCGCAGTCGCGAGAAGAAGTCGATGCCTCTCCTGAACAACCACAAACAAACATTAAAAATCAATTAGTTATGAAATACAACACCTTATCAACAGGTCCCTTTATCGTTTTTGTTGAGCGATTAGATCCTACATATCCCATACATCCAATGACTTTTGGAGGTATTATGGCTCGTTCTAATATTAAAGGAGTGACAACCGGAGGAGTAAAAACTGAAAGTCGTAGAAGAATATCAGTAACTTTCACTAGCCATCAACATGCAAATGAGTTTATTATCGATCCTATTCTCGAGAAAAACGGGTTTAAAGCATTCATTCCAACTTATAAACTCACAAAAATGGGCGTCATTAAAGGAGTTCCCACAAGTTTGACTGATGAAGAAATTATGGATTCCTTGGAAATACCCTCTCCCTTTGGTAAACTAATAAAAATTAGACGACTCAGCAAGAGAGATACCACGTCTGAATCACCAGCCTGGAAACCCTCCACCACCGTGGTTATAACTCTGGAAGGCCAAAACCTTCCAGAATATGTATACCTGTATTATAACGCCCTCAAGGTAGATACGTACATATATCCTACTATTCTTTGCAATAAATGTGGCAGATTTGGCCATATTAGAAAGCGATGTGATTCTCAAGCTAGGTGCTTGAAATGTTGCGGAAACCACGTTGTGGAAAACTGCAATATCGCCAATAACACAGATTATAAATGTATTCAGCCACGGTAACCACCACACAAATAGTTCATCCTGCCCTGAACTTCTAAGGCAAAAAAATATTAAAAAAGTAATGGCAAACGATAACGTGTCCTACCCTCAAGCATCAAAAACTGTTCCAGAAATTACAAAGTCATACAGCGCAATTACTGCCTCTACTCCTCAACAACAAGCCTACAGACCATCAATACATAAACATGTTACTCCCCCTCAACAAACCAAACCCTACATTGACAAGAAAGAAATCGAATCCTTATTATCTTACAAAAATGGCCAATCTACAAGTTTTGCAGATGGTTGTGCCCTTAAAGAAGTTCCATCTTCCGGTCTATCTCAATCAGACATTACATCCACGAATTATGTTTCTACGCTAGTAGAATTACTCGTTCAATTATTAACGTCATATAAGTCAAATACAGAAAATCTACCGTCCAACGTTGCCGATATTATTACACAACTAAACAACAATCTTAAACTATTTTTATCTCAAAATGTCGACAAATAAAGATAATTCCACAATGTCAATCTTGCAATGGAATTGCAGAAGCGCAGTTTCAAATAAAACAGAAATAATGTATCTCTTAAAAAAGTATAATATCAAGATCGCCCTCCTTTCAGAAACATGGATCCGTCCAGACTCCGTTTTCAAAATCCCAAACTTCAATTGCATCCGCGGTGATCGCCTGGAAGGCAGAGGAGGCGGAGCCGCGATTCTTGTCCACGATACTATCCAATATGATGAAATATCCCTTCCATACAACCCTTTCTTAGAAGTTGTAGCTATCTCCGTAGCAAATATTGGGTACGTCTCTCTATACATTCCGCCAAATTCTGGTTTCGATAGTGGATATTGGAATTCTATTATACCGCTTCTTCCAACCTCCTTCTTTATTCTAGGAGATTACAACTGTCATTCACAAGCATGGGGCTGTAAAGTCAACGATAGAGCAGGAAACTGCCTACTTTCGTTTGTGGACTACCATAATTTAACAATTCTAAATGATGGTACACCTACCAGATTAACATCCCCGAGTCAGAACCCCAGTGCAGTGGATATCTCAATATGCACGGGAGACTTGGCCGTAACTACAAATTGGACTTTATTAAATGATCCACTGTCTAGTGACCACATGCCAATTATATTAAATGTTACTACCAAAACTCTCAAAATAACTTGTAGAAGTAAGCGTCAATTATATAAACTAAACAAAGCAGATTGGACTGGATATTCGGAGGCTATCTCCAGAATATTTTCCATGAATAATTATTTAAACGGAATTAACTCTGTCGAAGAAAAATATGATCTACTGACTCAAACTATATATGAAGCGGCAGATGAAAATATACCCAAGAGAAAAGGAGGACAACGTATAGGACGATGTGCTCCATGGTGGGATGACGCCTGTAGTAAGGCAGTCAATGAGAGAAAATCGGCAATGCGCAAATACAGAAAAGATATGAGTAATGAGAACTACTTCAACGCTAAGGCTGTCCAGGCAAAAACCAAAAAAATACTAAGACAAAAAAAACGAAAGGGATGGTCTGATTTCTGCTCATCCCTTTCACCAAGTTCTTCTCCTTCATATGTTTGGAACATGATTCGCAGATTTAGAGGTTCTTTGAGTCACTCTCCCGTACGCAGAACAAATTCTGAATGGCTTCTTGATTTTGTTAATAAAATTGCTCCTTCGCACGTTCCAAACCTCAATGATCTTCCTTTTACACAACTAAATTCTTCCCAGCCACAAGCATTTAAAGAATTAGAAGCACCATTCTCTCTAAACGAATTAAAAATAGCTCTTCATAAGGCCAGACCTACTTCTCCAGGGTTAGATATAATTCCGTACATATTCCTTAAAAAAGCACCAGATGTATTTCAATCATTTTTTCTTGATATTTGTAACCAAATTTTGAATACTGGCGAAATCCCCTCAATTTGGAAAAAACAATTAATAATTCCTATTCTTAAACCCGGAAAGGATCCATCCGAGGGCTCGTCTTATCGCCCCATAGCTTTGTCTCCTTGCTTGGCAAAGGTACTGGAGCACATGATAAAGACGAGACTCGAGTGGTTTTTTGAAAATAAGAGTATACTCCCACCGTCCCAACTCGGATTCAGAAAATCATTATGTTGCCTGGACGGCCTTGGCACACTCGTTACTGACATTCTCATATCTTTCTCTAAAAAACAAAGCACAGTTGGTGTTTTCCTGGATGTTCAATCTGCATACGATAATGTTAACCTTCATATCCTTCATCAAAAGCTTATTAAGTATTCCATTCCGTCAAAACTAGCTATACTTATTTTTAATCTTTTTACCGAAAGACATATCTCTATCCCAGATAATGAAAGAGTTGTAGAAAGGAGTGTATGGAAGGGTCTCCCTCAGGGCTCTGTCCTCAGTCCTATTCTCTTCAATATATATTGCGCAGACTTGAACAACTCTCTCAATGAACAATGCAAGCTTTTACAATACGCTGACGACATTGTCATCTATGCATCGCACAATAACGTAGATAAAATCCAAAGCATAATTTCCACTAATATCAAACACCTAAATAAATGGCTAGTAGCTAATGGCTTACAAATTTCCACGTTAAAGTCTAGAGTCGTAGCATTCTCCAGGAAACACGTAAATCCCCAAATTTCTATAGAACTGAATCAAGAACTCATTCCTCAATCAAATCAGATCAAATTCTTGGGAATCATGCTTGATAGAAAACTTTCATGGAACCATCAGATTGAAGCTGTAGTAGCGAAATGTGAAAAGAATATTAACATACTAAGAGCCGTTGCTGGCGTGTCGTGGGGATCCCATCCCAGCACAATGAAGAACATGTACAACGCTCTAGTAAGAAGTCACCTTGATTATGCTAGTTTCCTTTACGATCCCATTCCAGCTTATCTCGGAGACAAATTAGATAGGGTGCAGTCTAAATGCTTGAGGCTAATTGTAGGAGCAATGTCTTCTTCTCCAACCAATTCATTACAGGTTGAGTGCGCCGACATGCCTCTGTCCCTTAGAAGGGAATATCTCTCAGACAGATTCGTTCTAAAACGTATATCATTTAAAAAACATCCCCTGCTGGATAGCATCCAAACACTCAACCAACTCTGCTCTTCTAGTGCCTTTTGGAAAAATAAAAGAAAACCACCCCTATGCAAAAGCCTTTGTACAGTATCCACTTTCAGAGTCCCAAAACAAGACTCCCCCTCTCCATGTTTTAATTTACCTTTAAGATCGCTTTGTTTCCTTCCCAAGACTATTGAAAATACTGGCATGGAGAAGAAATTAAAACCCTCCCAGATAAATGGACGTTTCTTGGATATAATTAATAATGACTTGCCAGGCCATGTTAGAGTCTACACTGACGGCTCCAAAAATCAAACAATAAATATCTGCGGCGCAGCCGTGCACATCCCTCAGCTAAAAATAGACCTACTCTATAAATTGCCTAATGAAGCATCCGTATTTACAGCTGAGACTTTTGCCTTATGGCAAGCCTTAGTTGAATGCAATAAGCTCAAAATACAGAAGGTTTTGATGATTACAGATTCCCTATCCCTTGTAAGATGTTTGACATCTCCCTCGTCATTATACAACAAAGACCACTATATAATAAACATTAAGCTGTTGTTGAGTAACATGGAAGCAGAAGGAAAGGACGTATCCCTAATGTGGGTACCATCCCACTGCGGAATCACCGGCAACGAGACTGCCGATTCCTTGGCCAAGGAGGCCTCTAGCTCGGGGTCAGACACGAGCGAAATGGTACTACCAGAGTCGGATATTATAAATGTACTGCATAAAACTACGTTTAATAAGTGGTCTCAGCGATGGGATATGGAGTCATCTTTCAAAGGAACTGCCTACAGAAATATTAAAAACACAATAACGACACGTCCTTGGTACCCAACAATATCCCCTGTCATGTCAATTCCTATTATCCCTTAACGAAATAAAAATATATAAAAAAATTTATAAATTCATAAATAAAAATTTCATTGTTATATAAAATAAGTAGATAGTAAAACACTTAACAAAATGGCCAAAACATCCCCCTTGCGGATGATATGCCAAAAAGTAAAAAAAAAAAAAAAAAAAAAAATAATAAAGTGAATCCTTATAACAAAAGCTACTATATTATTTCACAACCAATCCTCCATCATTCTGCTACAAATTCTACACTAATCAAAAATTAATAACCTTTTTTAAGCTTATCGTCCGACAGGTTTTGCTGCTAGTTATCTTATAGTCACCTTGTAATTCCAAAACTCGCATACCTACTGCACAAAGAATTTGTTCATGTGCAATTGTGGTATTAGTACATGAATCTTTTCATATGTAAAGTAGGTACATACCTACCTTCCTACCTACCCTAGTTTGATGCTTGTAGACAAGGGTGTATGATTTTGTTACTACAAAAAATTTGTTCTTTATTTGACTATCAGGTCTTGGTCCGATATTAAATTATTACGAGAAAACAATGCGAGAAAAACGTGTGAATCAATATTAACGGAAGAATAATTAAAAATCTTTTATAGGGCATTTTATCAAAACCAATAAGACATAAAAATATGAATTGAGTGTTTTTGATAAATGTGTAATAGAAGAGTAAGAAATACGACAAATTGTGATAAAAAATAAGAATAAACTCTATCTATAAACAAAAAATAGAATCAACTGTTTAGGGAAGTCAGGAACAATAATGAGGACATGGTAACTAGGGCCAAATGTCCGTTTAGAAAAGGATTTGGTCTTTGCTAAAAATGATAAATTATTCGATCTTATTGTACAACACTGTGTGTGAATGTCAAATTAATGATTGCTAATCCTGACATATTGTGAGAATATGTGTGCTAAAAAGGATCCTGGCAGGACCTGAGCACACATGCTGCCGCGACCAGTTAAAGAATAACGAAATTCGGGGGACACAAAGAAACGAGTGTCACGAACCATTAGCCCAACGCAAACACTTCCTTTTGTAACCACCACTAAAAAGGGTGGCGACTCGCTCTTTCAATAGTTTATGAATGTACCTACACGTCTTATAGAAGGAATATAAACTATTACATAATAATATAATATTTACTGGCTTCGGTAGCCTAGTTGAGAAAGCTCCAAAATGTCGAAGAAGAGGCCCCGAGTTTGTTTGCCGGGAAGGCAGAGTTATTATTACATTTTCGAAATGTCTGCCTGATGTTAGCATTCTGGAGACGAAAAAAGGATATCGATACCTCAAACAATAATATTGTTCTAATTTTGTCTAGATTCTTGTGACCTTTTTTCAGGACTAGATCTTTATTCGTTTAGATCTAGTCCTGAAAAAAGACCACAAGAATCTAGACATAATTAGAACGATGTGCACCAACAAAGCCAAAAGGCAATAAAGATGAGACATTTACAAAAATGGATATAGTCATATCCTGGCGCCAAATACATGACAGCAGTCGCAGTCTTTAAATTTCGTTGCTCTCTTGTTCTCAATAATTTCCAACTTTTATACACCCATACCTCCCTATACGACTGCTCTTGATACGACATTTCGCTAGAACGGCCCTCTTCAATTGTTCAATGTTAAACATGTTGAGAATTCTCCTAATTAGGATTTTCGGAGACATAAACATTCCCACCTAATGGCGAACGTTGTTAACGTAAAGTGATCACACTAAGCCAGCCTACGAAATAACAGTAGAAGACGCTCGTAAGCCCGTAGTGGTTTGTTCCATTTAAAAATCGAACTTTAGTAATGAATTAGAGTTTTTAGTTGTTACATATTCGTCAATAATATTGTTTATTATGAAATTGGCAAACAAAAGATAAAAAATTATCGACGAAAATGTGTAGGTATTTTTTTCTTTTTATTTATATGGACACCTTTATTTGTATGAAATTATAAATACATACATACTTAGTGTTTTTGTTTTTTTTACTCTTCGAATAAGCGGCGTATTTTCTTCGAGTTAATCTTATTTATTTTGAAATCCAATTATGTGTAAAATATCAAAAATACAAGACATAATATCAAACAGAAACATATGGTATAAAAACAATATTTAATTACAAATTTGTGAGAAAAAAAATATTTGTTATTTTTTTTTAATAAATGAACCTGGGCTCAGTCGAAATGAACACAAAAACACTTTTAACATACTTCACACTACGCAAAGGCTTGTGTCGTGAAAGCGGAAATGGTCGGCACCGCCGGGATTCGAACACACGACTTATTGGTCTGCAACTTTTAAGTTAGGTCATTGAGATAGATTTTTTTGTATACCTACCTACATATTTATTAAATTTCTTAACTTAATCTAGAAATTTTTATGCATAATTTTGTGGTCGATAAGAACACAATTAAAGTTGCTCAGTCTTGTTCACTTGCTATTTTAAGTTCGCAAAAGAATAAATTTCCCCTTTTCATCGATATTTTTTTAAAGATTAAAATGAAACGAGTCTTATATATTTATTAGTTCTATCACAATTTTTTAATTAACACATTAACCGGTTTTCGGAGACTACCGTCTCTATTATCAAATGTTTAAGACTTATGATAATGGAGATTTAATGTTATTGTGTTAATTAAAAATTTGTGATAGAACTATATAAGACTCGTTTCATTTTTATCTTGAAATAGACTATCACCAAGCACCTTATGCCCAAAACATCGAAGATAAATTTTCTGTTTGATCAAGAAGTGTCGAGTCAACAACATTGTACCTAATTGACGCTAGTTTAGTTTAGAATTTGGATTTGGAGCATGTCGTCTGTTCCTAAGATAACATACTGTTGTTATACTTTCAGTTTTCATAGTTTATGCAATCCAAAATTTAAGATAAAAAATATCCATTAAGTCTTTGTCCATCTGAGGAAGGAAGCTGGCGAAAACATGTTTGTGGTTATAAAATAATTTGTAGTTACACAAATTGAAGACACGTTTTACTTTTAGGTCATTGCTAAATATCCAAATTGAACTTCTAAAGATACGATAGGTAGTTCTACTTCGATATAACATTAGCAAACAAACACACCATAGGTATTGTAATGTGCTTACCTACATATTATTATAATGTTGTTAGATAAGGGCAAATAACGAGGAAACGGAGATTGTTGGTGCTATTATTCGGTTTGTACTCCTGGGTCAAAGTTTACTTAGGTCTCTGAGCTAACTTTTATTACACTCTACCCTAGAATCTTAACACTATTATTGGATACATTACCGATACCGTAATGTTAATGGTGATGAGATTAATCTGTTTACTGACGATTTCAAAAGGACAAATGCCACCCTAGAATTGTCCTTAGATCAGGGTTATTGTTTAATGTGCTTTCTAAAGGGAGGGAGTTCAAACTGCGAATTATGCATCATCCATTAAAATGCTTACGCGTTTTCTTTTGGCAAAGGGATATGTTTGATTTGATAACGACCTCAATTATTACGGAAATGAAAGGTCCAGTTATGTAGAATAACTTTGTTACATATCATATCAAGGTCCACTAGTGGTATTTTCTTAGCCATTCAATTATTTGTTTTATTGATCCTCTTGTTGTTGCCACGAACTCATCCTTCTATTCTATAGGAGATGGACGTGTTTCAGTTATAGAACTTCTTATTCATTTTTATTCTCTGTGCAGTTCTGTGGATGGATTATTTTTATCACCTCGTTGAGCATTAAAAATAATAATGTTACCTAATTGTTTTATGAATTATATTTTTTTTTGAGTATGTGCTTCAAAAGACATTTATGATAAATATCCACACGAATATGTACCTACTTTATAAAAAAATATACCTGTGTAGTTTTCTAAAAACAATTAGGTATGTTTTTTTTAATATTTTTTTCTGACATAAAAAGACCGCCAAGCTTAGAAGAGGTTAGGCAGAATATGACGCCAGTATTGAATTACTTGTTTGGTTGTGACATTAATCAAAATAACTATTAGGAAAACAGAAGAACTTCAGCATCATTAACTAAGAGGTCGCCAGTGACCAGTAAATGACACAAAAGATTTCCTCCGATACATTGATTTGACCCCATAAACAGTGCTTCGACCATTGCTTCTATACAACTTCTGTATAAGATCCTAAAACAGTTGTCGTAAACAAATGGCTTTTGTAAGATAATTTTAGTCTCCGTTGTATTAGGATATCGGAAACTAAAATTTGTCTCTCATTAGTTGAGTGGATATCGACGTATTTTATGTGAGAGACACATTCTTCTTCTTTTGAGTCAATCTTAAGATTGGTCTGCACCAAGCATGCCGAATCTGTTCCTCCACTCCTCCTTGTCAACGGCCAGCCTCTTCGTCTTCTAGTAGGTGCTGCAGCGTATCTCCCCGATCACCTGAGCTATATAATATCTAATTATATCTGGGGCGGCCCCTATGATTTCTGCCCTCAATCACTCCATACAGAAAACTGCTCACTTTTTGTTCTTTTCTCAGTCCTCACATTGAGAAAAAAAATCATCGTATAAGATTTCGCAAATCAAATAATGATGTAGGGTAAGTACATTATGTAAAACATATTTTATATTCTTTCATTTCAAAACTGTGAGTTCAACAGAATTTCTTTGTTACTTTTTTACAGCTACATGCTTAACCATCGAACAATTTTACTTTCGTTTCCTTAATATGAATGAGTGGTGATCATATTTTTCACGTGACTGGGGAATGAGCATTGATGTAACTATTTATAAGGTAAATAGTTATTTATTTCATTTGACGTTTTTTATTATACTTACGTACCTAGTGGTGAAAACTTTGTCAGTCCACTTACTATATTAATTATTTTAGCTGTGTTGGTCCATGTTGTCTGTATATTTATGTTATAAATTAACAAAAAGAAAATAACAAAATTATACCCATTGTTTCAGAATTTGATATGCTTTTTACCTAAATGGCTTTTTTTTTATAAAAATGAATATGTGCTCACTCAAAGTGAACACAAATACACTCTTTTGTTTGACATAGATGGATAGTAGACTGAATTTTCCAGATTTACCAACATGATTACGAAGCCAAAGGTGTCAAACATTAGATTTGACATTATTGAACCATTCGTAAATAATGAGAGCCAGCACATAAAAGATTTTTCAATTTATAAAAGATTACGAGGTGCGATGGTTTTCGATCTCTGTAGTGTCGGAACAATTATTAGAAGAATTTATTATCTTCGGCTGAAATGTGTGGATTATGCCGGACCATCATTAGCGGGCGAATCAAGTAAACGACGTTTTGAACCGGTGGTAGAAGTAGAAGTAACTACATTCTACTATATTCTAGGCGTATTTATCTCTTAGCAACTTGTATGTCTCTTGTAGGGAGGTAACAGTTATTATTATTATTAGCAGATTTTATATTTCTGACAGGACCGCCTATAGTTCTAGATATATTTAGCTTTTTTTACTCGAACAAAAAATGACACAATAAAACAGTTGTGTGGTAAAAGCAGAATCGGAATGATTAGCATCAGAGATCAAATCCGAGAAGGCACATTCTGACAATCGCACCGACTATATCGAATACCTACCTGACAGTTACTATCAAACAACTGACTGACAAATGGGGCAACCGCCCTGGCACCTGACCAAAGCCCAGGCACAAAAAGTCTCAGGTTTCGAAATGAAGTGCCTTCAGCGTGAGCCCATCACTTCTACCATTATGTGGAGAAGATGAACTTGGCTGGGACATGTGTTAAGGATGCTGAATGACAGTTGGCCGAGGAGAGTGTTGTTCTTCCTTCCATCAGGGTCTCCAAGACGAGGAAGACCATTTCACACTGTGTTCCGCTCCTTCAAAGCAGAACTGAGGAATCTGGATATGGTGTGGGAGGAGGTCATAAACATTTCGCAAGATCGAGCGCAATGGAGAGCTGTTGTTGCATCCCTTTGCCTCTAAGTGGGGCGTTAAGGCAGTTTGGATTTGGATTTTTTTAAAGTATACCTACTGTCTCAGAAGTTTACTTACCTAGGTACGTTAAGTTTTCTTAAATTTTCTTGAAACTTTCTTATTTTTGCTTACATAAGAACCTTCTACTGACAACATTAAACGCATCAAAAAGTGTGATGCAATCACCGAAGGAAATAGGGGTCCAATTTTGTATATAGAAATTGAAAAAAAATATTGACGCTAGTGAAATCTAGAGACGACCCTGTCTAGTTAAATCATCAATTACTATTTATAATAACTTAGAAGAATCATTTTACACAAATTTGACGTTTCGCAAACAAGTTAACTTTTGTATTTCAGAAATATTGCGAAGACGACTAAAATACGAGAATCATTAAATTTGTCTGCCTGTTTGAACAATAATAAAATTTGTCGTCGAACTTTGTGTTTGAACTAAAATTCATCAATCACTGCTGCCACTAAGTGACCCCCGCATGTGTCTGTGATGCCAGTCCGACTGTTTTACTATTACATGTCCGTAAAGTAAATAGTCTCAACTTTTGTATATTTGTTACAATACATATCTAAACAATCGCAAAACACTGATCTGTTTACATACATTATTATAATATTATATTATTTTGCTGTATTTGCTACGTTTACCTACAAAGTTTTGTTATACCTACTGTTTTGGTTACACAATTCTTAAGCTGTGTACCTACTCACCTGCGCCGCGCGCGGTAACGTTACCTTGGTTCAGATGTGTACGCGTGTTCGCAACGAACTTGGTAACGTTGCATGTCACGTATCAAGCAACGTTACCAAGTTCCATAGTACGCGGTGGTTCGTGGCAAACAACCACAAACCACCGCGTACCTACTATGGAAATTTGTCACGAAATTTTGTAATATTTGTTCGTTTAGTTAGTTTATGTAGCGGCTTATATTACATTTTTTTTAAGATTCACTTTCTTCTCTTTCTTCACTTTCTTCTCTTTCTTATTATTTTTTTTTTCATGTCATTCGAGGTCGACCTCGTTTGCGTGCACCCATTCTTTCAGATTTATATATCCTTTTTGTCATTCTTTCCTCGTTCATTCTCTCTACATGCCCAAACCACCTTAATTTATTAACTTTCATTCTAGTCACTACACTAACATCCACTCCACATTCCTTTCTAATATTCTCATTCCTCACCTTCAATCAATCAGTCTTCTCACCTTATCTCACCTTATCAATCAACTTTCTTATTCAAATCGTATTAATTTCTTAATATTATTCAAATTGAAAGTAAGCCTGTCAAATAATGCTCCTTGTATTTAGTTAACTATTTAAAGTAGCTATATAAGGCAAACAAAAGAAGGCATATTAAAGACCTTCTAGATTTGTATTGGCATAACCTATAACCAAATTCAAAACCCAAAGATTACTTCTTTGAAGATAGGGGAAGAGCGATTAACACCTGCATATTTTGCTGGAGCTTCTCAACGTCAATCCTGGACAATTTCATTCATTCTGATTCTATGCCAGAAAGAAGAAAAGGAAACTATAATATTATTAATGACCATAAGAATTCGTTCAAACATCTCCCCTATAATAGTGAGAGCAATTTCGACTAATTATTGGCCTCTATTGCCTGACTGATGTCAACAAGAATGATGAAAAGTAACGGATAGTGTTTGTAAACGCAGTAATCGATCATCCCGTCGATCTTTTAAAGCTTCGGACACGCTAACCGTTTAATTGGATAAGTGGAGAGGACCCCTTTATGTTGGTTATTCTAGTCTGGGCTAATTTTATTGCTGTTAAATGAGTCAATCCACGGTTTCTAAGGAAACGACACCCGAAAGAAGTAATGTTATCAAGAAAGACAATCAATATCAAGGGAAATAATATGCAATATTCAAACTAAGTAATTGTCCGGCAGGTGTCAGCCAAACCAATAGGTACGCTCGGTTTAAAATTTATCACTCGTTCAAAATCTTATTTCCGGTATGATCCAAAATAATATTTTTGGAAACAAAGTTATAAAACTATGTCCACGGTGCGCAAAAAAATAGTTTGATATATCAAAAAATCAAGAAAAATTTAAGTTTAGAACTAGTCAAATATTTGTTTGCCCGTTTTCTCCAAATAGCCGTTTTATGGCACTTTTCATTAATCTATTAATTAATAATGATGATTTCACGATTCCAACATTCTTACAAAAGTGAAATTTACGTTTTATAGTCATATCCTGGCGCCAAATACATGACAGCAGTCGCAGTCTTTAAATTTGGTTGCTCTCATGTTCTCAATAATTTCCAACTTTTATCTCTATATTTCATTAATTATTATTAAATATCTATTTGTGGCATACATGAAATTTTTCAACATGTTGAACATGTCGAGAATTCTCATGATTAGGAGTTTCGGAGACTCAAAATTACCACCGTTGCGAACGTTGTTAACCAACAGTCTTCGAAACAACAGTAGAAGACGGTCGTAAGCCCGTGGTGGTTTGTTCCATTCAAAGATCGAACATCAGTAATGAATTTTTAGAGTCATTAGTTGTTAGATAATTCATTAATTTATAATGGTTTAGCTAGTTTACTTGCGGAAAAATGTGAAAATAAATCTTAATAATGATCGGAATTCGTTTCATTCACCTAAAAAAGTTTTTTTTTAAAAGGAAACGACACCTTAAATAAATAATTAAGTTTAGATCGAACTAAACTTTCAATTAGGGGGTTGACCCGTAAACAGGTTGACGTTCATTATTGTTCCTTCTAAAGCCATCAGAGCTACTCGTGTCTTGGTCCAGGTAATGAATCAAGTAACTTCCCGTTTCGATTTTTTCATTTGTGTCATGTTCCAAAATATGTTCCACCACCAAAGGGTTACCGTCGAAAAGAAATGATATTTTCTTCTTTTTTAGAGAGACATTTTAATTGCTGATCTCAGAGATCTTGGCGGTTACTCTCTCTGCATTTCAAAACAGACAACAACCCACCTGGACGGAATTTGACGTACCTATCTAAAAACTCACATTCGAAATTTGAATTCTTTTTAGAATCATAATATTACTATCTTCTCTAATTAATATCTCCTCGAATGCTAAAAGGGCTGAGACGGTCGAAATGGGTGATGAGTATGACGGACAACCTCAGTATGTGAGAGACCTTCAAGGTCACACTCTGTATAATGAAAAGTAGGTACCACTAGATCCTGTAATTCGGAAACTTTGTGGAGTGTGTTCATTCATATGAATGAATATGAATAACAATATAGACGAAAATAATGACATAAATGGTAATAGGTATTGTTAATGTACACTGGAATTTATCACTCTCATTCCAAGTCAAACAGCAAACATTACAACACAAACGTTATTATTTCTATTCATTTTGATAATAACTTGATTCATAACTTATCACTTCATTTTTTTCCACGCGACACAATCAACGTTAGACATCTCGTTCCAGTGTTTCTCAACGTTTCTTCAAACTGAAAAAACTTTTTTCATTTAAATATTTATAATAAAAATAGCATTCTTAAATCATTTTTTTCTTTTTGTAGTCTGTAATTCAAGAGATGGAGTTGCTTTCGAGGTCGATTCCAAGCTTTTGGTGTTCTGCCTGGGAGCTGTCTTCCACGAGTTGGCTGCGCAATGGCCATGTGAGGAAGCAATCACATTTGAACAACACCGCACATAATCTTCTTTTTTTTACTTTTCTTTTGATCGCAGTGGTATCAGCACTGGACTCGATCTCGATCTCATGGAATTATTTATGTATTCAAATTTTAAAGAAATAATTCATTTGTTTTTTCAATATTGTTTACTTCCTTACTTACTTATGTAATCCACGTTCGCTCCCAGTGTGGAGCATGTGGACGCCACGAAGTTCCTCCAAGCCTCTCTATCTTGCGCCAGTTACACAGCTTCATCCCAGCTTAGTCCAGCATCTTGTAGAACCGCAGTGAATATCCAAATATTCTTTTTCTTCTGTGATCATATTATCGTATGACTATACGAAACCATTTCAATTTATTTATCATATAGTTTTTAACCCCACTTAATGGCATAAAAAGGTAAAAAACTAATGACTTTTTCCAGTATCATGTTCAAATTTCTCAGAAACGAAACGCAATATGATAGGGTAAACCTTAGTTCTTAGAACCCTGATGAGAGGAAGAACAGACTCTTCAAAATACGAACCTGAATTTTCAATAGAATGTGCATTGTGCATCTTATCTCCATTATGATAGAGAAAAGGGACGATTGGAAACTTTTAGATAACGACCCTTGGGAATAGGGAAACTATTGAAGAAGAAATGAAAGAATGAAGATGGGCTTGTGATGGCTAGGTTCCCTAATGTATAACTTAACTCCATAATGCTTCTAAAGCACAGATGGACACAAAATAATAATTAAAAAAAGTTGGGAGCCTCTGGCATATGACACTACGTATAAGTACTACCAGTAGGCAAGCAATTGTATACAAAAATACATCAACTTGTAAAAAAAAAACCCGTCAAACACGCACCTTCCCTTTTTACATTCTAAAAAAATATGTGGGGTGAGATTTTTTTCATTATTTTTTTTTCAAATTTAAATCTGATTGACACGTTCCATTTCATAGAGGCACAATCTTGTCTCTTTTTTGTGACAAGTGAGACGTTCAGTGATTTAAAAGGAAGCGGGGTGTGACTCCTCCCCGATTTAAAAAAAGCGTCCTGTTTAAACATCGAAGGATGGAATAGAAATTATTGTGTTTTTTTTTGTACCTAACAAAATAATAACGTGTCAAGGAAGAACTGTGATACATTTATGTGATGCAACTTCTGAATCGTACCTATTGTTAATCATACTAAGACTAAGTATCAGAAATGGAAAAGTCAGTGCTGTCTCACTAGGATTCTGTGATTCTACGGGTCGATAGGGAATATACCTTAAGTACTTCATTTTTTTCCTAAAGAAAATAATAAATCCTTTAATAAAGTAATCAGTCTTATGTTTCGTTCTTTCTCTTTCTCATGTAAAGGAAATAATGAAACAAAACATTTAAAATTTCTCAGTAAGTATAGGTACTCTTTCTTTAGAAAAATGTGATAATGAAATAAGTAGGTAAGTAAGGTTGATAGAATACGAGAATTTTTTTATTCAAATTAAATTGGTAGGTATCTAATGTTGAAAGCATGTTGCAAATTAAATATTAATCTTTAAAACTAACAAAAAATTTGTTATTAAGTCCATTTTTCTCACATAGAGAAACGATTCTAAAAGCTTAATTGTTAGTAGAAGTACGTACTACTACAGGTATTTACCTACCTTCCTATACATTTTTAGAGAATTTTTACCTACATGCCATCATCGTCGATTTTTTTACATATTGACGGCTATTCTGAAATTCACGTTCTATCTCAATGCAAGGTTGAGTTGAGTTATAATAATAGGTTGCCAGTAGTTACGCATAAAATGTATTGAATAAAACAACTTCAGAATAGCTAAATGTCAAATCCTTCAATAAATATTGGATACGACGCAACTCAATCGTTTGTTATTCATTTTTCAGAATAGCCGTCAATATCTGAAATAAAAGGAGCACCTACATTTCCTTTTAATGATCCTAAGGAGAGAGCAGTGAGGATTTTCCCAAATTGGGTAAAACAAGCCTATGAGGATACTGTCAGGGGAATGTTCACCAAGCTGTCACCCTTTATAAGATAGGAAAGCTTCTATGTTTACTGTTTGTCCTTTTATTGACCATTTCCTTTGCTTAGTGTGAAAGATGTCAACTTTACGTTAGTGAGCCCAGATTCATTATAGATCCGATTTTATCACGGGGGCAACGCTGAAGACCACGCTACATGGGTCCATTATAATAACTGAAGATCGGGAGGGATGGAGAGAGTTGGTGAGAATGCACGGCGTTCGCGATCTTCGGCATCAAGGGACTGAATGAAGTAAAAGGTCCTAAAATTGTTTTCTTTCTAAAAATAAAAACTACTGCATTTGGTATGAAAGCAGTAATACCTACTCCGCGTATATTCAATCATTTAGAAAATATTTTAAATAGATTCAACTATCTGGCAGCGTCGTATAATATATCATGAATTAGCTGATCACAATACTCAAACAATTTTGTGAAGTTAGGTACCATTGTGTGTAACGTCAGATTGACTGGTAGATAAATAGTACAACAGTGTTAGCTGTCAATTTGCTCCATGTCAAAACAACTCAGGCTCAATACGTATCTCTGTCTGTGAAGTACTCTATGGGAGGTCCAAACTCTTTTATCTCTTGAATGTCTGCTACCTATAGTTTTTTTTTTCAAATTGAATTATCTCAAATAATTTCTATTATGGAAATTTTCTATCAGATAGTATTTTGAGGTTATTGCTCTGTCTGTCTCTTCGAAAAAAAGTATGTTTATTTTTTTCAATAACAAGAGCACATACCTATTAATATACCTACTCACCCAGCTCTCAATTTAAAGAAATATTAGTGAGGTCGCTAGTTACTGTCAATGCTTAGATACCATATTGTCAAAAGCGCCAAAAAGGTTACCTACGTTAAGTTTTTTTGAAATTCTTTAATGTTTGGTCTTAAGTTTTCTTTTCATCAAACATGACAAAGAAAAGAATCGGTGAAATCAGTCCAGTCGTTCACGATTGATGCGATGAACAATGGAAATAGTGCCCCATTTTTTATATATAGAGATTATAGGACAAAATTATAATATAAATCTATAATAATAAAGGAAAGTGCCTGACTGACTGACTGACTGATTGACTGAATGACTCATCAACGCACAGCCCAAACGGCTAATCGTAGAGAAGTGAAATTTGGAAATCAGGTAGGTCTCAATACAAAACCTTCCACTAAGAAAGGATTTTTGGAAATTCCACCCCTAAGGGGGTGAAAAATAGGGTTGAATATTTTTCAAAGTATGCGAATATCTCGGAAACTAGATATGGTACGAACTTGAGATTTGGCATATGAATTCTTCTATAGAAATGAGTGTTAGCATATTCGGCAATTTTTCCAAAATTTAACTAAAAGGGACGAAAAAGGGCACATATAAAAAGGGATGATTTTTAAGTGACTCCGAAAAAGTTTAAAACTGGTTTAATCGAAATTTCAAAAAAATGATTTCTTTAGAAAGAGTCAAATTATACTATTTCGTTTTCAAAAGATATCATTAATTAGAGGGGAGGGGGTGAGGGGCACTTTTCCAACGTGTATGTGTGTGTATCCGTCCCCTCTTTATAACTTTTGATTTGCTTGATGCACAGATCCTAAAATTTCAGAAAATATTGAATACTTTAAGCATACAAAATTTATATACTCAGAATTTTGAATTTTTTTTTCAGTCAGGGGTTATCAACCTTTGAATTTTTATTTAATTTTTCCATATATCTCGAAAACCATAAAATCTAGAACCCTAAAATTGTGTATGTATATAGAAAAATACAATATCTAAAATATAATTTAATGAAGAAGTTCCAGAATTTCTCAAACTTTTTTTATAAAGAAAAATATTTTTTTTTATGACAAATTTACGAGTTTCAGTGCCTATATTTCAGAATTTTATAAAAATATCGAAAAACGCCGAAACGCTGCAACTAGATAATTTATTTTTCTATAAAAAATATATACATCATAGCAGTACATCTCAAACTTTTCTTAACAATTTTTGTAAAAATTTAATTTATTGACGACATCGTTTCATACAATAAACATACCGACTCAGGCCATCGACAGTTGGATCTCATTCGGCGAGCCGGGCCGGTGCTGTGCCGCGGTGTATGGCTAAGAACACGTAGAAAGCCGATTCCGACCCGCGCCGACCAGCGCAAAGAATGTTCTATGCATTTGAATGGGGATACCCACAGAAAAAGCAGGAACCCACTTTCCGGCATGCTCATTTAAATGCATTGAAACCGTAGGCAACAATCTATGAGCCGGTCGGCGCGGGTCGGAATCCGCTTTCTACGTGTTCCTACCCAATGAATATATACGTAGGTAGGTACCTACCCAACCCAACCTACTTTCTCCAATACACGTGTCGAAACTATTGCGTAATCTATAATATTAATATAGTTTTGAACTAGCCGACCCGTCAAACTTCTTCCCGCCTTGGAATATAAATAATATGTTCGAGATTTTATGTATAAATTTAAGTTGATTTCAGTTTAAAGTTATTTAACACAGACGACGACGTGGTCCTTATATTATTGAATTTGAATTAGTATAATGATACATTCATTAATACCTTTTTAACTAGGTACTGTAACCGATGCATCTGTTATAAAACATATTATTTTCTATCAGCATTCCGTGAATCGTATCATTTATCAAACAACTGATTCCTGTTAAACGTCTGATTTAATTTCAAAATTAGAAAAAATGTATGATGGAAGTTTTATTTTTATTCCGTTCAACTTTTTTCTTTCATAAGACCCTTCAGAAAAAAGCAAACACGACAAAAAATATGCGATATAAGTTCAGCTGTTCTCATAGGGTAAGAAACACGTAGAATGCCGATTCTGACTAGCGCCAACCGGCGCAAAGAATGTTACTATGCATTTGAATGGGGAAACCCACAGAAAAAGCAGGAACCCGCTTTCAGACATGTCCATTTAAATGCATGGAAACCATAGACAACAATCTTTGAGCTGGTCGGCGCGGATCGTAATCGGCTTTCAACGTGTTCTTACCCATACGATGACCGCGCAAATTAGCGTTCCATTTTTATATAAGAGATAATACACTTTCCGTGAATTCAGAGAAACACTTTACATACCTACCTACTTCAATATATTTTTCGTACCATGCATCCTGTACAGCGATTCTGAATTGTTTTTTTTTACGATCGACATTAAAATCATTTTGTAGGTACCTACCTATTTTAGTAATCTATAATAATAAAGGAAAGTGCCTGACTGACTGACTGATTGACTGACTGACTGATTGACTGACTGATTGACTGACTGACTCATCAACGCACAGCCCAAACGGCTAATCGTAGAGAAGTGAAATTTGGAAATCAGGTAGGTCTCAATACAAAACCTTCCACTAAGAAAGGATTTTTGGAAATTCCACCCCTAAGGGGGTGAAAATAAGGGTTGAATGTTTTTCAAAGTATGCGAATATCTCGGAAACTAGACATGGTACGAACTTGAGATTTGGCATATGAATTCTTCTATAGAAATGAGTGTTAGCGTATTTGGCAATTTTTCCAAAATTTAACTAAAAGGGACGAAAAAGGGCACATATAAAAAGGGATGATTTTTAAGTGCCTCCTAAAAAGTTTAAAACTGGTTTTATCGAAATTTCAAAAAAATGATTTCTTCAGAAAGAGTCAAATTATACTATTTCGTTTTCAAAAGATATCATTAATTAGAGGGTAGGGGGTGAGGGGCACTTTTCCAACGTGTATGTGTGTGTATCCGTCCCCTCTTTATAACTTTTGATTCGCTTGATGCACAAATCCTAAAATTTCAGAAACTGTTGAATACTTTAAGCATACAAAATTTGTATACTCAGAATTTTGAATTTTTTTTTCAGTCAGGGGTTATAAACCTTTGAATTTTTATTTAATTTTTCCATATATCTCGAAAACCATAAAATCTACAACCCTAAAATTGTGTATGTATATAGAAAAATACAATATCTAAAATATAATTTAATGAAGAAGTTCCAGCATTTCTCAAACTTTTTTTATAAAGAAAAATATTTTTTTTATGACAAATTTACGAGTTTCAGTGCCTATATTTCAGAATTTTATAAAAATATCGAAAAACGCCGAAACGCTACAACTAGATAATTTATTTTTCTATAAAAAATACAGGGGAGGGGGAGGCACCTTTGAACATTTTTTAATAAATTCAGTATAACTTTCACATCTTGTATCAGATTTATGTCATTGAACAACTGGTTTAAAACTACATCTTTATACTATCTATCTGTATGCAATTTATTTACGAGAAACACAGTTTTCGATTTAATATTAGGATTTGAAATATAGAAGTCGAAGTGTTCAAATGTGCCCCTCCAGGGGGGCAGTTTTGAACTTAGCTGGGGAACATTTGAACATGATGTGTAAATACACAATTCAGTTAATAAAATTAATGTTTTATATTATAAAATATGTAATTTATTATAAAATAATATGATGATAGTTTACAGTCTCTTATTTTTTAGCCAATATAAACTACTCTTCAGAGTTTACAGTCTCTTAATAAAATTAACCAACTCGTGAACATGTTTTATTTGAACATTATTTACAGTCTCTTATTTTTTAGCCAATATAAACTACTCTTCAGAGTTTACAGTCTCTTATTTTTTAGCCAATATAAACTACTCTTCAGAGTTTACAGTCTCTTACATCATAGCAGTACATCTCAAACTTTTCTTAACAATTTTTGTAAAAATTTAATTTATTGACGACATCGTTTCATACAATAAACATACATACACCGCGAGCTGGTCCGGTGCAGCGTGTATGAATATATACGTAGGTAGGTATACCCAACCCAACCTACTTTCTCCAATACACGTGACGAAACTATTGCGTAATCTATAATAATAATAATATAGTTTTGAACTAGCCGACCCGTCAAACTTCGTCCCGCCTTGGAATATAAATAATATGTTCGAGATTTTATGTATAACTTTAAGTTGATTTCAGTTTAAAGTTATTTAACACAGACGATGACGTGGTCCTTATATTATTGAATTTGAATTAGTATAATGATACATTCATTATTACCTTTTTAACTACTGTAACCGCTGCATCTGTTATAAAACATATCATTATATTATTTACTATCAGCATTCCGTGAATCGTATCATTCATCAAACAACTGATTCCTGTCAAACGCCTGATTTAATTTCAAAATTAGAAAAAATCTAATAATAATATGGAAGTTTTATTTTTATTCCGTGCAACTTTTTTCTTTCATAAGACCCTTCAGACAAAAGCAAACACGACAAAAAAATGGGCGATATAAGTTCAGCTGTTCTCATAGGGTAAGAAACACGTAGAATGCCGATTCTGACTAGCGCCAACCGGCGCAAAGAATGTTACTATGCATTTGAATGGGGAAACCCACAGAAAAAGCAGGAACCCGCTTCCCGAGATGCCCATTTAAATGCATGGAAACCATAGACAACAATCTTTGAGCTGGTCGGCGCGGATCGTAATCGGCTTTCAACGTGTTCTTACCCATACGATGACCGCGCAAATTAGCGTTCCATTTTTATATAAGAGATAAATAATACACTTTCCGTGAATTCAGACAAACACTTTACGTACCTACCTACTTCAATATATTTTTCGTACCATGCATCCTGTACAGCGATTCTGAATTGTTTTTTTTACGATCGACATTAAAATCATTATGTAGGTACCTACCTATTTTAGTAATTTATTATCTCTACTAAAATAATTTACGGTAAGTTCACGAAAAGAATCTGGATTGTATTGCAATTCTTTATGTCTTGATCTGTCAAAATATTTGAAGCCATTTCATAAAAACACTAGCAAAAAAAAACTATGTGAGTAATCTTGCTTTGAATTTATTGCGTAAACCATGAATAGCAAGTTGATATAATATTATGTTGAAAAAAGGTAAATAGTATTATGAAGTCAATAGGTAAATTATTTTATATCAAATGTATGTAGTAAAAGTGCAAAATATTAAATTTTAAAATTATCTACCAAATCCTCACATCATTTTAGGATAGATCGTAAATAATTGTTTTGAAAACACTGGCAAGTCAATGACCATATCATTTCGTCACTGTATAGTGCGAAAAAATTAACTGTCCACTGGAACGTATAAAAAATAGAGACGAAAGGGATAGCAGTTAGCCGGATATTATGACCTCCTCACACACCATTTCCAGATCCCTCAGCTCTGCTTCGAAGGAGCAGAACACGAGGAAGACCCTCTCGGTATGAGAAGATCTTCTTTATCTTCGGAACCCTTGCGGGAGGAAGAAAAGCGCTCCCCTTAAAATATCGGTGTTTTTATTTTCAAAAATTTATAAAATTCGTAGAATGCTAAAGAAGTCCTTACTAGAGCCCGGCCAGTGCGTAAATTACCATGGGCACAACGCATGAATTATGCTTACGTAGGCGGTATAAACAAATTGGACTGACTCCGTTGCCGGAACGTTATTGTTCCAAAAATCGCGGAAACTATATCTGCATCTTCAGCCAGGATGATATATGACGAAACGTTGTTTTATTAAACTTCCCTTACTTACGAAGACCAGCAAAGCTGCTATTTTCCTCTATATAGTCTAATAGTCTATATAACGAAATATTATATAGAATTACTCTCCATAATTTACCTTATGCTTGATAATCAATTTTCTAAGTTGTAGAATTTATTTTGTGATTATAAGGTGTATTTCTTAAGTGATACTTTAATAAACAAATCAATGAGTTATCCAAACATGTCTCTTTTTACTATTCGGTATCCGGCAGGATATTATTTACGCCGCCGGACAGACCGGATATCGGATAGTTGCCGATATCCGTTTCATCTAATAAAAAATATAAACAGTGGACAGTTAATTTTCTTCCTACTCTACATTGTCGAAAATTCGTTTATAGTCGAACGCCAATTACTTATACCATTAGAATACTGAGGTTGACCACCTCACTTCCTTAAAACTCAACCGGTTAGAAAAGGCACAATGAGCCTCGGACGACTTCGAGCGCAATGGAGAGTTCTTTATGCCTAACCTATTCTCCTGAGTGGGTCCAAGGCCTCCCGTATTATGGGGTGGTTTGGGGGGAACCGCCACGGGCTTGATTTGTGTGCGGCTGGCTTTTTGGCAATCGGGCTAGGGTTTGGCTTTGTGCGGATCGGGTTTGCTGCGGTTTAGTTTCCTCCGGGCTGGCTTGCGGTGAGCGGGGGGGCTTAAAAGGGAGAATATTACGTTATTATAAAAATGGAGACCTACTTTACGTGGTCATCGCATCACGCCTGGAGGCCAAGTCGAAATATTAACGACAGCTCCAACGTTAACAATTTGTTGTTATTTCCATAGAGATAACGTAAAAACTGTTGTTCAACGTGCGTTAAACAATGCTGTTCCAAATTCCGAGTCAAAAATAATTCTGTCAGTTATTCAAAATTAACGTTAAACGTTACCTCAAAATCTTTGGAAGTATTACGACGCTGCTATTATATTGAAGACGAAACGCAATATTTTTTTGTTTGGAAACCATTTTCAATTTGGTAAACGTTAACGTTCGGAACGTTAACAGTTTTCACGTTTAGCGTTATTTATTTCGACCTGAACGGCTGGACCGATATCGTTTATTCTTTTTATGTCGTGTTTGCTCAGGATAAGATATTTATGAACTAAATTTCGAACCTACGACCAGACAAACAACAACAAATCAACGTGAAAGATATAAATTGAAATGTTAAAAAAAACGTCTGTAGCTTGAAAAATGCCCAAAGCAGATAGAAATAAGTGTTTTAAAGATCACTAATTTCATTGCTTTTCGAGACCTGAATATTTTTTTATTCATATCCAGCAATATAAAAATTGATTTCAAATAACGTCATTTGATGGAATAAAAGTTATTCGAGCTATTTTTTGGGATTCTCATAGAACAATGTCAGTCAAGTTAGCGAAATTTTTAAGTTCGCGGGCTGATTCTATTTGTATAAGAAGCACATATTTTTTAAATACAGATTAATAACGACAAATATAAATAAAAATATAGTAATTTAATGGAAATTTTAGAATATATATTTAAAAAAAGAAATGTTGATGATGTTTCTTATTATTATTAATTTTGATGCGAATATAATTTTATTAATTCTGCATTGTTTAGGAAAAGAAAGCAAATACAGTAACACGTGAGCGAAGCCACGGGTAACTAGCTAGTAATATATAAATGTTAGTACTGAACGTTGAAAATTCTCAAGGTTTATATTTTAACATTCTCAAGAGCGTGAATCTGAATATTATGTAGGTTGAACAGACTCAATAACTTTACAAAAAGATCTGACTCACAAGAAATTTATGTGATTTAGGTTCATAAATAAATAGGTAATGTGTAAAATTGATTTAGCTTGTCTCTTTATTTGCAAAGAAATGGAGTAAATAAAATGCAAATATTGGTGACTAGCTTATACCCGTTTTGCTTTACGTTTTTTATTCCGATTGTCAGGCTTGATCGGTAGGTAACTAAACAGGTTCTAGTCTAGCTTCCCATTGCTTAACAGACCTCTATAACTGACGTAAGCACAGAACAATAATACAAAAAATTCAAGTCACCACCGCCATCTGTGGAACCAACGCCAAAACACTCAATATCAATTCATAACACATTTATTTATCTTTTCAACAGATGGCGATGCTAATATGTGTTTATTCAATTTGTACCTGTCAAACTTCAAAATCAAACTGCAAATTTTTTCATTAAATCTTTATTTATTGAGAATAATAAGATTTGAATAACATTTATATGTATAACAAATCAATCTACGATTATTTTATTACATTTTCATACCGTAATACCAAGATTCCATTCAACGTTTACATGAGTAATTTTGTTTCCAAAAGTCTTTTTGAGAAATTTGTATGAAGATCCTAAAAAAATAGATTTTTTTAAATAGCTCTAAATATATTAAAGTTAATGCAGCAAATTGTATTTAAGAACCTTCTCCAGCATTTTGTACGGCTCTGGGCATATTAATATCTGACGTAGCATTTGTATTTTGAGCGTGATGCTCGGACATAACGGTAAAGTATTGTCAAAGGCAAATAAAAAAACAAACATTTCTAAAATATTATGTAGATATACCTACTCCTGCTCCTGTATAATATGTAGTTATGTAGGTAGGTAGGCTGTTCTATTTATAAAGAGGGCTCTAGATAAAAGTTATATTTTTGCACTACAACGCACTACACTATAGACACTGGTTATGCTTTTCTTATACTTAAATGTAAATTTAAAATTAAATTATTTGGATAGATAACAACACTGTTGAAATTTAAATAGGTCTAATATACTTAGGAGGTATATATAATAATGTTTCCGCTACATGCAAAAATTAACTCCAAAACAATTATACATGAATCAGAACAATTAGTGTATATTAATAGAGAGTAGGTAAGTACCTACTTGTGAGGGTAACCCGCGATGTGCGGGTGTCTGTTATATTGAGAAGGGGATTCCCACAGAAACCACTAACCGGAACAGTGTCTTTGCAATAATTTTACGGCAATAGCTACACATTACATTAGCTGCCTGCCTTCTTATTTTTATCTATTTAATTTATTATTATTGCGGAGAAATAATTGTTGGCTATGCAGGGTATAACATCGCCAAACACCCAACTGCGAGATGAAAATTATTTATAAATGTAGGTACCGATTGGTTATTCGTATCAACATGTAAATATTCATATACTGTATTTCACAGACGTAATAATTTATTATATCTTTCCATTAGGCGTTTGTTTCAGTTTAGATATTAGTTTTGCATGCTGTTAACACTTGTTAATTTTAACTAAAAAAATATCTTCTTTTCTAATCACAATCATCATTGATTGGTTAGCAGCAAATACTTTTTCTCTATATAATCCACCCTATCATAGCAGTCTGTTAAAGTTTTTCATAGTATTCGAACACGCATTTTCTTCTTTATTTATACATACCTACAAGATAAAAAAAACCTACCTTCGTAGATAAAATGAAAAAAAGTCAAAGCTATCTTTAAAATTAATGTCTTCTTCTTCAATCGGTCCCTCCATGCCAAGGATCTTGACCGCCATGCATTCTCACCAACTCTCTCCATCCTTCCTGATCTTCAGCCATTATTATGGACCCATTATTATGTAATGTGGTCCCCGTTGCCCGCTTGATATGATCGGACCATTTCCAGGGCAATCAAAAAATGTATATAATATCCTAAGAACATAAAACTTATCATAACTTTTATAATTGTGGTGATATCGCAGTATTGTTCTCTACGGCTTATTACTGGTAATAGTGTCACCATATTGTAGTGAAATTGGCTGCAGATCATATTTCAACTCATGCTAGCCAGTGCTATTTATTTAGATAAACACGAGCATTTTTTTTGTTGACCACTTCACACGTCCTTAAATCTCAACTGGTCAGAAAAGGTACAATGAGCTTCGGAAGCCTTCAAGCGCAATGGAGAGCTCTTGATGCCTCCCTATGCTCCCGAGTGGGGCTTAAGCCCCCGCATTGCTGGTTGGTTTGGGGGTGGTTCGCGGCGGGCTTGATTTGTCTGGGGCTGGCTTTTTGGTTTGATTGCTTCGATCGAGCGGGTCGGGTTTGCTGCGGATTGGTCTCCACCGGGCTAGCTTGCGGTGTGCCTTAAAGGGAGAATGTATGTATGTATGTTGTATTTTAGAAGAGAACATTCAATTGTATCGAGAAAATTACAACAATTTACAACAAGCTGTGCTCTGCTCTTCCTGTGTTCCTGGATGTTTCAAGAACCTTGGTGATCATTTTGTACAGAATCGGACATAATTTAAAATTCAGTTGAATTTTTAAATTATACGTAAAATGTCTTCACGTAGTGTTACGCTCTGTATGATGAGCTGTTTTGTTATGAATTATGTGACGGCCACCGGTGTCTGTTACTGTTCAAGTCATTGTAAGTTATTAAGTAGTACTGCATAGATAGTGCCTTATATTGTGTCCCCTCGTATTGTTGTTATGCTCTACGTTTCATGACAAATCTCAGTTAAAATCAGTTAGGTACACAGGAGTAGATGGGGAGATCGGTGGTACCTTGTGTCGCGATCAGGGCTGGAATGGGAATAATATACCTACATAATATGGTATACTATACTTAGCCTAGTGGCAAAGACTCCGACTTCTGGTCAAGAAGTGCCAGGTTCCATTACCATTCGGGTCAGAAGTTTTCTGCCTTTTTTCTGAAAATGCATCTGACGCCGGGGATCCCTGATACACCGGGGATCACACCCACAACCTTCAGAATGAGTCTCGGTGCATGACTGAACAGTCAGTCTAACAATCACATCATCTCCATTGTCCATAGTGCCAAACAAATTAGTACTTAATCATCTGTATATGATTCAGCTCCAACCTTCTAGCTATGCGATTCCGACTTAGAAAAGAATTAACTTATATTTAAAAATTGTTTTTTTTCTGTTCAAGTTACATAATTCTAGTATGGGTTCATAGAGTAGAAGTATACATTGATACATGTTGTGCTGCCTTTATAAGGTATCGCACACTAGTTCAGCTGACATTGACGTCTCTAAATTATAAACTGATTTGATCGCAATATCAAACTTTGGCGTGATAACAAAATACAATAGAATATGTAGGTAGGTACCTAAAGTAAAGGCCGTTAGTGACCTTAGCGAGTAAACACGTTATGACCTTTAACGGACAATAAGAGAGAAAGTAGGAATGGTTATTATTAGACCCGCAATAATAAATAAATCGGAGCTAATTACTTTTTTACCTACCTATGGTGAATGATGAAAACGTTAGGTGGTGTACTCTTACAATAGGAGGACAATCGGACAGGTGTACCTATCTATAGTAGGTACCTATGCAGTGTACAGGTATGTACCTATAGTACCTAATCATTAAATCACGTCCACACGTTATTATTTTGAGTTGAATGGACAGGTAGGTATGTCTAATTACCAGGTGGTTGAATTACAGGTGGTTCTCAAGCACCTACCTATAGCCGTGCGTGGGACTTTCAAAACGCTCACATAAAACGTAGGTAGGTATTTAAATCAAAGTGCATATCCCTGCATATGTAATATGCATTGAATGGTTTCGGTGTCACTCATACAGTCTGTTAAAATGCATTTTTCATATTTGCCTTCGGTAATTGGCCTTTCGACTGGGAGAATCGACTTTCCCAAATATCTAGTTCTCATTGACAAATTCAAATTGGCCTTCGACTACAAACGAAGAATTCGTCAATGTATAGTGCGAAAATATTAACTGTCTACTGGAACAAATAAAAAATTATTTAAAACAAACAAAGACACTTATATAAAAATATAAAAAGTGGACAGTTAATTTTCTTCCTACTCTACATTGTCGAAGAATTCGTTTGTAGTCGATCGCCAAATGCAATTTGTCTATAGGCCTATAGATTGTGAAATATTCATATTGATGAATATCTTATAAGTATTAGGGTTCGAAGGACCGAAGAGAGATGCTGCATCTTGCTGGAAGATGTGGACCTGCAAAATGCTATGGCCAAGTTGCGTAACATAACCAACACTAGGTAAGTAAGGCACTGGTTAGTGTTCCTAATGTAACAGCATAGGACTATAAACCGGTCCATCAAGACCCGATTTGGCACTCGAAGAAAAATATTAGGTACCTACCTAAATTTAAGATATTACTCTCTTTTTACAACCTCTTTTTTAGATTTTCTTGTAAATTAATAGTGAAGTGGTTGGTTGCCTAGTGGTATCAACAGTCGACGACTGTACGAAGGTCTTGGGTTCTAATCCCAGTGCCGACCATTTCCACTTTCACGATACTAGCACTTTAGCTATTGTGAAAGATGTCAAAAGTGTATTTGTGTTCATTTGAGTGAGCCCAGATTCATTTTAATAAAAAAAATATGGGTGTGTAAATCTGAACTGTGAAAAAGTAAAAAATGCTATACCTAGACGATGATGAATAACTAGAAATCCAAAAATAAAATCATCCAAAATTCCATAGGATTTCCTATATACCTACCGTTTTTGCGAGTAGTTAAGTATTTCTCTGCGATATAGGTACCTACTTAATAAACAATCAATCAATAAAAGTTTTTATAACACGTAGGTACAACTTTACACCGTAAAATTCACTCTATTTGAAATGTGCATGATTGTTTAAAAATTGTCGGTTCGATTTGGTTCTCAGGTGTTCATTATCCACGCCAATTTATTCAGAGTGCAAAGTTTGTAGCAGGTAGAATTGTGTACCAGTTGGCATCCCCCCCCCCCCCCCCCTTCCCCCTAGTAGTACTAATGGCAATTACAAGGATGTATTTTGATTACAAGTTAGTAGGAGGCAGGCAGGTATTAAGCTCACCCATAAAACTTGCCACTTAGCAGAACAATATTTGTAATGGCTGTTTGCTTTATGGCGTCGAGTACCACAAGCATCCTTTGCAATAATGAAAAACCTTAATATTTAATAAGGTAATATTTCATATTATTCTGTTTTGATTACAGGACAAAAATCTACCGACCGAATTCATATTGTTTGAACATGATAAAAATCACGTATAGCCATTGCTGTTTTCAGAGAAGTAATTTACGTTGTAGGTATCTACTGATCCGTTTTTAGAAGATTAATTTAATTAGACTTTTGGATTTTATTTTTGATTATTTTTTTTTATAGAAAAATGAGTCTGTCCTTACTCATAGTGTACACAAATAGGCACCCTCTTTGACTCTTTCAAAGTAACCTAACAAAAGTACGTGTAGTGCAAGAGGAAAATGGTCGGCACCTGGGATAGAACCTACGACCTCCTGTAAGTACGAAAATCAGCGTCGTAACCGCTAGGCAAACAAACACGTCGAATAAGCTGTTTATTTATCAAGCTCATAATTATTCAATCATTATTCCACCAGCCAATCTGTTTAGTAGATGTATTTTTAAGATCACAATATTTTCATGAATCATATGAAAATATTTCCTTAAAATGCTAGAATTTAATATGTCAAAATTAAGCACATTCAATCGTTTGAAAAACTGTGCCGGAACATAATTGAAGATTTTCTGGGCAATAGGAAGGTACATCGACAAGAGAAGTGACTCCATGATTTTTATCAAAGATATCATATTTTTGGGTGGGAGAGAATGGAAAAGAAAACAATAAGAGCACAAGGATTTAATTAGAAGGTGTATTTAACAATTCTTAAAAATAATTACAAATAGTGTAAAGACTCATTCCTTTTTTTTCTTTCCTTTCTTGTTCTCCTCTTTGAAGCTCACAGAATTATCACAGCACGTCTTCAAGGAGGTCCTGATATAATAGTTGAAAAACATCATCGAAGCCAAAAAACAAGTTGTGCCAATGACTGCGATGTACTCAGCTCGGTTCCTAAAAATATCATATTGTTATGAGTTAAATAGGTACGCTATTCGTTCCTGATCGTTTGAAGATGTCATCATCATCACAACTTACTCAAACGGAGTTCCACAAGCGGTGTACCAAATGGCTCCGTGTTTGGGAGGCCTTCCATTAGGTAGACAGTGGAAGTCGAAATATTTCTCATCGTAATCAGTCACGCAAAGGAATTCTCGTTTTTCCAAAACCTTAAACGCAACAATTTTTTTCAAACCTACTTCACTCTACTATGAAAATTAGCAGTCATTTCCTGAAACTAAATACAATAGAACTAACCGATCCAAAAGCTGTGTGTATTGGCACACGCTTGTCACAGGGGCCCACGGGCTCATGTAGTCCAATCGACACTTCGTCTTCGGGATTCCACCAAATACAGAATGACAGGTAAATGGCATAATGCAACGCCAGATGGAGGAGAAGGATTACGTCATAGCCAGTTAGTCTGAAAAATAAAACGAAACAAGTCCAAAAATCGTACATATGTAAGCAACAGCAAAATGAGAGTAGTGGCATTTCAAAATCCAAAACAGAGAAAGAAAGTGTAATGGTAAAAATAATATATACTTTAACAACTAAAAGTTTACGGAAGACTAGACTAAGATTAGGTCATTAATATGTTCTTAACTCACTTCTGACGAATCCTTTTCCTTACAGACTGATTTCCTGTCCACGCGATTGTCAAGAATACAGTGATTAACATAAAATATGTTACTTCGGAATGTATTTTGAAGAAGTCATGAAGCGGGTGGTAGATGGGCAGAAACATTGTGACACCTCCTGGCATTCCCAACATGCCGGTCAATGCGGCTACCAAAAATTCCTTGACAAACCTGCAAGAAACCATAATTATGAAGCATTTTAATGTTTCCTAAATAACTTGGTTTAAATCTCGTATAGAATGTTTGATAGTTCCACTATGGATTATAATAATATGTCCCATGGTTGTCATGTCGCAAACTACTGATAAGACTGAATCTCAATAAGTGGGTGTGTCTTTTTTTTCTAGTCAGGTTTGACATTTTACTTCAGATTTTTTTCGGACTAAAGCTTTGTAAGTTTCGTTTACTGTAGGGTTTCCCAAAATTATAGCAAGATTTGAGCTACTTATTGTTAAATAAAACAATTCAAAAAGATTCCAACACTTCAAATCTTGCGTTAATTATGATTCACCCTTATTTTCGTCATTTTACACAGATTTATTCTCACCCAGAACTTTCCCACTTCTCGTTTTTCTTTCCCAAGATTTTTGGTATATTGTGGAACCAGAATGTGAAGCTAGCGGCGAAAGTAGAATGGAAGTAGTAAGAATTCCAGGGGACCCAGTAGTGTCTGTCGTATATGTTGGGGTCGGTGTCATGCCAGGTCCAGTGCAAGAACTTGACAGCAGTAATGTCGTAGGGGATATCGATCATTACGACTGTCAGTCCAACCGCAAATGGTTCAGCCCACTTGGGCAGCTGGAGCCGGGAGACAGCATAAGCGGCGTTGTAGATAAACACAGGATCTGTAATCATTGTTCATGTTGTTGATCATGACTTTTTGAAGAAACCTTACTGATTTTCACAGAAATATTAAAGGAAAATCTCAGAGCCACTCAAGAGAGCGAACATTCCAGTGCAGGTAAAAAAAATTGATAATTGGTCATGCTTACCAACATATTTTCTGTGTTCTGGGACATTATTAATTAAAAAAAGCAGGGAGGCAATCATAGATCCCTGTGGTAGTCCACTAATAATATATCTGCCTCTGCTCATGTCATCTTTGACAAATACCGAAATTGACGGATGGACAGCATGTTGTTAAGGAGACCTACGACGTCAGTTGGATGATGAAGTCACAGCTCCGCATAAGTATTTGAAAATTATTTACGCGGAGCTGTGACTTCATGATACCATGGTCTCATGTATACGACATAAGGACTTTATTTGCTGCTATATACTTATATCGTTGAAAATCCCCCTATCTAACTAGAATGTAGATTTAAGGAAAATTTTCCAACTGGAAAAGCTTGGATCCGATTGGAATATTATGCCGTGGTAGAAGATTAGTCTTTAGTTCTAGACTGTTATTGTTGATGTGAAATCATGAAAAAATAATCTCATTGTAGATACTTACAAAGTGTAATAATATGCAGAGGAAACCTTCCTCCTAAGAAGATGATGGGAGTTTGCGAATGCCAATAGTTGTCAATGTCCGGGAGATTGTAGCAAATAGTTTCCAGCACAATGCCATGAAAGATTGTCGCCAACCACAACCATGGCCATCTTCCACCTTTGCTCAGAGCTAAAAGTTTATATAAAATTCTTAGAACTTGTAACTGAGAATTGCACGTATTATTTGTTTAAATAAAACCTAAGATTTAACATAGCCTAAAATCCACGCAGTGCTCTCTCCGTGGGATACCATTTCAATTACCCATACACACTTTGATAACATTCTTGTAATATTTTCTAAGAAAGACTTTTGACAGACGTGCGCATGTAAGTTGAAGAGATCGATATCGAACATGAGCCTAATTATACTACGGCTAACCAAGCTATTGTTTTTTTATAGACTTGATCAGCCATGTCATTATGCTGTTGTATTAATGCAGTATATTATTAATAAGTTATTTTTGGTTGTATAATTAAATTAAAGTAAATTATTTTACTCATCAATACCATACCACTAATCTGTCTATATAAAATACAAAAAAAGTTTCATATGTCCACTATAGATTATGAGACCGGTTTCATTACAAAGGAAGTAATGTGAAGATGGTTTTAGACCACCAAAACAATGAAAAATATTAAAATATTTATCGTAGTATACCGATGGCAGTCTGGTATAGATTGTTGTAAAAAATGTTTATATTTTCTGAGTTTATTGATGGAAATAGCCTTACCATGTATGAGAGTGAGAACCGCTCCTAACAGATACACGATCATTGATATCATGTACGTCGGTTGGGCTTTCCAAAGGCTGTCCCAATCATTATAGCGTACAAACCAATCCAAGTTCTGTAAATAACGTATATTCAAACTAACATGACTCTATATTACGTCATTTGGACGTTGATAATTTTAATTAGTGTCAAAAATGTAAACTTACACTTGTATATTCATATTTATCAAATTCAAGGCCGAAACCGGTCAAGTTCAAATGAGCCATCCTGATATCAGAATGTGCGACACTTCCACGACACACCAATACAGCTGTTTGACTGACCAGACAAGGTGGGCCAATCTCTTCAATGACTTTGTAACCAGTTATCAGCTCTCCCGAGCCACCACAGATGTTTCAAATCGTTATTCGATTTCTGTTAGTGATAAGATAAGGTCTACTTTGTTACACTTGTGTTAAGGTGCCAAATCTGATTAAGTTAATTCTCACCACGAAAATAATTATCAACCAAACTGCTAATGAGTTAAGTAATATTATGTCAGTGAAATTTTAATAGTCAACTAGATAAATAATAAGACTACAATATATTCCATGGATCAAAAAGAATAACTGCGATAAACAAGCAGTCAAAATGACCTATAATGAACTTGCGTAGGTAGGTAGGTGGTATCTTCGTCAGACTAAGAGGAGCCTTCCTAGCCAACTTTTCAAGATTTGCAAATTATTAGTCATCTTCATTATATTTCTATAATCCTGCTTTTATTCAAACCTATAGTTTTTTTTTTAATGAGGGGAAATCCCCCAAGGACAACAAACGGTGGTGCCTAACTCCTGGCTAAAACCCCTCATTCTTCTTTTGCAACCCGCTACCTAACCTTTCGGTCTTCCTGGGGCTGTAAAATCTGTCACAGATAGTCTTCAAAATCTTATCCATTGATTCCTCAATGGCCTTCCACGTTTCTGGCGATTTCAACATCTGGTCTAGCTTATAGTCTTTAAATATGAACATCACAGTCTACTTCAAACCTTGTTTTTTTTTTCTTTCCTTTTTATTTCTTTAATAAATAAATCTTAATGTCGAATTGTATGAATAAATTAATTTATTAAAAATATGTCTCAGATTTTCATGCTTCCCTTTAAGTTTTGATTTTAATTGAAAAAAGTCTTTGATACTATTACTTGCTTATTATGTTTCATAAGAAAAAGCTGTCGCAAGCTATAACAACTACTGACTATGGTATGTTTACCGAGTTGATTAATAATTTATTATATTTCTATAGCAATTCAATTACATCTCCTTATATCAGAAAATTTGTTTATAAGAGTTGGTTTAATATGAGTAAAAGTACGAAATATTTTTTTATTTTTTTAATGAATTTGGGCTCACCCGAAGTGAACAAAAATACATATTCGACATCTTTCACATAAAGCCAGGCTTGTGATGTGAAAGTGGAAATGGTCTGCACCGGGATTCGAACCCACGACCTTCAATATGCTGTATGGATGTGACTGATTCTACTGGTATACTCTTTCTTCAAAGCTGTACATTGGTGGTATTCAATAGTTTTCTTTCCTAACAAAGAAGTTAGAAATAAACACATATACTTACATATGTATATAATAAAACACTTCTATATACAATGGTGTCAGTATAGCTGGCAGAATTTATTGCCTGAGGCAAATATTTCCAGTCAACCGGTCCCTTCCAATCTGAGACAAGCCAACCCCGGGTAGAAATTTCAAGTGAAAAACCCTGACCCAACCGGGAATCGAACCCGAGACCTCTTGACGTGAGCAAGCCTAGTGCATCTTTCTGTATATAATAAGTATTTTTTTGTATTATGGTAAATATTTTTGTATTAAGTATCATGTTACATTTTTTATACACGTTTAATTGACTAAAGTATTTCATGGATTATCAAAGAACTGACTTTCTGATAAAATGTACTGTTTTCCCCTTGTACCACTGCGAGCAACATAGGTCTATTGGCACATCCTTCAATGTAAGACTGAAAATGCCAATGTGAGTCATGTTGTTCACGATATTCTGTTTTGGTGCGAATAGCTTTCTCAGAGTTCAGAGAACTGTGGCCAATTTTTGTGAGCCTTTCAGTTACATAAGGTGTGAATTGGTGTTTCGTTATCCTCTGAGCAGAATCAACTGGCTGGGTGTCTGATAAATTTAGGATAGAAATTTATTAGCACACAGACGAGAAGAAAAATCTGATAGTACAATTTTGGACATATTCTTTAGCAGCATGCAGTGTTTAGTATTTTTGTTTCCATAGTTCTGCAAGTCTAGAACTTACTGCAATATTATTGTGAGATCATCTTTCTCGTTGCATATTTAAAACGGCAAACTATTGGTTTAACAAACTTGCAAAATGTATCTTAGTAATTAAAATGAGTTGAGTTTGTATTTTGTTATTTTTACGTGGATTTTTTCTTTAGTAGAATCTACGAGTTTACTAACATAATTGGTACAAATTTTTCTATTGGCAAGAAAAAGTACCTACAGAGAATTTCTTTTTCTTAATTCAAATAGTTCAAATATCAAAAATTCAAATAATATTCCATCTTTAGGAAGTCTTGTTGTGCACCTATATTCTTTAAGCGTGATCATACCAGTCCCTATTTAGCCTTATTGTAATGCTATCGTAGGTATTGATTTTTTTCTCTTTTTGATCTTAAAATAATTCAGTCATACAAAATTAATCAAAAGGATAAAAAAAAAGATAGACGGAATGGACAAGTAATAGATATACTTTATTTCAGTATTTTGTACATATATTTTTTTTCTTTAGTTTTTTATATAAACAATAAACAAAAATGTACACAATATCAATGTTTCTTTTATTCACTACAAATTCATACTAATATAATAATAATTTCACCAAGACTAATAAAAAAAAATTATATAACAATTTTTTATTATGTTTAAATATTTATTTAAAATGTTGATTTAAAAATATAACTAGTTTAAATGACGATAATACATTAATATATACTAAGTACCTTACATAAATACAATAAATTTAATATAAGTTACTTGAATGTTTACATTTGTATATTATGTACAAATTATTAGGAAACGAATTTGACTTATTTTTAATGTAAATAACTTTAATTCCTTATAAAAAAATGATTGCAACAGATTATTTTGTTTCAATTAAATTGAAAGTATAAAGAGGAAAATAAGAAGAATAATATAATAATTATAAATATTCTATTTATATAATTTGTCTTTATTAAAATAAGAAAAAAATTGATAGCGACAAAAGCTATATGAATATCAAACATCGTTTGAGTCTTTTACTTAGAAGATTGTATCACTAAAGGTTATAAAAGCATTATTGCATCATCAAAAAATTTTTTTTTATTAAAAAATTTTAGGTACCATTGAGCAGTTTTTGAACCAGCTAACTAGTTTATCAAACGTTATCGCAAGTTTTAAAAATATGTATTTACCTTTTTGGATTTTGCTTGAAAAGAATTCTACACCTTTCTTTTATGTTTTTTTTAATAATTTAGTTGAACAAAACAACTAAATAGCGTAATGAAAGATTCAACTTTGGCATTGTCATCAAATGAAAATAATAATAGACCTATAATATTATAAAAATTTGCTCAAACAGAATATAAAGTTAAAAGTTATGTTGCAAGTTTATAAAAAAAAATCTGAACACATACTTATTTTGTCATTTACAAGCATCCATGTGTATTTTTAAAGATTTTTTTAAATACAGATTGTATTCAATTATTGAAATTCGTATATACATATTAGAGTATAGTATGAGTTTGATTTTATTTCGTAGGTACTTTATAATTTACATAGTTTAACGACACGATTACATATCAATTTGTTAAAAGGAGTCCCCTTTTTCGTGGGTTTTGTACATCGCGATGTAAATATTTACAAACGTCACCAAGTATTATAATAATTATCTATTAAGTAAAAATATGTACACAAACATTATTTCAACCGCCTGAACACGCAAACATGAAGGTAAAAAACAGAATTAGTGAGTAAAAAAGTAAAAGAATATTTTAGTTAACGGCAACAAGATTTCGTTGGATTCCGATAGATTACTGAAAAGGAATGAACAAACATAATATTTGATGTTTTATTTGAGTTCATATTTACATGATTATGGCTATGACAATACACTTTTGTGTAGGTTGAATATTTCAACAAGAACCATTATTTCGAGACGAATTATTGTGATCTAACAAATTATCAATCATTAAAGAAGTCTTATGGAGATTCTTCTCGGGGTTAGCTGACAGGCAAGTGGTAGTCGAGGTCTCGTTACAACTGGAAGAACTGCAGTTGGACCCCATCCCGTCAAAGCTGCTTTTGGAAGTAGTAGCAACGCCTAATTCTCCTGACATTGCCATGTGATAGGAAGAGTTATTATTTTCGAAGATAGAATTGTGTTGATGGTCGCATGACGCCGACATTTTCACTTTACAATCTGAAACCTCGTTACTGATGGCGTTCGAAGATGTCTTTGAAGAGTTCCTCGCATAATCGAAGCAGTTGGTCGTGCTGTCCACGGTCACGTCGCTTATGATGCCGCTGTTCTCTGAGAATATGTCGGAGGACACATTAGCGTTCTGACTGGACGCTTTCTCAGATCTCGATTTGCTATTACTTGTCGAACAATCTAAATTCACTGTTGGAAACTGAGCGACTTGTTGAGCGTGATATGAAAATGACAGTTGTTCTTGAGCTTGTTGGTGCAACTGTGATGGTGTGAGGTGATTTTGAAAATTTACTAAAAATCTCTCTTGAGGATTCAGATATGTAGGGAAGCCCGCGTGAAAAGCGGCGCCGGTTGAAGATCAGGCGGAAGCTAGCTGCCTCCAAACTGTATGTCACATGGAGTTCATGTATGGCCACGAGAACGAACTACCAGATAACAGCATATCTCGTATGAGGGTCTCTATAGGTGTCTTGCCCACCAACCTCACAAAGAAAAGCTGTTCAATGACTTGCGAACTGACTGTCCTTAGTGAAGGTAATCTGAGCAGTAGTTTCCCGAACCTGGTTGGTTGATTGGGGTACTGCGTCCGGCAATATTCCTCAAGGGCGCACTGGGATTTCTCCTGTAAGCTCTCTATGTGGGACACGTCTGACAAACCGCACGCATCTGTGGACAAAGTGAAAGTAAAGAATTAGTAAAGGCAGACTTATACTTTTTTTCTTTTTTGAAACATAAATTACCGTACAATAATGGGTCTTTGTCGATTCATTACAGACATAATGTTTAGAGGGTAAAGAAATAAATAAGCCGACAGATATAAAAAACGCAATAAAATAATTGTTAAATGGAGCAAGGATTGTTACAGAAGAAAAATCATCATTAGTGTAAGTTTTTTCCATATTGCTGTGTCTTTTGGCGTAATGTTATTACGAATCTGATAGAGCGGGAGGCTGCCACATCCATCAGGGCAATGGAGCGCCCCTGCTGATAATATATAGCCCTCATTAGGCGGATCTCTTATATTTGTACCGAAGCCAGAAGTGGCACAATGCAGAAAAAAAATAGTCTGCCTAAGCAATGATACTTAAGGATAGTCTGCCTAAGCAATGATACTTAAGGATAGGTGTGCCAGAACTAAGGGAAAACAATCAACTGATTTCCTAAGAATTGACCTACGTTGTTTCCTTTTGTAGGCAATGTCTTTAACCGTTGATTATCATAATTTACATTAATTTGAGTTCTAAAATTATACTCGTATGTTCCAAATTTGCTTATGCGTTATAGAACGCCATTTGACAAGCTGAGTAGAATATAATAAAGTTACGTACATAGGTAAGTAGAGACGCAATGTCATTCTTGATTAAACAATCTACTTTAAAAAATTAACTCTTGATTAGTTTTAATTAAAATATTTCAAGACAACACGACAAACTCTAACTACGTATAGATATTCTGTTAGTAAAGTATAGCAAGATCTATTTTTAAACTCGTCATCACAAATTCTTACAAGTACGAGATAAAAATACTTATATAATTATTATAAAATACGCCGATGATTGAATGCAGGCAGACTGTCAAAAAAACGGGTTCTTAATAAAGATGTTAGAAAAGACAGGTTAGTAGTTCAATTAAACGGTTTGAAAAAGGTCAAAGAATTAACTCCATAGATCGAATTGCCGGCAATTCATTTACATGATCTTTACTTATTCTCGTTGAACCACATTGAACCCATAGTTCAAATATCAACTGTATCACTACGGAAAACAAACATTAAACAAAAAGGTCGTCGTTGTGTATTGTTATCTTGTGATTTGGAAACTAAATGATCAATTAATTGAAACATTTGATCCGTGTGGGCGATGCTGCCCGTAGATATGTGGGACGAATTATTATTGTCATTTGCTTGTTGTTCATCATCGATGGAATCTTAACTGCCCGGGTGCCTACCTATATACTATAGTGACTCTCTAGACATGAGTCAACTAATCGATGGTAGGTAATAATTATTGTAAACCATATTGAGACAAGTGATAAAGGAAAGAAATCGATCTAATTTACTGTTGTTGCACTTGAATACCAGAATCAAACCTTGTTGGTTTGACTGTAATATGTTATCTATTATATGAGTTTAGTTGCTTTTCAGCAAATTGAAATTCTTTTCAACAGCATCCTATATTATAGTTGGCTATGTTCGACCGTAACTCGACATTTTCGTTGAAACACTCCAACCCCACGTATTTCGTTTTTTCATACATAATATGACGAAACCTATCCAACTGCGGGAAATATTATTTATCTGTAATTTGCCAGAGGGAAATATTCATAATATATCGTAGAAAAATATATTTGTGATACTTGATAAGAGTTTCGAAAGCTGACGCTACACGGTAACAAAATAAATGTCATTTTAACGTTAAAGCATAACGCATATTATCACCGCAAAACCGTCCTCAAAAAGTGTCCTACTCCATTTTTAAATGGTTTAAAAATCATAAAGGTCGAATTAAATATTTAGCATATATAAGCCAGTATTTGTCACCTAAAATTCTTATTCTTAGATTTATTCAAAATAGTTGTTTATAAAGTTGTTTCGATCACTTCTAATTCTTCATTCCCAAATAATTCGACACCTTCGATTAGATTTCTGACGTGACATGGGACAAGACCATCTTTGACAAATCGCTGTCTTATACGTGTCACATACTATTATTGGTGAGTAGGTAGGTACTGAAACTTATATGAGCTAATAGTTGTGTGTATGATGTGTGTGCATAGTTTGGTGGCTGATGATGTTGGAACGCGAGGGGTCGTATTTTCAATAAAAGAGGTCACAAACAAAACAGGGCATTTATTAACGTACACACATACATACAACTTAAGTCACACACAAACACACATGTGCAGAGAAACGTCAGTGATTAAACGGCACGATAATAATATTAATGAATAAAACATTCTTCTGGTTACACAATGGGCGCCCGCTTTTTGTTTTCAACAGAACGATGAGATAGCTACAGCGCTTCTTCAGAACACTATTGGAAACTGTACCCCTAGTGATATTTACGCTGGCGTGAAATAATAAAAATTTGTATGGAAATATGTATAGCGCCCCTATATAATACTTCGGAAAGCTCCGCAGCCCATACAAATTTCCCGTGAGTTTCTCACTTACGTTAGTGAGTAAAATTCGAAATAGAGATACTGTTGATTGATCGATTCACGGATTTGAGATGATAACTAATAATATTTATTATTTGCAACAATAAACAATTGATGGCATTCCTGAAGTGGTTGGTAGACTAGCGGGACTATAGTTGACAGTTGACAGCTTTCGTACGTACAGCGTATACTGAAAGTACCGAATCTAAGAGCCGACCATTTCCACTTTCACAACACAAGCTTTGCTTTATGTGAAAGATGTCGAAAAGGTATTTTTGTTCAGCTTGGGTGAGCCCAGATTAATTAAAATGGCTGCAAACTTCTTGGGACAAAACGGCGAAAACTAAGAAAATTGCATAAAAAACAAACTGAATTTAAACAGATCTCAAACGCTAAACAATATTGTCTATGACAAAATTATGTTTGCCTATTATGCACGCAGACGAGGTCGACCTCGAATGACATGGTCCGATCATATCGGTTCAGTCTTAGAGAAGGGCCAAGTCAGGAGCAAAATGAATAGAAGAGCATGTAGGTATGCGGAATGTTATGCGTTTGGAAGAAGCGAAAGAGGTTTTTTTGGATAGGAAAGAATGAAAATCGGTATTCTCTGCCTACCCCCTTCGGGAAACGGCGTGATGGGTAAAAAAAATATTATGTCATTGTAGAGTTTTTACTAGATAAAGGAAAGTAACTAACTAAAGAATAGAATATTATAAAATCTCTAAAAAATCGAGGATTGTGCATGTTTGCGGTATTCAACTGCACAAAGTACGGTTATGAATCGCTTTGCTGTATGAATTATGGAGTTAATATTAGTCAGTACGAAGAATGAAGCAAAGAGCCACATATTGCCGGGAAATCCCGCTATTTATGCGACGTTAATAGGTAATACCTACACGAATGTTCTGTAATTAAAAATCCATGATTTACAGATATCAAAAAGTTTTGACTATTTATTTGAAGTCATGCCTTATAAAGGGAAGATTTTGTTCCAATTTATGTCTTCATGATCTATGTATGATAGAACTTTTTCTATTCGGATAGCTTTGTGTATTTATTTGGACTTGCTTTACTATGACTATGACACGACACCGCGAACTCGGAGGTAACTGCTACAAGTACACTAATCTATGAATGTAAAGTGTCAATATAATTGACCTTTTATTTTAGTATGAATACAGAGTAGGTAGTTACTAGGTAAGTAGGTATTTACAATATGTTCGTTACAAGAATGGTATATTTACGCTAGATTGTTTAGTTATAGATTTAAAGATGACATCTACGCTCTGATATAATTGATACTAAAGGTACACTTAAACTTATATCATCTAGGCATAAAATCATAATTATTACAATAAGTACACAACGTTTCAAATATTGATGGATTTTTTTACCGTTTTTACAGGATCTAGCGTAGGTACATATCTCACTAAATAGGATGTAAAGACTAACTAGTTCGAGTATTAATAGAAGCACTCCATACTCATGATTTCGGGTATTTCGACGAATTTGACCACTTCAGTAAATGGCGAACCTTAAAGTGACAGACTTAAAGCCAGACTTCGAAACACCACAGTCTAATTTGTTAAAAATTTAGCTGTTAAAATCGATCACTAATTTTTGTTTTTAATTTAAAATTTTAATATTCCTCCCTTTAAAAATGCCAATACATTTTTGTGCGATGATGGGGGGAAACAAAATTCTTATAAGTATGTAAATAATCATTGCGTAAACATTCAAAGACTTAATTATTCTATTTACAATAATTTATATGGTATAATTTAACGATTCAGTTGTTCTAAAAATTAAACGAGTAGTTATTTTTAGTTATTTTGATGCGTAATAGGGAAACATCATGAATTAGATAAGGCTGCAATATAAAAATATTGGATACGATTCCGGCCGTGTCTTTTCAATGTTTTACTATTTGCTGAACCGACTAAAATAATTAATAATATAGTTTAATGTGGTAAAAAAGACTGAAAATGTTTTGAAAGTTAAAATGATTTTAAAGGGAAAATACAATAATGAAAGGAATAGATACTGATGAAAAAATGCAGGGTAGAATAATTTAAAGAGGCTCTTTTAAACAAGCTTTTATAATATAATAAATCCGATTCTGTTGCTTACCCCTTTGTTAAAAAATAATAATAATAAAAATGATGGCTAGGGTAACGGGAACTAAAATAAGTTGAATAATATCTTAGTCGACTGCTCACCTTTGACACTGTAAATGCCAAAATAAACAAACATAATATTGTTGGGCTTCAGAAGCTGCCGGAATGTCCTATAATCAACTTATTTTTATGCGACGATAATACCTACATGTTTTTTTTTTGTTATTTAATGATTCATTCTACTGTAGGTATAACAGGCCATTTCTTACATAAAGTACATTTATTAAATTTTGTGTTTTTTTTTATAGATAGATGTTTAATTCAGTGGATGTTAAAAATGGATATACAGCTTATATTTTTTTGCATAAATTCACGTAGGTACGTATATAACTGTATCAAAAGGAATAGTCTTTGAGTCGATTGGTTGTCTTTTTTATTTGATATTTTGATTACAATCAGTTATTAAATGTTATACCTATGGTTAGCAATTTATTTAGCGAGTATTTCTCCAACGAACTTTTTATTCCTGTGTTTCGTGTTATTATATACAGACTGTTCACAACAAAAACTTGATATGTGTCGTTTGCGCTATGAACTATTGAATGAGTGTGAAAAAATGTATGTTGGATTAGGATAAGACGATTTCAATGATTAAAGATTTCTGCATTCGATATAAATATGGTTTTAATATATTGTTGCTGAATAGTCCACACAAGATAAACTGACGTGTTTGACATCTCTTTAACTGAATTATAGCCGCGGCGTAACGAATAGAGGTGACAAGACTCGGAGGCGATAATAAGTTTCTATTAATTTGAATTATTTCCGTTTCTAATTGTCTGTCCCATCCATTATTTCAATAGGTAGGCCCCGTGCTGTTATTTATCACCCATTCTGGTTGTCTCATTAGGTGACCGATGCTCACGTGGGCGTGCACAGAGTCCCAATAAAAGATGACACGTTCCACTGGACATTACGCCGGTGATAATAGAGCTTCCCTAGGCCGTCACAAAGGTGTCTACCTACAAACATACATATTTTATTATTGTCATTACAAATCAAAATGTATAAAAATATGTTACGTACATACCTACTACAGAATTGTGTCGGTTTTTTTTCTTATTTTGTAAAAATTAACAATGTAAAATCTATGGCACGTAAATTTGTTTCGTCAATTGTTACGTTTTGTGGATGTGGTCGACAACCTTGATCCTTTATTTTTTATTCTAACTAAAGCATTTAAAGACACCCCATGATGTACGTAGGTATATTCATCTTTCATAGCTGGCAAGTAGCGTATGAGAGTAGCAGGATAATTATTATTATTCTGATATGTTCGGGAAACAAAACCAAGTCGCTGAGATCGCTCTTTGGAAAACTAGGTCAAATAAGTCCCCGAATCCTCATAAATTTAAATCGGAAGGTTTTTGATAAGTGCATTTTACCAGTTCAAGCTTATGCATGGGTTTGAGAAAATAATAATCAAGCGTAGAGAGGTTGAAGGTTTCCTAATCAGCGATGAAATGGGGCTTAGTCTCAGAGATAGACAACGAATTGAGACTATTTAGACTAGAAAATGGTGATGCACATTATCCAAGGAGTAAACACGAATAATCGAAACGCTTCTTGTGCTGGTGCCTGTAACATCTAAACGAAACATCGATGAAGAGATGATCTGGTTAGGTTTGCGGATGGGAAATGGATGCAGAAGGTGCAAGACAGACACAAGTGGAATAACATGGAGGAGGCCTATACGTTCAGGAGTAGAGTAAGAATTAAAAAGTAAAATTCTTTAAAAAAAACATTGGTTCTACTCCCCTGATTTGTGGGTAACTGTCCAATATGCACCCTCCCCCGCTGGATGGAACAATTGGGAAGTTTACTTTAGATTTTTTTTCTCGAAATGTGAACATAATAACAACCATTACGGTACATTAGGAGACATTGTGTTGCCTGCAAAATAGCGCTGGACAAACATTATTCGCGACCTTTGTCCAAGCCTTGTATATAAATTATCAACTAATCATATTAATGCACACCTATTCTGTGACACTGCGCCATTGTGGATGTCTCAATGGACGGACAGAAACACCGTCGGCGTGATTCCTTTTAAATTGTTCTCCTTATTCTTACACGCATTATGCAGTTTACTGTCGAATTTTGGACAATACAAAAAACAGTTAAGTAAACAGCTGACAATATGGATCTATCTATACAATTACTACCGCTACTCGTTTTGAATGAGTGGGTGAATAAAAATTTCTACAAAAACTATTACATATACCATACCTATTTATTATGTATGCAGTTTGAAAATACGGTCTTACTGGCTTATCATAATGTTATAGGAGACAATATATGAGGAGCGTTATGCTGTTGAATGAAGCGAAAGAGGATTGTCTGGATATAATATAATGGAAGTCCGTACTCTCTGCCTATGACCTCCGGGAAACGTCGTGATGGGTAAAAATAGTTAGATGTAAGTAGGCATATAATTATTATGTACAGTGACAGTGGAAATATAGGTAAACTTCAGTTGTGTGAAAGTCAGTTTGACTCAAATCCAAACTGATATGATGTTGTTTAGGCAGATGATAATACTCGGTAAGAACAAATTGACCTCTTTCCGGTGATGTAAAAACAAAACATGCCAAGATTTGAATAGGTATTGTGAAATAGCATTGTCGAGAGTGAAATATTAGCCGATATATCAAAAAGGTGGAGTTATGTCATTATAACCAAAAATAACAGTAGTTGGTAAAATATGTATGGTCTATGAGCAACTCATCCGCCTGTGAGTTGCAGCTGTACGAAAAACATATGGGATGGTCATTTATTCTCGCTATTCGATTGACCTTTTTAACCTTAACGGTTTAGAATTGCAGAATCGTAAAAAGATGCAAAAATACGGGGGGACAGTCACAATAGTAAGTAATATCATAATTCTATAGAAATATTTTAATGGTTTTATTTGTATCCAAATAATAATATTTTTTTCTAACTAAATCACAATAGATTCCATGTCCCCGATTCGATTATAATATTAGTAGGTAAAATTAAAATCGGACATCGTTGAAATGGACAATGGCGTGGCGCAAACACAAAATGGGCCCAAAAATATGACAGATCTTGTGATGAGTTTGCATAATCCCAAGAATTAAGCGAGCCTCAAAAGAATAAGACACTCTTCACCTGGACACTCAAGGCGTGGAGAGGTTATTCATTGTTGATAGACAGTGAATTGGCGATATTTTGAATTCGGGTGATATTCCCATAGAATTGCATCATGACTGGATATTTTGATTAGATTTTACGCATTTTTTCGTTATTTTTGTAATCTCAATGTTGCTCGTATGTTCTGGATTGTAATTCTTCGTCCAGTGTTGGACCCTGCCTACTATTTTTTCTTACCTTAGTAACAAAGAGCAAAGCATTTTTGAAGGATATGTAAAGATCCTAGGAAAAATCATACGGATCATTAATGTGATTTAGGATTACCATCAAGACTCAGCCGGTATGGTCTAATTAATAACAAAATAGACAATTTAGAGATTTTAAATTAAGTATCTAAGTATTATTAATTAAAAATATATATACTTGAATTCTAACAAAACGGCATGATATTATCAAATCGATTTGTATGGGAATTTTATGAAAAAATGTACATTATATCATTATGGATAATGAACGTATTAAAATTATTTGTAGCCTAGAGCGCTAACCCCCGATGAGGCCCGGTATAGAGGGTATTATTTTTACCTCTGTCTTTGACGGTTACGCTGTCTATAAAGGGTATAGGTTCTTTCAGACTTCATTTTATTTATATAGATTGTAAGTATCTAAATATTTCAAGCTGTTATTTAATCTCCAATAACACATAATTAATAGACCGTTCAGGAAATAAAACAGATATAAATGTAAAAAAAATCTATGAACATAAATAATATTGTCCTTTCTGTCATATAGAGATATAATATAGGTATATATTATATACCTACCTAATATTATGTTGCTGTATAGCCGATATTCTCAAAATAAAAAAATCAATATTATTAGATGAAAAGTAGTTAGGTAGGTAGCTATCTATACACCGTAATATTCAACTCATATATGGGTAGGTAGGCCGTCGTTAAATGTATAGAAGAAGTTGACCTTTGCCTCCAATAAAACAACCCCCAGATCCACAGCTTTCAAAAATAATATTTCCATTAGCGTGAGTCTATATAAAATACACGAAGCGTAGCCAATGCAAATATATTATCGCGTCGATAAACTACAGAATATTATATATTCCAAAGTTATTGGACTGTGTCTCGATCGAACGTCCTATGTCAAATAATTTTTTTAGTAGATAAATGTAATAAATGGAAATTTAGTATTCGGTAAATAAATAAATTACTAAATAATTCTTTATTTACCGAATACTTACTAAATAATTCTTATTAAGATTAACTTAATTAGTGGGAATTATCTTTTATTTACGTAAATTTTCTTTTTATTGAAACGATTATCATCCTTTAAATTTACATAGAAAAAATAAAAACCCAGCAAAATATCTTATATATTTCTAGTCTGATGGGACGACCGGAAAATTGATTCAAGTTTTGGAATTTTATTAGGTATTTTTATGAGAATTAATAGTAAATCCCTTTGAATACGTCAACATTATTTTTACCATATTTTTGGACACATAGGAAGTTTCATCATACTATACCATGAGGTTGACTTTTTTGTTAAAACAACCCTGAAAATGGTATGTAACCATAAAAAGTCAATTTACATCAATTTTGTGGTAAATTAGGTGGATAAAATTATTTATTAATACATGCTGGATGGAAATAATTGATGAAATATGTGTTTTAATACATCGCTGTAAATGTGTGTCAAAATCTTGCAGATTTTTGTATTTCCATTTATGGTTTTAGAATATTTGGAAAGATGTTATCTTAGCCTGTCCTTTAATTATTGTAATAAAGTTAATTAAAACTCAAAACATAATTATAAAATTGACTTACCTACCTATTTTAAAGTACCTAACTAAGAATAAACAGTAATGTATCATTTTCAGTAAAACTACAGAATTCGAGGCATTTTTTATGTATCTATAGCAGGTATACTCCGATTCACGAACACCAGGCACCCTTAAATTTTAAGCATATGAATGCATGTGCAGTATGCTGTGTGCCAATATGTTCTAACACAAGTTCAGGGGTCCAACTGCCACGAATTAAAAAAAAAACAATTTATGTTAGACCCTCGTGTTACGAGGTAAACCTTAGTTTAAAACCAAAAAAATAAATGATTAGAGACGTCGATAAAAATGTTTAAAAAAACTCAAATATTTTTATCAGTTTATTAAAAGACAATTAGATAGTCAAAAGCATAAAAAAAATCTCGTACTTCTACTACAACTTCAAACAAAACAATCAATGCAGGTATGATAATATGTATAATCGAAAAGAAGTTGTGATAAACATAAATAAAAGTAAGTATTAAAATGTAAACATTTTGATAAAGAATGTCATTATGCAACATTTTACACAATATAAAAACTGTAGACCTATGTCTAAAACGGCTCTAGAAATTTGAACATTAGGTAGCTATCAAAATGTATGGATTAAAACTGGTCAACACTAAAATAGTTGACAAAACCCTAGACTCTTTCAAATACCAATTCTCCCATTCAACGAACACTTTTATTTGGGGTTGTCTGAAAAATAATATTGCAGACATGATATTTTGGAATACCTACACAACCAAAATAATTCAGCAGCCGACGAAAATGTTTACTCGCAACTTTTTTATCATTCGTCGGAAAAAAAAACTTTTACGCGATATTTCAAAAGGGAACTGATGTGTGTTTTGTAAATTACCCAAAATATTCAGCACTACTTAACAAACGACGAATATGAATGAATACCCACTGTGTGCGCTTATTAAGTCGTGATGAAGGTACCTATCACATTATCTATAACGGCTGCTTCAGAAAGAGGTTAAAACCTTCAGTGAGAGGTATAAGATGAGAAAGATGCTCTTTATAAGCTGTTTTTAATCCTAAAGAACAATGGTGTCGAGTGTTCTGAGAGGCTCAGAAAGCTGCCACACTGGCAGCCACTCGGAGAGCGAAACAAAAGTCTTAGCGAACTTTGCACTTTGACATATCCCGATATAATCACGTATTAGGAGACACTTAGAACACGATAAGCGTCACGGAGATACGGCATTATATGGAGACGGCTGAAAAGCAGGGGCGTTGTACTTTTAAGATCAAAAAAAGTTCAAGAATTTGATAGATAAGTAGGAGAAATAAAAAAAAATGAATAAAAATCACCTGTTAGTCGGTTTGTTAATAAGTCCACCACATCCTGAAGTTAAAGAGGTTTTATTAGAAGGGATAATAATTATTTATGAGTATGGCCACTTTGTAATGGTTGTGAGCCCGCGATAGTCTTCTGGTGTCTTGTCTGCTTATCTAGCGTGCGCCCGAGCGGTATCTCGATCTGCAGTCTCGTCAACACGTGCGCCATTGTCTAAGTTCTACATACAGTGAGTGTGCGTGTGGGTGTTTGTGAAGTGCGTGGAAATCCTCGCAGAGCACAAACAATAATGTGATGCAGTGTTAGAGTGTGAAACAACTGAATAAATTAAAATAAAAAGAAACAAGAATGTGGGTTAGTCTTATATTTGCATTTGTATTTGGGGCAAATTTTATATGAAAACTGCATCTAGAATGTTTGAAAGGATTGCAGATGTTCAATAGGTAGTTTTTTTTTTAATTAGATTTTTAATGATTTTTTATTATGTTTAGTGAGTAGGTAGCATATTATAGCTACATACAATAATAAATCATTTAATAATTAATTTTAACTGCACATCAAATCAAATGCAAATATAAATATGTTAGTAAATGATAAAAACATGGAACATGCTGGTGTTATCGGTGCTGGAACATAAAGCATAAAAACATAAAAAAAGAAAAGTAAACAAAAAAAAAACAAGAGAAAATAAAAATAAAAAGACAATTAGTAGTATCATTAAGTCAAGTATGAGTGTACCTAATGTTCAGAATAAAACAAAATAAAAAAGCAATAATGGCCCCATGTTCAAATCTACCACCAAAAAACGTGCATGCAGGATATCAAAATAAAAATGAAACAAATCTAGTGAAAAAAAAGTGTATGATACTGCGAGTGGATGGTTTAATCATTTCGACATTCCTCTTAAACGTTATTCCAATTGAAGTCCCTCCAGATTTGCGGCTCTGCCTCCCCCACTTTGCTTTTTTGCTGTGGGGGAGTCCTGGCGGGACGTATGCGGTGCACCAAAAAAATAACACAATTGAATCATTGATTTTTACGCGAGTGTGAACTCTCCCGCTTGTACATTACATTATCCTCACTCAATGAAATAGTGTTGGGCCGTGTTTTTTTATTTTGTTATATATTTTACTTTTTTGATTTCTTACCTACTTTTTATTTTTTTTGCAGGTCGTACAACAATTACATAAGCATTAGGAAGATAACGTATTTGCATGTGTTACAAATAATCATAATATGAAACATATTATGAAAAAGCAATGTTCTTGTTTTCTATCACATAAATTTCGTAAAAGTGCAACATTCGTTCACATAATATATCACATAAATCTCTGCACTCGTAATGTGGAAAAAAAACATTGTTTTATTCAAACTTATATTATGTTTCAATGCCTTTTTTAATTAATTAATTTCTTACGTAGGTACCAAAATTGTCAATGAAAAACAACATAAAACCTTGGAATCGAAGGGGCAATTATGTTTTATTTCATATTTTCATTTCATTGTAGATTTTTTTTTTCTTCTTTTAATCCAGGTGGCTTTATACCTACCTAATGAGTAAGGAATGATGAATTCACGTTATAATATTATATCCCAATTTTTCTGGTTAATTAAAAATACTTTGCATTGTTTCTGATCTCATGTTAGTGCGATTAGACATACATAAGTGCCTAACTTTTAAAAACACTTTTCACTTATGTGACCTAAGAAAAGTACGAAGAGAAAAGTTTCTTACTGATAACGAATTCACAAGTTGCTTGGGAAACAGAGATCAGGTGTTACATAACGTATGAAATAATCACAATGTCGATTATATTCACAGCTTGGACATCCCTAAACGGGGTCCCCTTTTTTAAGCCCACCTACCCTTTTATTATAAACGATATCCCCTTTCTTGATTCATCACCACATCATCATTGTACAACACCGCATCAACAAATAGTCCCTGCTCCACACTCTTATTATGTGACGAAGCCATTAGGTATGCACATCTGATAATTCGTTTTGTAACAACACAGGCTTAAAAAGTTAATCTTTATGTTTGTTTAAGATTAAGCAGGATTTTTTTTTCATATATCTATGGTACGAAGCTTTTCAGTATAATAATTGTTCTTTTTGAACAGTCAAATTCTGAACCTGTAATGAATCCAGGTGGTTTACTGAGTTACTGCCTTGTGGAATCCGAGACTCATACACTGTGGTTGAGCTGACATCGTGTCAAAGATTCGGTATTTGTGCCGTTTAACCTGAAGAAATTCTGTTCGGGTCGGAATTCTTCTATGTTTTTTCACTTGAAATTATTATCTGGTGTTGTCTTGTCTCACATTGGTCTGGGATAAAAATGCCTCAGACAATAAGTTTAGCCGGCTATTATAGTCTGTTCAACCTTTGTAATGTAAATTTATTGTCTAAAAATAACTAATTTATCTTCCTACCTAGTTCTCGTTTACTTTCAAATGTTTAAATTTTAGTCCTGTATCCTTTAATTATGCTCGTCAGTTTTTGAGAATCTGTCTGGTACCTATCTAACTAAGTACCTATCCAAGCTTACTAAGAGAAAATCAAAACCTTCATTTTAATAGCCAATATTTAAGTATATACTAAAGTAGGTAGGTACTGAGAATAAATTCAATAAACGAATTGTAAAATACTCAGTTGAAGAGTGCAAATATGTAGATTTTGTAGATGTATTGTTGAGGTTAGGTTAGGTACCTACCTACAGCAGCAGAATAGGGTAACTCCGACCTACGTATCTAGATAGAGGTGGATGCGGCCGAACTGTATGGTGCGTCGTCGGGAAAATCTAGTTAAAACGAAACCCTAATCAATTACAATTGCAAATTTCACAACACAATGTGTGAAACCGAATACGTGCAGATTTGTTAATCTCCCCTTACCATATAGGTGCCTACATACATGTGTGTGTACCTACTATAATTATATAGGACCTACCTATCTATATACAACATAGGAATAAAAAATAAGCACGTGTCAAATTTAAAAAATAGGAACTTGAACCGACACACAATGATTCGGTGGGCACACAACAATTGGACCAAAAGAAAAAATTACAAATATTGAAGCGTGACATGGTTTTATAATAGTGATTATTATTTTAATTTGGAGTCATTTTTGACAATGTTCCTTGTTAGTCCTTTGTGTCAACTCGTTGCATCCGTCTATGGTTTTAACATACCAACAAATCAAATCTAACTCAAATACATAATATTATAAAATGACCGGTGGAAGGTGGAAGTACTGTGGTTAAACATTGAATACCTATATGGCCGTATCAAAAATAAAATAATCTTCAAGAAGGATTTTTAATAAATGTAACAATTATTTAGAGGCCTAAATGATAAAAATATAGCATACCTACTTCGGCAGTGAGAATTATCTTTCTTACCCATCGCACTGTGTTCCTTTGAATTCAATAATCTATTCTTTCCTGTTATAATATATTTCTTACTTTTTCTATTCTTACTTTCATTTCCTTACTTTGAATAGTAGGTATGTACTGGGTTGGCTGGCAGAGATCTTGTAAGATAAGTCCGCCCTTTGAATCGTACAAATATTTCTCCTTATATTGTTATACAGGCAGCAATAAAGCTTTATTTATTTACTTATTATATATATATACCGACCTCGGTAGCCTAGTTGGAAAGGCTCCGACTTCTGATCAAGAGGTCCCGGGTTCGATTCCCGGTCGGGTCCGAAATTTTCAACGTGTTTTTTCACTTGAAATTTCTACTCGGGGTTGCAATGCTGTCTCAGATTGGACTGGACCGGTTGACTGGTAGAGAATGTTTCAAGCATTAAGTTCCGCCGGCTATACTGACACCTATGTATAGAAGAGAGTTTTTTTTTATATGTACCTAATTTGCTTTAAATCAATGTAGATGGGAAAAAGATTTCCTTTTCTAGCACATTGTTGGACCCACTTTGATATTATCAGAAAGTCTACTAAACGTCTTAAATAAAACCTGTAGTTTGATCAAAGTTTTGGTTGCGACAACGCTACCCCTACTTGTAGAAGAACAGGTTGATAGGTGACACAACCATTATACGCAACAACCAATCATTACATGCACGTGGAATGAATGATGGATCACTTCGCGAATAACGACTGCGGTATGATGTTAATATGAACAGCAAACAACGCTACTTATAATACATGTCTGAACAAATGTATATAAAGTTGTATGATGCGCACAATCAAATTCATACCTACATCTATCGAAAAAACAGGAAAATGAAAGTCAGGGGAGGGAAATTTATTTGAATGAGGTGAAGTTGAGTTGTCCGGGTGACACGACGGAATAGTTTGTAAAGTTGTGACAAGTAGAAAAGTGATTTAATCGGGAAACTGTCAAATAGTACCTACCTAGATTATGAACGAAGTATTTATTCGGAATGCTGCTACATTTAATTAAATCCACATACCACAATAGTTGATTCTGCAAACCGAATGTTCAAAAAGAAGAAATAAAAGAAGAGTTTGGTATGTTTGAAAAACCTTTCACAGAAGGTTGGTATGCAGTTGAGGATCAGATAGGATGCTAAGCTGAGATATAAAGAGTTTTCGATAATTATGTTACAACAGATTACCTACAAATATTTTTTTCAACCGAATGTGAAGTATGAAATATTGAAGAGCTAAAAATGTGTGGTATGAATTGTATAATCGCGACGCATCAGACGTCGTATATTTGTAATATTGTGTGAATATGAATATAATAAAATAAAAGCGAAAGGGCGAAAACAGTAATTGAAGCGTGCTAAACAAGCTATGTGTAGTGGGTAGAACAATGTGGCTGTAGGAGCAGTCTGCCCCCTCTGGGTATCTGGGCATCATCATGTCGGGTGTGGAGTGGCGTGAATGGCGCTGGACTGCAGGATGTGTGCCGTGTGCCGCGCCATCTACCTTGCAAGAGCTACCTGTCTGTCTGCTGTTCACGTAACAGTCACAGCAGACGCGTGTGAGAGATGACAGATCACTTCACTTACATAATCTCTTCACATACAACTTACACGCATGCTTAATTCACTAAGTAAAAAGGTTGAATTCCATTACATTTGCGATATAAGTTATTTATATGGTAAATTAAAATTTTCTAAGTCATCGTTATGAATGTTTCGGCGCATTAATAATTAAACACAATCGGAACATCACCCGCACACCTCCCACCCCCCTCACCTAAGTGGACACACATTTAAAGTGCATTTTCTTCATATTAGCCACTCTATATTATAGAACTCTTTGATTGAATGTAACTATTATCTTGTTGCAAGACAAAAAAAACTATCGGGACCCTATTCTCGAATATCGATAGAATAATAGAATTTTTATCACTTTCGAATGTGTTGACTGTTGAACTGAAATGAGAAAACATACGACAGTCATAAAAATTCTATTAGAAAACCCATTGATTGACATTCGAGAATAAGGTCCCAGGTTTATATGTATTTTACTAACAAAAATATTTTATTTACTAGCTGATACCCGTCTTGCTTTACGTTGTTGATTTGGCTAGTCAGACTTGAGCCGTAGGTTATTGAACAGGTTTTGTATGCAGCTTTCCCCTTCTCAGGACCAGTAGGCCTATACAAAATGCATTTGGCAATCGACTACAAACGAATTCTTCGACAATGTAGAGTAGGAAGAAAATTAACTGTCCACTTTTTATATTTTATACTATAAGGATCATTGTTTGGTTTGAATAAATGTTTATATGTTCCAGAGGACAGTTAATTTTTTCGCACTATACATTATCGAAATCTTTGTTAGTAGTCGAACGCCAATTTGAATTTGTCTACGGCGGCAGGAGTATATTATCTTAATAACTGAGTACACACGTAACGATTTATCTTTAAGATTTGACCGACAAACGCTCATTTTCAAAAAAAAAATTCGCTAAGATTTTAAAAATGAGCGATTATCGGTCAAATGTTATAGATAATCTATCATTTTCAAAATTTTTCACGCTAAGATTTAGAATGTGTACCCAGCTAATGTTTCAAAAAAAGGAAAAAATAAGATTCACTGCTAAATATGCGAAAAATTTGAAAAACTAATGTCACTTTCAATATTTATAAAAAAAATAGAAGATGAGGAAAAATTAATACTCACTGTTGAATACGCGAAAAAATTAAAAGAAGAATGTAGTTATACATAGGTAAAACCTACCTAGCATTATAATACGTGTAGTTGTTCCTAATGCAAGTCCTTCATACTGTGTGTAGATATAGGTACCTACCTACCTAGTATTATAATACGTGTAGTTGTTCCTAATGCAAGTCCTTCATACTGTGTGTAGATATAGGTACCTACCTACCTAGTATTATATTATGTATAGTTAGTTTGACCTACTTATGACTGTAGTGATAAATTTAATGAGGTACCTACCTTAGGAGAGAGAGGGTGCAAGCGAACTCTGCTTTACCGGCCTTAGTCATCTGTCATGGCGTACATATTTTATAAGAAGTTTCGGTGAAAATCTTTATAAAATAAGAATTAAAAGACTTTTACTTAAATTTTTTGTATTTCAAATCAAACTTCGATCGATTTTGTACATTTTCATACCGTAATGCTACAGTTCTACACAAAATTTAGACGTATAATTTTACTTTTAAAACATGACTTTCTCATTTTTGTATGAAGATTTTAAATTTTTAGAAATTTGTAAATAATTTAAAATATATTTAATGAAATGTAAATATTTGTATCTCAGATTACCACAATTGTATTTGCGAAAAACTGCGAAGAAAAATATTCAACGCAGAACCTACGGTTTTAGCGTGATGCTGTGACATACAGTTGGAGTGAAACAAATAAATAAATAAATATACATACATTACTGAATTATTATGTAGATTAATTTAAAAAAAAAAAATTTGCCGACATCCTTTATTTAATTCAACATTTAAATTTTATCTGTGGATTTTTGCCCCGTTAACTTTTTGCTTCATACAATCACAAAAGTTCAAAAAACCATAATGCTGGTTTCACAACACATGTCTATTTGAATAAATAAGATTTTGAAATTACCAGGCGTGAATACTGATAACCCAATTTACCCTTTTTTGATCTCATGCTCTTAAAATGAAATATCTACATTTTCTGAGGTGACGACGAACGCAGAATTTTCCACGACGCGTTCAGTGAGAATATTAACCCTCCAATTCCCATGCCTTACCTAATCATGATATTCATATGGAATTCTGTATACGGTGCCTTTATGGAATCCAAAGTGATGGTCCATCGACAAAATTTTCAAATTTTTTGTAGTTTTTTTATGGGGGAGGTGTCACCTGAGGGTGACATTGGGCACTGTAGGTACCAAATTAGGCAAAAACATAATCATACATATTTTTAGTAGGCAAAACTATATTTTTATTGAAAAAAAAAATCCTTAATCACAGATGTGATTGATGTTGTATAAATGAAGTGGTTGATTCACCAGTAGTATTATTCGACGGCTTTCGTACATACAGCGTATTGAGTTCGGATTCGAGTCCCGGTTCCAACAATTTTCACTTTCATGACACAACCCATATTTCATAAAATATACCTGTACCACAATAAGTATACTCATCATGACAGGTTACTTTGGCAAGTTGCCAACCATTTTGACAAGCACTGTCTAATCCGAAGGCAAACAAGGGCCACTACCATTTCTTGCCCACGAGTGAAATCCTTTGCAAGTGGCTATTCTCGTCAAAACGGTCAACTCTTTCCATGTACTTCTATATTTTATGATCATAGCAGGCACTCCACTTGATTTTTTTTTCTTTGCTTCCCCACCACGCCAACTCGATCGAATTTACTCCTGGGAGACACTCCGTGGCAGTTGGAGGCCACTCTTACTATACTATTATCATGCCATTTACAAACACACAGACTTGAGCTCACTGAAGGAAATCGGACCTCTCTCTCTTTTTTTCGTTGTCAGTTCACGTTGTAGTAGTGGTTATTTTTCCGCTCCGGTTTCTCTTACAGTGCCAGCTCTTCCGAATCCCTTTTTCGTTAAGGTGTTGAGTAAATTAACATTTCTAAAGAAATTAGATGTATGGCCTTTGTTCTTGAGGCAAGTTTTCTGTTATGTATATAGTAAAGCTAATGCTCTGAGGCCAAGAAGTAAATTTTCCATCTTGAGGAGGAAATATAACAACAAATTCATCTATATTATTATAACCTACATAGTTCTTTAACGCATTCGCTATTTTGAGACTTTCAGGGCTATAAAGTTAACAAAAAGCAAGAATTAATACAATTCATACAAATATTTCCTAAATTTGTTCAATAATGTACCTGTATTTCCCAATGTCACCTGGAGGTGACATTAAAACTTCAAATAGGTATAAATCGAATATTTTAATGAAATCGTGAAAACAAATTTGTGTAAATACTAAATTGATCCTTTATAAATCTGCTTTTGAAAGAATATTTCAAAATACTTACTATTTATACATTTTTTATTAATGTATATTTCGTTACGTACCAATTACACTAAATTTCCTGGAAAGAGCTGAAAATAACTGTTAAAATATCCAAGATTAGTATTGCCAATCGTAAAAATTATACACAATCGGATTGTAATACCATTGTACAATAATCCTGTATCAAAATAAATATAGTAATAAACCTCCAAATATTTTTAAAATTTTTTTGAAAACGCGGCACCTGTAGGTGACGTTGGGAATTGGAGGGTTTTAATATAACAATCTGACGGCGTATTAGATGTGCCCGATTCCACCTCTTTCTAGAGTCTAGCTAGAGTGATAAATCAATAATTGAAACGAAACATTGAAGGCACTTGTTCACACTGGAACAATAAAACTATGAACATACATGGTCACCTCCGTCGGTCGTAAACGGACGGTTTTATTGTGTGGTTTCTCTTCTTGTGAATAGGATGGCGACCATAGAATGAATCGGGTATAAAATAACAACATCGCAATCCACGTAGTATCTCAACAACAATAACTTGTAAATTGCCTTTATGGCATTATCGCTTAGAAAACGCGTCAATGGCGGTAAGAGGGCTATTCAGCCATGTCCATCAATCTATACTAATATAATAAAGGTGAAACAGTTTTATATGTTTGAAAGCTCTGATTTCAGAAACCTTCCATCAGATTTTTGTATTCGATATCTTATTTCTTGGAAAATGCGCAAGCCTGTTTAACACGTTAATTGCCAAGCTGAAATTCAAAATAAATAAATAAAATAATTTATATGACATAACAAACTTTGCTGGATAAGCTAGTGAGAATAAATTTTGCACTTAACACCTCAAATAATACAATAAATATTTTTCTTAAACAAAATGTGTAATGAAAAATTAGAATCAGTCGGTACAATGGGGATGATGTAACTATCTGTAGCCGGAGGTTATAGAAGGTGCCCTTATTTCAACCCTCCCACTAAAGACTACCCCAACATCTATAAATAATATCAATGCCACATTGCCACCTCCACTCTACAGGGGGATTTTATCAATACTTATTGAACGAATAACCAGGAATTTAAATGAATATAAGGATTTGAAGGATGGAAAAATAAACATCTTGCTTAAAAATAATGATTTTGTCTTTTCGCACGTATAAAAGACCTAACCTTAGAATCTACTGAATAACGTGATCATACCCTGGCGTGGGTAAAGGATCTTTTTGCCGGTGAATTAAAATACTTTGATATGAGTTGATCAAACCCAAAATCGAGTGTTTATCTAAGGTATTAATTCACATTAACAGACTTCATAATACTATAAATAATGTGGTTTAAGGTTAAAGATTGGTGAAGGATAACGTGATCGAAATATTTTTATATTAGATAAAAAAAACACAGTAACAATAACTTCATATTGAGCTTGTACATATAAGCCGTTTGCGAAACATAATATTGTAAAATATGTAAAGGTGTCATTCTAAAGGCGTATTTCAGTTCTAAGAATGCTGGTTGTGCTTTTCAGAATGTTTGAATCCGCACGATCCCCCTGTATTTTGATAATGACCCGACAAACATTAATTCAACGTGGAAAATTTGACAAAAATATGGAAATTTGAGACATGTTCATCAACGGAAAGGCAAGGGTAACAGATTTTCAGGAATAATTTCCCTAAACTTATGTGATCCTTGATGCCAAAGGGGTTTAAATGAATCCAAATACTTATACACAAAAAGGTCCTGTGCTATTTAAAAACAGGGAATTTGTTTCAGTTAAAGCCGAATAAATTTTGGAAGATAAAATAATATTCGAGGTGCGAGGGTCTTGCGAAAATTTTAAAATGAAAGCGCAAACAATAATAAACTGGGTAATTGAAAAATACTGTGTCTTTTTGTCTATGCTTGATCTTAAAAACATATCCGTCAGTCAAATTTCGGTTACATTTTACTGACGGAACTATTCGTAAACTTTAGTTTGTTTGATTGTTTTCGTATCAATTTTAAGTTATTGGGCTTCACATAGGTAAGTACCTACTCACACACTGAAGTATTAAAAATTTTGGCCCACAAAACCGGTGAAAATAATTCCAATAATTTTGACCTTTATTTTACAGCTTTAAACTTATAGTATGCTGTGCTGTCCATATCCAAAGCAACAATAAAAGAAAAATAACTAACGGATATTTGGTAGCATTTTTATATGTAGGTACGTACCTACTATAATCTAAGCACTGGTACATAAATAATATGATGATGGTTTGACGTAGATTGGAATATGAGGATTTCTGAACGAAACATGAGTTACGATGTTTATTTGTTTGTGTATATTATGTGGTATTACGAACGGTTGTTTATTTATTTATTTTGAAGTGGTGTCTTTTCGAGTTGCCGTTTGCGTTGCTTTTAATATTCGTATTTGCTTCCCGTAATGAGCAAATATTGAATAAATAAATATTTGTACAAGCGACATGAAGCGACAGAGATACGAACGAAATCATCGGTTATAACCATAGGTTTGTATCCAGCTAATATACTTGGCATTTTGTTTATCTTTCCTGATTCATTTTTTTTTTTCAATATGAATAAAAGGGATGATACATAAACGAAAATATCGACGAATACTAGGTATAATGAATGAGCGTTTTTTAAGGAAATTTCATATAATTTTTAGAAGTCAATTTCAATATAAAAACCCCTTTCAAACGTTGATGTTTTTCTAATTTTCGGGTGCTCACAAATCCCTTTGTCGCATAATCACGTCGAAAAATAAGATTATACAAAACGTTTTACGATAAACCAAAATTTCGTATAAGTCGTTGTGAAATTCATTTTGTCGCTATTTTTTTTGTACGTGCGTACGTCAAGTTGTTATTTACCCAAGTGAAGACCCTTTCTATTATACTGGGGTTTTCAAATAAGGAAGATATTATAACGAAATTTACCTCAGAATCAGGGTTGCCCATCGTGGACTTCATACTAAAAAAATATAACGTAGAGTATTGAAAAAATCATACTGCGAGCGCTTTTTATAATCGTAAGAAATTTTTATTTGCAGTGAAAATCTACAGTTTTCTGAACATAGTGAGAAAGTGAACTTCAAACATAGGATTTTCTTTAAGGATATTTTTTAAAGTGTCCAAATAGTAGTGAGAATGCATTTTGAGGGCTAACCCTGTCAATAAAACAACCCCTTCGCACGCACTTCGGTTACCTTTTAACCCTTTGCTCTCCACCGGAGAGGGATGATGAGCGCCGTGTCGCCATCCTTTGAATTCATTAATATTATTATTTTGTTTGAGAAAATAATAAATTATTATTTTTGTAACGGGAGAAGATAGCGGGTCGCTTTGAAGGTGGATAATTGAATGTGGCGGGTGGCCATTTAGATTTTGAGGATCAACTTTTAATTCATCACAAAGCCGCAATGGTTGATGGGAACTGGACTATAAGGCATGTTATAAAATCAACCCCTATTCTTACATTTTTTTTTCTGTCACTCAATCTTTCCAATTTTTTAGTCCAAATGGCTAATACTTGTTACACGAAAAACACAAACGTATGTACGAGTATTCGATATTTATAGGTACTATTGATATACATTTATTTCGTAGCAGAGTTTACAAACGTATAATCTACTAGACTAGGCAAGTAATGTACTTTGAAATTGGTTATAGTCTTGTGGTAGAGCCAACTTGTGGAAAGGATGTCGTTGGTATTCGAAACTCGGTTTCACCCATCTTTCTCTTTTACAACACGCGTAAGTAAGTTTTGTTTTTTTTTTAAACTCAGAAGTGAGTAAGTCTAGATACAATGTAGGGTTAATCTGATGGAGTTATAATAGCACTTGCTTATAATTACGAAATATCGCCAATTTTAGCATCACGTATTGATTTCAGTAAATAAATGTCTTATCTGAACTAGAAATGTTCGAATCTCTAAAAATAACGATTTCAATGTCAAACGCGCAGACAAAGTTCTCATCAATGTATTTATGCGTTGGAAAGGAACATATAAATGGCTGGAAGACAGCGGTAAATCTTGAAAGAGCAACGTCTGACCAGCCCCATTCGTGTATCTCACTATTGTAAGTAGGCAGATGAGATTGTCTATGGCTATGCCAATCCATTGTCTTTAGTCTATACTACCATTGTACACTACACTTAAGAATTTGTGCGATGATTTAGTAGTAATGAAATGAAATTTAAAAAAAAGAACACCGGAACAATATTTCAAAGTACCTACTTACTGTATCGGTAGGAAATAATAAACGGGTATGTGACGAGATACATAAAATAACCGCAAAACACACACACATAAAACCACGTTAGAGTACAAGTAAAGTGAGTTGCCAATAGTAATAAATTGATCAATATAACCAATTGATTTATCCTTTATATTTTGTAACCAATTACGCGCGTCTCTTTGGTATAAAGGCAGTCGAGCACAATTATTATTGGCAAACGAACGAGATTTGTCTAAATATTGTTATTAGATACTACTAGGTATACAGAGTTTTTATACAAAGCCGTATGACTGTGAAAGAAAATTAATATTGAAATTGTTGGGATGATGTCTGTTGGTTTTCCTATATTTATATCCTATCACTATACCCATAGAAATATATAATAGAAGGGCTCCGAGGTTTTATCCTTGAGGAACACCAGTAAAAGGGACAATTTGAGGTAACACTGGCGAGCCAACCCATCAGACAGAAAGCACATTCTCGTTGACGTAGCTTCGAAACCACTTAAATAAGTTTTCGCATACATCCACGAACTCGAGTTTTCTCAACAGACGTAAGTGATAAACTGTATCGAAAGCAAAGTATTTGGTGGCAACACAATGAGTAGCTGTTTCGTTTTCGTTGATACTGTCGATGATACTTTTTTGTCATTTATAGAGTAGGTACTCATGACTATGGAAGATAGGTACTCTTATGATTTAAAGCAGTAGGTACGAGATTTGAATAAAATGAACGGTAATTCTCTGCTAAAATTCTGATTTCGTAACCCAGTTCTAAAAACTTATCGAGCGCTGAAAAGAGATTTCGAATTTCAACTCAATTATGGAATTTCCACCAATGTCCGCCAAATTTATTCAAATTCGCAGGAGCCTCGGAGTAACCGGGAGCTACACATTACATTTTTATGAATAATACCTCATTTATGGCACAATATTTCACCATAACTCACGCCCTATTAGACGTGTGGTCCCGAGCCACCCCTCTGCACCCAAACAAACTAAATAAAAAGAAAGATTTTTTTACATTTCCTATTCAACTTATGCACCCCACATTCAGACCATTTTTTCTTCTCACCCAATTTTTTAAGTCGTAACTGAGAACTCTCCAAGGACTATTTATAAGTGATACGAATATATTCAGAAAAGTGCACTCAGAGGTAAAAATCTTGTTTTCTTTAGATACAAAACCTACCATACGAATGCTTATTTATTTTATTTATTGAATACAAATATAATATTTTTACAGATATTAGTACATTACATTAAACAATAATATAAATAACACAAGGCATGTCCGAATCAGAATTTTTCTGGTATAAGGTTTAAATCTTAAAAAAATCTTATTTTATTAATTATTGCATAAATCTTGAATTTTGTCCCTAGATTAAATTTCAATTGAAAATAATAAAATACTATTAAAACATAACATTTCTAAAATAGAATCGTTCTCATGCGTCACTGTAAAGGACATCAAATAAAGTTTATGAATAGTCAAAACATATTTTTCTTGCAAAAAATAACAGTATATTTTTTATTCTCTTCGATGTCGGAAAAGAGGCATTATTTTATAAGCATTGAAACAGTTGAAACTTTCGTATGATCTAATGATGAATATTCTATAACAAATGAGGCTGGACTTAATGGCTGCAATTGTTTTTTTAGAAAAACGTTTTCTCGACTTATCGACGAAAATATTGTTGCACTATTTATTGGATTTTCTTATTCACTTCGATTCATCCTCATGTTCTCCATTTTTTTGGCAACAAATCTTCGAACAGGTCCACTCTCTTATACACATTATTATTACCACACACTGTTGGGAACACGGACCCAGCCAATATTTTATTCACCTCTCGTCTTCTGTGATTTATTTACTACCCTCTCCCGCAGAACACCCCGAATCTTACAAATTCTATGTACGCCTACTTTGCAAACCCGAAATCTATTAGGTGCTACTTGCTTACATGAATAAGGTACTAAAAAGCTTGAAAAACAACATTTTTTTTTGCTAAATCTTTCTTGTTTTTTTATAAGATACCGTGTAGTTTACAATTAGTGCATTATGCAGCAAACCTCTCTTTTATGCAGTTCACATATTTAAAAAAGGACTTATAGAAATGCTCTAGATTCCTATACACATTTTCAGTGTGTGATCTACAGTTTGAAATAAATAAATTAAGCAATATCTTCCATATATCTATACCTACACGAAAGTTTTTAAATAAAGTGTTCAATATTTTTATTTAATAACTTAAGTAGAAAGTACAATAATAATATGTTAAACACTTTGTCAAAGGCCTTTTTATTCAAAATCGTGTAGAATTATAAATTCGAAAATACCTATTCAAATTTTGTGTTTGACTGTCGCTTGGAACGGATTACATTTAGATTTCCGGGGTCCAGTAATGTTCAAAACTGATATTTCAAAAATTGATACTTTTTTACTTTCTTTTAATTTAAAGTAAGAACCTATCTCTTAATAAAAAATACTCGAATATAAAAAAGTACCTACATACTTAAGAACACCCGTGAAGTTAAGGATGTCAAATAACATTATATAAAATTATGTTTACACGTTTAAAATCAATTTGAAATCGTAATATAATAAAAATAAAACACATAAAAACATACAAATATACCTATCGATAAACAGAATCATGTCCGGAGTACCTACAGTGATAATAAAATTCGTGTTTTATGTTCCAAATCCCGGGGGTCGATGACTGCTTTGTCAGAGCTGGACAGGAACCCGGGTTGCACCTTTAACAAACCTTCAAATTACTCCCCAGTGCTGTCCACGTATGAATTTGTGGCGATAAATTAAGGAATACCTTATATTTAATTAGATGGGTACATGGACACTCGGAAGAATGGAAGAAGCGTATAATACTAGATATTTTATGTTACTCGTTTGTTTTTAAAGCGGTAATCGAACTTCCGAAAAATAAGAACGGATAAAACAAGGTAAGTTGCAGAAAAAAATCATTTTAGTAATGAAAGGGAGAATTGTGCCTATTGAAAATGGTAATGTTTGACGATGTCCTGTGTATGTGATGATAATTCACAAAACATCTAAATGAATTACTCTGTATATGATAATATGAATCCTTTCGGAATTGAAGATCATAGATTTTTTTCCATCTGCTAAGATAATCAAGCCAATAAGGACTGAGAAATTATTTTGGTTTAGTTTTAAAAGCCTTTCTACGTTGCAAAAACGTTCAATCTTTCGTACCAGAGTAATGAAAAAAAGATCAAAGATAATATAAAAAGTTTGTGAAAGATTTTATTTTATTGTAGGTTTTAAGTGATATTATTTGTCACTCTTAGTTCAAACCACAAAACGCATAACTTGTTGGAGTTAGTTTATTGTGTAAGAATGTAAGTTATTGGTTATTTTTTAATCAATATAAGAACAAGACAATTTAAAAATAATAACGATAAATTTGTAGTTAAAAAATCATAACAATAAATAAACCAATGAAGAAATATGATACTGTTGAGTGGGATTTTTTCTTTGAATAAATAGTTTTCATTCACAAAAACGTATCCTGTGTTCATATTAAGGACATGATGAAATAATAATTAATGTTATTTAATGGATTTGAAGCAATAATTTGGCCTACACTTTGGAGCTATGAAAATTGTTAATAAAAATTTGTTGTGAGTATCGAATAACGTTAGCTTAAAAAAGGACTCCTATAGTAGGTTATATTCCTACCGAGAAATTTATGAGAAGATCTTTAGTGTTAATAAAAATACGTGTCCTTAACTTTATTCAACATCGCGCTACAAACAGGTAAGTGTGTTCAGGTTTAGTGGACTATTACCGATAATAAAAGTCACATAATTTCCTATAAATGTGACATTTATTTAATATAAAAAGTATACAGTTAATGTTCAACATTTAGAGCTCCAACTAAAGCGTCGTCTACACGAGGGGACCTATAAAGTTTGGTCTAAACTTAAATTTGTAAAAATGTTCAATATTATTGTTTTCACTTTCGAAACATTAATCTTGCGACAAATTTATATCTAAACTCATCCGCTTTTTAATAAGAATCGTACAACATAATATGATAGGTTTGTGGTTTTGGTACATAAAAAAGCATTACAATATTTTGATAATCTTTTCAGTGAATAATCTAATAAGTAACTTTCATTCATAATGTTTCTGTGTCAAAACTCAATTGAAATTAACAAATCCTATATTGTAAAAGTATTTCAGACATTTAGCAGTGAATTATTGATAAGTATAACACTATTGCTATTAGGTATTATATTCACACTAAATAAGTGAATAGTATTTAAGCTGAAAAAAAAGAAAAATTGTTGAGCTTCATTTTTTCCTTTTATTTTTATGGATGGAATTGGACATGGTGTGGAAGGAGGTCATAATCATTGCGCAAGATCGAGCATTGCGCTCGAGACATCTTTTGTTACCTCCCTATCTCTCTGAGTACGGCGTAAAGGGAGATTAGATTTGATTTCTTTTTAAGCATGTAATTTTGGGAATATAAGTAGAAAATCTCATATTTTAGAATTTGTGATGCGCACTGACACTCTCTTTCAATATTTCAATGCAACCTTATTTATTATATTGTTACTTGCTTAAATAACTCATATATGATTTGCTTTTCAAATAAAAACTATCAATAATTATACCTATAATTGTCAAATTTATGTTAGTGGGAAAAACAAAGAGCTACTCCAAAAAATTATTTAATTTGAAAAAAAAATTTGAATTAAAGTTGTTCAGACCCTATAAGTCTTATCCGTAAATTGATATTGAAAAGTATTAAAATATTACGTATTAAAAGTAAACAATTTCCTTGCATTTTATAGCCTGTTTATTTTATAGCTACTCACAATAAAACGCTTAAACTGACTTGACTTAATGAATTTCTGCATTATTGAAATTCAAAAGCTATGAATTAAGTAAATGAAATTGTTACGAGTATCAAATCAAGTCAACATCAATTAGGAACATCTATACAAAACTTGTTATGGCACCAATAAACATTCCTTATACCTATTTAATTTAAGTTTTATATGTAACTTTCCTTTCAAATATTTTGAAACAATTTCCCAAAGTGATGTTAATTTTTATCCATTTAAATAAAATAAGAACTATATGTTCGTTTGTTTTAAATTTGAAATATTAAAGTTTTCTAGAATTTTTCTTTCACATTTTTGAAATTTTGTCTTATTACCAAATTATTAGTTACGACACTGAATATTTAGGGGTAGAATATTGAAATGATCGTGAGTAATCTATGTAAGTATTAATATTATCTATTTGGAGCTATAGCTCAAATTTTTCCCGAATCAAGTAAGATCTTTTCTCAATTGACCGGGTTACATATTTTTTTATAGTAGGTAGATACCTAAAATAAATTTTACTATAAAAAAATTGTTGAAAAAAGAAAAAAAAGACTCACTTTATTTGAAACCGGGTAAAAAAATGTCTAAAAGTACCTACTAGTATATACATTTTTATTAATTTGCAACAGAATTACATAAAAATTAGATAAATTCCAAGAATGAAGACATTAATATTAAAATCGGTAGACAACGGTATTGTGTTTTGTATTCGGCTAAATTAATTATTAGACACGTAGATAGTTATCCGGCTAAATAAAATGAGAGACAAATTAATTTTATACTTACCTAAGTAATCGATTCCCTGCAGAGCAAAAGTTGGGCGATCATGTATAGTCTGCGGTTAAGTTATTTTTCCGGATATTTCAAATTAGAATAGCACACGCTATATTAAGAATGTTAATGTCTTTTATAGTTTTAGATAATATTATTATTAGTGAAAGATTTTATCATAATCTAATCATTCTGAACCTGAGTGCTAACATGTCTTAGCTCCAAAAGAAAAGAAAAAACGACTTTTCTGTGTCTTTATGGTCTAGCTAGATTGAATATGCGGCGTACCTATATTTCGAATGTGTTTAATTTTGCTGTTTCAAGATGCGCATGCGGAGAGACACAGGATTTGGAACATTGTTTTTCATGCCCATGCTTGGAGCACTGGGTGACACAACAGGATCTGATCATGGCAAATGACCGGGCGGTCCAGTGGGCTAAGGAAAATTTGCATCTGTAGGCTTGCCTAGGCTACCCTACATACCTTGTCTTCTTGTTTTTATTTTTTTACTCTTTGAACCTTTTGATTTTTATTAATTTGACCATTTGTTTTTATTCTTTTAACATTTTATAATCTGACTTTATATTTCCTTAGTTGTTAGATGAATTTATGATGTGATAGTAGAGTAACAGTGATGTAATGTTCAAAAGCACACAGTATGACTCGACAAGAAGAAGAATGTGTTTAAGTCATTTCCACCAAAAAAATGAGTTGACATGTTGGCTTTCAGGTGCAGAGTTTATCTTTGTTTTATAGATTCTTCATTGAATATAGTTGGCTCAACAATGTTGTATGGATTCTCTATATACATATCTACTAACCAATGCCTACAATGAATTCCTCTTAAATTAATACTAGCTGACCCGCCCGTCGAACTTCGACCTAAACCAGAATAAATAAAAATAATTTTGACCTACTACATAAATTAAATACAGTTTACGACATAAAAACTTAATTACATTTAACTTATAATAATATTGCATTATGTAATAATTATATTATTGCTGATTCGGATACGGAAGGCCATAAGTTTGCGATAATAACAACTCCTCTTTTAATAGTTGTATAATTTTAAAAACATCCAAGAGCGATGTAGTAGGAAATAAGTCACATGTGAAAGATGTTAACTGATTGCATATTATGCTGTTGAGTGAATATACACCATTTAAACCAATTTCTTCCGAATTATTATGATAAGATTATTGGTGCTTAGGTACAGTGTAGTAATTCATAATGAGAATGAAAAAACACTTGTCTTATAATGAGATTTTTTTTTAATTTTATTTGAGTACCTACTTATACCAAAAATTTGGGAGTCCGTTAAAATGTCATTTCGACGCAAAAAATACATGATTTATATTGTAAAAATCATTATTGAAATGGGTTGAAGAATATTGAAACAATCATAAAATATATTCGCGATAAGAAGGTATGTACAAATAAATGATTTAATATGTGCTGGTGAAAGGACACTTCTGTTAGCATGCTAATTTGACACATTCAGCTTTGAAATGAAATGAACACGATACAATGCATTGCTTTCCTATGTTCCTACGTTTCAAAGGGCGAAGGAATGATGAACCAAGAATGCGTATGTATAGATAGAGCTACTAAAGAAGAGAGTACCTAAATGCGTACCTGCCTAAGCTAACTTGTCAAAAAATTAAAAATTCACTTTTCAATTTATAATTTAAAATGTTACAAGACACATTCGAAACAAATGATTTATAGTTTTATTGTCTACCTAATGAAAACTTAGTTTATTGATCTCGTCTCGGCATAGACATAATCAATGCATTTTACAACATAGCATTTCACACTACTATTTACGGTGACCATATAATATTAAATGCTTACAAATTTAGTTATCTCTCTATTCAGACTTTTTTCTCAGTAAGTTTCTTTTTTAATTCTAAAACTAGTAATCGACCAGTGCTCGAAATTCGACTATAACTAATTGATGTTTTAAGTATGAACATTATTGAGGTTCCATTGTCAAAGACTGAGTGAGCACTATTTCACAATTTTCTTTCCAAAAACAATGACATGGATAGGTATCTACCTACGTCAAATTTGAAATGTTGTGTGAGTATGAAATACATAACATTACATTAGGTAGTGTGCGAAGTGTTTTTTATATTGATTTAATGTAGGTATTTTTATACATAATTAAAATATTAGCATTCGCCACTCCTTCTCTATATAAAATATAAGTGTGCGAAATTTCATACTCCTCCGTCCGCGCAATTTTCGTAAAAGTGGTCACAAAGTTTTTGCTTCACGTAATAATATATAGATTATTCATTCTTAGCTCATTTTCAGGCATCTGATGCGGTTCAATTCATTATATACAAACAAAATGTGAAATTTCTGTCCCGATTTTACAATGAATCAACGGTCACACTAATACAGGTAGATCACTATCTCCATATTGATCATAATATTTACAATAATTGCCGATCAATAAAAAAAACTACTTTGACGGTTGGATCGTTCCGTTAATTTTTATTTGATTTTACAGCATGTAGGTAATGATGATCGCCATTAAAATCAACACGTTGATTTAGTGGGTAATTAAAGTCATATAAAAGTTGGTTTAAGACGTTGTACAATTGTACATTTCGACTATCTTTGGGGAAACGCTAATTTGGCATAAACACCTATTATATTACACTGTTGGAGTATTTATTTACATATTACTACGTTTTTGTTTTGGGGAAATAAATACACCTTTCTCCTTTTAAAACAAGTAATTTCAGTCTGATCGGAGTGAGTATTTGTACCTTTACTGATTTTTTCTCATCCTTTACTAAACAGGTTATGAAAGCTTGTATACGAATGATAGCTGTTTTTTTTTTAATAAAAATGAATTTGTGCTTAAAATGAACACAAATACACTCTTTGACTCTTTCACAGTAAAACACTTAAAGCTTGTGTCGTAAAAGAGGAAGGTCGGCACTTGGGATCGAACCCACGACCTCCGCACGAAACGGTATGAAAGCCGGCGTCGTAACCGCTCGCTAGTCCACCAACCATTTCAAATTCTATTAGCTATGGTACAAGGTTTTAACTATACTTACCCACCTACGTTTTATTCAATAATGCAAAGACAATATTGCTTTTACGGGGTACTAAAATTAAATATTATCACAAAATTGGAGACCGATATTTTATAGAGCATAATTTTTTAATGCATATGACATATTTTGACCTGGTGGTACAAGTTAAGAGGTATGTTTCTTAGCCAATTGGTAACGTCAGTAGTGGCCCATGGTTTTTAGTAAAACCAGGCTCGAAACCAAAAATTTACCACGCAACACGCCCATTGGGATCTTCTATTGCCCATTTGGCTTGTTTGTCTCGTTCCAAAAAGAGATGGGTAATCCTCAATGAACGTTGGATGCGGAAGAGTCAAACATAATTTAAATTAATGGACTCGTCCTCAATGTTTTATTTCATGATTTTTGCATATAAAAAAGGAGACCCTATTCGTCGTCTAGATATTAAGGTCCAATCATTACTCTTACTAAAACGCTTACATTTACAAAAAAAAAAAACTAAGTAGGTACCTATCAAACTTGTTATCGCAAGCTTTTCTTAAATCCTGAATGGTAAAATTACAGAAAAGGAAGCTTTCAAAGAGAGTCACATGCAATAATAGCAGTGCCATATCTTGCAAGTTGCGAAGATAACCCGTTATAGCAGATCTTCAGTGATACGTGGGTACTGGCACATGCAGGCAGACGTGTGTTATTTTGTTTTGTAAAACGACTGTATCAGACATTGTGTGAAATTTCACCGAGGGAAATGCGCAACGAATTAACATGTCAAAACTAGGACATCGTGCCTATAAATTTCATACTAGTAGGAATGTTGCATTCGTTTGAGTAGGTAGGTATATTACGCTGAATATATTCTCTTATTAAATTTTATAACTAGTAATTGTATTAATATTCTGAAACAGCTATCTAGGCGCGCGGTCTATACGTAGCCGTGTTCTGGCGGAGTATGGCGAGGCTGTGTTATTAAAATGTGAAACATACAACGGCTTGGGAACAATTTCCCATACGGCATTCCGAGTCTGGAACAGGTTTTGTAATAATCATATAGTAAACAATACTCTCGCACACCTTACGCTGGGATAAAACTGTCTGTATGTTTTGATTTATGGCACACGTATCATCGCACTCGTTGTTCACTGTGCGGTCCGACGTTCAAATCCGTACCGTTATTTTTGTCATTTTCATAGACTTTCCGGCTTACTTAACGCATCCGGCTGGATCTAATCCAGCTTTCCATAATGTAGATCAAATTCTTAGCCGTTATCGAATCTCCAAAGGTTCATCTCATACCAATAATGGCAACCTCAAAAATCTCAAGCCAGTAACATTAGGAAAAAGGAAGAAGTTTGAGTCTACTGTCTTATCCTCAAACAAATATCCCCATTTTAGGAAATGATTATCTTGAAAAACCTACTGAAAAATTTAAGGATGGTCTGGCTGCATCTTTCATATGAGCAAGACGTCCCGCTTTACTATCAGTTAGTGAGACATTTAAAAAGCCATTTAAAAATGTGATGGTCTCAATAATTTCTTAGCTCGTATCCTAAAGCAAACACACAAAATAAAAAAAAGTTGTCAAATCTTCATACGAAAAGAAAGTGGGTTCAGTAAAATTTGACGATCCTTTCATCAAAAATATGATACAGACATGCAATCTGTAAAATGGTACTAAAATACGTGTAACATTGACATTGAAATAACAACCTTATTGTTATGTGTATCAAGGGTGATAATTGCACGCACGGTTCATAGATCAAGGTTGGTATTATTATTAGCGGTGTGGCGGTTGCATTATGTGATGTGTTATGACTTGTGATCTCTCGCCTTTAACCCGCCACAGGCGCGGATTTATTCTTATTTTCTACTATTTAAAGCTTAAAGTTATTCTTAATCCTTGCTTGCACTTGTTTCATTTATATAGAGCAACTGCATTTTGATTTGATTGATTGCAGATCAGACCATTCAGGGAAATCGCAATTAACCCGGAAGAGGCTCCAAGAAATGGCGAGACCATTGGAGTTTGGTGACCAAGGAAACTTCTACAATAAAAACAGGTCATCAAACCTGTTTAAAAAGAAAGAAGAAAAAAGATAAAAATTTGAGGTTATGTTACAAAAAAAAATACAATTATGTTTACTCGATATTTTAACATTTCCACTGAATCTTCTAGATTTAGCGTGACTCTTGATAGATATTTCATTGTAGCTTGGCGTAAATATTTTTTAGTAAGAAAAAAAAGTTTAGATGATTGATAAATTGCGAGGGGTAGCATTGAAAATTTACTTCGAAGAAATAGTAAAACCCTTACAAATACTTTCGGTTGTCAAATGTCGAGCATTTTAGATAATAGTATGACTTGAGTTTTATGAATTTATTAGACCTAATATCAAATTTCTTATAAGTATTGATATAAACTTAAGATAGCGGCAGATCCAATACTGCCTCGAAGCAGCGATACAGCCTTAACAAAAAGCCTATTCTTGGCGGGTACCTACATGATTAGCTGCCTAGCAAGTGTGTATATGCGAGCACCTAGCATAACTGTGATGTTATATGTAGTTACTTAGGAAAGTATGAAGGGTAATATTATAAAATTATCTGCGATTTCAACTTGCAAGAGAGTACCAACTTATTCGAATTAATGTAAGCACCGTCTGAATGTTCCTAATACTTATAAAAAATATTTTTTATCTAGGGGTGCTCTATCAGAAAAAAATCGAATGTCCATTATTTCACCAAATTATAATTAACTATGTATTTTCGTATTTTTTTTTAAATGACATAGGTAGGTACTTATTTTTAATATTTGAATCTTTATGCAGTTTTACTCTAGTTAGTTTAAATTTACAACTAAAGTGGAGAACTTCAAACCAGGTTCCAGTCTACTCGTCAATTGGGGCCGTTCAAATATTGCAATTTTTTATAATATTGACCCCCCTCCAAGAACCTCCCCCCCATATTGCTTTCCTAAAGTAAAAAATTACCTAGTTAGCCTTTCTATTAATTTTATTGTAAACAATTCAACACACATCAGAATTATTTCATTCATCCATACCATTTCGGTAGGATATCACGCTTTAAGAAACCTGCGAAAATAACAATTTCTTTTCGTTATTTTTAATGTTTGGATTACCAACTTTTTGGTTCATTATGAGAAAGTACATAAATGTCATTAGGATCTAGTTTGAGATAATCTATAGTTCACCAATGTGTGAGAGTTTATAATAATATGCAGATAAGCTGCGGTCCCGCGAGTTGCAGTTTTTAATTAGGATACTCAATTGTGGCCGGAGCATACACAGGTGTGAGGTCCATTAGTTTTATCTCATTTTATCAAGAGCTCCGTGGGAGGTCATGTGTTTAGCGGTGTTAAAAAACTAACAAAAACCACTGCATGCATTTATCAACTGGGGTGACCACACTAAACTCCACATTATTATTCATAAGCAAGAAAGCAATGAGACTAAAATTTTGCGAAAACGCAAACAGTGGGGATAGTACGAGTTTAATCGAAAGCTAATAGCGTGCAAATAGTGTTCGAAAATCTAACGATCGAATCATTCGATCATTTTTGTATGGAATTTTTTCGAAACTCTTTCGATGATCGAATATCGAAACGAAACTTATACTAGTGGTACAGTTCTCAAAGAGTTATTCTGTGGAACGGAGCAGCATTTTAAGGGCTAAGATAGCTAGACGAGACAGAAAGTTATCCTTGACTGCTGGGAATGTAAAAACAGGTGGAACATGGCACAGAACAGGGTGGCATGAAAAAAACATTTCGAGGAGCCAATAATAACACAGGGTTGTATCGCCACAGATTTATCTATTTATACATGTAATAAAAGACTACATTATGACGCAAAAAAGTATGCTAAGCTGCTCTTAAACTTTAACCTATGATACCTTTGAAATAGGAAAGGGTTAACAAAATGATTATTGAACCTACATGGAGTTGGAAATTCCTATAAGGAATTTTCCTTGAATTTTTCAAACACTGTAATCCAATATTATTCTTAATGATAACATTTGCAACCAAAGTGATTTGTTTTTAGCATTCTCCGTCTATCCCATCAACTTATTTATGTGCTTACCTTGTTCATTTTCAGGACAGAAATAATTTGAGATTCTCAGATTCTGGGACGGAAAACGAATGGTCACACGAGTGGCATAAAAGGTGACTGCAAATTTTGTAAAGGAATCGTTCCAAATAACGTGTTGTGTTAAGTTGAGGATGTACACGGACATTATCTGTGTCTCAGGCCTTGGGTCCATCTGAACATTTTCTTTCTTTATACCAGATACATATAAAAATACCACAAACAATATTCTCTTCTGGCAAAGAAAAACTGGGGATTTGGAAACGAACTAAGACGCTCCTCATTCTTGATATTCCTTTAGATTTTTTGCAACTATAGGGATCAAACCCATGACCTCCGCACGAAACACTACGAAAGCCGGCGTCGTAACCGCTAAGCTATACCAACCACTTCAAATTGATTTAACAATGCTGAAATAAAAATGTGAAAAAAAACTCTATGTTTGTAAGAATAAGACAAAATAAGTTAGAGAAATGTTTGAGATCAATGGCAAACTTTCACAGCGTGCTCTGGATATTTTTAAGTTTTTTGACCTAAGCTTTACTTAAAAGTAACATAGAATCCTCTAAAAAAAAAAAAGGTGTAAAGAAAGGGCCATAGGCCCACTTTTGCACAGGTCAGTTTGACATGCGTTTTTTGAGACTTCCACGACGGATAAATTTCGGGGATTTACTACGCCAGCTTTCAAAAAGTACCTAGTAGAAAATAGTCGTAAGCCCGTATTGATGAAATTGAAAAAAATATACCATTTAAAAAGCTACCAACTTTAAAATTGGTGTTTAGTGGACCTCTAATAGTTGGTATTATAATGTCTAAACAAACATCACTGTAACTATAAACAACAAAGTGTTTTAAAGTAATTCTTATTTTATAGAGCTTATAAATTCACCCCTTAACAACTGTAAATCTGGTCAAGCTTGACAAATATCCAATAATTATTTCCGACTTCAATTATAATAAACCAAATGAAGATTGCATGATTGGTCGGGTATATCTGTTGTATCGGCTACCCTGAAGAAGTATCGAGAGAGGCCCAATGATGCGAGACTCGGGAGTGTGTTACACGGCGACCGGCAGCAAAAACCTTATTTTAAGTCGGGTATGCAAATATACGAGCCCATTAGCTGCCCCAGGGCTGTCCCCCGACCAACTAACCAGCAAATAGTATTGGATTACGTGCCTACAACAGCCCAAAATTTATTGACAGCGACAGGTACAGAAGAGCAAACAACGAAATTTACCAAGGATTTTTATGCTTAAATTTTGTGCATGGGTTGCCTGTTTTTAATATTCAAATTTCTAGTGACATTATTAGTTATTAGAATTTGATTTTAAACAAAAACATAAAATTAAAGAACTGAAGGTGCGGTTTTCTAAATTTTCTGTGTTAAAAAATATTTTCCTAAACTGTTTTTGATCGAAATTATTGTGTTTTATGAACAATTGAGTTAAAAATATCCCCAGGTACCCTCTCTTTCTATTGAAAACATTTGTAAATCATGTCAAAAACTTGATTACCCAAACGTAAGGTCAGCTTTATTATTAGGTACCTACTAACCCCTTTTTCAGTCATCGGAGTAATAATCAAACAAAAATATCAATTGTATCAAGTTACGGAGCTACAAGAACTGAGAGTAAAAAATAAGCCTGTATGAAAAAATTTTGTACTGCCTTTCGTAATGTCATTTTGTCATATCTGTACCAAAACGTAACCACCAGAATCAGGTTTTTGGCCAATGCGAGATTTTTACGTAATGCTGTAGATAAATTTTAGTGCACTCTTTCTGGTGGTAGGTATATTCAACTTTCTAGTCTAATAATAGATTTTTTGTTATTATCCAAGGGTATAAAACACATTTGCCAAAGTTCAACACATACGTTTCAAAACGTCTTGCAACCTGTCCATATAAACATCACTACGTTAAGGTAGTGTTGTATACCCAAAACATCGCCAAAATGTTTTAGGGCTACAATATTAATATTATGTTATAGTAAATATAATGATATTTATTTCGGTTGAAAAATTATTTATTGTCATAAAAAATCTGCGATTTGTGGGGTATAAATCAATTAAAAGTGAGTAATAACCCTAGAGAGGACCTCCCCAACGATCAGAGATAAGTCCCCGTACATGGCCCAATGTATAACTACTGCAGACCTCCGGGCCATTCTGGGGTCACACACGACTGACGAGATATATGTGTGTGTCGACACAGCAGTGTGCTCCTCGAATGGCAGATCTATAATATAGCATTACGGTGTACCCTCCACTCAGGCCATTATAAGGTAGTATCAGGCCCTCTTTAAGCCACAAGGAACGACATTTACTAGAAGTCAAATACAGTAGCCGAAACAATCATACACGCTAATATGCAATGGCGTGTGGTGAAAACGTTTCTATAGGTACCTACTTCCAATATATGGTTATAGTGGTATTGTACACACAGTTGTGTTCGATGTTTTGGAGTCTCCCGAACTTCCACGGATTGAGAGACCAAAGCAGCGATTAAACATTGACGGAGGACACTTATGTATTCAGCCAAGATACATCCAATCTTATGAATTCACCAAGAAACAATCAAGATCAGAGCAGAAACAGTGAGAGCGTAACCTTTTTTCAGAACATGAGATGAAAACTAAGCAAGCACTGGAAAAGCGATAAGAAACCGAGTTTGTATAAGGATGAGGAAGACGTTGCAGGAAATGATGCATTGTTTGTATAATGCAAAACTATACAGATTTCACATATCGGGCATCAAGGAAATCTTTCCGGAAGAACACCACCGGGATGAACTCCAATATACAGCGTGTTAGCTGAAAATCCAAAGACGGAATATAGGCAAGAACACATCCAAATGGATCTCAAAGGATGAAGAAGAAAATGGTTCTAATGGTTAACACCTTAGAACCATCAGATTCGAAGACCTTTTTAATGGTTTTGCTACAAAAAGATAAGAGTTGTACTTAAGCTTAAAACATTAAAAATTGTACGTGGTTTTTTGAAGGTCCCTGCGTGTTCCGAGTACGAAGTAGTGTCTGTCCAGAGAACAATACGGATGCGTGAAGCAACACATCACAATACGTAGACACGGTGTGCAGATGCTTTATGTTCGCATGTAATATGTCATGATATTATATTTCTCAAAAGCCGTTTTATTGTCGCGCTTCTGGGAATCGCGTTGTTTCTGAGAATTCCCTCAGAGATCAGAGGAGGCTGTTTGCGGCGCATCTTTTGCAAGACCATCAATCATCAGGATAATATATTATTATTGTTCACCACGTCGCTAGGACCTTCCTATATAGATTATCCTCCCAACAGGAGATCCTTGATAATAATTTGAAAACCTTTTGACGTGAAACGTTTCAAATACGATTGGCTAAATGAAAGAAATTAATGAAGATATCACAGTAGTTGAGTTTGTGTAACATATGAGATGTGGATCATTAGGGAAAGCATCTATCAAGATTTTCTAGATACGCTTTTGGTCTATCTAAAGGGGAAAATAATCTCTTTCAACAGATTTACGGTTTCACTGTTAAAGGTTTCATTATTTTAATTTTATTCTATAAATTAGTATTGATTAGACATTTTCAAATGCATTTTCGATCGTTTTTCAATAAGATTTTTATCAAATAATACAAAAGTTAATGCAGGTAATTTCATATTCGTCACCTTTTATACTTCCTTGTGCAGTTATTGTTTTATCAGCAATAAGTATACTTATTGTATTAAATATTTTAGAGAAGTTTTTATGCATTTCCAAATATTTTTATAGAATCGAAGATGACTAGAACGGCTGAAAAAAAAGAAGAGTGTAGACGGAGTTGAAAGAAATTGCTGTAAACCAATCATGGACCATGTCATTCGAGGTCGGCCTCGTCTGCGTGCACCCATTCTTTCAGATTTATATATCCTTTTGTCATTCTTTCCTCGTTCATTCTCTCTACATGCCGAAATCACCTTAATTTATTCACTTTCATTCTTGTCACTACGCAAACATCCACTGCACATTCCTTTCTAATATTATCATTCCTCACCTTATCAATCAGTATCTTTCCGCAATCCTACGCAGTGATCTGATTTCCACAGCATTTATTCCAACTTCCAGATTTTTCGTCCATGTCCATGTTTTACTCCCATACATCATGAATGGATTTTAGAATATACCTACTTAAGATTTTAGAATATACTTTAATTAATAATTATTATAATAGTTAACCTTTGAAAATCTGATTGAAATTTACGGCTTGGGTGGAGTTTGTACACAAAAGGGCGCAATTGGAATTTTTCTAAGAAAATAATTAAGTTAAGTAGACTAATTTCTAAGATAGTACATAGATAGGTACTATAGAGACATTTCCAATTAATTATATTATCAACTCACACCTGTGTACTTGGGAAAAACAGATAGGAACCTAGGTACCTTGTAGAGTGTGTCAAAACAATAAAAAATAAACGAAAACAATATAATAAAAATATAAAAAATAAACAAGGCTTTTTATTCGAAACATTATTATTCATTTTGTCAAACGCTACATTTGAGATGTAAGTAGAGATAAATAATCTCGACTTAGCTCCACACTAACTAAGTGACGAGGTGAGGTTACAGGGGTACAAAACACGACGAATTTTCAATTATTCATCAACAGAAAAATATTGCAAATAAATTACATGTCGTTTTTGAGTAATATTTATTGATTCATTTGAATCAGTAGAGATTTAGGCAATTCTTTGCCATATTAACCTCTTAAGAAATATCTCATTTAAGCCTACAATCTTGGAGAGCAAATCTTGAAATTCAATCCCGATTTCAATGTCGAACGATCATGGTTGACATTGTCGTGCTGTCATAACACTCAGGGTGGGTTTTTCTAACGTAAGTAATAGCAAACCGTTAGCGACAGCAAAGTAATAGCAATATTTTCAATCAATCAATCAATCAATCAATTCTCCCTTTTACACCCCACTCAGGTGCATAGGGAGGCAACAAGAGCTCTCCATTGCGCTCTATCTTGCGCAATGTTTATGACCTCCTCCCACACCATGACCATGTCCCTCAGCTCTGATTCGAATGAGCGGAACACTGTGTGAAAGGGTCTTCCTCGTCTTCGGGATCCTGATGGGCATGGACGAGGAAGCAATATTTAAGTGATTAAAAAATGTAATTTTATTATAATTTTGTTTAAAAAATAAAACAGAACCTAAGCAAAATACAAATAATTTTGCTTGATGAAAAAAATGTTTTTAAGCATTGTGATATTGGTATGCATGTTACTAATCGATTATTATTTACTTTGATATTCCTTACGATTGATTAACACCTGAAAGTAAAGTATTACTACCCAGTAAACTTTTTCGTGTTGTTCATAGAAAAATAAAAGATATCTGAATATTCCCAAATAATAATTTTTGCTATCCGATACTTTACAAAGGTTTTTATTATCATATACCTATGCATTTTTAAATCAATTAAGTATGCTTCCCATTTTGAGTACATTTTTATAATCCTCAAGAAAGAATATAAATAAAATACCTACATACTAATTTAGGAACAGTTCTCGTAACTCAATTTTATCGCAAAACAATACTGGATTCTAAATAGAACAATCGTGGAACTATTTTGGCTTGGTAACCAAATTCTTAATGTCATAATGACAATAAAAGTGGTTTGAAGATTTAATGCAATTAGAATGTTGGCCACACCTGGCACATTTTGACTGAAGCCACGCGACCATAAATCAGTGCGTCAACTGTTTATCTTCATACTTTGTGAGTCGGTATATTCCTACAACACATACTGGGGACATCTTGTCTCGATGCATTTATTACAGATTCAATTATAATATAATCATACACCAAGTTAATCGGAGTTAACCAATCAAAAATCACGTAGACAAAAAGAGTACAAAAATTTCTATATTAGTGTGATACTTGATTAGAGGCACATACAACCGTGCTACAGGAAGATTGAAAAAATTCACGCAATTCTTGCAGTAAAGTCCCTTTTCTGCTTTGAATAAGTGTAATTATGTAGCGTTACTGTGTAACCCAATCTTTTATTTTCTGTTGTGAAATTGTATGTTTCTTTGATTATTGATTTTGTGAGGTGTTTGTTGTTTTTTATCACTTTTCTTTTGTACATATTTTATATTGTTAATGGCACATAGCCGTGAATAAATAAATAAAATAAATAAAGTAAAATTGGAGCCCTATAAGGGACGACATGGTCAATCAAACAATTCATTAATAACCTTTTTCTATGCCTGTCCCGCCGACAGGTTTTGCTGCTAGTTAAAAAAGTAAAAAGTAATTCTGGTGGTGTGCCAAATATTCAAATTGAATGACTTAAACATTAATAAAAATAGTTAAGATTCCATCACGGTTATCACACGCATAGTCATGATTTCTATAATTTATTTGAATTAAAATAAAAAAAAAGTAAAACTACATTTCACTAAAAATATTGGTGACATCACCATACTGTGTGTTGGGGCCTGTCAGTAGAATTAATGTACGGATACATCTATCTGTGTAGTGAAATAATATTGTGTTTTATCTAACAAATTACTTAAACATTTATATTCTAATAATGATCTTGGGGCCCGTCAATTTTGATTTTATTTTCTTTTCTCTACCGGGTAAACGGTTGATCCAATTCATTCGATAAAAAAAGATTTGAAAAACCTTTATTCTTCGAACTCATATTCACACTGACATTTCTATAGAGTTTTTTTTCTCATTTTATTATTACTCACTTATAACATAACACACTCCCTTAGAGGCCCCAATTAGGGGCTTAGGGAGGCAACAAGAGCCCTACATCATGCTCGATTTGCGCGACTCATAGTATCATCGAAATAAAAAAGAATTCTTCAACCGAGATCAGAATTTATCTTTCTATTTAAATTTATTCATTCTTGACGGTCAAATAGCTGGCCCTCTATAATGTTGATTGTACATATTATGTAACTTGATTTTTTTATTGTTTTGAAATCCATCAGTATATGGTACAGCAAAGTAAGTATGTACTGTATAAACAAATAAAATTCAATGTAGACTATGATGCAGGGATTATAAATTTATGATATCATACCTACAGTCTTTTCATATACCTACTTACTGAAATATAAATGTTCTAAGAAAACTCTTATAAAAGTTATTCATGATCCTATTAAATTATTATTCCTATTTTTCTAAACTGACGTAGATATCTCCGTAAAGAATTTCTTAAGCGTTACTGAATTCCTTTAAAAGTTAACGCTGTATTAAAAACTCATCTGTATAATATTTAAAAATAATTTAATAACAAAGGTATTTTATTATATTTAATCATATATCACTAAACAGGTTGTTTTTATGTTTATTTATCGATAAAATAATATATCGATACATCTATATGGCATCTTTAAATTACATACTATTATTAATATATATTTTATTCTTATTCTCAGTTCTATCTATACCTACCTACCTACCTAACTAGACAAACGTTTTTTAATGTACTTAGATATCAGCAATTTAGAAAATTGTTGATAAATTCTTTTTCTATGTAAAAATTCACAAGTAAATTTGTTTTTTCCGTGTAGATACTAAAAAGCTTTTACTGTAACCAAGCAAGGAGTTGAGAATGAATTTTGTGATGATATAACGTAAGTATATTATTTTGTATCAAAATATTGCAAATTAACAGTTTCTTTGATAGCAGGTAGGTAGGTATGTGTATGAGTTTTCGGTGTTTTCACCAATAGATATAAAAGTAATAGGTACGCAGGCAAACATGACTTGAGTATAATCCACGTGCTTGAGATGAATTTGATACATCGTTGTTACTTACAACAAAAAGACTCATGTGTTAACTACAGTGCACGCAAAATTCAACGAAAAATTGAGTATGATATAATTTCACTCTCTATACAACTCTCAAAAATCTTGGAAATTGCACTTATGTCTAATTTTGCTTTTATTTAAATTTACACATGGGTCACATATTGTGTGCAACGATGACATTTACCAGTAAAATACCTATGTTTATTTCATCATAAATACTCCTCGTACGTGGCTTTGAATAATCTAAATCAATCTATGCCCACCCCCTGGTTAACAACATGCCTTTGTATATTACACATTATATTTTCACCTTAGTTTTATCACCTAAGTATCACCAAATAGACATTGAAGTAAGGGTAGGTACTCATTAAATGAAATACACTGTATGCATAGGTACGTGTGCTCTTTTTACGTCAATGTGTTTGTATAAAATAGTCAAATCATGGTGAGCGTTTTCTGTTATGTCAAATATGTAGTATTCTTGAGAGTGGATTGCCATATTCCAAAGAAGAAGAAGAAAAAATAAGTATTATAAAAATATTGATATAGCTCGAAAAAATTACTTTGGCTTCAATAGTGTTTGTTTATCATTTTCGGAATAAAATTTTTTTTTGATTTTTGAGAAACTGTCAAAATTGTTTTATAGTAAACAACTATAACACTTTTCAACAAAAACTAACTGAAATATTATGATTAAAATTGACTCACAAAACTGACTATATTTCTTGAAGATACCACTTTTGAATGTGAAGATAATTAACATCGACACAATGAAGTATGTGTTCAGTGTACCTACCTACCTATAGAAGATATTATTATAATCATCCAAGTTTGCAAATTGATATTTATATATACCTAATGTTTAGAGCCCATGATGACCGGCAGGGGCAGGGAGGATGTGGAGAGAGAGAGAGAAGTTTTGAGATAAGGACGTGTAAGAGGACGGGAAATGCAAAACTCCGAAATTCCGGAGGAGCTGGAGGGTCTGCGGAGATACGCGCCAGGATAAAGGACAGGAAGAGATCCACCCCGACTTGTGACGGGTCAGGGAGAGCCCATGTTAACCCTCGCACAGCCTTCTGATTAGATTCATTTGGGGTCGAGTATCGTGTGTTTAATGGGGAATTATTTCTATGTAGAAGCGTTAAGAAAATACATCACACGATTATAATAATGTTGTGGCGCTCTCAAACAAAACATAACCGCGTACGTGCTCCAGATAAAAAAACAAGCAAATGTTTCTTAAAAATATTCATTTAAATTTAAAGGGACATTAAATTATCCCTTATACATATAATAACTTTATTTTTCTTTTAGAGTTCCTTATCAGCTTCTCGTGTAGTTGGCTTTTATTTGCACAAATTATCTAGCCGGACCCAATTTGCTTTATTTTACATCCATATCCCATCGATCAAAATTAAGTTTTAGAAGCGTTCATTGTCTGTTTTATTATTTATTTCGTTCTAAGGATGTTAGCAAAACAGCGTGAAAAACACTTGAAAGCAGTTTTTAGAAGAGTAGGTACCTACTTAAAAATTATCAGAAATTTCGCCATAGACCTGTAGAGAGTACGTAATATATTATAATTAAAATACAACGAATCCCCATTTGGAAATTCCTCGTCTTTAGAGAAGTCAGAAGGTACAACCCCGAGTCGTATCAGCTGTGTGAGATGGCTGTTATAACCCCGTATCCCGGGCTGAGGGGAAGCCTCTTAATGTGGAGCGCTTAAAGGGTTATCCGGTGTGACAATGTATCTCGGGGGTGGAATCAACAAACATAAAATATGTCCAATTCTGGGAGCAATTTTTAGTCGAAACAAACGCGATACATCGAATTCTGGGAGAAATTTTTAATCGAAACAAATTTTCGATGTTTGGATCAACAATGATCCTTGTTTGCTCCGTTAAGCTGGCAAAAATTAAAAGATGTAATTAATATGCAGCATGTGTCAGCTGATAGTGCAGAGGAACACGTGCTTACTTAAACGAAGGGTCCGTTATCAGGACAGGGAAAATCTACCCTTCGTGACCCCTAAATTAATTTTGATATCAGCACTGATGATAAAGTCAAGAAATCCAGCGATATATTAGGCTATTTGTTGAGTTTTACGACACCAGGAACTTTTAGATACAATATTTAAAATAATTGGTTTTAATAATAGATATGTAGTCTATGCTAATACAGAGAATGATAATCGTAAAGGAAATAAATAGCAGAATTTATACTTACACTTAACATATTAAGTATGTAAGTAGAATACCATAAATAATCCAAATTGACCATCTTCAAGTTAAACATTATACTGAAAATTTCTGTAATATGGTGTCAAATTTTTTGAGTTCATACCTAGTAATTATTTTCCAAAAATTAATAATGACGTTAAAACATCACTTACCTACATACTTGGACCATTAATTTCAAAGGCAATAATATGATGATGTTCCACTCATTAAACTGTTATTTTCACACACTTAGCCCAGTAATTAAAATCATGTTATAGCAGAGGTATACTTATTTACTTACACAAATTTGCTCTTTTCACGTTGTATATAAACCTGTCGTGATTTTTTTCATACAACAAATGCATTGTTTTTGTAATCTGCACAAGTGTATTATTAATCAATTACTTTATAAAGTTAATGGTATTATTAAAAAATATGATAAGATGTAAGTATTAAAAAAGGCGTTTAGATATTTGTGTAAGAATAGTAAAGGCTTATGCTTCTCCGTTTTTTTCATGGTTCTAGGCTGTAAGTCCTTAGATTGCACTTTATTTAAAGCCCAAATTCGCTTAACAGGATTCACTCTTTAACATATGGCAATTATATGTTATGCCTACATAATATAATAATAGTCCCGAAAACTGACTGATCGATTATCGATTGCTACAATCACCGCCTACCTGAAGCATCCCCCGCGGGCTGTATACGAGTATATACACATGTATAAAGTGGTGCGTGAGTTATGTTGTTTGAAACACGTGTATCGTGACAGTTTTCAATTTAGTGTAGAAAATATGCGTAAATAAATACGCATCGATTCGAAAATATAGTTTTAAATGTCAAGAATAAAGACTCAAACAAATATAATAGATACCTTGTTTTGTAATTCGTCAATTGAATAGAAGGGAACGTTCGATAGATAGGGCTTTTGCCGATTAGGTGTTATGCGGATTGATTTGTACCATGTTCTGCTGCACAAAGGCCAAACAAACTTCCTTTACTCCATTGAACATCATCAGATTCACATGTTTGACGTGATTAAATCAGAAGTAGGTATGTACTACGTGTGTTATGAATCAAACAAAATGCAAGGCATCCACTAACACTCTGCAAACACGAAATGTTCCCACGGCTTTTGAAAATTCACTGTCAAGGTTCGTAATGTGGCTGGGCGAGTACCTCCGACCATAGACAATGTTTTAATAATAATAATAGACAATAATATACACGGTATCATACAATGAGAGTAACCCGTGATTTATCTTTATGGTAAATCTTAATGAATTTCACAAGTGCAATGCCTCTACCTCTACTGAGATCTAATAACGTTGTTTGTCTGCAGATTATACTATTTAAAGCATAATAATTTTAAGTTATATACGTACGTTATAATAATATTTTGGAGAGTGATTCTTGTAAAATACGCTATTGAAGAGTTTTTTCAGGGTTTAGGAATTTCCTGGTCTTCATATAATATTGTTATCTATCAATGGAGCATTAATTTAGTAAATACATACTTTTAAATCAGTTAACTTTTGGTCCTTAATATTAAGATATGCACAAGAAGAAAATTTAAAAAAAACTTGATTTTTTTTACAAGAAAGAGGTTTTATGTTTTATAATTTAAGACTGCACAAATCGTTCCTTTAAAGCCAATCATTGAAAAATATATGTTTCTAGTACCACTATTTTTGTGAATTCGTTTACAAAATGCGAAAACAACTTAAATAGGAATGTTACGAAAAAGTGCAGACATTTTTGTTTACCGACGCATAGGCGAATACCTACTGACGTAATGCCGGCTGATGGACGTAAAATCGAAAATAAATAATGTCCTATTCTCAAAACACACTTTTCTGTTATGTCTATAATAAGATCCACCGTGGTAGGTATGTATGTACCTAACTCGTGTATTTCAACGGTAATTTTTACTTTTAATTTCTAAATCGTGATTTTATTATAAAAAAACGACTATTGTATTAAAAACAGATACGAAATACGCAACCCATCGTTAGGCAGAAACACGGCGAATCTATTGGGTTATTGTAACTAAGCGCCGTTAAATTTATATGGGAATTATTCGTTATTTCTTAAAATATGTTAATAGCTCAGTCGAATCGGTACCGACGTAGTTTTATTGGTACACCGCGCCTAAGTGTCTACAACACTAACCTTTCAATAAGCAATTTGATGCCTAATAAACATTTCAAGTAATCTATTGACGTCGAATTGACGATTATTTATACTGAATGAATACATGAAATTAAAGACCTAACAACACATTTGAGGAAATATTTATCTACGCATTGTAGGCTCTCCCTTACTTTGTGTACACACTTCGCTGGTTATCCTTAATTTAAATAATATGTTTATAACAACCTGTCTTCTTTATTATGAAGGCAGCTATAAATCATTTAAGTTAAAAACAAAATTTCAATCTACGAAGCGTCATTGGAGAATGATCTAACAGGATTCGAATTTCGAATGCACTCTGTTTCAAATATTTGACCAGTTCTAAACATTAAAGAATTATCTAACAACTAATGACTCTAAAAATTCATTACTAATGTTCGATTTTTGAATGGAACAAACCACCACGGGCTTACGATCGTCTTCTACTGTTGTTTCGAAGGCTGGCTTAGTGTGATCACTTTACGTTAACAACGTTCGCCATTAGGTGGTAATGTTTGAGTCTCCGAAACTCCTAATCGTGAGAATTCTCGACATGTTCAACATTTTAACATGTCGAGAATTCTCATATACCTATCCAACAAATAGATATTTAATAATAATTAATAAACTATAGAGATAAAAGTTGGAAATTATTGAGAACAAGAGAGCAACCAAATTAAAGACTGCGACTGCTGTCATGTATTTGGCGCCAGGATATGACTATATCCATTTTTGTTAATGTCTCATACATTTATTGCCTATTGGCTCTGTTGGTACACAACGTTCTAATTATGTCTAGATTCTTGTGACCCTTTTCATTTTCGAGCAGATCATTCATGCCAGGACGCTCTTCTGAAACTGACTATTTCAGTAGATTTTGATTTAAGATTCTTAGTAGGGAAACATCTAATGGATAATTACAATAACTAGTTAGCAATTAGGTATATTGCGGGACTGGTTGACTGATATAGAATACTAAAAAAAGAAAATTAAAAATAATAATTGAAAAAAAATTAATCTTCAATTCGTCTCCATTTATTCGGCAAATTAACCGCATCAGCTAAAAATAATCGTTCGGAATATTATTCAGTAGAGAGGGATTTTTCACAAAAAATGTGACGCGAATAATTCTCTATAATTCAATTTGGCCCCGAACAGAGCGCCAGCACTAACGGTAGCTAGAGGACGCTAGTACCTAATAGGGAATTGTTAGGAAAATGCCATCTAACTTTTCACCTACCGCTAACTTTTAGACGCGACCAAATGTGATCCGCTGATTTCAATCCAATTTCTCGCTTCATGCTTTAAGCAATTTGTTCTACATCTGTAGGCTGCTATCAGGGTTGTAATCGGGGCCTTTTTTTTGTAGAAGATTCTAAAGACATGTCCCAGAACTTATACAAAATAATTATAAAGTATTTTGCAAAATCTTTTGAAATTTATGTGTTTGTGCAAGAGAATCGCTGAAATAATTTCCAGTCGACGCATCTATACTAACTAAACAACTAGTATATACCTACTAGGTTTATCTAGGTTTTTAAATAGGATTGATAAAATATAATTCAACAAAAAGCTAGGTAAAAAGTAATTAATTCATGATATCATAAACGGAAAGTTTGGAAAATAACCTTATTTAAATATTAACAAAAATTTTACCACTTGGAAGCACGGAATAAAGATCTCCTAATAAAATAGGCAGCATACGGATTTTCAGAGTTTTTTTTAAAGAATTTATAGCTGTCAATATTCAACGAAATCTTTTCAAATCACTTCCTATAAAGACAATCAGCAAATAATACGGCATTGAGTACATCCCCAAGGGCGCAAGAAGGCGACAACCCTAACCAGATCACAAATCCTCTCATTAGCATGCGGATTTATCTCCGCAGCCTCTACACTTAGTACAAGGTGTTCCCCTCGCCGCAAATGTCGTTAAAGATTAGGGTGACACCACCACTAAGCGTTCAGGGTGAGGAGATCCCAATCCCTGTGCTCCCGATTCTTAAAACAAGTCACCAAGTCAGCAACTCTGATAAAAAGATTTAGATATGGCTTACAAACCATTGTACCCACCTTTATTTGCGTACAAACATGTATTCAAAATAGCTTGTTTTTTATCTGGGGAAATCTTTTGTAGTTATAGATAGTCAATGCGGCTTATACGTGATAGCAGCCAACAAACCATTTGCATTTAAATATCTACCTTCTCAATTATTGACTATTAATCTCTCACAATAGGAAAACTAATTTATTTTTGTTAAGAAAACACAAATACTCTAGGTAGCATTGTTCACAGTAGGTTAGTAGATAAGCTTGTGTTGTGACGTTATTTTTGATGGGATTGAACATCAATACGAAATGAAAGTTGACGACAAGACAGTTTGGCTACCAACCACTTCCATAATTAATAATTTATTGTTAATAATCCATAAAGCTTTTTTCCAATAAGTTTAACTACGTTGAAAGGGTCTAATGTCAAATCTCGGGGTCGACCTAACTATCATGTTCTTTTGATACGCTTCTAGCATAGTTTTTTGTGAAATATATATATATATATATATATATATTTTGTGATGGGTGATGATTCTGTTTTATATTCATATATACATATATATATATATGAATATAAAACAGAAACTATATTCTATAAATTTTTATAACATTTTAAAACACGTATGAGGTTTCACTGAAAAGCCGATTTATCTTTTAAAACAAATTAACTGTTCTCCTCAAATGAAGGTATATTTCGCTGCGTGTAAGCGAACGAACCACAGGGGTAGCTACATTATCATCGTGAAGAAAATTCTGCAAATTCAATAATAAGCCTCGTGGTTGATTCCAAATAAAAATTAATTTTAGAGTTGATTGAGCATGGGTTGCAAGCTTACTAATCACCACCTTAAGCTAAGGGTTTATGTTGGAATTGAGAAAAATTAAATAATTAATCAATAGGTAATTTAAAACGGAATGAAAAAATATCTTAAGTCTATTATTATCAAAGTTGTAATGACATTTCTTTTCAGAATAAAAAATTGAAGCATTATAACATTAAGTATTACGAACGAACAACTTATTGCGATGAAACATCTTGCCAATACCTGTATCATCGATGACAGGTATTGCCAACGTGACAATGCAGAGGTCTTATTACATAATGACGATAGTGCCCAACACTTGGAGGTACTTGCTCTATCGCGAGATCTAGATGGGACATTGGAGCAGTGAGAAAGTCCTGACCTCTGATTACACCGGGCAAACTATCTATCTACAACACGGCCCGTCCTATATACCGAATACTAGATGGCTCGCTAAAAGTCGAATAAAATTGAAAAAAATCTAAATTGTTGTATTTCTATCTATTTTCTCGCAATTATTCCAGATATTCTCGCCGTTAAAACCATACCCAAACTTTTGATGAATAAATATTTTGAAACCAAAATAAGCCAAAACGGTCTTGCTTATGGGAAAAGTGGATGTTCAAAGAGGAGAGAGGATGTCCTGGTTGAAGACAAATGGGTGATAATTATAATGGTCCGGAATAGGAACTGTGGAGGAATTTTTCCGGCTGGTAGGTGACTGAGGGACCTTCGCAGAAGTATTTGTCAATTTTGGGAAGACCTGATTCGGCTATACCTACTCGACTTTTTTCATCCGTTTTTATATATTACATAATATTATGAAATCTTCAAACTGTTTGTCGTTATTTAGTAACTTTGTAAAACATTTTAGTAAACAAACACTTAAAATAAGCAAAAAAATGTCATTTCAACTTATTAATATACATATAAGTTGACAAAGTTTTTGTTTATTTCTCGACCCTGTATGGCCATAAACTAAAGTGACAATTATCACAGCGTTGGGCGTTGTGTAGTTTTTCTTCGTGATGGGTTTACAAAAAATGTCTCTTAGGGTCGTAACGTGAATACGAATAGCCCACATCCTTCTCTAGATAAGTATTAGAAAGACAGGTAGTTACTCAGATTGAGTATAGATGAAAATGTTATTTTTTGTATCATGATTCAATTTTATATCGTTGTTTGATTGAAATAATTTCCATTACTTTTGCAATTTCGGTTGCAAGCTACAACTTCATTAGACGTTTGATTTGTTTATCACGACCAGTGGGTGCTAGCGCAGTACAAATGTGAGCACCATAACTTACTCTTGATGCAGATCGTGTTTTAAATTCAACATTACCAAGTGATTGTGCATTGAGATGTAATTATGATGTTTTCTATACTTGACAGTGCTTTGGCAAAAGGCAGACATTCTCAATCTATTTGCATGATGATCCTATTACGAAACAAAGATCTCGACCAACATAACAATCTCACAACCTGTAACTATTCTATTACCTATAACTTTATTCATAATTTTACACGAACGTAATAACTCATAATACCTATGTCTTAAAACATTAATTAAAATCTTCAATTTAATGAACCTATAAGAGAACCTATAAGTATAGAGACATAATTGGTAAAGTCAAAATCATTGTAAGGAGATGACATTCAAATTTAAACATGTTAAGTGCCTATGCCGTTTTAACAAAATTCGATCACAAGCAATGATACTTTTCCGACTATTTTAGGGTAACATTTTTTCATCAATCGTGTTCGATTTTCATGGTAGAATTGGAACACTAAAAATCTAATACTACTGTTGAATTATTAGCATAAAAAGCTAAGCTTACATACGATCGTCTACTATACCTACTACTGTTTCTAACGCTAGCATAGTTTTATAATTTTACGCTAGCCATTAAAGCCATCGCCATTAAAGGTGCATGGTAAAATTTCGAAAAAAAAGATTGTCGTTTAATTGTTTTAAATTAGCCATTGAATAAACGAACATATTTCGTTTTTCAGTGTCATTATCAACGTGAAGTACTATTATAGGTGTACTATATAAGCATAATTGGAAACTTATCATTGATTAAAATCTTTGTAGGGACTCAAAACATCAAAAGTTTTCTCGGATAAAGACTTTTTCTTCATTAAAAGAGCGATTGACGGAGGAAAACTGTTGTGGCCAAACAAGCAGATAACCGAGGTCAGTTTTCAAATTTCCAATTGAATTGCATATTACGTATACATTAATACGTTGCACATTATGTTAATCTCTTTTATAACGACCAACGATAGCCCTTAGTAGATTGCTGCTTATGTATGATAAAACAAAAGATAAATAATTTGTTATTAATAATAATTATCCGTGACCTCAGAACCGAGAGGTACAATAAGAAAACACGTAGATTGTATGAAATATAAAATAAAACAAGTGAGACACGCGAATGGGTAATTAAAACATGGACATTAAGAACATTAAATGGGTCGTTCGTTTTTCTTTATAGTTCTGCATACAAAATCATCGGCCGGCGTGGAAGGTGAACATCTATAACTAAACTCAACAATAAGAATTAACAAATTACTTATTAAGAACACACCTAACTTAGTAATTAAGAGTCGTGGGATTATCGAAATATAACGTTATACGAGCGGTACCTAAAAAGGTAGCTATGTAATCTCTTGTGTTTTTTTTTAAACTTATTTTGTTTAAATTAAGTATTTATTTATCTTTTTTACAAAATTTCATATGTATATTAATATCTCAAAAAAAAAACCGATCACCGGCCAATAAGATGGTAGGGAAAATAGTGATTAAAGAATCAATTTTAACACTGTCATATCAGATTGTCAAAAATTTAGTTTTTTTATCGATACGCTCAAATAATGTCCATTAATATATTTTCTGTAGCCCTAGTATAAGTTTTCGATGATCGAATATCGAAACGATTATCAAAAGAGCTTCGTTAAATTTTCATACTAAAATGATCGAATGGTTCGATCGTTTGATTTAAGAACACTATTTACACGCTAATAAGCGCTTATTTGCGTGCAATTAGCTTTCGATAAAACTCGTACTAGCCCCACTGGTGTCCAAGATATGAAGAATGAAATGCATAGCAATAAGTTATTTTTTCCTCCACAATGTTCAAAGACTAAAGCCAAGCCAAACTGCAAAAGGCTGATTTTATAGATCACTAAATCTCTATATTTACAGAGTTTGCTTTACTGATTTTTTTCATAGTGATTTGATACGAATTGTGCAGATAGGTGTAAAGATTTCTATGTTTTGTAATTGAATCGACTTCAAATAATAACAATCAACTTATAAAAAGATATGTAGATACGAAAATAAATGAAAATAAAAGTTAATATTTCTGTGTACCTAGTGTTTAGCATTATAATAAATTCTCATTTTGTTGGTAGCTGGCTATTAATAATTATTATTTCGTTGTTGGAGAAATGGCTGGCCAATGAATAAATGAACGCGATACATTAGAAATATCCGACATCTCTCTTTGAATCTTTCAAACTTTTCCCTTTGATCTCAAACGAATAAATCTCTCGTGATAATAACTCTAAAAGACGAATGGAGTTACGGTACCTCTCTTAATGAAAATCCATTATTCTTGAATTAAAGCAAAAACAATACATAAAGCAATCTCGAAATAAGTTCTAGTTCGTTACATTTGAAATTTTGAAAATAGAAGACGTTCTATTTTTTTTTTATTTTACCAAAATTCCACGTGGAATGATACAACATTTTGACCATAAACGAAATTCCGATTTTTTATACAGTTATTTATTTATTTATTTACATATTTAAAAACAAACACCACTCATAGCGTAAAATTATAAATTATATATGTGATATTAGAGTGATTTGCCGATTTTGGCAGAAGTTTTGAAGATTTCCGTCATTATGTTTAATTTCTTATATGAATTTTAAAGCTATCTTCCCTTCTAAGTATTATTGGATCACGTGTTCTCAAATTAGAAGTTTTTCAGATTATAAATAAGGAAAAAGAGATTCTGACCACTTTCAAAAAACAACCTTCATACTTTGGCCACATAAATTTAGGTATAAATAACATGATACTAAGTTAGGAAAAGTACTACACATAAGGAACGGCGTTAGATAGGCGCACGTGGCTCAGGCCCATCACATACACAGGCTGGGACATGTGTTAAGGAAGCCGAATGAAAGTTGAGCCGGAGAGCGTTGCTTATTCTCCCATCATTCCCGAAGAGAAGCAAGACCATCTCATACCGTATTCCATTTCTTCGAGGCAGAGCTGAGGGATTTGGATATGGTGTAGGGGGAGTTAAGCGGAGTGGAGAGCTCTTAAGGCAAATTGATTCACTGATTTTTGTGAAAAGGGCAGCCAATGCATGGGGCATAAAACAGCGGTCGATGTGAGGGATTTCACAGAACTTAGTAAACTAACCCAGAATCGAGAGAAAAAACTACTCAATAACGGTCAAAACACGAATTTTATGTCTTCCCATTAAGTACCTAGTGCAATGATATAAATTCAAATATTTGTAAACAAGATTTTTTTTTCGCTGAGTCAGTGTATTGAAACAATGCTCTTTACTGTACATTTGCGGCTATAAAAACGTCATTTAAGATCTTAAACAATATATTGTATCTAAAGAAAAACAAAATAAAGACTCAGTTGGTATGTGTGCAGCCACATTAGAGATATTTGTTATGTATTTGCCCCGGTGATAATTTAAAAATACGTCGAACGGGAGGAAACCAGACAGCAGAGTGTTGATAAAAGGATAGAAAAAAGAGAGAAGCGCGAAAAGTCGTGATTTTTTGGTCCGAAACTTTGGAAGTAAACAAAAAAAAGGTTCGAACGTCGCCGCATTAATAATTCAAACGTGAGTTGTTTCAGCGAGTGCGATATTCGACTTTCTTTTGTTACAATGCACCTTATTTAAACGTTTTTCAATTGTTATTTTCATTCGATACCATTATAACTGTAGATACCTATTATAGGTACCTACTTATATAACTACAAACTGCTTATCTTTGTATTGACGTTTTTTTATAATAAGTAAAGTCAGTGGTCCTTGTGAAATATTTTATATTTTTTTGGCATAATAAGTATACCTAGGAATCTATGACTACAAAGACAATGACATGTCAATATTTAAGGTAAAGCCCATTTCAGAATTTCTACCTACATTTTATACTTATAGGTATCTACCTATTTGACGTCTAACAGGAATTGCTTTCTTTTTAATATACCTACACAGCTCAATAAAAGGTGTTCGCCACATCCAAAATAAACAAATAATTGAATATGTATAATATTAACTTTTAGTAAGTAAAGGTGTATACTAGATATTCTAAATGTATAGGTATGTATATTTGTCAATAGTTAATGTGTCACATTTTGACAAATGAAGAGAAAAATGTACTTGTGTATGAACAAAGTTTATAATTTTTGTAAGCATCATTTTTATCATCTTGGGTTTTTATCAAAAGTTTTGCAAGCACTGATCCATTTTTATCATTTTCTCATGACTAGGGCTGTCTGCAGCACACACATGTATCACAAATACCAGCTGTGTAGATCTTACAGGTACGTGGTAACCATAAAGCAAGAGAGCTCGTGCCATGAGTCATGATAAAAATACAATACAATGCCTTGGAATTGTTCTGGTGCCCAAATCAAGGTAAAGGCAGTATGTTGCAATCGTGCCATCCCTCTCTGCAGTACGGGAGGACAGAGAGGAAGACAAGATGTATCATACACGACGGTAATGGGTAGGTTTTCGTGTATGAAAAAATGATGTGTGAACAAAACAGGGTTGAGACATACCAAAATACATTCCAACAAGTAAGTAAAAGTCAATCAATGGTTAAGTCCTTTTTTTAAATTTAGAATTTACTAAGATTCTAAATTTGAATTCATGTTCATGATGATAATGTTTATTTCATATTTATTTAATTTTTAATTTTACAACATTTTGGCAATGATCACAAAATAACCAAGAATAACGCTTAAAATTGTAATGGTTTGTTCATACCATTTAAAATCGAACATCACTGATGAATTTTCTGTCATTAGTTGATATATTATTCGTTTAGATAATTATGACTGTTATCACTTTTAAAATGGACACAAGAATCTAGACATACTTAGAACGTCGTGGTCGTATATTTTATTAAAATAAATATTCAAATGCTGTAGAAAACTAACTACATCTTGTTGAAATCTGGTTCCTATGTGTAAAATGCAGTAAGTGGCATAACACCAGCAGGGTTCTTAGTTTCCGTGACATTAACGCCGGCGTGAAGTAATTTTTTTTGTATGGAAACATGTAAGTAAGTGCATAATACTTCGGAAAGCTCCGCAGCCCATACAAAATTCCCGTGAGTTTCTCACTTACGTTGGTGAGTAAAATTCGGAATAGAGGTTCAGAGGAGAGGCTACAGGAAACCTTTTGAATATTCATAATCCTCCCCGTGGCGTAAAGATGTTAAAGATAAAAAATCGAACCCGGTATCTCTTGATGAGAAACAAGATACTGAAAGACGAGCTGTAGACGTCTTCGAACCAGAAAGGAAAACCCTACAGAGAAAATAACAGAAACTATTATGTTAAACTTTTTCTCCAGACTCATTAGGTACTCAAAGGAATACCTTATTGCGTCCCAAGAATCAGGTGATGGTATGTGTATTGTGTAGGTCCTTTAGCGTTGTGAACCCTGGTAGGTGTATGGCCAAGTTATGATTCCGGGCAGATAGATATAATTCGGACAGATTCACGTGGCAGTGTGTGTGTGCTCGGACTTGGGCCCCAGCACCATTACACGCCTGTCAATAATCATATTATTTTTACTCGCACGATACCATGAGGTGTTTTGTAAGCCACTATCAATCGGTTAGAAAATTAATCAAATTTTAAAATTGTAAATTGTGGGAGCGCTTTACAAATAGTCCTGACCACATGTATAATACATCCGCCAGATTTATTCTATTTAAATGAATTTATTTCAGTTATTAAATGAAATTTTGTTTTAGTTCAAACGTTTCAAAGGTGACAGTTCTTTTTCATTTAATGTTCATGATTTGTAATTTTGATAAATTTGATACACTCCCCCTCCCCCCTCCCTCCTTTTTACCAAATTTGGTGTACCTAATTTGTACCAGTAAAAAACTTCGACAGTGATGGCGATTACTCATTAAATACGAAAAAAATGTCTAAACTTAATTCAATATTTTTTCAGTTTGGAAACAGGTTCTCTTTTTATAAATTACATTTTGTCAATTTTTTCTTTATATTTAGGTAGGAACTGAAACGTCAAATTGACATTTTTAGCTCTGTTTAGCAAAAAATACCTACTATCTAGGTACATAATATTATGTAGGTACCTAATAATTAAATAACTTTTATTATATTGTAATTAAATTGCTATACCTACGGCATAAAAATTTTAGAGGAACGACCATAGTCATACCTAGATGTTGATGGAATTGGCACAGAACAATGAAACTCTTTTATACTATAGAGAAAATTATTTAAAGGTATTTGATAAAGCAACCATCACGACTGATTGCCTGTAACTTATTGACTTATCATCACGGAGCTTAGTCCTGTTCCCACATCTCAGGCTATCCCAATCGTGTGATTTAAAGCTACATTTAACTCTGGGCTTTGTTTGAGAATCTGAATTAAACGATTCCCCACAGTTTTATTCTTGTGAGTAAGTACAGAGGAATTATGCGAGAGGATTCAACGAAAGTAACGCTCTAATTACATCCAAACTAAAGGGTTTATTCTCATTTTTACACATTATATTGTTCCCAGTTTCACGATTCTTATTATTTCGAATAACAAGCATATTATTACTTTTTTTTTAAATACAATATATTAACAGACTATTGTTAAGTAAAAATTCATGATTGGTGTAAATTAGTGGGTGCTATGACAGTTGGCCGAGGAGAGCGCTGTTCTTCCTCCCATCAGGGTCCCGAAGACGAGGAAGACCCTCTCACACTGTGTTCCGCTCCTTCGAAGCAGATCTGAGGGACATGGACAAGGTGTGGGAGGAGGTCATAAACATTGCGCAAGATCGAGTGCAATGGAGAGCTCTTGTTGCCTCCCTATGCCCCTGAGTGGGGTGTAAAAGGGAGAATTGATTGATTGTTTGATTTATGTTATAATACCTACTATTGCAAAATGTATTGAATAAGTTGAAAGGCTCAGGATATAATACAGGCATATGTGGATTTTAATTTGGACGATAGGTTTTACCAAAGAACTGTTAGCAGCTATAATTTTAGCCCTGGCACTTGACACAACTCGTAAGAAATTCAACCATAAATAATTACAGAAAACACAGCTGATGTTTACAAGATTCGCGCCGCACATTATTGTACTCGTCGTTATAAAGTAAAATATTATTTTTCTACATTTTTTCTTCCGCCCCTTTGCACTCGTCGTCAAGCGGTTTTGTTTTCTAGGATTGTGCGTTTCAGGAAACGCGGAAGAGCGATAGATTACATTTAAAAGCGCTATGCTATACGCCTATTGGACGGTTTGATACAGAAAAGAAAACTCCCAAACGATTTTAATGAGAGGAACATTAAATAAATCTCCAGTGAAGAAGTCGTGAGTGTGAGCGCTGCGAGAGAAATGCCCGTACAATAAAATTCCCATGCGTCTCAATTAATTTAGCATTTTTATCATCGAAACCTTTGTGATGCTGCAAATCACACTGGGCGCACATAATTGTATCGGAGGATCGCAGGATACGCAAGGCCCAATTTGCATGTTTCGTGATTGCATTTAGCGGAGCAGTGTATTTATTCCGGTAACTACACTTGTTAATTAGCAGGAGTTAACATGTTCCGCTGGTCTGACTGCCTCTGCTGGACGATCTGATAGTGCACACGATGTCTCTTGATACGTGGGGAGGTTTATGGCTCTATTTACTCATTAGCACAACTCCAATTCACATCTACTATCGCGTGGGATCTACCAACCCTTAGTAGGAACATTGTACAAATCTCTGCTTATTAATTCTACCTAAGATTGAAAATGTAATGTATCAATGTGTGTTTTAGTGATTAAATGACCATATTTCATTAATCCCCATTCAGATTCACGCACAGAGGGTGACGACTGCTCATGATAGAGAGTGTCCTAAAATGGTATAAATTCGGAAATGATCGAAGAACACTAAAATTTTAAGAAAATAATTATTTTTGCCACACGATTGTGCGTCTTATTTTTTTAAAATTCAAAAAAAAAAAAAAAATAAGACGCACACGTCTTATTTTTTTTAAATTCGTTTGACCTGTCGATATTTTAAAATCGTAAATTTCAGAGAGGGGTTCGACTAACCATGAATATATGAAATAGTTATTGACAATGGACTGAATTTCACTTCCAACGGGTATCAAGAAACATAGGTAGGTACCTATAAAAAGATTTCGGCTCTACACAAAGTTGAGACTGTGCTTAGCTTTTAATTTATTGTGAAGCTTTTCGATTCGAATTCCAGTAATGGTTAATAATAAGTTAAACGATGGAAGTGTTTGTTTGTTCTGATTAAAATGAAATGAAATTTATTAAAATGAGTTTGATGACGATTTTTATATAAATAGACTGCTTTTTTATAAAAATAAATTAAAGTAATTAGGTATTTTTATATATTTTTTTAAACGAAAGATATTTATAAAATCAGATGCATCTCTGCATACCTCATAGAGAATACTTCTACCGTTCAACGTGGAAATATGTGAGGTATTTTGATAAATAAATAACATTATAAATAATAACGAGTGTTCGAGTAAGCAATTAATTAATTTATCTTCAACTCAGACATTCTCCAACAAGACAACTTACTTAACAACATATTTTCCATCACCTCATGATTTGTTTTCCATATCCTATAATGTCTACCTATAACTATAGTTTATCTAAGTAAGTAGGTTCCTACATGGGAATACGAATAAATAAATAAATCTCTTTCCTCCATACTCTATAAATTCATGGAGAGATATTCAAAGTATTTTAGCTATTTTATTTATACAATCGTGTGGTTTTGTTACACCTCTCTACAATCCAACGGCAATATTCGCATTTTGGAACATTGAAAGTAGGTAATACCTACTCATTTTACCGAATACCAAAATTTAATGTTCTAGTAAGTATAAATAAATAAATCAATTACTTAACACATTATTTATGTACAAATGTTTATTAGCCAGCAGAACGATTTTTTCCAGTCGACCAGTATGATTTGGCATTATATAGCTAGGTATAATAATATTATGTAGGTACATATAATATTCTAATATGTAACCCCATGCAAAAATATTTTATATATTATATTTTTCGAGCGATAAAATCATTCCAACCACGAAAAATATTTTCATAGTTAAAATTTTCCACGGTGAGTCGAAGGTCAGTCTATGACAACTAATAACGTATCCGCGGGAAATATTATATCGAAGATACAACTGTTGCCATGGAAAGTAATGTCAAATTTTCCGCAGTCTTGAAAAAATGCGACCCTTCGATATAACACTGATTAATTATTACCCTTTTCTATGCCTGTCGTCTTCCAGGTTTTTCTGCTAGTTTGTAGATAGTTAATATTATTACAATATTACCTAAGTACAATAAGTAAAATATTATTTGATAGAAATGTATGAATGAATATAATATTTTGCATCTACATACTCACCTAATTTCAATACGAAGGAAATAAGGTAGTAAGAAATGGACCTAGGAATATGTTATGGAGCTCTCGATTCAGTTGTCACATTTTTTCTTCCAAATTCAAATAATTATCACAAATAGGGTTTTCTGGGTATCCATTGATACTCGCATACCATGAGTGGGTGCGGTAGGTCAAATTTACCTATATTTAAAAAAATACTTTCAAAATCAAACCTATACATTTCCTACCATTAGTAGAGCAATCGTTTCTCTGGTGTAAGTTCGTAAAGGAGAGTTAGCATGTGAGGTATGCGGTGTGGAGTGTACGGTGGTATGACCCGAGGCCCGACAAGTAGTTGCTTCGTGGCCCCAGGTCAAACGGTTCTCTTCCTATCAATCCCCGACCGTACCTGCAATCTCGGATATTGTATTACTAGAGCTAGATATACTCTACCTACACCTATCTCTACGTAGACACCGACTATCATTCACACAATTAATATTAAGTTATAACTGATACAAGAATTAAAGATTGTAGCCTTAAAGGTACGATAGTTGCCAATTTCACACTGTTGAGGACAAGTACGAGGTAGGTACCTACGGACCTATTGTATTATTCTAATTATGACCTACACAGAGTATTCAGGTACGCATTAACAGACACAGCTACATAATCACATACCTCGAGAGAATTTTCTCCCATAATGCCTTAAAACCATATACCTCCGGGCTGCTGCGGTCACGACTTCACCGTCTCTTTCGCACCTCACCACAGCACGTGGCGGTCACCGCGATAGAAAGAGAAAACAACTACAAAAAAAAACTACGGGTTAAAGGCGCGTTTTGGTGATAATGAAAACAAAGTATAGGAATACGACCACGTATTAATAAAGATCTTACCAACAATACCAAAGATACTTTAATATTGATACATTAAGATTATAACTTTTTATAAATTGTTATTGTTTTTTATACCAATTAACCTCGATATATTGGTTATTCCGCGATCGATTTAATTCGGCAAACAACCTTGCCGCAAGCGTTTTCATCTCTTTTACTCATCCGATAATTGCAGCGTATCTGAGGAAGACAGGCTGCATGTATGAATCCAGTCGTGACTTTTCAGGTTGTGAGATGACCGGTACCCGGGGTCCGAGTCACGACCCGACTACGGGATACATTATAAATATAGGACTCGCACACTATTTGTGCGACCGAGCAGTGCCAGATATTCCTATTGTTCTTGCATGCATACTTTTTGAAACATAATTCCGGGGCTTGAGGAGCCGGAACATTGCCTAACGTAAAAAAATGAAACAACATATTTAGGTGTAAGGATTAGTGAATATGAAAATGACAAACGACGTTTTTATTGAATTTTATTAAATAGAAAGAATAAGATAATTAATAAGCACACCTAAGCCCACTATTCACCCACGGAAAGAATCGCACAGGGAGGATCTATCCGTAGGCCATTTCCACAATCTTATTCAAATTCAAGTTAATTTAATGTCCGTAATCGAAGCTAAGCTAGGCCCACCACTCACCCACGGATAGAATAACACAAACTACCCGTACGCCTTTTTTCCACTTACATATATGTACACTGTTGACATCTGCCGGCGCATAGGTGAATACTGTAATGCCGGCTGATGAAAGAAAAATCGAAAATAAATAAATAATAGTAAATCAATATTTTGTAATTTCAAATCTCATCAGATTCAAAGTAAGTGGAAGTCCCTTAACTAACCTAAGCGAGTTTCACCTCTCACCCACGGATAGAATAGCACAGAAGTATTTTATGAACTACCCGTACGCCTTTCTCATCTTAGATAAATGTGTAATTTCAAATCTTATTAAGATTCAAAGTAAAAGTCCCTAAACTAACCTAAGCTAAGCCCACCACTCACCCACGGATAGAATAGCACAGGACTATTATATGAATTACACGTACGCCTTTCTCATCTTAGATAAATGTGTAATTTCAAATCTTATTAAGATTCAAAGTAAAAGTCCCTAAACTAAGCTAAGCTCACCCCACCACTGACCCACGGATAGAATAGCGCAGGACTATTATATGAACTACCTATACGCCTTTCTCACCATACATATGTGTAATTTCAAATCTTATTAAGATTCAAAGTAAAAGTCCCTAAACTAACCTAAGCTGACCCACCACTCACCCACGGATAGAATAACACAGGGCTATTATATGAACTACCCGTACGCCTTTCTCATCTTACATATGTGTAATTTCAAATCTTATTCAGATTCAAAGTAGGTGAAAGTCCCTAAACTAACCCATGCTAGGCCCACCACTCACCCACGGATAGAATAGCACAGGACTATTATAGGAACTACCCGTACGCCTTCCTCATAGTAGATCTACATATTATGTGTAATTTAAAATCTTATTCAGATTCAAAGTAGGTGAAAGTCCCTAAACTAACCTAAGCGAGTCCCACCACTGACCCATGGATAGAATAGCACAGGACTATTATATGAACTACCCGTACGCCTTTCTCATCTTAGATAAATGTGTAATTTCAAATCTTATTAAGATTCAAAGTAAAAGTCCTTAAACTAAGCTAAGCTCACCACTCACCCGCGGATAGAATAGCGCAGGACTATTATATGAACTACCCGTACGCCTTTCTCATCTTAGATAAATGTGTAATTTCAAATCTTATTAAGATTCAAAGTAAAAGTTCCTAAACTAACCTAAGCTAAGCCCACCACTCACCCACGGATAGAATAGCGCAGGACTATTATATGAACTACCCGTACGCCTTTCTCATTAAATGTGTAATTTCAAATCTTATTAAGATTCAAAGTAAAAGTCCCTAAACTAACCTAAGCTAAGCCCACCACTGACCCACGGATAGAATAGCGCAGGACTATTATATGAACTACCTATACGCCTTTCTCACCATACATATGTGTAATTTCAAATCTTATTCAAATTCAAAGTAGGTGAAAGTCCCTAAACTAACCCATGCTAGGCACACCACTCACCCACGGATAGAATAGCACAGGACTATTATAGGAACTACCCGTACGCCTTCCTCATAGTAGATCTACATATTATGTGTAATTTCAAATCTTATTCAGATTCAAAGTAGGTGAAAGTCCCTAAACTAACCTAAGCGAGTCCCACCACTGACCCATGGATAGAATAGCACAGGACTATTATATGAACTACCCGCACGCCTTTCTCATCTTAGATAAATGTGTAATTTCAAATCTTATTAAGATTCAAAGTAAAAGTTCCTAAACTAACCTAAGCTAAGCCCACCACTCACCCACGGATAGAATAGCGCAGGACTATTATATGAACTACCCGTACGCCTTTCTCATCTTACATATGTGTAATTTCAAATCTTATTATGATTCAAAGTGAAAGTCCCTAAACTAACCTAAGCTAAGCCCACCACTGACCCACGGATAGAATAGCGCAGGACTATTATATGAACTACCCGTACGCCTTTCTCATCTTACATATGTGTAATTTCAAATCTTATTATGATTCAAAGTGAAAGTCCCTAAACTAACCTAAGCTAAGCCCACCACTGACCCACGGATAGAATAGCGCAGGACTATTATATGAACTACCCGTACGCCTTTCTCATCTTACATATGTGTAATTTCAAATCTTATTATGATTTTAAAAAAGTGGAAGTCCCTAAACTAACCTAAGCTAGGCCCACCACTCACCCACGCATAGAATAACACAGGGCTATTATATGAACTACCCGTACGCCTTCCTCATAGTAGATCTACATATTATGTGTAATTTCAAATCTTATTCAGATTCAAAGTAGGTGAAAGTCCCTAAACTAACCTAAGCGAGTCCCACCACTGACCCATGGATAGAATAGCACAGGACTATTATATGAACTACCCGTACGCCTTTCTCATCTTAGATAAATGTGTAATTTCAAATCTTATTAAGATTCAAAGTAAAAGTCCTTAAACTAAGCTAAGCTCACCACTCACCCGCGGATAGAATAGCGCAGGACTATTATATGAACTACCCGTACGCCTTTCTCATCTTAGATAAATGTGTAATTTCAAATCTTATTAAGATTCAAAGTAAAAGTTCCTAAACTAACCTAAGCTAAGCCCACCACTCACCCACGGATAGAATAGCGCAGGACTATTATATGAACTACCCGTACGCCTTTCTCATTAAATGTGTAATTTCAAATCTTATTAAGATTCAAAGTAAAAGTCCCTAAACTAACCTAAGCTAAGCCCACCACTGACCCACGGATAGAATAGCGCAGGACTATTATATGAACTACCTATACGCCTTTCTCACCATACATATGTGTAATTTCAAATCTTATTCAAATTCAAAGTAGGTGAAAGTCCCTAAACTAACCCATGCTAGGCACACCACTCACCCACGGATAGAATAGCACAGGACTATTATAGGAACTACCCGTACGCCTTCCTCATAGTAGATCTACATATTATGTGTAATTTCAAATCTTATTCAGATTCAAAGTAGGTGAAAGTCCCTAAACTAACCTAAGCGAGTCCCACCACTGACCCATGGATAGAATAGCACAGGACTATTATATGAACTACCCGCACGCCTTTCTCATCTTAGATAAATGTGTAATTTCAAATCTTATTAAGATTCAAAGTAAAAGTTCCTAAACTAACCTAAGCTAAGCCCACCACTCACCCACGGATAGAATAGCGCAGGACTATTATATGAACTACCCGTACGCCTTTCTCATCTTACATATGTGTAATTTCAAATCTTATTATGATTCAAAGTGAAAGTCCCTAAACTAACCTAAGCTAAGCCCACCACTGACCCACGGATAGAATAGCGCAGGACTATTATATGAACTACCCGTACGCCTTTCTCATCTTACATATGTGTAATTTCAAATCTTATTATGATTCAAAGTGAAAGTCCCTAAACTAACCTAAGCTAAGCCCACCACTGACCCACGGATAGAATAGCGCAGGACTATTATATGAACTACCCGTACGCCTTTCTCATCTTACATATGTGTAATTTCAAATCTTATTATGATTTTAAAAAAGTGGAAGTCCCTAAACTAACCTAAGCTAGGCCCACCACTCACCCACGCATAGAATAACACAGGGCTATTATATGAACTACCCGTACGCCTTCCTCATAGTAGATCTACATATTATGTGTAATTTCAAATCTTATTCAGATTCAAAGTAGGTGAAAGTCCCTAAACTAACCTAAGCGAGTCCCACCACTGACCCATGGATAGAATAGCACAGGACTATTATATGAACTACCCGTACGCCTTTCTCATTAAATGTGTAATTTCAAATCTTATTAAGATTCAAAGTGAAAGTCCCTAAACTAACCTAAGCTAAGCCCACCACTGACCCACGGATAGAATAGCGCAGGACTATTATATGAACTACCCGTACGCCTTTCTCATTAAATGTGTAATTTCAAATCTTATTAAGATTCAAAGTGAAAGTCCCTAAACTAACCTAAGCTAAGCCCACCACTGACCCACGGATAGAATAGCGCAGGACTATTATATGAACTACCCGTACGCCTTTCTCATCTTACATATGTGTAATTTCAAATCTTATTATGATTCAAAGTGAAAGTCCCTAAACTAACCTAAGCTAAGCCCACCACTGACCCACGGATAGAATAGCGCAGGACTATTATATGAACTACCCGTACGCCTTTCTCATCTTACATATGTGTAATTTCAAATCTTATTATGATTTTAAAAAAGTGGAAGTCCCTAAACTAACCTAAGCTAGGCCCACCACTCACCCACGCATAGAATAACACAGGGCTATTATATGAACTACCCGTACGCCTTCCTCATAGTAGATCTACATATTATGTGTAATTTCAAATCTTATTCAGATTCAAAGTAGGTGAAAGTCCCTAAACTAACCTAAGCGAGTCCCACTACTGACCCATGGATAGAATAGCACAGGACTATTATATGAACTACCCGTACGCCTTTCTCATTAAATGTGTAATTTAAATCTTATTAAGATTCAAAGTGAAAGTCCCTAAACTAACCTAAGCTAAGCCCACCACTGACCCACGGATAGAATAGCGCAGGACTATTATATGAACTACCCGTACGCCTTTCTCATCTTACATATGTGTAATTTCAAATCTTATTATGATTCAAAATAAAAGTCCCTAAACTCACCTAAGCTAAGCCCACCACTGACCCACGGATAGAATAGCGCAGGACTATTATATGAACTACCCGTACGCCTTTCTCATCTTACATATGTGTAATTTCAAATCTTATTCATATTCAAAGTAGGTGAAAGTCCCTAAACTAACCCATGCTAGGCCCACCACTCACCAACAGGATAGAATAGCACAGGACTATTATAGGAACTACCCGTACGCCTTCCTCATAGTAGATCTACATATTATGTGTAATTTCAAATCTTATTCAGATTCAAAGTAGGTGAAAGTCCCTAAACTAACCTAAGCGAGTCCCACCACTCACCCATGTATTAGAATAACTCAGGGCTTTTTTAATACCCGCACACTTTTTTCATGTTTTGGTTTGTGGTAGGTATAGTTTTGTTTAACCCAGAATAAACTCATTTACCCTTTTCCATACAAATACGTCATTATAGCTACCCGACTTACTTTAATGATTTAGGCACCTCCTATCAGGCAACCAGTACAAGCTATAGGGTGACATAACCGAGTAGAGATTACCAGTGAAGTTATACAAAAGACCTACCCGACCGCGAATCAAACCTGGAACTTATTATCGTTCCTTCAAAGTTATATTTCAACAACTTGATTGTCTACAGACTTACCTATAATTATCAACATATTTAGATTAACTAAATATGCTATCTTCACTTACAATTCACTCTCTCTTTCCCTTAACATAAGAAACTTGTCAATTCGGAGCGTCCCAACCATTTCTAAAACTCTTTAGTAACTTTGTTTAAAAAAAACACATAAAAAAGTAAGAAATCATGCATACTTAATCACAAAAAGGCGTGCATAAGCAAAATATAAATTCACAACACTACAACTCAAATTTGAAATAAGTAAGGATTAAGTCTAAGCAAGTCAAATATAAAATACAATACCTACAGGTTACTTTACTTTCAAAAACTCACAGGTATCTTTCTCCTACTCCCTTTCCCACATAACTCAGTTCCCAAGATGCCGGGCAACGTGGGTTATTTTCGTATTCATAGACTGATTCATAATTAATTTTAACAAGGATCGGATCGTGTCTTAATTTGAATCACGTTTAAACAAACCTTAGTCTTATTCGTGTAGGTAATACCTGTATACGTTCATAAGGAGACACGGAGTATATTTTATCCATACAATAATGTCATCCCTTTGAGTTAAACAATATTTAAAGGGTAAATTTTAAATCAAAAGAAATTATTTAAAAAAATTTATACTTTTATTATATTTTTATTAGGTATTTTGAAATTTAAATTAAGTCGGTAACAATTTCAAAACTTCATAAATATTAGAAACGAAAATTATATTAAAAATGAATTCTTGAAAATAAGGCACAATGCTACGAATCTAAAAAATGTATATACACAATAAATTCATATTTTTATTACCGATCTTCAGAATAAGCTAAATTACTCCTAGTGTCTTAGGGGATTGTTTTTGTTTCGAACTATAAACACTATAAGAATCTAGTTGATTCCGAAAAGACGATAATTAACAAATAATCTGTTACACGCTAAAAATAAATTAATATAATAATAAAAATAGCACAGCCCTATTAACATAATAAACTACGATAAATTAAAAAAAATAATTTAACGAATCTACATAGATACAAGAATTGTACAAGGAAAAAAAATTAAATTATAAACTGATATTCTGAATGTTAAAAATCCTGTCAGAATCGCATGCCTCCAAAACCTTTATATGTACAAAGTGCCGTTGAAGTAAATGAGAATTAGTGACAATAAGTTTGAGATGGGTCTTTATTATCAGAGAATTGTTATCAGAAGAGAAATGGTAATCGGTTCAGTGACTTCTTCGTCCATCCGGCATTTGATTGCTACCAAGATTCAGTACAAAACAATAATAATATTGTATTGAGCGTACATATGCGGCGAGAGAGTCTTATCTCACCATGGATGCTGCTGTCCAACAACTTACTATTGTCAATATTTACTACCGCCAACTTTACGACATCGCCAATGATTTCTATACATTTCAATGACGTACTGAATTCAATGGGCTTTCATATTAGGCATTATCAAGATATCAATGCCTGGTATGTGGAGACCGTAATATTATTTCAGAGTCGGTATAAAATCTTTTGATTTACCAACAAAACTGATAACTGTAGATATTCTATCGTTTATGTGAGAAAAAAGCTCATAATAAAAACTTAAAATTTTAATTTTGTTCTCGAGTATTAAAGTGAATGAAATCATTGAGTAGATGTGCGTCGTGAGTCGTACTCGAGTTTTATATTTTGACTATCGAGTCTTGTACGATTTTATCGCCAGAACAGATCGAAGAAGGCACAAGAGAACAATAAAAGCACCGAGATATTAAATCAATCCAGAAGATGCGACCAGATAAATGTTCCGGTGACATGTGCATGAATCTAAACTCAGCGGTAGCTAGCATCGTATGCAACCATCTGTGTTGATATGAGGGGAAGAACGTGCGCGCCGAACCTTATCTCTGTATCGGGACACAGCCTACCTCAGGGGACCATTCCTCGTGGCTTATGCCCGCTGCTCGCTATACAACACTGCTGCATTCCATCTTAACACAAGGACACGGGTACCGCTGTATGCTAAACCATATCCACCCAGCAATGCAACTATCTGTAGGTAGGATTGTGCTAGGATACATTGTCACTCAATACACCACCTCTTACATACAAATTAATATTCACAAAAATATTCTCTACGTAGATACTAAAAATGAGATCTGATTTTTGTGTAAGGTGAAAAATTACTCAAATCTGAGTTATGAATTGAGGTTGTAGATGTGGGAGGCATACGAGGACTGCTGGTGCTAGTAAATGCGGAAGGAAGACGGGATGTGGGACGGAAACTAGAGTACTTCATCGGGGAACATTGGGGAAAGTTGATTTGGGACCCAACACCGATAAAGGAAGTAGAACTATCAAACGAGGAATAATACCCTGAGGAAGTGTTTTGTTGTAGCTGGGGCTCTTTATATGTGTCGAGATGTTGGCGCACGACCCCCAACAAATCGTTGACGGAGGCGATGGTAGCATACGTGGTGCATATCCTGTAGAGCAATAACCCAACGTCACCAAATAATAAATCAAGAATTTTACCTGTTGTGAACAAAACAATGGCTTTCAAACAGGAGTACTCTGCGGAATCCACGTGAAGAGCTTTGAGTTTCTCCACCTGTTCTTGGAATATCCTGATGTGATCCATGAATGCCACAACTCGGTCGGCTGCCATGGGTGACGCGTGCAATCCAGCTGCCGCTAACAAGGGGGCCACGTGTAACGGCATGGAGCACTGAGATGCATTTAAAACAAATAATTCAGACCACACTAATCTTAGGAGAGCTACTTGGTCCGTCACCTGGAGTTCAGGGAAGAAAGGGATATTCCTAGCCCACTCCACGGCGGAGAACAGTAGCCTCGCAGCTAATTCACATATATTGTCTATTCCCATTATATTATTGGGCTGCATGCACTGTCCGTATCTAGAGGTAGGGTAAGGCTCCGCTCGGAGCAATAATGATATGTACGAAGATAGGTACGAGTGGCCGTTGAGTCCTGAGGCCGCTACGGGATCCGCCGAGCTGAAGAACTGTCCTGGCATTCCTAAAGTATTTCCTTGGGTCGGTGGTACCCTTCCTCTTTGTACAGCTGAAACAAAGAAATAAAAAAAATTAGTATAAAAAACTCCAACCTTGTTTGTCTTGAACATTAACTATGTTTCCGCGTATAGTTTCGCAGATTTCGACGGTTCGAGGCGAAAATTAAGTACATTGGTATCTGCGTAAGTTAAAATAATTTATCTGTAGAGATAAGGCAGAGATGTTGGGCCGTGACGAGGGCCAGGCGAGGCACACACCAGCTGTTAGTGAGGCTGTCCTATCACTATGTACTTGTACATCCATGATTGCCTTATTTGATAATGCAGGGTTTTCAAAATTTAAATACGTAATTTTTTCTTGTAGCTTTTAATTTTAATAAAATGTGTATTCTCAAAATTATTAATTATTATTTGATCAACTGATCATTTTTGTTACTAAGATATTTTCTAAAATCATTTTGCAATTTTTATCAGTTATTGTTTATGATTGTAGTCATACGAAAAGTGAGATTTTTGACGATAGTAAACCATATTTAGGTGATGATACGTATATGTATACATGTTTTTTTTTATATATTTCAACACATCATAAGGTAAATATTTTGATAAAGGTTTTTTTTAATGTGTGTTATTAAGGGTTAATGATTTGAAGAAAAATAACGGCCTGTTTTCTTTTAAATATAAGCTCAAGAAAACAATAAATTTGCAAATCCACTTCTTATTTGAAAAAATAAGAATATATTTCAGGTAAACATAGCTGTGAGCTTAGAAAATAACACGTAGAAATAAAATTAAACTTATTTATATTATGATGTTTTAGTTATTAGCAAAGATGAGATCATATTTATTATAAACGTACTTATTGTATCACACTTGATACAATCTCATGGGATGTTATGACAATCAAATAAACTATGTAACAACGCCGTTTAATTCACACTAGCAGACACGCAAGTTGTACAACTTTAGAAAGGACAGTGCCTTTATAAAGGTGAGTGCTTGAACTAACAGGTAACTATGGTAAACTTTCATTAATTATTGTAGTGATAAAATTCAATTTTATTTAACAGTGTTAAATAAAACAATCGTCGCCTTGATCATCAGTAAGCACAGTCACCTTGTTTTCATGAAGAATTTATGATATTACATATTATTTAAACTAAAGTTTAATTCAAAAACATAGTGTTGAAATACTGATACATAGTAATTTATATCATAATAATGATTAAATAAAATAATGAATTAGATTGCATAAATAAGATATGAAAAGTGAGTAAGTATAAGTAAATACCTCCACGAATATTAAAATTATACCAGTTAATCTTTTTTAACGACGAAATAATCCGAGAGGAGATATTTTACTTAACGTTCTAGAGGAAGGCTCAACATCAAACGTAGTAATGTCACAAACTTTTAGATAAAATCAATCAGATAAAATAATATCAAAAAAATGCGAAAACTTATAAAGTACTGACTGATTTATTGTTTACGTTACGCAATTAAAAAAAATTATTTCCTTCCAAGGGAAAGATAGAATGACATTTTTGAATGAGGTTTTCATTAGTTACATATATTCTTAGGTGCTAAATAGTTACGCCATGTGTACCCCAAAGTAAATAAATTTGAGCTATACAATAATAATCCTTGATTTTATAGTAGGTACCAATTATCTCGAAAATTCGATAAGTATCTACCTATATCTATTAAAAGTGTTGAGGGTTCAAATTGCTCTGCTTGGTAGAAAGCGTTAGTTCCAGTTCTAATGCAATGGTTTTCTAGAAAAGTTGCCTACAAGAATTCAACGGCATTAATTCAAAAAGAAATATCCAAGTAATTTTCAATATCACTAACTAATATTGCAAAAGTTTTTGAATTTAACCTTTTTTACGTCTTAATTCATAACGTCAAGATTAGACTATCTCTTTCCGGCTTCCATTATTTTACTGCTGACAGTGAAAGAGATAAACATAAAATCCTTTGTAGTTATCTAAAAGAATACTGCGTTCGTAAGTAAACGTCTGCTTTTCTAAGAAAACAGAACATAAACGTCAGGAAGACCTCCATCCATCATTCCGACCATCGGCAATGTTGACCTTTTTTGTTGATGATTTATCAAAAACTATTTATTGGTATAAGCAGGTACCTACTAATTTTATTATAAGAATTATTTAAATTAACCAAATAAAATTTACATTTAATTCATTATATTTTATATACCTACCTACTAACTTAGGTTTATTTTGTTTCTAAATTACGTAAGAGTTATTTTTAGCAAATAAATATTTATCTATTATTAGTTTATTTAGTTTTAATAATTCTTAAAAATCATGTTTAAAAGTGATATTGGATAAACAATATAAGTGGAAAATCGACATTCGTTAGTAAGATACGAAGATGATTATTTTGATAGCGGCTAAATACTAAATAGATGTTTTTAACATAATGAATATAAATACAAATAAATAAATAAATAACGGATTATAAAGACAATTTGTAAAATAACAATGATATGAAATAACGAACTACTTTATCTGTAATGGCCGCCTGCACGGTACACACGTTCTAAGTAATTTATTGGCAACCGTAGACGCTAAGTAATAGAGAGGAGAAAATAATATTATTTACATAAATAAAACCTCGACTATTATTCCAATATCTAACTCTGAACCGTAAGTGGAAATAAATTTAATAGAAAATGGAGATTGTTTTACAATGAGAGTAGCTTAGGGAAACATCTTGCGCTACTCGTAAAATCAACACAAGAATCCTACATCATAATTGATAAGTCCGTTCGTAACTCGGTATTTTCGTTGAAAAACTAGTCCGACGCGAAATATATTTTCATACATATAGGTACGACAAAACCAATCCAACTACGAGAATTTTTTGTTCAAATTACCTACATTCGTCTGTTAGTCGATAATCGTTGGTATAACGAGTAACGACCATAGTGTCCGTGGAAAATATTATATCGACGAATTATGTGAATATGTGATACTTGAACCAATGTTGCTAGACTAAGAAATGTCAAACTATCTGCAGTCTCCAACGTAGTTTAGTAAAGAAATGGTTGGTAGCCCATCAGTGTAATCAGTTGACGGCTTTCGTGCTGGTCATGGGTTCGAATACCGGTGCCGAGAATTTCAACTTTCACAAGCTTTGCTTTGTGGATTAGTGTTCACTTAGGAGAACACAGATTCATTAAAAAAAAGTTGCAAGATTTTAAGGGACAATACGACTGATTTATTGGACAGTTAATGACTCCTTTCTATTCCTGTCGCCCGCGGGTTTGGCTGCTAGTATCATTATAATTTCAATGAATGAAATGCTGCTAGAGATTATCACATATTTTTGGATATTAACTACCATTTAGACATTTCAAGTTATATCTTAATAGATTTTTTTTTTTAATTTATTTGGTAATATTTTAGGTACCATAATTGGTGAGGCATTTATGAGACCAAAGTTTCTTTTAAGAGTAAAAAGAAAAAATTAGAAGTACCTACTCACTAAGGGCAAATTTTGGCGCACTGGTTTTGCTTGTTATCATAAATCAAGGCCAACTTCAGAAAAAAATCGATGTCCAAAGCCACAAACTGCTGCAAGGTTCTGAAAGTTTACTTTGCTTCTCATCGAAAATACTCAAATTGGACCGATTCCACCCAAACAAACGTTCTGCCGGACATTCGGCGGCATTCAGCTGTTGCGTTGGTAGATATCCGGTATCCGGCTTCATCCCTAATTATTATAAAACATTTAACTATTAGCCGTCCTTTCTAGGTGAAAAAGCAATTTGCACCTTTTGCGCTAGCTATTCTTCAGATAACAGAATTCCAGAGAACCTACCTCTCAAATCAACTACCTTATAAATAGGTATGTTCGTTTTATCCACGGTTTTTATCAAAATAACGAATGAAAAAAATAAATAGATTGAAACATTTCAATGTAAAGCGGAGTCAGACGTGCTGGAGTTTTTAGTTTAGGATGGAATTGATTTTTTTTGTAAATAAAACGTTAAATTGATTACGCGGCGTGTAATTAAAGTGTGAAGCAATTCGTGGTGTGGTGAGCTAGCTTTACAATTAATTGTTATTTTTATTAAGATGTCGCATTTGTCGTTTTCATTCCAATATCAATACTAAACGTCATTTCAAATGTTGAAAATGGAGTACGCTACCTTTTGTTTACGAACATGATTCTTTTTTTTCACGCATCACACGCGAAATGTATTTTGTAAGACTCCTTTATATGTACTTGTAATTAGCTTTGTTGGCGCTCTATTTTTTACTAGATAAACTATTAATAGCATCAGCGAACCAATGACCATAATAATTTCAGTTCACTTTGAAAGGAAACTTAGTATAAATGCATGCCATTTGATATATCTACCTAGTTATACCTATTTAAATCCATTGGATGTCATGACTTCTACCGTTATCAATTGTTTACCAATTCATCACTTGATTGTCTAAGCCAAATTTTCCTGGCGTCATATGATTGTTTTTACATTTAAACATTGTTCATTATTGATAAGAAAGAACACAGTTTTTAAGGATCTAATCATTCCATAATAATTCGGTAATATAAGTTTTTGAAGGACATCTATTCTTTCAATGACATATAGAATAATGTAACGTGTTTCATATTTGATTAATTTCCTACTACACCGCCACCTCTTGAATTTTTTAAAGTTACACAACTAAAGAGGAATTTATTGTTTCTATTACAAACTTAGGTATGACCCATCGAACTTCATCCCGCATCCGAATCAACAATGATTATAACATACATAATGAAATAAATTATTAGCTAATTTTAATTCAGTTTTTTTATCATGATCTGTATTTAATTCGTGCGTAATAAGTGAAAATACTTTTTTATTCTGGGTTGGTCGAAACTCGAAAGGCAGGTTAGCTAGTAGGTACAGTAATAATATGAAGAAATTTGTATCAAAGTCAAGTAAAATTTACACCTGTATGCAATTGAGTGTTTATTTTTGGATAAACAGGTACCTACACCATATTTAGTTAAAATTTATTCATCTTACTTGGCAAAGTAGTAATTTTCAATAGATAATTTATTTTGTGTTTACGCACTCAGCAATCAAATGTTACGCGCAACTGACTCATCTATAATCTGACCCCTTACATTCCGTCACACAGCCTCATATCAATCCCATAGCTGTGACACAACATTACTATGTATCTGCGGATAAAAATATGTCTGTATTTTTAACATCTCTCTCAGGAATGATTTCTCCGCAAGAAGATCGTGACAAGAGAACAAGATTCTATTATTGATGTTCACAACAAACTCTCAACGCATCGTCCACCTCTTCGAATTAAAGCATAATTTTTATTTGTTAATTTTATACGAATCATGGCTTTTATTCAAATCACCATGACGAAGATGTTCCGAAATTATTAACACTTCAATACCTAACGTTTTAATGAGATTTTTTTAAGCATTCGTTGGGCCCTTTTCATACTAGAGTCAATGAAGCTTTAAGTAAAAATCCGGCGAAATGGCTTTGATATTGACGTGTATTAATCAAAAACTATATTTAACACTTCTGTAATATCAGTATCAGTATAGCAGGTGGAGCTGGCATTATTGCCTGACGCATTTTTCACTAGTCAACCGGTACCGTGCATTCTGAGTCATCCCAACCCCGGGTAGAAAATATTTCAAGTGAAAAATACTGACCCGACCGTGAATCTTCTCAAGAACCTCTTGGAACTAAATTTAGCGTCTAATACTTCTAGGGTAGGTACTGAGGTCAGTAAGCAGTTTTATATTCATAATAGCTATATTTTAGGCGTAGGTCAGGCTGCAGTAGAGACTCCCGAAATTAACTTCACTTAATTATTCTGTACATAATATTGTAGAAAGACAAATTGTTGGCAATATTACAATAGATAAGGACCCCTATTCTGTAGCAAGTGTAGGGTAGTCACTTGAAAAAAGTGACTATTAAGCGTTACATTTTATATGAAAAACGTCTATAAGCGATTCTCGCATTCGATACGTATAGACGTTTTTCATACAAAATGTATCGCCTAATAGTCACTTTTTTCAAGTGACTACCCTACACTTGCTACAGAATAGGGGTAAAGATATTCATGCATACAATACATACAATACAAAGTACTCAATCTCCCTACATAGTTATCAATTCATTAACTTTATATTGGAATAAATATGATATATTGACCACTCAATTACAGTTGGTAACATAGTATGAGTATTCTTTATACAAAACACGCGATTTCAAAAAACATTAGTTGATTGCAGTATGCAAAAATATTAGAATTATTCAACGAATAAGTACAATAAATATTCATAATGGATTATGTAATTTAATTAAGTTTTTTAATCACGTTATGGGTTTCTTCAAGAACCAACATTGTTAATTTTTTTGTGAAATTGTATTGTCTGTATTTGCTGGTCTGAAAAAGTTCTTGTATTCAAATTTTTAATTAGCCCTCACACTATGTAACTAAAAATTTGAAACTCAAAATAGCCTAGAACACTTTAAACGTAGTGTAATTTTTGCGAGTACCTTTGCTTGAGTAAAGTATATAATACTACAATGTCACTCGTACAAGGATATTAATGTAATCTTCAATATAATATTCCTCTGAGCGCTTTCCTATCAACGGTATGGGTGCGTGCCTAAGTAATGCGCGGCTAGAGGCGATTTCTCACACCAGTCTTATTATTTCAATGGTCTATGCAGGTAATTTGTTCACAACTTTGTAGCTTCTCCCATGTGAGCTTCAAATTTTTTATCCCGTGGTTGTACTTGCTCAATTTGTACATCGGTATGTTATTACAACAACAAAAAATCTTGAGTAAGGATAATAATAATTGAGAAATTTGTCCTCTATGTTGGTAGCAACGGAAACCCTAGTATGAAATTAGGTATATTATTTTGTTGCCGACATGGTTATTGAAATAATTTTAAATAATAGTTTTGCATGGGTGATGTCAGCCGAAAGAGTGAAACACATTCCAAAAAAATCCTAAGCACCTGTGTGGATGATTGCAGGAGGATGACCTAATTTGACATTAAAGCGATCGGATGATGAAGTAGATGAAAGCGGTGGAGGACAGAGGTAATTTGGAAACGGTTTCTTGTAGAGGCCAAGGTTCATAACGGGCTGTAGCGCCAGTGTTAGATAGCCGAGAGTGAAAATTTTCGATGGTGAAGCTATTGACAAAAAACTAAGCAAGTTGTATATGGTTCCAAAGTATATAACAATAAAAAAATACGGAAAATAATTGGTTAAATCATAAGGAATCCCCTTCTAATGACACTTCGCCACTGATGGTATCTATAATAGATATTATGCATCGTTTACTCCTGGATTTCCTACCGAAAAAAAAATAGAAACAAACACAATATGATATCATGACGTATGAAAAACCATTTCTAAAAAACCGATATAGGTATACCTATACGATAAGAAATTACTGACAGGTACCTAAATCTAATGTTAATAAAATGACCTTAAATTATTATGAAACATTATGGGGGTACAACAGTAAATAGCAACGCATAGTAATTCAACATGGAATAGGAATTGTGTTGAGTCTGATGATGAGCACAGAGCGTAATGAAATTTGTAATTGAAATAATAACAGAGAACTCGTAGGTACAATAATTGTGTTTGTATACCCACGTATGCTTGTAAACTAAAATATAATTGGATACTACAATATCAAAAGACCATTATGTAAATAAATTGAATTTGCAAATATTTCATAAAGAATTTTCTATGATGATAATAGACATACCTTTTTTTCTTGGTTGGATGAAAAAAAACTACCTATCTAGTTTTGTATTGTTTCATTCCTAGTAGAAATAGAGATTTTGTGATAAAATATACCGTAATAAATTTTCAAATAGTTATAATCAAATGTATGTAGATTATAATTAGTTAACAAGATAACTATGTGACAAATTGAAATATAAAGGTAAAATTAATGGTCAACACAACGCGAGAATACATCGCTACAAACAAATTGATGGTATATGAGAGAGCATTATCTTTTTATAATAGACATAAATAAAATAACAAGAATATATAGAAAACTCGTTTCTATATATTTTAGCTTCAATATTTTAACATACAGAGGTGGTCGCGTTAACGAATAAAAATTAACATAATCATGGTTTAAAAAAAATGGTAATTGCAATTTATATAACAAATCAATTAATTCAAATTTACTCTTTTTACGGATAAAATACAGAAGTCAATATTATTCCAATGAACCTGAGTTCATATTATATTAAATGAAAATATTTTTTTTAAATTTGTTTTGGCAATCGCATTTTTAAAACATTCAACTGATGGCGCCTCTGCTTTTACACACATAAATCTTAATTGAAAATAACAAGCTATAAATTTTATTAAAATTCTAGAGGAAATATAGAGAGGAATTTTTAGAATATGGTGTTAAAAAATTAGACATAGCTGTAGGTTTTCGTGAAGAAATCATTTACCTTAATAATAAATAAAATCCAACTCGAATCCCAGAATTTTTTGAATGAGAAATTGTATTTATACAACTACATAATAATATGCAAAATTTAAACTCATTCACCCATTTTCTTATAAATGTAAGAAACAAAACTAAAATGGTATTTCATGATTCTTCATATTCTAATATATAAAAATTTCTTGTGTAGGTGTTTTTTACCGTAGGTACTCCTCTGATACGGCTCGACCGATTTTCGTATTTTTTTTATGTAGGTCGTAGGTATAATAATAATAAGTTCTTTATTCATTGGAAAAAAATCACATTAGATACATTTTCATATCTCCCTCCACTAGGCATAGCCTGTCTTAGAGAGGAGATGTCACATAAGCATACATACTATATTATTAGTCGACATAGATAAAAATAAGGTAAAAAGACTATGATGCACAATATTATGTTTGTACATAGTGTAAAAAAATAAAAAAAACATTGTATCTTGGTACAAGGTAGGTATGAGAATAGGTCGCAAAGAATATTTCACACCATTGGGTTTTAAGGATTTTCCTATCCAGAACTTTTTATCCTATTATATATTAAAAAATTGAAAAATACCTACATTTAACCCAACTTCCTCCATATACCCTCTCATTTTCAATTATGAATAAGGATATGTATGCTGTTTCATGTTAACTTAATAAAAATGGTACTTATTAAATTGATAATTCAGGAAATAATTTAATACAGCGATTATTGGTTCTAAGACAAAAGAATCGATGTTTTCTAGTTCCACGTTCCACGTAATCAAAGGGCATTTTCATAAAACGAAATGTATGAAATTCCATCAAATCAAGTTGCATGGAAGTTTAGTCTCCTTGCGTCAAAACAGGATATTATCAGTTAAAACATTAGGACAGGCTGTAATTAGCAAGGATAAAAACACACAAGTGTCTGCAGTGAACTTAAGGACAACTTCCGTTCTCTTAATACTCGTTACATTTATTTACCAACATCTTAATTAATTCATTGCTAGTGTTGTCGTTATAAAAATTAAGCTAAATAACTTTTATTTGAAGCACTTTATATATGTATGATGACAATTTACCGTATTACCGTGTGAATTTTTGAAATATTATTTTATTATAGAATGCATGTAAAGTCCTTGAAAAATAAGGAGTAATAAACTTTAAACTAAACCAAGACTCCCTGGTGAAATTGTGAACACCTAAGTACTCTAAATGCGTCGTGCATTTTCGTTTTCAAAACAACAGCTCTTATAACGCAAACTCGAAACGTCAAATTATTATTTTCACTTGATTCGCAAAGATTGCGAAGCTTTTTATGAAAAAAGTCTATGGTGGAACAAACCGGTTGATTATCTGCAGTAGGCGTCCACTTTGCACTCCGAACTAGTCCGAACTTAGCAACGTGTGCTTTGCGAAAAGATGTAATGGTGGAACAAAAAGGAGGGTAAAATTTGCAAAATGCAAAGTGAAATGTTGAAAAGTACGATGGTGGAACGGGGCACAGGTTTTGTATTGAGTTATTAAACCCTTCGTTAAATTACATATGTAGGTAATGAAAGTTTATTATTGGGTGTTTTTGTATACATAGTTGTATTGCAGATTTAGCTGGCTTGACCATACTCTCCACATATCCCCCAGTATAAAATATTATGCAAGCCTTTTTCTAATACGAATGGGACAAGAATACGAGGCAAGCCTAATTCAACAATCAAGCGTTTACTACATATATGATGCTAGCCAAAACTGGGACGAAACTGGCTGGCGCAAGATAGATAGACTTGGAAGAAATTCGTAGCGTCTATACATGCTCCACATTGGAAGCGAACGTTGTCAGTACCTAACAAGATATTGGATGTTATAAAGATTTTTTCATACTCAATGTCCTCTTATAATTATTGTCTTCAAGAAACACATAATGTTATCCATACTACGTTTAAATTTGTTAAACCACAATGAGATTGTTTTACCCTAATGAATATAGCATGTTTGATTGCAATTAAGACATCATCTAATAATGATTGTTTAATGATCAAATTAAAATACAGCAGTGATTGAGGCACATCCGTCTGCTGCATAGTCCATTCGTTGAGATGATCTATGTAGCCGATCGATTTGGAGATGATTCGTTCAATTCATCATTGAACTATTACGCTATTAATGATTCCAATTAGATGCACTTCATGTAAGAGATTTTCGTTATAAAAACTATTGAAAACTCGAGATGATCGGATATTATGAATAGGTCCAGTGGGTTCCAAATACGAGTTTTATCGAAAGCTTATCGCACGCTAATAAGCTCTTATAAGCGTGTAAATAGTGTTCTAAACTCAAACGATTGAATCGTTCGATCATTTTTGTATGGAAATTTTTCGATGATCGTTTCGATATTCGATCATCGAAAACTTATACTAGGGATACTGGTTTGACGTCCATTCATAACCTGTTCAGGATCGCTAACAACCGACCTTAGTGGCATACGTGAAAGGTGATTTGTATTGAATGACTCACATTCCCGTTGCAGAACTTGCAGGGTCTCCATGAAAAATGAATTTGAAATAACTGCAATAATGCAAATGACTGGAGCTGAATTCAGATTCTCGTTCATTTTATTGTGTGTTAATTGCTATAATTTTAATGATGATTTTATTTTTATTTCTTTTTCTTTTATAATATTTGTCTCTTGAGATGATTTTGTTTTATGTCTATTGAATTTTATTTTAGTTCGTATATATAACTGATTGTGCCTGTCATATTTGTACTATATACCTAATTTTTTAACATGTAAATGTCCTTGCCGTATATGTAACAAATAAATAAATAAATAAAATGACGTTTTAAGAAAGATCCCTAAGTTTTCAATTGAACTTAAGTGAATGTAAACAATTCTGAATTCAGGAGTAAGGCTTCTTTTGGACATCAACATGTTATAGCTACATCGTGTATCGGAAGACTGATTACATAACCTCTTTATGGGAACAATAACTTTATGTATACTCTAATCCATAAAGGATATTCTTATTTCTATTCGTTCGCTGTTTAGTGTTTACCTCACATATTTTATGGTTATCAAGTGAGAGTACCAGTTATTTTTATACCAATAATCTACGTACTTCAACATATCTTAGAGCCGAATAAAAAACTGAGTAGGTACCTGCATTTTGTAGTTAATCGAATGTACATTTCATTAAAAACACAAATATGTATTTGTCTGTGAACAATGATTGATGGTTTAACATGCAGATATCTCCTCACACTCGGGAGGTAGGTACCTATAAGTTATTAACAATACGCCAAATTTATCACCACCGGTTAACCCTTTATTTAATGGAATATCAGAGATGGCCTTTAGCCGAATCGTTTTACTTGAAATCCGTTCCATTTGATCCACTTTTTTTTATATATTTATATAAACGGGATAGTATCGGAAAGGATGGACGGGTTAAACATTGTGAACTATGGTATAATTACTTGATACGGTATACCACGCTCATAACAGTCACAGCGGGATGTCCTAGCTGCGTTATAACCTACACCTGTAGAACCATGTACCTAATATAACGAGTTCTCTTTTAAGGGGGCTTAAAAGTATCTTTAAAAAAATAAGAAAACCAATAATGTTAATGAATAGAATATTTCTTGCAGATTGCATACAAACTGTAGTGAAACAAAGTAGATCATGGATAACTGAAAACGTAGGTATCTATATAGATAGTTTCATCAAATTAACGTAGGTACCTACATAAATTTTATTGCCTATTGATACTTAATAAATTTGGCTTAATTTTATTTCTGTGAAATGTGACGTTAATTGAAAAGTGAACGCCGAAATCGTTTGAATTAATTATAAGCATTTTTTTACTTATTATTATATTTAGTGCATGTGTACCAACATTACCAAACTGAATTTTGAAAATCAAGTTTGATATCTCAATATTTTTCATTAAATATCCACCCGAATTTGCTAATTGTGTTCTGAGACTTCTGAGGTTAGCTGCGAGCAGAGAGTTGGACAGGCTGATGATATGAGCATATAGAAAAACAAATTCACAAGACTTTTTTAGATATCTTCTAGAAAAACGACTTTTTCTGAGCTCACTCAAACTAAGCACAAAAACACTTTTGACATATTATTATTTTAAACAAAGCTTCAGATATAATATAAAATGTCTAAAATTTTGTATTGTTAGAAATTTGATCATACTGTATAAAGGGTTTGTGTATCGTAAATCATTTCCCATATAGACAAAAACGCTTCAAAACTTATGTTTGTGCATATGTAAACATCTATCTGCTTAATAATGTATGTACCTACACGATATCACGTAGAGCTAACAATCAACGTGAAAATAAAAATATATACCTATAGGTACCTATATCTGCCTGTGTGTTATAATGAAATATGTCTTGTATCTCTCTATACATACCTACACTTAACACATCCAGACGATCCTTGCTTGGAAGATATTTTCACACTTCAAGCGACGGGCTTACAAGAATTTAACGCGTTGGAATCTATTATCAACAAAATTCATTTTAGCCGTTACACTCAAAATATGAGTCATGTTTTATTTATAGGCATGCAAAATTAAGCTGGGTAGCAAATTGTTCAGGTAGATATTACACATTTTGTTAAAATTTGCACATATTTATGTACCTACTTAAGTCTTATTTTGCATGCATTAAGGTTATACGTGTGTCTTGTTATTATAGTGAGCAACTACGTTTTTTTAACATAATAAATGGTTAAAAAGTTAGTTGTTTAAAATTTTCAGAACAACGAGAAAAAAATAAGTACCTACCCACCTATATATTACAGCTCATTTTTTATTTTATTGATGTTATGAAAACAGTCGATCAGTTCGCACGGGAAAGAAACTATTTTCCGATTTTCAAAACTCACATCAGCCCCCGCGTAGACGATTTGAATTTTGCGAACGAATGTTTCGTCAATGTAGATTGCGAATAAAATACCTAAACTGTCCATTGGAACAATAGAAACAATTATTTAAGCCAAACGAAGACACTTATATAAAAAGTGGACAGTTAATTTTCTTTCTACTCTACTTTGACGAAAAATTCGTTCGCAAAATTCAAATTGTCTAGGGCCAAAGGCTACAAAAGGTTATGTCCTTATAAAACTCATTCTCAACCTTTCTAAAACATCTTGTGCTGTAATATATTGTGACATAAATATATACAACAGGAGTTAAAATAGAAAGACGACAGCGTTTCCTCATTCTAAATATCCACTTAAAACGATACAAGATCATATTATCAAAGATGAATGAAAGGATACATAAAAGATAAAAAAAAATACATAAAAAGCGATTATTAATTACGCACACCTTTGCATGGAGATAAAAGATATAAATGCATTAAAAGATAAAGGGACAGCAAGAGCAGGACTTGTAAGAAAAAAAGATCATGCGGCAACATTTATTGCAGAAAATATTATATAGGAAGGGATGAATTTAAAGCATTTGAAGTTCAATACTCAATGAGTGAATGTTGAAAAAGTGATGTAGTTTTTATTTTCAAAGTGTGAGTGAGAGAGATTTGATTGTGTTGATATTTGAACGTGATTATATAGTTTCGTTTTAAATTAATATATTATAGTATGTGGAGTGTGTTCTATTAGTTTAATTATGTACCTCGGTTTGCTGCATCTCTCGAGAACGGGTGCAGGGCTTAAAGAAAAGAAAGAAAATGAATTACTTCAATCTCGCTTGGTAAAATTTGTTTATTAGGATTAAACAATCTTACAACAAAGGTAAAAAAATTAAACGCAAGATTGAATAAAAAATAATATAGGTAAAACTGCCCTTTTTGTTAATTTTTAACATTTGTTGATTAGGATATGATTCGTACGATTAACCTTTCCTTTCCTAGGTTACCTGTTTTTGACCTCGGATAGTCAAAAATGTATAAAGAAACAAACAAACAAAGGTGCACCCCGGCTCGTCCCCTTTTGTCCTCTATTGTCCCCTAATCCTTCAACAATAGACCTAATGATAGTTGGTCGACTGGGATTGTTTGTTTTTTAATAGGGTCATTATTTTATAGATGATTTCTTTTTTTTTAAAGAGTATTTTAAGTACCTACATAATGAATATACTTACCTACCTACTACGAAAATGTATTATTCAAAGTATTACAGTGCAAAAAATAACAACGAACTAACGGTTTTTACTAAATTTAAATTTTGATTATTTCAACGCTTCCCAACAACAACGTTAAAACTCCATATTCGCAAATAAGGAACAAAAAATTTCAACTCCGATAAATTTAGGGAGTAATATGTAGGTATATCATGTTAATGAATCAATCGAGATCGGGTGCTTTGCCGCCAAAACAAAATAAAGAAGAAGGTTAAGACCACGATGGACTGCTGTGCTATCCATAAAAAATATCTTCTGTTTGAGACAACAGCGGCATAAAGAAAATCCAGCTCATTAAATGACATTAAAAACAACCTAAAAATGTTCTCTTTTAATAATTCTTTTAAAATTGACATTCTAGAGATGACATTTTTCTACGGCAGCGATGATTTGTATTAGATGGAGGAAGATCGAATTTATTTCCCGATTATTACGACACAGTTTGCATGGCTCATTCTAACGCCTTCGTGATAGACAAGTTGGCGTCAGGTCACTCGAGTATGATTTTTGTGTGCCGCATTGTGTTCCCATCGGCTGGTACCTGTCCACGTCTCACCTGTCACAAGAGAGAGGTGATTGAAGAATGCCTCGCTATGAGTCCATAGTTGGATTACATCAGACGAATAACGGAACCGTTTTGACGTTTGTCTGTACCGCGGAGTGATATGGGTTCCTCTCGGACAGATCCAGGAGACATCTTGGGATGGGAGCGTGACCACAATCTTACAGTTTGTTCATGACATAATTTTAGACCAAGAAACTCTAAGGACATTCTTTTGTAAGTATAGAAACTTGTGGGAATTTATGTTTTGTTCTTTTAACGTACGTATACCTATTTGAATATATCACGGTCAGTATACTGATTGACCCTTCTATAACGACCATGGGAACTGTCGTCCAAGTGATAGGGCAAAAAAAAATATAGTTTAAAGATAAATAGATAGCAGAAAACTTTTGACCAGTGTTGAATAAATAAATCACCATTTTCAATTTAAGAAATACCCTTTTTCTATAACTCGAAGGGTGAAAAATGGACAATGGTCACACGGAGGCTTAATGGTCAAAATAAATAATTGCCTAAAATGGACAATAATATTTTTTGCATAGTACTTACTGGCCGACCCTCATCAGGTGCAAAATATACAATGGGATACATTGGATTATGCCCTTCAATTTATTTCGGACCTATCTAAAGTAAAAAACCGTTGGGATCTTGACCGCATATACCTATATATTTTGTTGCTGTGAGAATATTGGATATTTTCAGAGTAATTAATCGTTTTTTGTTGTTGTTGATCTATACCTACTTTATGAGGAGTAGTCTCGGTGATCACATCCGTATGACGTGATAGCCGATGCTCTGGATGCTGGCTGCTTATCTTCAAATACAATAAACACCAGGTCAAAAGGTTATCACTCAAGTCGATTCGATACATAAAACATTCATATATAAATATGCCATCATCTTTAAAATTGGTCTCAAGAAGATGGAATTCACAGAACAAAATATAGGTATAACGTAATACATACTTTATCGTCATAATAGTTGAAAACAACCCTAAATTTTGCACTTCTACTGAGGTAAGTAGGTACATTATGTTTAATGACCACTGGCCATATAACAATAGAGTCGATTTTCAATCCATGGGAACTCTTTTACTATTCTCTAAACCGATTAATCATGACAAAGTTGCACAAAAAACTCACCTTGACAGGTATCGGGTCAAGATTTTTACCGACCTTTTTAAGCATTATCTCTCCCGAAAACATTAATTAAAAACTACCCCTTTTGTGTCTGTATGAAAAAAATGACAATGAATTCGTTTTGGTCAAAGATATTTAGGCACCTTTTTTTAAAAAATACACAAAACCCAACAATAGAAGAACTAGTTTTTTTGCAATGTAACAATAAAGAATGAGTTTTGTTTACTTATTATTGCGCAACCTGCCCCCTGCAACAAAATAAAGGCGATATTATCCTTTGTCCTGTGAAAGGGTGGATAGTGTGAACTGAAGGATGTGTATTGTTATATAAGCTAATTATATTTCCGCACATTTTGTCACGGAATTTTCATTGTAGTGTATGCGCGAGGAGTTCTCTATGGCAGGGAGCTACTTTTGGGTTCATAAACTGGTCGATCACCAATAAAATTTGCATACGCGTATTATGGTACCTTCTTACTCTCAACAATGAGCTTTACCTATAGAGGTAGGTACACCCAAGTCCGCTGTGGGTAGGTATATCAAAATTTACGAACGTGCATTCTTCATACGTTATCAAATTAAATTTTTTATTACACCCGATGTCCACAGCGTGCAATGTGAGTTGGAACAGGAATACGCACTCAAATCGAGGTTTAAACGGCGATAACTGTCACATAAAATCGGGCTGGTGAATTTAATACAAAATGTAGGTCTATTTTTGAATCCGAAATTACTTAAATCGATATTGTTGACTAGAAATTGGAATCCAAGACAACACTCGACATAAAATGATTTTACGACTCTTCGTGTCCTGAGGGTATGTGAAGATTTACGGATCAATAAAGGGAACAATAATCATCGGGCATCGATCAAAATGAAATTTCAAGGCATCACAATTTAAAGCGAATTTATATTTTTACGACTTGTGTTTTTTTATGAAATTGTGTTAGTCTGCCGCTAAGCGCTTTCAGCTAACTTTCTACCATAAACCGATTTTGTATTTCATTGATTTTCTCTAAATAAAAATACCCTGTCCATACTTTAAAATACACATAGTGCTTAAAATCTGTGGTTGTTTAAAAAATCATATAAGATATTCGCACTACGGGTTTATAAGTAACGCAAACAAGGAAGATTAGATACACCTAAACAGATAAACGAGGATCCCGTGACAATGGAAGTCATGATTGATGAGAAGAAAACAAAACGGCCCATAGTGCTCGTTGCCGTTAGGGTAAGTGTTAAGTATGTAATATTATTAATAAACAATACCAAGACCGGTTTCTGCGCGGCACAAAGGGAAGATCCTCATCAGGAGATAATAAGAATGTGGAGATACTAATATTATGCAGCCAGCCAGTACCTACCTACTTGCTATTCAGGAATGAGGAAGACAATGTTTTATGATTGTTCTCTTACTACCTACCAACATTAATATTATTACTATAAAGGAATATTAGAAGTGAATTATTATAATAGGCTAGCAGACTCGTTTATATATCTTTCTTATAAGGTATAAAACTACCCTTTTTGTATTAAACCTTTGTCTATCCAAATCAATAAGAAATTCATCAATGAGCGATTGCTGGCTTTATCATGATATTCTCTCGTTTCCAGGACGGTTGCTATATAGCCACTAAAAGCTATACCTAGTTTCCTAAAGTCTGTCTGTCTTGACATAAATCTCAGTATATAAAAATGTAGCCCTTTTTCCCTCAGTTAACGCATCACTGCTGAACTAAATAAGTTAATTCATTTTTTGCTGTGTTTGTCAGGATAAATAATAAAATTGCGTGGAGAATTAATTTTTTTAAGAAAAAATAAAGTACCTAGGAAAACTTCTGAGTACCTATATACGTTTATGAAAATTAAACTTATTTTTGAACGTTGACAAACTGTCAGTTGGTTGATAGTTGGTGCGATTGTCAGAATGTGCCTTGTAAGCATGCTTTAAATACGCATCGATCGGAATTATATTGGTTTAATAGGTAATTAATTTATCACAAAAGACATTCGCATTCAAAATTCATAAAGCAAAGAGAGGACAACGCTGTCGGGAAAGTCTGCTAGTTTAAAATTAAAATTTACGGTTTTCGTATGAAATGTTTATGAATATTGAAATACAAGACGTTCGCGACAGAATAAAAATATTAATTATTTCACAGTTTAAATTTAAATAATTTATTTATTGAATTGACAATCTCGTGTTTATTGTAAGAATTAACGTATTGTTGAAGGAAGGTATGATGCTTATCAGCGTTAAAGGCATTAATCTTCATACATTTTTTAGAATATTCGTGTTATACACCCGACAAACGAATAAATAAATTTTGCAACATGTGCGTACAATTATTTTATGTCGACAATTCATTATTTGCGATAACGTTTGTACTTTAGTCGAGAAAAAAAAATCTTATTATGATTTTTGCTGTGATACAAGTTTGTTGTAACATAAAACTTATTGAAGGACAAAACCTTGACGATGCATGTAACTACACAAGTCAATACAAAACTTATAGGTATTTATAATAATTGTTAATACTTAATTAAGACAAACAGTGAAGTATATGACACTGCGATCAAAAAGGCAAATTTAGAATAGTTTGAAGCTCGATCTTATAAACATCGATTAGTCAAATATCGGTTACATTTAAAAATCGAATCATTTAAAAATATTCTATATAAAAATCGAACATTAGTAATGAATTGTTAATCATTTGTTGTTACATATACGGTTACATTTTACTGATAGAATTTGCCAACCTCCTAAATGTCAGTTAGCCATTCGTGAACTGGTAGTTTGTTTGACAGTTCTATGTTTTCGTACCAATTTTAACTTATTTAGCAATTCGTTCTTCTTGTAATAATATGGAGTCGGTATTTTTATTTTTTATTTTATTTATCGTCCATTGGACCTGCCTACAGAGACTCGTCAAATGCAGCAATAAAAAATCAAAATTAGTCAAGCTATTGAAAAAATGTTAACGACGCACCATGGAACTTTTTCCTCCAAAAAAAAAGCAAGAAAAATGTTGCGAAAACATGCATCACAGATTTTTGAGAGCGTTGATTAGAGCTTCTAAAGATAATTATGAAATAAATGAAAAGGGCATCTAAGATGAATGCTTAATTCTTTCAATAGTAGGTAATGAGTAAAAATTGTTATCTTTCTAAAATGGTCAATGAGAAGGCTTCACACAAGTGGGGACATTCTAGGTTTGGTCATGTGCGTAGGTACCTATTATAGACTGGTGTCACGACTCGCCCAACATTGTGAAAGTTATCTATGGATCATCATACATATTTATTGTGCATTTTCAATTTAGGCAGGCAATGCACACAGCAAGTTTGCGTGCATGGGATCGAATTAGCAGGAGCTGTGAAATTAGAGTCATCTGCAAAACTTTACCTTTGTCAAATCAGTCACGTATAAAAATCTATCATAACATAATAAATACCTACGGGATATTTTGTTTCATAGAATTCGAGTAGCTGTTTTTAACATTCAAAATATTGAGTTTCAGAGACTAGTCTACCAAAGTATGGTATAGGAGGGGCAAAAGTCCCGCCAACATTTTGATTGCATATAACTTTGTTCGAAGAAAAGATAAGTAGGTTTGGTTTTCATAAAAAGTTTATTTGGTCTTTACACTTTTTTCATTATGATTGGAAAATTATATCGGCTAAATGGTGACCGCGATTCGCTATGCAACTTTCGGAAATTGAAGGAATTCAGCCCGAGATCTTACATGTGTCATGAAAAATGCCTTAAAAAGAGATAAACTCTCCAAGACATGAAAAAACAGCTGTTATTGGTATATTTTTATACCATTAAACAGCTATTAATGGTATAAAAACAGCTGCAGGACTATTCTGCGAAACAAACTCTAGAGGTCTTAAATAATTAAATAAGGAAGAAGTAAATATACTTTTGAACAGATATACCTATTCTTTCAGAAATATTTCTGAACTGTCTTAAGGCTTAAAAAGTGTTCTAGTGTCACGAATTAGCAGTTATTGTGATTTGGAACATGACGATAATTCATATCGCTGCAGTCTTCGGTGTGCGAGAAATTTCTGCATATTATTTAAGACCCACAATAGATTCCTGTTTTATCGACCCGTTTACCTTTCACACGCGAATCTTCCAAGTCGCGCTCAGAGTTCGCGCTTGCCATATAGGTAGGTACCTACATAAACTCAAATATCTACTCATGTATATAATGTCTTTAATACTTCGATAGCGAACTAAAGATACAATAAATCTATAGTTATTAAAGTGACATAATATAATTTCCTTTCATTTCGATACATGCATCTTGCCTACTTCGATAGGCACATACCTAAGTAAGTAAATAAATGATTGACAGTTGAATTCGATTATTGAATGAATGATTTCTATATTTGCATGGTTGATGATTCCATAAACTTCGAAAGTAGGTAGTCTCATCTTGATATTTCAAAAGTAGGAAATTATTTTGGTTAATTGAGTTAATCAGCCGGAAGCAATAATTTCAGAAGCTTATAATGTTGGTAGATATATGAAAATTTATTCCAGAAAGAAAGGGTGTGTTAGGAAATTAGATGTGTTTGCGCCATCAAAGATATATATTCTGATACTGAATTTGGTACCTGCAGAACATTATACCTAAGGCTTTTCTTAAGATCTATGAGAAATTATGTCATATCTTCAGCCAATGAGTGTCATTTCTTTTGAGTTTTACTAAGATAGTTTATTATTTTTGTAGAAGAACGCGCCGAAAAATCAATTTGTATGGATTTGGTGCAACTTTATTATTGTACCTTAAACTTTATAGATATTATTTTCACTTGTTCTAAAAAAAAAAAAAAGAAACTTACAAAAAAACTTAAAGGTATTCAAGATATTTGCCAAACAAAAAGATAGATGTACATCGACTACTCAAAGACGTATCATTGTGGAATTATCTTAGGTTTGTTGCTTTGAAAGATCCTTGCTTAAGAGGCCCATTATGGATGTGGCAAATAGTACGCAATAAATAAACAAGAACTAAGAAGGTGCGTATTGTAAATAATCCCCGGAAAGTAATGCGGTAACGGTGAATATCATCCTACACAAAGACCGACAGCGCCCGTCCTCTAAACGTATAGGATGATGATACAAGGAGAAAACTTCTGAGAGGACAAATTGAAAAAACTTTAGAAGTTGATCTAATCGTTGGTAAAATACGAAGAAATTGATAAGTTTGAAATGCATAAGTATATATGGTATTGTTACAAATGATAGGTCGACCTATCTAGTCATATTTGCAACAGGATTAAAACAAGTGAAATAAATAAAATCTTGATTAGATGTTGTCGCCTAGGAATCATAGCTATCGAAATGATTGAAAAAAGATATGTAAATACCTACTATTATATTTTTGTTCAGAAAGTACCTGTAGGTAGTACCTACCTACAAAAAAAATACAAAAAGCGAACACTACACCAAGGGATCGTTTTTTAAAACAATTAAAGCCAGTATTACCTACCACAAGACTGATGTGGTCCCATGAAGCCAAATACTTAAGATCAAAACTTTATCCCGAATAAAATTTAAGCAACATAGGCCCAACGCATCAATCAATGGATAGATAAATATATCTTACAGAAAAGCCTTTCTTTGAGATATTAGCCGCATCAATGTGTAGATATCGCTTATCATTAGGATATCCGACGTCATTTTTAACAAGAGGTACCTTCTGTTGGAAAACGATTTATCTCTAAGATGGCTGTCAAAATAGCGTTCACTGACGTTTATAAACTCCCGCAACGCCGTGAATGTGAAGAATTTTTGACTTGTTTTTCCATAAACCATAATGATAATTATATACATCTCCATTGAAAATAACGAGAAAATATACATTAAAATGAATTATCATTTTGAAGCTTCGAACAAATCATAGTATATTTCTTCAATTTCGATCGACAAAAGATACCAATTTGCCGGTTTTCAAACAAACGAGCTGGAATAAAAAATATAAATTGTGATCGAAATGTTGTTAAATTCTCAAACTTCATCATTGTAAAGTTTCATGTTTTAGAAATAATATTACAAAATTATAACATGCAAAACAAAAAACAACATTAGAACCTAACCTAAATATTTGGCTCATTAATTGTCAAAACAAGACTTCATCTGACATTAAATCTGGCGCGAAAAAGCAAATCCATAGAAGTTTCTATGGAATCCATAGAAATTTCCATAGAACTCAATAGATTTCAGCATAGCAACACTGTTATCTTCTAGATATCCATCTATTGGATAGTTTTCAATTGATGCGGCCGTCAGATTCTTTCCATCACTTTATCCACTACATAACTTTATCTTATAGATGGCTACCAAGAACTTTATCTACACATTGATACGTTGGGCCATAGATCAATTATTGTTGGACAGTGGACACCCATCTTTTTCTTTGATGATCCTGGTTTGTACCTTTTGGTAAGAGTGCGGTACAGATGCACAATTTCTGGACCACGTATTTATGGGTTGTCAAATTAGAAGTGCAATTTCATTATAATTTAACACTGATCTAAATTATTACCCTATCAATGTAGACTAAGCTCAAACAGATCACTCATTACATTTTTGCGCAAAATATTTTATTTTAATTTAGTCGCTTTAATTTTCTTGGGTGCTAGGCGGAAATAAATAAGAAGAATATTTAATTGAATTACCCTGTATATGAAGGTGAAGTGAAGCATAGTGATAATTTATTTACAATAAGGTATAATCCAAGTACACACACACTATTTCCCATTACAATACTCACCGAGTAGAAGACATACGGTAATGTTTGTAAAATTATTATTATTCATAATAATCACTCTAAGCTAAGCGCAGGTATAAGTAAGAAGTATAATATTTTATATGAACCTGTTCATACACAGCCTTATTATATACCTCGCTACCTTCTGGTACGTATGGTTTTATCTGTAGGTACACATTAGGATTATATTCAAATAATTTTTATAATATCAAGTTGCATTGCACGGCCAACTCCGTGGACAGCTGGGAGTCGACTAGAATATAAAGAAGAAAAATTTTGATTGTTTCCTGTAACAATGCTTACAGTTATTATTGACAATAACCAAAAATAGGTTTTTACAAGTAGATAGGAAGATTAGATCCATAAACTTTCTGTAAATGAGAAAAATGTATGAATACTTCGGCCCCTAATTATTTTTCTCACCTTATTTTTCAACCTTCTCGCATACATTCTTGGAGACAGGATTGCGCTCATAGCGTTCTACAGCTTCCTACCAGTCCAAACTTTTCCAAAACCTAATACAAGAAGTTCGACTGATTTGTCTGAGGTCTTATGCACAATATCCCAAAAACATGCCACCTACAAAAAAGTCAAAATAATCAAAATAGTAAAAGAATCTGACCAAGGCACTATGTTCTAAGGTGTAGTTACTCATAGTCTGGAAACCCCCACAGGCTTCCGTGGAAATCCGTAATGTTTTCAAAAAAAAAGTCTAATTCAAAGGATTTCAATACTCGTTAGTCTCTGTCACGCAAAAAATGCTTTGGATTTGGAAGATTATTCCAATGTTGTTTAAGATATGTAACTTCTAAATCAATTATTCTTCAAATAACTCTTTAATTTTTACATAACTACAAAACCAATAACGCATTCTACGGCACAAGAAATCTGTCCAGTGACCCACAGAATAATGTTAAGGGAGGCTCAGAATGGTCACGATTCATATCCAAGGAATTGGCATCTGTTTTAGTGTAGCAATACATTACGTCTGTGCTATTATCTCGGCGTCTTAACTTATTCAAAACATGTAAGAAAATACTTCTGTATAGAAATGCTATACTTGATTGTTAGCTAGCGTCCGACTAACTTATGCTATGATTTCCTTCAAATGAAAAGAGGCCGTTAGATTAAACACGCAGTATTCTTTGAGACATTAATATTCTGCAAGACAGGAAGAGAAATGACTGGATTCGCAGCCAGACTAAAGTAACCGATGTGGTCGAGACGATAGCTATGCAGAAGTGGAGATGGGCGGGGCACATTGCTCGAATGAATGACAACAGGTGGACGAGGAAACTGCTGGAGTGGAGACCGCGAGGCGATAAGAGACCACAAGGGCGGCCACCAACCAGATGGATGGATGACGTAAAAAGGTTCGCTGGACCCCAGTGGATGACGATCGCACAGGAGCGGAAGGAGTGGAAAAGGAGAGGGGAGGCCTATGTCCTGCAGTGGGCAAACGTGGGCTGATGATGATGATGATGATTCTTTGAGACAATAAGTAAGTAAGTACAAAATATTCTTTGTTTATCTCTTTCACTACCGGCAGTAATAAAATGAAGGTGCGGAAGAGACAGTGTAAGCTGTATGTGTAATGTCATTAAGCGTGTCTTGGATAACGCAGTAAACAAGACACCCGCTGAAATAAAATGCACGAACTAAGTTAAAACGTTAAGTTCATAGCTTTTGAATTATTAGTAGGAATATTAGCCGTAAGGTTGCAACCTTACCATGCCAGCTAAGAATAGCACCTTTGGTTTTTACCGTATTTTAGCATCCTGTTAGAGGCAGGAAATATCTAAAAATCAGATAAGAACCGTATCCTATATTAAACCCCAACAGGTCAAAAATGGCAACTGGTGTCTCCCCTATATAAATATTCGGAACCACGCGGGGGTTTGAGCGCAATGAGGAGCTGTTGTTGCCTCCCTATGCCCCTGAATGGCGTACAGATATGTAGATAGATATTATATTAAAAATATGTTTTTTTCTATATATTACGTTGGTTAAATTACGGGTCCGCTTTTACAGTAAATCACTGCATTGGAACCGGCCGGCGCCCATACATCTCCCAGGAAGAGGCTTGCCGACCGACTCTACACCGCTTGATATAGAGAGAAAATAACATTCGTACAGTCACTTACAACTTGCAATATCTATGTAGGTAGTATATCAGTACTTCCTCTCATTTGGAGGTCAACCATTTGCAAACTGGTAATTCGTCCATAAACAATTAATCATTAAAATCATTTTGATTGTCAGCTAAATCATCAACAAGCTGATTTCAAGATGTTTATAAAGATTACAAGGCATAAATAATGTGCTTTGAATTTTACGATTTTTTAAGTGGTTCTAAGAAAACTTTAATATTGACGAAGGTAAGAAAATCAAGTGAAATAAGTGCACTATTTTTGCGATGTGGTAGCTTAAACCCAAGAAAAAAAAGAATGCACGTTTTAATAGTCTATTATTTCGATTCAATTAATTTTTTTTATTTCTTATAAATAGGTCGGTTTCGTGCGGGTCGAGTTTGCTGCGGATTGGTCTCCTCCGGGCTGACTTGCGTTGTGTGGGGGCCATAAAGGGAGTATGTATGTACCTATGTATGTATGTATTTCTTATAAACATAAATTTATTTTGCATAGGTTCCACGTATTGAAAGAAATCGCTTCAATTACTCTATTATGTCGGCTTTTCAGTCCAACGGAATATTATTAATCCTCCATTGGTAATTTCTAAGTTCCTGCATTAGATAATAATATCTACTCTAATTTTTTTGTAATTTCTGAAATGTTTATCTTTTTCTAGTTTAAAATTATGAAACAAGCTCCTTGTTTCAGAAATTTGAGGTGCTTTAAATTTTGATTGATTTCTATCTGAAAGTAATTTTGACGAAAATCCGTGTTAAATTAACAACTTGCGTGTAGTATGCTATTTGAGTAACACTTTTCTCTATATAATTGCAGATTATTGTAAACATGTCACCTACCTATATTATATGCACATCCAGTGTGCAGTGGATAAACAAGCATTAGATACCTGGTAGCAAAATGGTAGTAATACACACATGAAAACAATCTTCTAGGTCTAGGGCAACATTTCTCAAACTTTTAGTTCCACGTCCGGTTCAAAAATATACTCCTTAGGGGCACACTAAATTAATTTGTTAGATATACGCAATTGTTGTTATCTAACTAACATTTAAAGAAATCAAAATGTTTATCCCCATATTTGAAATCATGTTGACAGCTTTTCTATTAGATATCTATGACATACTATTATATACCTACCATCGGTTCAAAGGACTTGATTTTGGTACACTAAGTTATGAAGCATCCGAGTATTATTATTTTAAGGGAGTTTAATTGTTGAATTAACATCTGAATCACTGTAGTAAAAGGATTGATTTTTTAAACTGCCTTCCCTATATTTGGGAGACACTGGTTTGGGAGATAGTCCTTAGTCGTAGTTGCAACTATTATAGCTTAGCCTATATAGTAAGACATAGATACTCTATACATCACAATATGATACACCGTAATTGTAAATAAAACAAATCGTTAATTTTCTTCCTCTTTATCTACCCTTCTAAAAGACCCAGAAATCAGTTATTTCAAACCATTTGAAATAGGTACCTACTTTAAATTCTTTTTTATAAAAAAATAACAAAAGAATGAGTAGTAGGACCCGGTTTGTCCTTAAAGTAAAAAATGTCAATTTGGAGAAAATGAGAATGAATTAAGATAATTGGAGGTTATGTTTTCACCTTTGACAAGTTCTGTGGCGCCTGCTGGGGCTCTCTCGTTACGGAATCTTCACCTCACAAAAGGTGAATAAATTAGGCGGGAAATTATTATTTTTCCAAACGGATCCTTTGTGAAGGGAGCATTGTGTATCCCTTTGTAAGGACGAAACACTCCTTCGTAATATAATGAGTTTAGTATATCTATATTTTGAGGGGTTAAAAATACTGAAAATATTATACGAACACATCAAGGGTGAAAGTCGAACTAGGCATTATGTTCTATGACTGAAATAAAATATGGGACATTTAAAAAATCGATAGGTATGTACATAGGTACCTATCGTATCATAAAAATATTAGATACAAAGGAACAAACATATTGAAGTTTACGGAATCCGTGTGTGTACCTACTGCAATAATTGAAGCGTCTTAAGGACTTATAAAAACACATTACAGTTTACAGTTTTATTCGATTTGGTTTCAGTTGCTTTCGGTCGTAACTGAAAATTTAAAAAAATTGCTTTTATCAAATTGAGTATTTCTAACACTTAACAGAAATTGTAAGAAATAGTTTGTTTTATCGTCTGAATATGTGATGGTTCAATTTGTCCTAAGTGGACTTGTGTCAGATAGTCTTTATACGAAATGGTCTGTTTAATTTTGGAACGCAATGTCAAAAAAATCATACTCTCCATCAATTGTTTCCTGATTTTTCAATGAACTATATTCTTGATTTTTAAATAAGAGATGGAGGGAAAAGAGAGATTCGACCCAGTAAATGTCTGACCTCACCAATCAAAAATATTCATAGTTTTGGAAATTCCCTGAATCTCAGATTAAATTTGCTTCAGGAATAATTATTATCACTACATTTATTGTGTGTAAGAAAGTGTTAATTCATTTACATACAGCCTTAATTCTTTAGACGTCTGCTAGCTTCTATAGTTGTATCCCCGTGTTTACCTACCAAACGAATAAGTTAATCAAACATAATTAAACAAACCGTCTAACTCGTTAGAATAATATATATTGCTGCTACCTTCGTAAGACTTTGAATTAAAACACACGCATCCATTTAATGAAATGCCTTCGTACATACCCTTTAGTATAGACTATAGAGAATACATTAGTTGATTAAGTACGTAACTAAAAATAAATACAAATTTGTTGTTCTTCATACCTGTGGTATATAATTAATAGGAATATTATGTTTGATCATGTGTAGGTTGAGTAAGCAATACAAACAGAGGCTGATTCAAATTTTACAAAACCATATAGAACTTGGAAAAATAAAAGATTAATATGATTTTATATAGGGTTACATTTTGGGGACACGCCGTATATTTGATATCATGTCGAATGACAAATGGACTTAAAACGAACCTTCTTATTAAGGGAGTAAATGAGTCAAATTGTAACATCAATCACAAAGTTTTTAACTTATCATGTCTTTGGAATATTAAAGATATATTTCTACGAATAAATCGAATATTTATGAAAACAACTGTATCATTATTATATTGGATCAAATCAAATTTAGGAGTTTTAATCTACAACATATTTTATTTGTTTCAGATTAAGCGCAGTGGAGAGCTCATATTGCCTCCCTTTGCTCCTAAGTGGGGTTCAAATGGAGATTGATTGATTGATTATTACAGATTGGATACAAATGCTTGTATTTATGTAAATGAAATTCTTTTTTTTTATAAATGAATCTGTGCTTACTCAAAGTGAACACAAATACACTTCTTGACTCTTTCACAGTAAGCTACTGAAAGCTTGTGTCGTGAAAGAGGAAGATGGTCGGCACCTGGGATCGAAAAACGACGTCCGCAGTACGAAAGCCGGCGTTGTAACCGCTGGGTCACCAACAACTTCACCCGAAATACGTAAATATTTATAAAAAGAACTGTATAGGTACTTATTGATTTCGCTAAATGAGATCTTTTGCTTAGGTAGGTATCTACCGTTGTAATATTATTATTTTGTCAAAAGTCACTATGTACGTCTTCATATGGTAAAACTACATCTTCATGAAACTTTAAAAATAAATAAGTAGTTTTTACTCTTTGAAAAGTTAACCTAACTTGATGAGTTTTCGCTGTAAACACGAAAATGTTCATATAAGAAAAGAGTAAAATATGTAGGTAAGTATTATTATCTATCACAGACTTATATCAAAATACAACATTCCATTTAAAAAAAAAATACCTATACTCGTAAAAATACAAGATGGAATATTTTAATTAAGAGAAAGATATCAATCAAAAGTGATGCGAACTAATGAACATCCAATCAGCTTAAAAAATAATTTCACAAAAAAATTCTCATACGTATAACATAGGTAAACAACTTTGAAAATAACATCGATTAGTGAATGATCAAAATAGCCAGCGCAATATTTGTACGTACTCTTAGGGACATGGCAGGCAGGTAGGTGATATAATGTTGTTAATGATAAATAATATGGTTTGGCGTTCATAATTATTAGTGATATATCATTAATCTCTACTCTGGGCCTGATATATCATTAGCGGGTATGACAGAACTCATCGTGTGATGGATCGGACTCGGCCAGATCAGTCCCAACCTGCCATGCAGCGTGCATCGCTTCTATAGTTCGACAACTGGGGATGGGATTCAGCGAGTTTACAACGGTAGGATGGGGAGCGGGACGAGGTGGCGTTAAGGACTCATTACACCCAGCGTCAGGATGAGCGACTATATACATTGTTTCGAATAAAAAGAGAAATTCTCGCCAATAGATGTTATCGGTAAAAAAAATGACAAAGGCCCGATCTTTCAATTGACCATTGAACAACCCAATAAGTTTTAATGGAGGATTAAGTCAGTAATGACCAATTTGAGAAAAAAAAACTTTCAACAAAGTTATTGGAGCAATAAACCTCTTTATGAACGAATAAAGTTAGTGGGCCGTTTCACCTCCCAATAGCGCACTAATGATGGGCGATTAAGAACTGTCAAATGGTTGAATCATTTTGGAATTTTCATCTGTTTTGATACCTTTTTTCGTTGTTTTTTTATGATTTTATTATCAGAGAGCCCATATTTTTTGACCAATTTATCAATCGGATTAAAATATTCTAACACCAAAAGAGAGCCTAATAGGCCATAGGTATCTACTAAAATATCGTTTTTTTTATTTAAAATGTCTCACTTTGATACAATGCTATGTGAAATGTCAAAATCACAATATGACGCATGTAGTAGGTAGGTACATAATATTATTACAGCAATGAGAATAAAGTAATGAGATAACAAGGAATATTAAATACGAAGAAATAAATATAGTTCAATATAATATTAAACGAGATGACAATAACTAAGGAGATAGTTTTTTTTAATAGATAGTGATTATAAAATTAGTATCAAAGATAACAAATCTTAGGCTCGTGTTGCGACACGCTGCATGCTATTAATATCTCCATATCAACCCAATGAATAGTGGAATATTTTTAACGCCTTTTTGATTTATAACACACACACAACATTAAGACTGTATCTCCTCGCGATAATTAAAGTTTTTAATATTAACGATAGGCACCTAAATGCCTCACCGTGATAGCATGATTGATCTCTCTCTTTCACAATTTTATTTGATTCATTAACTATATGGAAAACCAATGAAAAAATTTGCATAAAGTCGTAAATAATCCGCAAACCTTCCACGTTTTACACAAAAGAAATAATATAGAATTTGATTTTTAGTGCATGGTTTTGTCATGTATTTTTAGTGATTTGATAGGATCCAAAATGAAAATACATAAATATTATTGGTCTTAACAATAAAACTTAAGTAGTACCTATACAAGTAGCGATAAGAAAAAAGTGGATAAGTAACAGAGAAATAACCAACTTGTGGTTTAGAAATTACATAAAATTCTAAAGATAATGAATCTTTGTCAGGTTAGGGTCAAATTATTTTGATATAAATGTAGGTAAGTGTCAACATACCTTCTTTCCTCATTCCCATCTTCAAGCATTTTTTCAGTCTGCAAAATTGGCACTGGTTCCTATGATGTTGGTCTATTGGACAATTCCTACTTCCCCGACATGAATACGTCAAATTTCTCCGAACCGATCGTTTGAAGAATGATTTGCAACCTGAAAAATGAAAAAAATTGATAGATAAGTTTTTGTAATATTATTCTCAACTAGCAACAAGGCCTGTTGGAAGACAGGCACAGATAAGAGTCTTAAATTGATATGAAAATAAATAACGAGTCTTCACTTTGTGCTACTAAACATGTTTTCGGGAGCGACTGATCCCTTCCTCAGATGGACAAAGACTAAAGTATATAAATGAATGTGAAATATTCTTACAAATTAGTTAAGTAGGTATACGATACAAAAAAACAGCACTAAGAAAGTGAACACTTGCACAAAGTGAAGACTCGTTATTTATTTTTACATCAGTGAAAATGAACCACTACCAAGCACCCTCGGCCGAAACTATCAACAGTCGTAAATTGTTTGATTATCCAATAAACTAGTTATATCGTGCCTTCGAGTGTTCCAATTTTACTTTACAAGTAAGGGAATGCTAAAAATTTGACATTTCTTCCCTTAAAAACAGTTGTATGTATAAGAAAAACGTCTTATCTTGACAAATGACTTTTTTTTATTCCAGATGTAGCTTTGCGCCTGTACCTACCTTATGAAAAAGTGTTATTTTTTATAAAGTAATTTCTTAAAGTTTTCTATTTATTAAGAAAAATGACACTTGGTGCAAGAAATAATTAAAATAACAATAAATCTTTTAAAATAAGGAAATCATCTTGTTTCCGAAGAAAATACCTATTAATAATATAAATCACATTTTGATTACCTATGCTAATATGAAATTTTTTCTTTGTTTTCTTTTTTTGAGATTTACCTATGCTGTTTTGATATTAAATGTGGAATTTAAGAAATTAATACAGAGTTCTCAAACAAAACCTCAGATGTCTGTTTCCAATAAATAAATAGGTAATTAACTAGACTGTATTCCTAAATGTTTGACTTTCTACTAAAACTGTTGGAACATTTGCAACGATCTAAAAGTTGCCATTTTAAGGTAGTCGGTAATTAAAGATTCCAATTAAACTGAACTCATTAGAAGAACCTTTGGTATCTAGCCCGTGTGCTAACAAGAACACAGTACTTATTGCGTCTTTAGACGGCTGATCGTAAAAGCATTAAGGTTGTTCCCATTGAAGAAGGGACGGTGTAATCTGTATTCCAAGCGGGATCCACGATCACTACATATTATTATTGAATGCTAAATCATTTATCACCACGTTGATCTCGGATCATTTGTAATGTCGTTTCACTAACTACCTTCCCTTGTCCACTTCCACCGAGCGTGTCATTACTATGCGTCCCCGCATTCTCCCACAACTCCATTCCATTAAAACATATTATTTTTTGTAAGAAGAACTTAATGTTTCTGAAAAGATATTGATTTCAAATTTGAATTTTTCCACCAACGATAGAGAAAATAAATTTATTTCATAATTATTATGTGGATTCAAGTTGATATGCTCACAAATCAATTGCTATTGACGTTAAAAGTTCATGAAATTAACTTAAGTATGATTTCGTTAGTTGAGTAGTAAGCGCATAAAAAATAATTAATATTGAAAACGATTAATAAAAATTAAAAAAAAAGATTAATAAAATGAACGGCTTAAAGTTCCAAAAAAGTTATTTTTGATTTTTTTTCCCTTCAGATGGTTAATAACCTTGCAAAAGATATTTCTACAAAAGAGAACATTACTGATTTTGATCAAAACTTGCACTTATAGTTTTGCATTAAGAAAGCGATTCGCAGATTTGATTTTTTTTTACTGCCTAACATAGATGAAGCTGAAGTATGTGGATTCAAAGTTCCCAAAATCATTATTGACTATACATAGAAACTAGGTACATACATACATAGTTATTTACTTACCTATAATATAAAGATTATTATCTTTTTACAATTATTTAGAAAACCCTCTGAGTTTACATTTTTACCCACATATCTATTACTTTGATAGATTTTCTTGAACATAACGGGATTATCAATGACAAATCTATTTTTATATACATTATTTAAGTGTTGGTTGTATTAGATAATAATAGTAATATACATATAGAGATATGTTGCTTAATTTGCGATTATTCAAAGTTTGAATGTGTTTAACTTGATAACAATGTTCAATGATGCTTTTGTACATTTACAAATCAATAATGATTATAGAGACACGCGCGTTGAACAAATTGCAGGTGAAATAAATAAATAAAATGTTAAATCCATTAAAACACAAAGAGCAAGCAGTAGTCGACGATTACGAAGCAACAAATCAGCGATCAACAAGTTTTCGCAATCAGCAGACAGTGTTTGAACCTTAAGGTTAATATTAGACACTCGATGATAAATTAGCCAGACAAAGGTCACTCGTGTTGTCGTATCTAATTACTAGCATCGCCACTGTTGGCTTACCGCATCTAGCGCCATTCCTCTATACTAACTTATTATCTCCTTTTACTTGATGAATTCTATTTCTTATTTGCAGCCTTGCAGGTAGGTATCCTTTTTTCACACCTTCGTTAAGTCCAAATCCACAACTGATTAAGAATCGCAACATTATTCAGAGAGATAGAAATAAAAAGGTTTTTCTAGGGTAAAAAAATCAGTGGCAAATAGGTCGATACTCATAGATAATGACTCAAAAAGTTGTTAGTACACATCATAGTACGTATTGCATTAACTTTTTTGTAATTTGATTGCAGTTTGATTGAGATGATTCGTTCTTAAAATGTACCCAAAACCTTCGTTAACTGCAGTACTGTGATTGCTTAAACTGAATATTACTATTAATTTAACCAAATTATTTTAGAGGATTTTGTTATCCTAAATTTTCAACGGAGTTTTCTTAATTGAGTCATTTGTTTCTATTTTTTCTAAATGTTCTACACTTTCTACACGTATCACTACATCATTCATGTATGTCCAAATGTCATGTATGTGCTTTTTTATTGCTGCAAAACTATTGATAATAATTATTTTAATATGCTCTTTTATTTTGTGTTTTAATATTCTTTTCAAAGGCAGTTAGTAAATAAAATCAAAAATTAATTGAGTGAATTATTTCTATGAAAGTAGGTACGGTGTGTGTCGTTCATTCTACATCAGAAAATAATGATGTGAATCTTGACAGAAAATCTCCCAGGAATGATGATAGTTGAAGGCACTAAGTGGTACTGCGGTCTGGTCTATCTCCATAATCTGCGGGCTCAGTCATTTTTGATGGTATTATTTCACCCATAATTCTGTTAATAACAATAATAACCATATGGGCGAGAAGGTAATGATGGTATCTGCTCCAAAGGTGCCAGCACTCCGTGACCAACTCTTGTTTATTACGATTTTACTGCAAATTCCACGCGCGCCTCAGCTCTTGCAACTACGTACATATTCCATCTAAGAAATAAAGCTGATGAAACAAGATGACATCGTACAAGTACATTATGATATGATATCTTTCACATGCACCATTTTATGCATATTTTAAGCACTTTTTCTTTTAATGGCCGTGTTATTATTAACTCTTTTACATTCTCCATACCGAGAGTTCCAATATGGTATAGACATTTATGCGAACGAAGTCTCAGATATTCTAATCAATGAGATGATTAATTACATCTAATAAGGATGTAATCTAATGATCCTGCCGTTTTTTTTAAGTCATATTTCTTGATTTTTTTTCATCGATTTATGAAACAGGATTTTTAATGCATTTTTAGTCGTTATATTTTCTTGAGCCCCTCTCTGAAACTAAAACATTCGACCTTGCTCCGTATGTACCACTCAAATATGCTAAGAACTGATGGTACCTAAAGGCTTTTTATGAAAATGAATCTGGACTTACTGAAAGTGAGGACCAAGACCAAAACCTACTAAATTCTGACATCATTGTAAGGTCCAATATCAAATATAGAGATTAATTGGCGTGAATTATTTATTTTAGAAATTTATTGTTTGTTAATAAATAAAGGCTCAAAATACATATTATTAAGTATATTTAATAAAATAAGAGAAACATAAACGTTAATAATTAGAATAAGTTAAAATTACATAAAATAAGGAATTACCTACAGGTAGTAGAGAAACAACCGAGGCGCAATTTCCAATTCGTGTTTCAGAATTGCGCCCAGTAAATAGTGATTTTCCTGTCTTTTAGATATGTATCGGAGAATCTTGGTGTTGGTGCATGGTGCTATGCAGCATACGGGAACACAAAATTATCTGAATAATCTGAAATAACGGATTCGAACCTAACAACTTCCACGTGTATATAGAGGCAATTATTGGCACTGAGCTGCAAACCGTAGATGATTTAAACTACAGATACCTACTAAAGGAAAACGTTTACATACATAGCAAAAGGTAATATGTTTGTTTAACTATATACATATATATGTTTATCCACGATATGTTGAGCCTTGAAAACCAATTGACACTATTTAAGGTACCTACCTATATAAAAATATATACGTACCAACTTAAATTTATTTTTACAGTAAAGAATTGGAAAAATATCGGTATTAAATTTCAGACACGGAGATGACAGCATCCCCATAATTATTATCTCCATGCAAACAGGCCATAAAGGAAAAATAACAAGCGGAGGAAGAAGAAGACTATTTTTCAAAAATGATTATAAGCTTTGTCTATCTATGATGTAGGTATTAAGCGAACGATAGGAAAACGAATCAGGCTTAATGATTAGAGATTGCATGCAAAGAATGCGGTAAGCCAGTAAGGTTCAAATCAGATTTAATGTTTAATATTTCACTAACAAAACATTATATTTGCAAACAAGATTCATTAGTAGAATCTAACCTAAAAATTAGATGTTGAATAGCAGTATAAAAATAGCTTTAAGTAATATCCATTAAAAAAATGCCTAAAAATTAAAGTGTGCGAAAAGAAAATTGGGAAAAAATCTTAAAAAAAAATTAGCCTGAACAAATATTTGTACATTTCAGGAGCTGAACTTTGTCTCCCTTCCACAGTAGCACATTAGGAGGGGCCTGAAGAAATTACCATGAGATGACCATCACTCTTGTTCGGGCACATGACAGAAATCATTTGTATCTCGAATCCAGTGATCAAAGTGAATGGGTCTACCAACAAAGGTCCATAATTCACAATGAGTTCGTCGGGATCTCTGTCAATAACCATTAATGAAACGATATCACCGAATGATGTATGTACTACCAATTCTAGCACTCTGCAAAGACGACATTACGTCTCTCCATCGATTGCCACAATTATAAGCATCAGATGTTACATGCCTTGTCCACTTCAACGAGCTGAACAATATATATTATTGGTTGTTTTGGTATCTACCTAATATCACTAGCTGGCATCTTCTCAAGTACGAATTTATTAAGATTGCTAGTAGGTACAAGCAAATTAGGATGCTAATAAACGTCATTGGTTTCGTTAATTTATGTGTGTGCAGTCTGACCGAATCGAATTTTAATTTAATTTATTTCAGAGTACCTCGATGTAAGAGAAATAGTAGTTAAAACACTAAAAGAAGAGATGAAAGTGTGTAGCTATAATGGAAGAGAATTATGGAGATGAATAATATCTGCCAACCCTTTTAGGGATACCGAATGGTGGGTTAAAATAAATATGAATTGTTGCCTGTTGTTGGTTGGTCATCTTACTACTTGTATTGGGACTGAAGCTTTCAGTACCTAAGTGAGCCGATGATCGTGGGTACGAAGCCCCGCTGGCTATCATTTTACTAATTTGCGGCATAAGCTTCAAACACAGAAAGCCATCTTCAAAACAAAAGTACAAGGAGGTCGTATAAAAAAATCAACGGCAAAATCTACCTAATTAATTAATTTCATATCCCTATCTCCTACTCATCCATAGTACACGAAGTCCATAAAGAGACGCGAAGTCCCGAGAGCACTGAACCACTACATAGGTATAGACACAGTTAAGTAACAGTTTAATTATAATATTCTCAAATTAAATTTTAACTGTTAGATTAACATAGGCCCAGTGATCTAGCTGCGCTCTGGTCAAAACCAACAAAGCATGAAACAATCGCGATAACACTCACCGCGTTCTTTTGGTCTCTCGCTATTTCATGCTCAAGAATTTTACGTTCCTATATAAATTAAGCATTTAATAATATATGAAACTAAGTAAGATTTGATGAATTAATCAAATTTTTAACCCATTGTTTTTCTGTGTGTGTTTTACTGATTCAACTCAGTAAGCTGAAACTTTTTATGAATACGGTGAACGACGCAATTCTACTATTTTTATACTAGCTATGTAATGTTTAAATTTCTTTTTCTTTTCACGTTAAAAGTGCAAATAATACGTAAACCATGTTTGGTTTTTAATGCCTGTTCTTAAAACATACCTATTATTACATCCTCTTACTGATGCTTCAAAGAGAATATTACCTAATGTAAAAAATCTTGCCATTTCAGGTACGTTTGTCGTTGACCAAAGCACTAGGCTAGCAATTACTTTTGAACCACATTAGTTAATGAACCGAAATACCTGAAATGGTCGATTTTTTAAGTACTTATTCATTGAGACTGTAATATTTTACTAAATGACTAAGTTTGTTTTAATTAAAATAAAAAAATACCTACATAATATAATGCCATACCTACCAATAGTCTGGGAAAAACACAAAATACCTAAGCTATGCTTTATTCTGATTGGCATGAAGTAACCAGAGAGAGAAAAAACATTTCTAGTAAGGCGCACTTACTTATAGAAAACATCACCAATTTATAAAACGATTAAAAAAGTATTGGCTGCAAAATATTGTACACTTTAGCCATTAATAAATTGTTTAGAAAGAGATCAAACACGTAGATAGGCGCATCGCATGGGAAAGATGGAGAGATTACGGAAATAATGGAAAATTAAAACATCAATAGTTCACGTGTTAGTGACGTGTATGTAAACACACATACGTGCATAGCACTTGTAAGTCTACATTCACAGAATTATAATAATTATGTTTGCTTCATTGAAAAGCTGAAATATTAGAATATCTCATAAAATGTTATCGGAATGAGTGTTGGATCTTATTGAAGAATCGAAACACAGAATGGGGTATAGACCAAAAACCTAGCCACCTCCTGGACATTGGTTCAAAACAATTTCGACTACATATTAATACTTTGATAGAATAGTATGTACTAAAACCGTTAGATGCTAGCGCCACCAGTGTGATATGAACTAACTTCTTACATTTTTTTTTAATTTCCAAAGGTGACCATCGATACATCTAATTCTAAATGTATGTGCGTATAGGTACCCACGAACAGACCAACGCTGTTCTATTCACAAGATTTAAATCGTGGTTTTATTCTTTACTTTAGTTTTTAATTAATCTAAAGGCTATTCAATACATTCGTTTAATAGCCATTAGGTGAGTCAGTACCTACCTACCTAGCCTTGTCTAGCGTCTATTTGCTTTCCTTTATTACATCGACCCATCACAAATGGCGGGTAACATAATTATTTTTAGGCCTCACTAAATAAGTAGGTAGGTACTAAATGTACTAATTCCGATTTAAAAAAAAAACATCAATATATTTTTTGTTCGTAGGTGAGTAATAAAAATTTTCAGACATTAAATTATTTAGTCTTTTTGATACTAATTAATAATGTAGGTAGATACAGACAGACAAACATTTTAATAGTTTTATTAAATAATAATATAATCTTTTATGAATCGATACGAACAACGATTATTTTTTAATAAGAAACAATACATATAGGTACCTACCTACTTAATATGGTTTAGTATATTTACATTGTGTTTAATAACTAGTTAAATATAGTGGATTGTGGTGAAGTATTTTGAAACAATTTACCAGATCTTGGAGCGTAGATAATTAAAAACTGCATAATAACCCGGTCACGAATTTAACTATTTTATATTATTTATTTATTAAATATTATTTAGTTTGAAATTTATTATTTTTTCTACTGATTTTTTAAACTATGGATGTTGCTTCATTAAGATGAAAGATAAAAAAAAACATTATTATTATCTATCCTAAATAAATAAACAATATACTTGTAAATCACTTTCAAGTAAAAGATTATGATCTAACTCGATGGTTTTAATGTCAAAAAACTTAAACCTAGAAATATCGATGTATTTTATATTAAAATTTGTTTGTTGTTGTTATGGGAATAAAACAATTTCACAAACTATAATTTCACATCATGATAATGTGAATATGGCTAGAACATTGACTTCGGTGTTTCCCTCTCGCAGTCATGGAGACGAAGAAGATCCTATGAGATTGTATTGCGTTTCTAGGTAGCAAAGCAAAAGAGGAGGTCATGCACTGACAATACCTATGCAAGATCAAGTAAGTTGTTACAGTTAAGAACTTTTTTCCACCGAATTTATCTAAAACTTTCTTGTGACGGTTGGCATTTATTCAGTGTTCAGAAAGAATGAAAATTGCATCAAATATTATTTCACACAAAAATACCATCTAGATATGCATGAAAAAAAAAGGCTTTTTTCGGCTCATGTGAATTGAAAACACTACTTAAAACTATATATGACAATAGGTAGGTATTTTCGTTTTTTTTAGATACTTTCATCGAAATATCGATTTACAAACAAAAAGGTAAGCAAATGTATTTACGTGATATAAAGTATAGATATGCATTACCTAGTCCCAAATGCCTTGATGCTTGTACCTAGATAATTATCAAAATTTATCAATAATTATTGTTGTTGACAAAAAAGTTGGTAAAATTGTTATGTCATATATTGATAGAACAATTTATTGACACCGTTGTTGGCAAGAGGTCTATCTACTAAGTGTAGGTATTATTATACACTACAGCATTATTAATTATGTACATAGGTGGGTAGAGGGGGGATGAAGAAGTCTGTGCTTTATTGGGATTTATTCTTTAGACATGGAAGGCAGGCAGGTAGGTACCAAAGAGCCAGAGTGCGTTACCACATGAAAAGAATCCACTAAATCATTCGGTCTGCCGATTCTCCATCTTACGTTATGTGTCTTCATTAATCAGAATGGTCACTCGGACCATCTCCTCTCTTTCAACCCCATAAATAACAGTTCGACCACCTCCCGTCTATGGGGGCGTTCAAGTATTACGTAACGCAATTTGGGGGGGAGGGGGGGTCTTGCAAAACGTTACTGTGCGTTACGAGGGCGGGAGGGGGGGTTTGAACAACTCGTTACGTAACGGTATTTTTTTTCTTAAATTAAAAAAATTGGGAAATATATCTTCCAAGTTGGGCAATCCTTTTCGTTTATGTTTTACGGGGAATCCCTTGATTGTACTGTACGTCATTTTTGTTTTTTTTTTCTTCGAAGTTGGGCACCCTTTTCGTTTATGTTTTACGGGAAGTCCCTAGATTGTACTGTACATCATTTTTTTTCTCCGAAGTTAGCAAAGGAGCCCTTTTCGACAATGTTTTACGGGAAGTCCCTCGATTGTACGTACGTCATTTTTATTTTGTTCTCCGATGTTAAAGCTTTTGGTGGAAACACGTAGAATGCCGAATCCGGCCCGCGCCGACCGGCGCAAAGAATGTTTCTATGCAGTTGAATGGGGATACGCACAGCAAAAGCAGAAACCTGCTTTCCGGCATCCCCATTTAAATGCATTGAAACCATAGACAACATTCTTTGCGCCGGTCGGAATCGGCTTTCTACGTGTTTTCACCCTAAGCGTAAGAATTTTTCGCTCTGCGAAAAAAGGAACCTTTTCGTTTAAGTCTTACGGGGAGTCCCTCGACTGCATTGTATGTAATTTTTATTTCGCCCTCCCAAGTTAGCAAATCTTTTATTTTTTACGGGGAATCCCTCGACTGTATTATACTTACGTCATTTTTATTTTATTTTCGTTGTCAGCATTCGTTAGTGGTCAAAAGGGGGGATATACATCATCAACTGGAATTGCCAACGCAGCTATGCCAAAATTTAGAAAACAGCAAAAGAAAAAATAAAGATAAATTTATGGAACATATAAATAGTATTTTTTTTTTCCGAAGTTAGCAAAGGAACCCTTTGAAACCCTTTTATTTTTTTACGAGAGTTCAGTAAAAAAATAGTCTCTTGGGTGTTACGTAACATTTAGGGGGGGGGGGAGGGGGGGTACAGAAAAACGTTACGGCGCGTTACATGGGGGGGAGGGGGGGTCAAAAATCTTCAAATATTGCGTTACGTAATACTTGAACGCTCCCTATTGTGTAGGGCGAAATTGAAATAAACTTCCAAATAAATTCATATGAATGATTCTTGGTGCATCCACCCTGCATTCAAGGGTGTTTTAAGGCCGTATAAGAACTTTAACAGATTTAAAAATATCTTTCCAATTCATGGTATGAACAGTCTGAAACTAATATTTTAGGACAGTGTCCTTGAGATTGTTCAACTAAAACCTGAAACTTTAAGGGGGTACGTGAACTGTAACGGTCTTAATACTTTTTTGAAGACTGGCTGATAATTTTTTTCATATAGGTGTGTCAAACAATGAATCTATTGAACTTAACAATAGTCAACTGCAACTTCTTCGATTCAGATTATTTGCAGTCTCACTCAATGTGATCAGCATTTAGTTTCAGAAAATCAAGAATTCAACTCAATATTTTGAAAATGAACGTTTCTTTTATTGTTGGTGTTGGTACATATGTAGCGAAAATGTATATTCATTTAATGAATTGTCTTATTTTGTCATTAACGACAAATTAATACAAAAATAGAATACATCAGAACTATTGACCAGAGCAGTAACCTCCCCTTTCCTCTTTCTCCTTCTATGTCTCTTATCGCTGTCTATTATTTGTTTTTTACTTCTCAAATAAATAAATAAATAAATATGTGCCAGCAATTGATGCTTGCGTATATTCATTGTATTATTTCTTTTTATAGTTTTAGTTATATGTTTTATTTCACCACTCTTTTATACAATAAATTGCCTAAAATCTGTCAGAACGGGAAGTTAATTGTATTATATTTTACGTTTTTTAAAATATCTTTGAATTTCCATACTCCCTTATGAGGTCATTTATGGTAGTATATGAGTCTAGATATAACAACATAAATAATAATTATATGTTATTTATGAAATCCCATTGTGTTGATTACACAACGCACATAGCGGCTATAATGAGTCTTAATAACCCCTTTATTTAATCCGTTTTATTATGTATTAACAGCTAGTCAATATTGTCAGTACTAGGGCCCACACTATACCATGTCCATACAATCAATCTAAAAAGATAACCCCTATCTCTAGAACCACGCGGGGCCTATCTACGTACCTACCTACTGAGTTACACCAAATAGTTGACAGCCAAATGACGGCTTTATGTGTTGATGTTTTCCATTTAACCAATATACAGAGTATTTCTTTACCTAACACTAGGTATTCATAATTACTTCAATTTTGTAGACAGTACAAACACATGTAAATGAAGACGGTCGTAGTGGTTTGTTCCATTTAAAAATCGAACATCAGTAGGTACCTAATGAATTGTTGGAGTCATTAGTTGTTACATACACAGGTAGGTACATGTAAAAATACCTACAAGGTTGGCATTTCTACTTGGTATGAGGTTACATGCGACTTTTTTTTATTTTGGTCACCTCACATAATTATATTTTTTTTTTCAAAAAGAATAAAAATTGTCGAACGCTTTTGTAATTCTAGCTATAGTTTATATTTTTTTATAATAGCCAACTAAACTGCGTGAATAAGCACGAGTTCTGCTCAATTATGGGGGTAAAATGTATATAAAAAATGTAGGTAAGGTATACCTAAATTTTATTATTGTGTAGGTACCTATATGTATTTTGAATGTTTTTTTATTTTCTCAATAAAAATATTTGAATATGAATTTTTAACTTGTATTCTTTATTTTGACTGATGGCATTTTTTTTTACTGAAAAGAGCGTAGGTACTCTTTCACACCCTATCCTATATACATACAGTACAGTAGACTAGTTACTAGCGTATCTCTGTGAGTGTAGTATTTTATTACCTTTAATTCATGCCCAATCGAAATTTTTCGTTTCATTTTTATTAAATTCGAAATAAACTGATAAATTCCTAATCGTTAATACAATCGCATACTTATTCACTCCGTCAAATTTATAGAAATGACTAAGGAAAAAATCACTACCCGTATGTACCTACCTAATATGGACTCATGCGATGTTAGCCCCTGTATGGTATAAATGTGATAGTGTCACTTCATTAATGGGACAATGACTCATACTTTTATATCAATACTACTCCATAATAATTGATGTCCATTTTATTTTGTCTTGGTTCGTTAATAAAAAGTGGGTAGGTAGGTAGATACCTACGTATATGCTCCATATATTATGTAGGTAGGTGACACACTATATCGGGGTTAAAATTATTTTGAAAGGTACAGGAACGAATTGGGGTTAAGCTAATTTGTTTTCTCAGAAAAATTCCTTCAAAGAATAAATTGCTTGCAATTTGAGTCAAGCTTAGGACTCGTCAAAAAAAAAATAAGTAGGTACACGTGATTTTCACAAAATCGTAGGTAATGATCATTGCATGTATTTTTAAGATGTATCAGAGTGTAGAAAAAATTTATGAGAAATGATTATCTGTCTTTCTCATTCAATTTTTAAAATCGTTTAAGTGGAAAAGGCCTCTGAAGTTTTTTTCTGCATCTTGTTTTTTTTTGTTAGGTTATCATGCATTTTTTATATGACAGAAAAGAGAAAATAAACTGAAACAATGTACATTTACAGATATTTTGGGAAAAAAAAACGATGATAGTACCTAACAAAGCTTCATTAATTTCTTCTAAACACTTAATATAGGTACCTACTTATTACCAACGACTGAGCTATAAAATTGATTTTTTTGCAAAAACATTGACTATGTAGGTAAAACAATTTTTATAAAATTTAATATGCACATTGGTCTTAGCATAAAACCACATAAACAAAAACATAAGGTATACAATAATTCATTGTTTACGAATTGAAATATATGATTAAACTGACAAAAATTAATTATTATATTGTAGATAAGAATCTAAAACGCAAAATTGGGCATGTTAAAAAAATGAGTAAAATAATGACCCCTGTTACGTAATTATTAATGTTGGTAATTTTATTTCAACAATAAAACATTGATAAAAAAAATAAACAACGGAACGCACTAGACAAATAAATAGTCATAAAAATATAAATGACCCCGCATTGTCCCAAAGTTGACCCTACCGCTGTGACATCTATACTCTTATACCGGTCCCAGTGTACGTCCCATCACAGGCAGTCGAGGTAAATCAGGCAAAATTAAAATAACTAGGTTGTGAGTAAAAGTGAGGATGATTTGGTCTCATTATACAACTTTGCAAAATATGATTAAAATAAATGATTCCAGTCTCGAGTACAAGATTCCCAAGTTTTGAGGGGAGTAAAATATATTTACAATGAAACCAAGCTGGTAGACAAGATGTAGCTTGAAACGGGCCTGTCAGTAGACAGTAGGCAGACGTGAAGCTAGATAAAACTTCATGAGGTGGACTCCAAAATATTTGAGATAAAGTTCTAGGGAGAGTATTAGAGGACCACAAAATTAATGACATATAATGGAACAGTAGTTCCTCTGTCATGCAAAGAAGCTTGAATAGAAGATTCATACCATAAGCCTAGTTTAACTACCCTGTATGACTCGTAAAAATCATGTTTATCGTTACTTAAGCGTTGATTTCAATTCCAAGTCTAAATATACAAAAAGTAAAGCTATTCCATCAATTATTAGGACGCTTGCTCGTCTTCTTAATGGATGCAAACTAAACAATAACGTGAAACATCTACATATGTGGCGTATCTAAGAAAAAGTCAATCAGGGTATTCATGAAACAACTGCTTTTACGGTACCAACTGCGACACTTTTAATAAACAAACAGACAAATCTTTCTAAAAGTTAATTATAACAATAAATTATAATTGTTTTTTAACCCTCCCCTTCTGATTAAAAATCTAAGAGATAAAATATCATCACAAAACGATCTGGAATCAAAACCTTAACTGACTTGTTCCATTTGAATTTTGCTATTGTCAATATAATTCATACAAACTACTTATTTGATACAATACAATAATGGTACGTAATCTGTATGTATAAAACTAAAGATGTGTATCAAACTTCCTATAGTCTCTGGACTAAAAATAAAATGGAAATAAATTTTGATTCCTATATTTTGCGCTCTACCTTTCCCATAATTTTATCATGATAAAAATTTTGTAATTTATTTCTTGCTATATCCCGAATATCATTATTGGAAAATTGAATGTTTGTTTCATAGCATACCACGAATTCTAAGTAGATTATATTGTCTTTTCCGTAGAAAACACTAAAGGACACACAGCTAACGTCAAATGAAACATTATGTTTTCGCAATTTCGTCTTTCTGTAAGCACCTATGTTCCTTTAAAAATGCATTTATTCTATGACGGGAACGCGTATGATAACTGCTAGTATGTTATAAAACCTGTTTTGTGTTTTTGATGCCTATGTTGGGTTGAGAATAGAGGTTCTTTAGAGTTGAAGGCGATTGATAGTCTCCATACGTTACCGGTAGAAGGGTGAGCTAATGATTGATACGGAACCCTTTTTTCAGTCAGTCAGTTACACGCATTAAGCCCGATGTATGTGTAGTTTTAATAAATTGCAAGACACAATATTAAAATCTTTCATAATGAACCTACGCAGGTGACTAATGCTTGACAATTAATAACTGCGAGTGATGTATGGCAGTTTTAGGTATGCAAATAGAAAGCCGCATGGATTACTTCGACTTTGCTCGTAGCCATCTACCTGGGGTACCTACATCGACTTGATTCTGCCAATCATGGTTTGTCCTTTAAAACAGGCAAGGATAAAGAATCTTCTTCTTCCAACTCCTTTAGATGAAGCATAATATGGACTCAACAAGCTATGATTGATATACGATTACTGTACGATCTCGTTTGCGTTTAGAAAAGTTACCTACAGTAAAAGAAACAAGCATAAGTAGATAGTAACGCTAAGAACACATTGAATGATTGATAATTTTTACCTATAAAGTTACAAATTAAAAGTGATTCTTACGAGACTAGTGCAGATTAAAGAGGGATGCTCAAACATAAGAAGACCGTGGGATATCTCAGTACTACTCTCCCACCTGGTACCTGTCTGTAATAAATGGTTGATGCGCACCCACGGTGTATAGCCGTCCAAAGATAAGTATTCAATTGCTGTCGTCCTTACATAACGTTAAAAATTCACCAAGCAAGGTACCTAGAACTAATCTCGGTTCTTAATCAACTTTTTTCTCATATGTTTCACTTGGATCACGTCATCCGTCTATGTGGGAAGACTGCATTTAAACAAATTTTGTAGGTACTTAGTTGATCTAGGCCCAAAATTACAATACAGGCTTAAGGTCCACCTTAACGGTGAGGAGCACATTAAGGTTCGCTTAACAAAATTATGCAGATTACAATGTTCCCTTAGCACGAATTTGGGGCTTATCCTACCCGTTAAGTTAAGGGATACCCTGGGGTGTCCTCAACAGCGTAAAGCTCGCTTAACTCAGTTATTTTTTTTCTCGCTAGGAGGCGCCACAAGTCACTATACGGACAAACTGACATAAAATGTCATTATATAGCCGCGCAATAATTACGCTTTTTGAAGATGAAATGTCTAATTAATTATGATTCATTACGCTTATTTGTTCGCTGTTGCTTAGGTTGTTTCATTAGCGATTCTATTTGGATTTATTCGTGACCCTTTCTTTGATTATTTGACCACCACATTGACTTATATACACTCTTTGCTCTGTTTGATAATAATTACAAGATCGTTTTGCTTTAACCTAGTTGAATGGTTATGTTTATTATTGAACACATCTTTCACTTTCCGTAGCTGTATCTTAATTAAGTTAAATAATCGAAGCAAGGGTCGTAACACATAAATACCAAGTCAGAATCCAAGAGCGAGCATCCATAAAACCAAAACAACACAAACAATGGCGCGCGTCCCGGTGAACATGACAGATGTGGAGCGTAATGCATAGATAAAACCACGATAAAAGACAAGTAGTACTACCAACTTAACCATATATACGGCTTAGCCAAGCCTCCTCTATAAAGCTACAGGATAAGCTACAGATTGTAATTTCGGCCCTTAGTGGGTCAAATAAACTAGCCTGCTGCTATATCGAATTGCTTAATAAACTAAAGATACCTATATAGAAAAACCCTGACATGAAAATCAGCATCAAAATGAAAATCATTATGACATACGGCACGAGCGCAATGCGCATATACCACCAAAACAAAAAATGCACTCAGAGTTTCAGAAACGAAAAGGCTAAGAAGTTTTGCTGGGAAGGCCTTTAGAGATAGAATAAGAAATACGAGGGTACCGGAAACGTGCAAGATAGACAGCTGGTAGTAGAGTTGAACCATGCATTTTCTAGTATCCTGTAAAGGGTTTACGAATCGTAATACAATTGACATAAAATTAATTTCTCAAGAGAGTTTTTAAAAAGATATTCCATCGGTTTGAAGGAATTAAAAACCCACAAAATCACACAAATTAACAAAGGACGACCATTTTTTACGGGTTACTCCTTTCTCATTGCATGGAGGTACGATATTAATGTAATCTTGTATGTTCTCTCTCGCTCGCGAAGTTGTGAAGCGAGTATGTATGTATGCAGGCTAGTCAAGGTAATATTATAAGAGCATTACATGTACCTACTAATTTCATTATTACGAAATTTTAAATTCGTTCCATGTTCCATGTAACGACGGAAAAGGGATAGAAACAAAAGAGTGTGCGTGTACTGTCATAATATCGTTTCGTTACAACGGATAAAAATTGCAATCTTTAACAGTACCTTCTAGATACACTTCAAACATAATCAAAAGATATTTACATTTGAAACAACCCTAAAAAGGGCGAGGATCATTAAGATACAAATTTTTTTAATGATTCTGTGCTCATTCAATGTGAACATTAATACACTCTGAGTATTTCACTGTACCTATAAGCTAGTTAAAGCTTGTGTCATAAAAGACGAAGATGGTTTGCACCTGGGATCAAACTCACGACTTGCAGAACGAAACAATACGAAAGTCAACGACGATATTGCTGGTCAAACATTTTTTTTCATCAAACCTTTCATCAGGACATTATTTCGACGTATTTCTTCTGTGTTATATTGAGTCCATAGTAAAAAAAAAACAGACAAAATGTACCCTGTTTGATGCGAATGTGTTGCCCATTCTCCTGTATGGGTGTCGGTGTGAGTCCTGGCACCTGTGCAAAACCCAGGAACAAAAAGTCTCCGCATTTGAAATGAAGTGCTTCAGTAGAATTTTGGGTATAAGATGGTACCACCGCATCACGAACGACACTTTACGCTAGCCCACCCAGCGAGGGCCCATCACCTCTACCATTGTGGAGAGGAGATGGACTTGGCTGGGGCATGTTTTAAGGATGCCGAATGACAGTTGGCCGAGGAGAGCGCTGTTCTTACCCCACCAGGATCCAGAAAACGAGGAAGACCCTCGAGACGAAGACGAGCAGATCTGAGGGCTCTGGAGATAGTGTGCGAGGAGATCATTAACATTGCGCAAGATCGAGCGCAATGGAGAGCTCGTTCTCGTTGCTTTGAAACTGAAATTAGGTTATGTTCATAATTATTGTTGAGTCAAGATTACTTATTGTAAAAGGAACACATCATGATTTTAAATCAATTTCATTCTCACGCGGTATTGGTTTCAAAAATTACTATATATGAGCCAGTTGTACCTACCTACACATCTGCATGACCCGTCGCAGGCAAAAGTCGGAATTGAGAGTGTCATAAAGGTACTAGTTAGGTACGTAAAATAATATATTATAGGTACTAAAAAACGTATATCAATGGAAGAAGCAAAACCATAGATAGCAAAGCTTGATAAGGAGGGAAGAAATACGTTACATAAAAAGAGGTTTCTAAAGAGGCGAAGAATTCCAATAAAAAGTTGGATGCATTCTGCGAGCAGAAATGTACGTAGGTATACCTTCATAGTATGTCTCAAATTCTTATCTAAGAATTTTGATTATAATGGATGATTGGATTGGAAAGAATGGAAGTCCGTAAGTACTCTCTGCCTACCTCCTTCGGGAAATGGCGTGATGGGTTAAAAAAAAGGTTTTTTATAGAATTTTTAAAGGTTTCTAAAAGAACGCATACGAACTTTCGTATGCGTTCTGTCAAATTTTACCTGTCATAACAATTCTATTAGAGAACAATAGATTGATATTCAAGAATAGGGTCCATGGAAGTTTTAACCTTTTTTTAGACACACATTTATTGACTTACGGGTTAATCCGATGGTTTTAAGTTTAATTAAAATTGATAAGACATGTTGACTAAAAATCATTTTATTAGTAAAAATCACTTTATAAGCGGTGTTTTGGCAGATCCAGTATGGCGCTACAAGAGGATCTTTTTATAAGCGAGCCAGCGCTACAGACGAACATAGAAAATTATTATAAAGAATAATAGATAAGGCATTATCAGGCCTGTCCAAATTATAGGTATAGTCCGTAGCGCGTCTAAACGCATGCCCATTATTCTAACACTCGGACAATTATGATAATGACCGTTAAATTTCTATGAATTGCTCATTGTACGTTGAGACGCTGCCCGCCAAGATGGACCAGGCGAGGTGTGAAAATGAAGATGAACCGAACGTTTATCTATGGCCGCCATGCGCTCTGACAACAACAAACTGTCAAATATTACCTGTCAGACTGGTTCTTGGAGAAACGAAATTTAACGAGTATGTATATTGAACACTATTGTCTATGGGTCATTAATCATATATTTAAATTTGCAAAATGTACGTATCAAACTTCCTCTATATCTATATCCATGCAGTAAAGATTTTTAATCAATAAATTATGTTTGTCTCTTTCATATTTTATAAACCAAATAAGGTGGTAACCCGCGAGTGTAGACAAAGATGCCTAATCTACATAATTTAGTCATGTAAGTACCTACCTCCTTATTTTCGTATATCATCGCATCACCAATATATCGTAGACTTAATGTTCGATTTTATTTAATTATCGCTGATCATTTCAATTCTATTAATGTCAGATACAACTAATTTTTCCATTTTATCGAAAATAGGTATTTTATACATTTCTAAAATGATATGATCATCATGGTAAAATTTCAGATAAAAAGATCAGCGAGAAACAAAGCAAGGCGGATATCAGCTAGTTATGAATAAAATTAGATATTAGAGACAATTTTTTATGAGGAGCTAATTTTAAAATAAAATATCTACTACTTAAATATAATGTATCTACCTCTTAGGTTGGTTTTGTCAAGACATAGAAATTATTTGATAGTTCATAATATGATATTAATATTATATTATTATCATTCATTATATAATTGATATTATCTCGTTTAGGCACTATATAGGTTTTGATATTCCTTGCAATGTTTTGTGCGAATCTATAAAAGAACCTATAAATAAATAAATAAATCTTTATTGCGAAACCAAAAATACATTTTTGATACAACCGTTTAAAATAGTCAAAGGGCGGACTTATCCCGAAGGATCTCTTCCAGCCAACCAAAGCCCACCCTACCTTTAAATTTAGAAGAGGTACATTACTAGGTAGGTACTGCTTCATATTCTGAACTGAAAACTATAATGATCTGCCCAGATTTATATTCAAAATATGTAGATAAATAATATTTTCTCAAAAACAAGTCAGGTAAAACCTATATAAGAAGAAATTAAATCGTAAAAAAACAACGCATTAAATAATTAGTTTGAAGGCAGTATAAAATTGTTCATTGTTTCCTCACTCCGTGTACCTATAGCCGAGCTTTCTGGCAATAAGGAACACGTTTCTCTCCGGACTTGGTATGGAATCCGAGGCACACGAGTATAAGAAGGGATTTTTTCTCACGGACAATATTGCTCATGCTCATCATAATCGTGTTATCTTCGTAATTATTTATACCTTGTGCGTGTGTGAGTGTGTGTGTGAACACGATCAGAGGTGGCACCAGTAGGGGGTCAGCCTGAGAGTGCCCCGGGCGCAATATAAATAGCGTTATATATTATCGAATCTCCGCATACACTTGATGCCCCTACTTTCGTTTTTTTTTATTATTTGTTTATCTTTTAGTCCGTCCTTTCAACGCCTTCGATCTCTAATTATTTTAGCGGTTTTACAGTGTTGCTAAGGTGTCTAATTCCGATCCGGATCAATTGAAATTTCTGTAAGGTAATCTTGTCTCAGATTGACGAAATCGGTTGACTGGTAGAGATTTTTTTCACCCATAATGTCGGCTATTCTAACAACTAAGTTCTTATACCTAGTACTTATAGGAGAGAGTTATTTGTTTGCCTATAAATAATCTAAAAATGGACAATTTAAAAACTCCCCATAGCGCTTAAAATGAAGAATGCGCTTAGGTACAACAAAAGAAAAATGGGTGCATCAAAAAGGGAAGATATTGGTCTACAAAAGAGCTTTACCAAAGTAGCATTATGGAAAAAGAACCAAATAACCACCCTCTAGCTCTAGCAGCTACCAACATCTAATGCGAGCGATCCAAGAAGTCCACAAGCAAGTCAGTTTCATAATGGGCTAGTGGAAGTCAATAACAAGATTTTTTTTTAATAGGTAGTAAATTATTCCAACTATATTAATGACTAGGAGTATAGTACCTAATATTATTCCAACTATATTAATGACTAGGAGTATAGTAATATTATTCCAACTATCTTAATGACTAGGAGTATAGTACCTAATATTATTCCAACTATATTAATGACTAGGAGTATAGTAATATTATTCCAACTATCTTAATGACTAGGAGTATATAGTAATATTATTCCAACTATCTTAATGACTAGGAGTATAGTAATATTATTCCAACTATCTTAATGACTAGGAGTATAGTAATATTATTCCAACTATCTTAATGACTAGGAGTATAGTAATATTACCTAAGTATTGTAACTATACTTTTACTGAAAACAACTAGGTATAGAATGGACGCCCCAGAAGGTAAGTAGGTACTTATCTACCTGCGTCGTTTTATGTCAAATTAAATTTGAGGCATGTGCATATATTTTTACTACGACTTTCGATCATCTCATACAGTGTAGGTACCTATAGATATACTTTAGACACATTTTAGTACCAAGGTTTTGTATAAGTGTAAACTCAATATGCAATAAAAGTAATATATAGGTAGGGATACCTCAAACATTATAAGAGTATAAATTCCAACAAGATTATTCATTTACGAGTACAAAAATTAATTACACAAACAAGTAGGTATGATTTTATGTCCTTACAAGAGTTTACATAAAAACATCAAAATATAGATTACACGAGATTTATACCTACCTACCTACATATTATCTATCAGAATTTATTTTATACTTGCAGCAAAGCCTGACGTCATACAATTAATTGGTTTTAATGTATGAAAAATATTTCGAGTGGTTCAACCATAATACCTAATAGGTACGAAGTTACAGACAAACTTAACAAATTATAATATAGGATATTGCGCGCTACTTAGGTAGGTAGGTACATTAGCAGACTATTAGAAACATTACAACCTGCAGACCGAACTAAAACCGTTTATTATAACATATAGGAATTAAGTAAATTTAACTAAGTATTTATAGTAGGTACCTACCTAAGTGAATTAATCAGGTTTAAGTTCTGCATTGATAAGTCACATAAAGTAGGTACATAAATCAATCATATTTTTTTACATAGGTAAGTAGGTACCTATATATCTACCTACATTATTAGGTAGGTATTAGGTAAAATATTTCTTGACTATTCGATGTAGGTTTATTTATTGCATATTGCATTATGTGCGTAATTGCATATCCCATATAGCGGAAAAGGATAGAGGACTGCACTTACATTCATAGGTAATATTAACATAAGTATATTAAACCTCCATGCTGCAGTTAAAATGCAACTGCAATTTAGTTTCTTGCAAGTAATCATACTTACATATGTTGGTAATAGGTGCGTGATCCTCGGTTTCATATTGTTTTTGCGACGTAGGTACGTAATGATTCTAATGAATTTATAATGCATTTAGTTGATTGAGGCTTCATACAAGCTCAAAAGTACTTCATATACTAATTGAGACTAGATTCTGTTCAGCGATAAATTCAAAACTTTTAAATTCGCAACCCTCTTAAGTTCTACATCTGCTGCTAATATATCGAGATTAATCTAGAGTCTAGACAGTCATCGAATAATCTAACTAAATCTTATGTAGGAACCTTTTGTATGAAGTTGAAAAAAACTTAAAGTCTTTCAAATATCTCTTAATTTAAATAGGTAAGTAACTCAGGTAGTTCCAGAAAAGAACAGATCCTAGGTCTAAATAGAAAGGAAGAAGAAAAAGAATTTAGAAAATTCGCAATATCAAATACCATAACAGTTCCCATTCAGTGTAATTTAACTAACGAAAATAAGTTTACAGGTAACCAACCCTATTCGCATACTTACCTATAGGTACGTCAGAAATAAGTCAATTACGTCTTTTGATACCTAGCCCCCACAATCATCCGAAAAAAGTTATTCATTACTTATCATAATTTTTCAATTCCTTGTATCCTTAGGGTAAGGTAGGTACCTAATTTTTTATAAAAAGCTGGAAAACCAACCTTTCAAATCTATTCAATATACCTAGGTGAAGTTTTGACATTTGAAATTGACAGATACCTACTTAACTAATCGCCAAAGTATACAATCAAAATCAACTCCTTTGGTTACCAAAGTACCTACCAGGTATAAAAGTGGGTAGCTAATATTGTTTTTTTTTTTTTTGAAAAGTTGATTAAAATTCGCATAAATTAAAAGTATATCAACACGAATTATCAAACTCTGTAAAGTTATTGACATTGTCACTGTATAAAAAGTGTAATAAGAGAGGCGGTGAAGCAAAACGCGATATTTACATACACAAATACATTTTTTATGGTTAGCCACATTATAGAAAAGGTATATAACGTTATTTTACGATAATCTTGAAGGATGGTCTTTTTAAAGAGCGCAAGACTGATCAAAACTTGACGCCAATCTTATCTGAAGTAAACTTAATAGAAAAACAGATAAATAAACTAATAGAAAACTAATAAAATGCACATAAACCCGTGATAGTCTACACATAAACCAATAGCAATTCATTTTTATGGATCTACAAATCTAGTTGTGAGAGACTAATCCTCTACTTTATTTTATTCAAACTACTGACATAGCTTATAAATTTAATTTAATCGATCTTTAATAGGCTTGCTGATAGTGAGTTCGTAGATAAAAGTCCTTTCCAGATACCTACATAAATGTCTAAGATCAAGGAAGTATCTAAAAATTGTTTTATATAGATTAGCAAATAAAATTTAAATTATAGGTAGATATAGGTACTATGCGTCAGTTGGCAATTTGAAATTTATACAACAGAATAGGTATATAACAATTTATAAGTTAACTAGCTTTCCCGGCAGACGTTGTCCTGTAGTCCTTAGGTACGATGAATATTGATTTCAAATTTGTAATTTATACAAAAATATCTACGTTTAAAATATTATGTTTGAATGATAAAAGAATATTTTCTGAAAGCTTAAAAAAATTAATTATAAAAGTGCTAGTAAACAGGCACCTATAGGTTTATCGTATTATCCAACTTATGCAAAAGGACATACACAGAAAAAACAACTGGATTTTATTCTCTCAATCCAAGAATTTAAACTGTCTCAGGCAATTCAAGAGTTTATTGTCTTGAGTTAAGAATATTTCCTTGGATTAAGTAAACCACATATCTCCAATCGAACAATTTTTTTTCTCATTTTAATAAACATTGTTTTCTTGCTCTAAGAGATTTTATCTCATTCTAAGTAATTTGAATATCTTGGATTAAGTAAAAACACAAAACTTTCATTGAAGAAAACGTTTTGTTGATTCAAGAAATTATAGTCTCAAATGAAGAGCCGAGCCCCGAGCGAAAATTTATTTTGTGTCCTATATCCATAAACGGGGATTTCCATTATGTTTTGAACGGCGCGCGCACCGTCGACGCGTCTTCGGCTTTTAACGATACTCCGACCATTCGGCAATCTTCGTGTCGTTTCTCGAGTTTATATTGTGTTGTCAACCTCAATTGTCAAGAAAGTATTATGATGGTGTATGATTATTTTTTGTTATAAATCTAGTTTTTTTTGTGCGATTCGGTGTGAAGTTTTGTAAAAGGGAGAGTGATAATTTGTTTAATCCAAATGACGAAGTGTTTTATGATAATAAATAATTGAAAGTCTTCAGTGTCGGAAGAGAAAGCACTAACATTTTTGTCGGTGAATACAATGACATTTTTTATGTAAGTATGTTTAAAACTTTTCAATGGTCAACCATAAAAAAATATGTTAAGTAATCGATTTTTTTTCATTTATAGAATGTATATGAACATATTTATGGTATAATTTAGTACTTTTGCTAGGTAAAACTAATCTAACCCGATTTTTTAACTACGTACCAACCTTCAACCTAACCTATTCAGATCGTATATAAAATAACTTCGAAATCGTTAGGAGTGACTCAACTAAAGCTTTACCTTTTGCGATTTACTTTAGTGTATATCTGTATATTATCTGGTCTTATACCGTCAAAAAAGATCATTCAAGTATGTATTACCGTACCACTGGTTTTGGACAATCTAACCTAAAATTTGTATGAGCCCGTTTGAGCCAATCATTGACATAGTGGTTTCTATGTTATAAGACATGTTAAGTTAAATAATTATTTCGTCGTTTCAGCCGTATAACAAATGATGAATAGAATACAAAAATCATAGGACTAACCATTAATTTCCAAAAGAAGCAGAGAGGTCATACTTCGCAAGACCAATTAAAGAGGCAATAAGAAGAAAATACATTGCAGTCTAGAGCAAGCTAATAGACAATGTAGGAAACATCTTGTGTGGTGAAGATAGCTGAATCAGACTGCCGAATCCAGAAACAATAATAATTATCACCTCTCGAAGAAAACAATGGTTAGGTAATTATTATTTATTTATTTGCCAATAAACGGCTTTGCTTCTAATTTCTACAAATTTTGTATATGTTTTATTATTTTTTAGATTTGCACCACGATGAAGATTTAATATGGTTTAAATTTAATAGAGAACCATGGGATGAAGTATTTAGAAAGTGGAAATCAATATTTCAACTTCGAAGAACATAAACTGATAAAACAGAGGCAACGTTTTTGAGTCAATGGCCCATACTGGAGGATCCCAGAAGTAATGTGTTGGTAAGTCATTACACTTGACATTTTCCAATTTTCTCTTTCTTTGTTACTGACAGTTAATATATTACCTATATTACAATAATAACAATAAATGGTATTGTAATTTATAAAGAATATAAAAAAATTACAATTATACTACTTGCCACTCTAGTAAAAAATATTATCTTCATCATTTATCTTCGTGAGCAGGCCGTGATCTTATTGAGATACATAGTAAAGGAATATTGTTTTTCAGATAACGAGAAGAAGTGAGCCGGGCATCTGCAGAGAATGACATCACCAGGAGGTTCCTCGAGTGTCATCCAAGTGTAAGATTAGTTGGAAGAACTAGGCTCAGATGCGAAGACAATATTAGGAAGGGTGCGGCACAGCTTATGCAGGTGACGGATTGGCGGACCGCAGTAGAGGAGCTATCTTCAGGAGTCCCAGGCTCGATTTGAGCTGTAGCGCCATCGAATAAGAAGGAATATCTTCTTTGGAAGCTCCATGATTTAAAAAAAAGTTTAATTGTCAAGAAAAAGTTATGTTGAATGGTATTTAGTTAATTGTATAAAATATAAATATCATAAATTATATACTCTTGTATAACTCAGAGAAGGACACCTATATTTCAGTAATAATTTCCAACTTTTAAAATTATTAATATTTTTGTAGATGTAATTCAGATGTATTTTTTTAGCATGATTATCATTTAAGAACTGATGGTAGGTACACTTACATTTTATAGAAACTGCAAATGTTGATTTTAATTAATTATAACTAACTTTCTACCTTTATTAATTGAAATAATTTGATTAAGTAAATTATTTAAATTAAATTTAATTACTAACTGACTGACTATCACTATCATTGTCATTACTGCATTATAATTTATGTTTACTTGACCTGCTTATATTTAGACATTCTTAATTTTTTTATATACATCATTATAATATAATGATAGATATTATCTACATGTTAATCGAATTTCTCACTTGATCTGACAATAATTATTTCACTATTTCCATATTATATATCCATAATGAATTAAATAATGTATTTTTGTGTGAATGTTTAGAATTGGAGGGCTTATTACTGTCGTATAATTGTCTTTAATATTGTTATTTATTTTTAAATTTTATATAAATGACGATGGATGTAGAATCGCTTTCGACTGGAATACTCATCTGGCGATGCGATTTTACATTCCTGATAACTATTTTACACTTCCATCTGTCTGTCAAAGCATTGTTGTATAACGAATTGTATAAAAAAATGTATGAATACATAATCGGCTAACGCCTTAAATTGAAAAAATAAATAAATAAAATAAAATTTAATGTTTTTTTTAACAGACTCCTTACAGGCTTGATACACATATTACGTTAATCCAATTAGTATGTTAAATCTCTTTATTAAAAATTTTATGTTTCTTCGTAATAATAAATAATTTTTTGATTTTCATAAGAATATTATTTTTTATTTCACTTTTAAATGTGACTACATATTAACATCATGTATAGTTGTTGAATTTTTTACTTACCATCTTTAAATATTCACAATATTTTCATTATTAGATTGTAAATAAAAAAAATTTATAACTTTGCATGGTATGTAGCCACCTTTAAAAGTGAAATAAAAAATAATACTCTTATGTACATCAAAAAATTATTTATTATTAGGAAGAAACATAAAGTTTTTGATAAAGAGGTTTAACATATTGGATTAAGATATGCCTATCTCACTTTAAGCATATTTAAATTTCATGCAGAGAAACTTCATTCTTCGATTGAGAAAATCTTTTACTTGTTCCGAGAATTAATGCTCTTTCATGAACAGCATGTATTCTTACGTTAAAAAAATAGTAGCTTAGTTTGAGAAATTTCATATCTTCAATAAAGAAATGTGTATTATTGAATTGAGAATTTTACGTTTACTTGGTTTGAGAGTTTTAATTTCTTGAACTAAAATTTTTTTTCTTCTTTTTGAGAATTTTTTTTCTTATATAATGATATCTCTCTTGAATTGAGAAATAAAATCTTGTTCTGAGAATTATAATTTTTTCAACGAAGATGAAAATTTTCTAAGGCTGAGAAAATAATTTTTTCGTTATATATGAAATTGTAGTTTCTCAACTTAAGAGAAATCCTCTTGACCTGAGATATTTTTTTTTTCTGTGTAACATCACCATCAGTGTTTTAAAAAAAAAACACCAACCCTAATGTATAAAAATATATACCTACCTAGGTATTGTCATTATTAAATGTCATAATGAATTCTATCGATGAGTTGATTAATTTGCATCGGAATCTACGTTGTTCTATTTTTACAACGATCGATGACATAATTTGAAGACAGGAGATCTACGTCTCATAGGATGTTTAGAATTTAGATATTATTATCAATTATTATTGCATTAGGTACCTACTATAATTAAAATAATTTTTAATTTTATGATATAACGTCCAGGAAGCCAAATAGTTATACTGAGTTATACAGTATCCTTCAAATTCCATTTACAACATCCCATGTAGCTAGCGCAGATACCCTGGGTACCTACACCCATTGAAAATCATATAGTTTGAGAGTATACCTAATTACCGCTATAGCTTTATGCAATTAACCATGATTATTAATTTTGTTTTGTTATCATTGGATTATGCTGGATTCTTCATGGTTATTTTGATTGATTCATCGGATTGATATTTTTTTGTATTTGATTGTCATTCGCACTTAAACCCACTAGGTACCTACTTGTCTTAGCTTTAAAATCCCTACACATTGTTTTATTTTTCAAAACGCGAACAACTGGCAATCGTCATAAGTGGAGTTTTAATGCTCTTCGGTTAATCAAAAGCACCATCAGTTAATCTCAAAATAAAGTCTATATTTACCCAAACGACAACCCGCCTTCAATGCACGGGACACTCAAAAGTATTCCAACTAGAAAAATAATAGACATTCTACGTCGGTGTTTCACATAAGATTATTTTTAACCCTTATGATTATTATTATTGTCAGATTGAACGCAATGACTAGGTATATTAAACAATTGTCTCTTTCCGCCGATCAACATCATGTCTTATAATTTAAAGGTATACCTATCTACCTACCGAGTAAATAATATAAGAACCTACAGACATCAAGGTGAGATACTAAGGTGAGATAGATGATAGAAATCTTGACGTGACTTGGAAAGTAAGTTAAAGATGGGTTGGCTTACCTTCGCAAGTGAATTGTCCATAGTGTTTTCCTGAAGACTTGTCACCACACACAACACACTCAATGTTCTGTCCTTTACTATCCGGCTGGGAACCCCCGCTCTGGGTGCTGTTTGCCTGCGAGGCCGGGGTGGCCGAGTGCAGGTCCCGGGGCAGGGAGCCCATGGGGTCCTCGTGGGAGTTGTGCGGGTCTCGCCAAGGAGCGGGCGGCGGTGCGACGAGCGCCATGCCTCGGGCGAACCCCAGCTCCAGGGCCGGGGCACCGTATCCTGCCCCAAGCTCCACGGGAGGGACGCCCGCTCCCACGTACCCTCCTCCGTGCCCGATAATTGTGAATGGATTTCTAATGATTCCGCTTCAAACACACCCGACACTAACTAAATGGCACTCCGGGCGCTGCGAAGAGGGCGCGCATGTGGAGCCACTGCGAGGTCTGTCCGTCCAACAAGGTTCATTTAACTAGTATCCAGCAATTCCTCCTCACAACCAGCTCATCTGTGCTTTTTCAAAAAAAAACACAACACACACAAAAGTTGTCACAACACAATGTCATAAAAATTGACAGATAATCGAATATAATTTTACACCTGTCAGAAATGTTGTTAATATTTTTTTTTATAAAATTTCACACAAATTTTTAGTTTAATTTTTCAGTTTTAATTTTTGAAATATTATTAAGTCACTTTCAAATAAAAATTATTATAGGCAGTTATTTTTGTCTTTGATATTTAATTTTTCCAAGAAAAAATCTTATCAACACCAGCACCAAGCACTTTGCATATATTTCGATCGAGTTTGTAGTCTCACCAAGAACAGTGGCCGAGCGATACCGACGACAAATCGCTCAAGCAAAACTGCTTGAAATTTTTATCAATATTAAAAATATGACGTCTCAAAATATTATATAAAATATCGAAAAAAAATATTCCGAGATAAAATAGTTTAAAAATAAAATAAATAAATAAATTGGTATGGTTAGTTTGTAGTGGTTAGCTGTTTATCGCAGTACGGAGTTGGGCAGAGCTCATGAAGAGGTCGGAAGATCTCCCGCGACAGTTAACACACCGCTGAACTATAGCCGTGCCGCGGCCTCTATGAGTCAAGTCAAAGGCCTGGGTGAACGGCCCCCACCCTGCCCTATAGCCTCTCCCCCCACGACAACACAAACGAACCGTGCTATCCTACCATCTCTTTCACCTCTATACATAAACTGAGAGTGAGATATAGTCGCAACGGTTGTGTTACGTTTGAACTCGCGGTTCCCCCCGCCCCACCCTATAGTCGGGGCAGCCCGCCTATTGGCCTGAACCGTGACCGGGCCCGCCCGACGGTGACGTTTCGAGTGGCGTTCCAATTTTGAACGTCTTCGAATCGGAAAAACGGTTTTTCAGTCAGTCTGGTATTAGGTGTGTGTGCGGTGTTGTATGTAGGTACTAAAAGTATAATAGTACAGTAGGTACAGTACAGTATGCACGCTGGCGCTGGCTGAAACTCTCTCGTACATTCCTACTAGGACTTGTGTCAGCCAGGTAGGTATATCGCTACGTCGGTAACGAACAGACGTAGATACAATAGTGGGTCGCCAAATCTTGAACACTTTGTATTGAGATAGACCAAAGTTTTGAGAAAGACATGTTTAATACGGATTATTATAGATATTACTTACCTACCTACTTAATAAATATGTAATTTTTTATACAAGGTTTTTTCGTAAAAAAAAATTGTAGGTAGGTACCTACCTACCTACTACTTGAATTGAATCGTTTAGGAAAATTGTACGTTTTTTTATTATAGGTACCTATATAAGGCAAAATAAACACAAATACACTCTGACTCATACACAGTAAACTACTGCTGAAAAAGCTTATTTATTTATTTAATAGAGACACCAACAAAACACTGTACAAACCAAACATGAAACAAACGCATAGAATCTCCAGTGCTCCAATAACAGGTATCTCCCGCATATCTAATGCCGTGAAAGAGGAAGATGTCGGCTCCCGGGCTCGAACCCACGACCTCCAGCACAAAACAGTAAGAAAGCCGTTCAGCTATCAGCCGTTTCCATACGTTATACCGTTATAGTAATAACAAGGATTTTATTTTAAAATACCATAAAATAAATTATTAACCTTGTTATTTCGTCTTCATCTTTCAAGCCCACTTCGTCCACTGCTGAACAAGGGCCTCACCGTAGGTAATCTGAATTTAGAACAATATTTGGACAGTCTCTACAGTGACATGACATCATAGCACGTTCATGTGGATTGCTATGGGTTTGCTACAGGTTCTCCTCCCTGTTACTTTTATCGGGACTTGGTCCCGTAAAGGTTTTACTGTCGATGCTCGATCTCCAGAGCCTCGTTAGCTTTTTCAGCGGGGAAATTCCAAGTAGGTATATGTGAGTAGAGATAGGCATTATAACGACAGCTGATAAAAATAATAGATACCTAAATAAAAATAACGCATCTAACGTTAATATTTAATTAATATTTAAAGATATTTATTTTATAAATAATAGTTAAATAAATTATTATTTTATGTCAGGTAATATTAGCCGAATGAAATAGAAATATGTATGAAACTGAGAAAAGGAACTTTTTTTTTTAGGAAAAAGTTATGTTTCAAGATACCAAATGTTTAAAATAGCTTTTAGCTTTTAATATTAACGTTATTTTCAATTAACGAAATGGCTATAACGTTTTTGAATTTAAGCCGTTAGTCCCATCTGTATAGGTGAGACTGACATTTGGGTCAGCTAGCTGTTTTTTTTTCGATACAGCCCCATACTCCCGAAACCCCCAGTCATCTAAACTAAATTATATCTATCTACTAAAGAACTAAGTAAAACCTACATTTTCAACAAACAACTGGCGACATCTGTCGATTATCTCACAAAACTAACACCACCGCGAATTTTCTACTGAGTGATCCCAGCACTACGACCAGGCACTACGCTCCTACGTGTGACCCATTATGATAGGAATAATAAGTAGGAAGCAGGTCCGCTCATACGGTTGATACACACGTGCTGACGGGGTGAGTGTCGCCATACCACGTCACTTATACCTACTTAACTACGTTTTATATATACTATAGGTACGTGTTAATTATTTAGATATAAGACCCGTCGGTCACTGAATATTTTGTATTACGATTTATGAAGTTTGCTAAACATTCCTAAAGTTATTTATGAATCTTATTGGTACCTATCTACCTACCTAAGTACATATTCGACTAAGGTATAGACTACCATAGGTATATACTACCTTCAAAATAAGCACAAAAAGATCACAACAGTAGGTATAAACAGGGTGCGAATGTATTTACTTTGAAATCCTGCAGGATGTTGCGATCATCAAAACAGCTTGGGCAAGTCTACAATAAAACCGTCAGCTGTTGGAATACCTAATTCAAAAGAAAGCTATCTGCTCTTGGACAAATCTACAAGAAAGCTATTTTAATGCATGCTGTAAAGCAAATCTAAAAGAAATTATCTGTGGTAGACAAATCAAATCTACAAAAAAGCTATCTGCAGTTAGACAAATCGACAAAAAAGTTATCTCGCAAATATTTTTATGATATCTATACAGGTGACTGAAAACTTGTTAAGTAGGTATCTACTTATAGATAAGCGAGATAGTTTCTTGAAAAAGCTAATATAGAATTCAAAACTGCAATTGTAAGGATCCTTACGTATATAGAGCCGATTATCCTGCAAATAGGTAAGCTAGATGAGTGAGCAAGGAGAAAATTGACATACCTACCTAATGTTGCTGGGTAGAATAGATAAGTATACCGAAGATATTTAAATAAATATGAATCTGAGCTCACCCAAAATACATAGGTATACATTTTTGATATGTTTCACACTAAGCAAAACCTTGTAACGTAAAAAAGAAAGATGCTCATCGGGGATTGAACCCAAGACCTTCAGCACGAAAATCAGCAACCGAACCGCTATAAACCACTTCAAACGTTGTATGTAGGTCTGTACCTACCTATACTACACGTTCGTTAAATTGGTACTAAAAATTTTGGCAAATGTCATTACAAGGTAGATAGATAAGTATGAATTCATATAGGCACTTAACTACAAAGAAAAAATAAAATTTTACACAGCGTTATAAATAATCATCGTAGTGGAATCTATAAAAAATATCCATCCGTAATAAGCTTCAAGTTAAGTACAAAAAACCGGAAATATTCTACGAATCCCATTTCCATATTTTCACGTGGCGCGAAAATTCCGTAACGTTCCGTATTCCCAATCTGAAATGAAAAAAAATATGGAGGCGTGGCCAGGGTTAGAGGGCCTGCCCCCAGGACCCCGGGCGGGATGGGGGGAGGGAGACAGAAGGTGTTTGAGATACGGGGGGACACCTTTAGTGGAAAGAGGATGGAATTATAATTCTCCTTACTTCACTTCTCTAAGTAGGTATACCTCTACCCAGGGGCAGTGTATAAATACATGGTTCTATAACCCAGATGTTTCAGTTTCTTATTCCTACCAACAAACTGTCTCTTCCCTTCTTCAAACTGTCTTGGCGTGTTTCTTCTACAGGATTCACTCACAGACCTTATTTTTAAGGTTTTTTGAGTTACATTATTAGATATAATATGAACGGTTTGTTCCTAACCGACCTCGGTAGCCTAGTTGTACCTATACTGGCATGGAATGCAGATCACGAGGTCCCGGGTTCGATTCCCGGTCGGGTTAGAAAATATTGTTTCACTTGAAATTTCTACCCGAAGTTGATGGCCTGTCTCAGATTGGTCGAGACCGATTGACTGGAAAAAAATCTATACTGACACCTTTGTTATACCTACCTATTATTATTATTTGTTACATGAAAGTAGGTATGGGCGCTCTGCATAAATTCTTATTGGACTATTACCTACGGGCTTACAACCATTTTCTTCTGCTTTATATATTGTTTTAATACATTTTCAGCTGATGCTATTAACGAAGCATAGATAGATAGGCACCTACCTACTTACAAATTTGAATAAATACCTATAGGAACCTACCTAGACCTACTTATACATAGAACCTACTACTCTACCTACTTCAGTGTGCTTAACCTATAGGTAGGTACACCTACCTATTCTATTCTTGTCTATTCTATTCACACTACCTACTCTAAACCCATACAGTAGGTAGGTACTTATAACGTTGGCGCAAGGAAATCTAGTATCGCCGAGTTAAATGTTTCATGGCTTTAACCTGAATCCTCAATGTGTGATTGATCATTTCATATTATTTTTCTTTGTCTAGATAGGTATAGGTCTACCTTACCTTTATCAACATTTTTATCACACGTGTGATTTATATTTTAATTAATAGGTAGGTAGGTAAAATAATTATTCAGTCAGGTAGGTATAACATTAGGGGAGACCGGGGCGACAATTAACAAAAAAAATATTTTTAGTTGTATCTTAGAAATTATTTAATATTTAGACTTGATTTTTGAGATACATACCTATGCTTTAATCATTCAGCTATTATGTTCTTATCTCAAAACAACCATAATAGAAACGATGCTTAAGATAGAACGCTTCTTCTTAAAAATGGCAGTTGTTAATTGTTACCTCACGTTTGGGGCTAGAATTAACAGGTGTGGGGCAGGTATTAACATAAGGGGTAACAATTAACTTTTTCTATTTTTTCCCCTGATGTGTTATTTTTTACTCACTGATATGTTATTTTTTACTCACTGATGTAAAGAAAAATAAATACGTGTAGGTACGACATATTTTTTTATTACCTACCTAATGAAAATAATAAATAGTTAGTCTTAAACAGATCACAATTTTGTATTTAAGCTTAACTAGTCATATTACAACAACATCATACAATGAGGTAGAAAATGACACATTTTTTTTATCTTAAAAGCTAGGTAACGAGTCTTTCATGAACATCTTCTTTAAAAATTTAGCATCGTCTTTAGATTTAAACAACGTACCTACATAAAATGTAGTTTAATACAAAATAAACAAAAATATCAAAGATAAGGAACTATTTTAAATGCCTACGTACTAAAAGTTTTCGGATTCATCATCTGAATTACAATTCAAGGATCTCATATCATCTTTGATACATCCTGCTTGGGTCGAGTCCTTGCAAGAGATAGGTACAGTGTATCCATTCATCATTATAGGAGACACGGCAAATGATAGGTACAAAAATAATCATCATCAGATCTATCGCTTTCATTTAATATCATTTTATTCACATTCCCTACTTTTTTGTCTCTGTTTATATTCCTTTACCCTTTCGCTTATCTTTTTTGTTCTCTTTGTTCTGGTTTTTTGTTGCCATTTTTTTCTTTTTCATTTCTCTGATGTTATGTTCTACTTCTAGAGATTTTTTTTCCGGAGTATCAGTAATGATAGCTGACTTTTTAGGTCGTCTTTATTAGACGAAACTCGTGGTAGAGCTTTTGGAAGAGGTCTTATGGTTTCAACTGCAAAATCCGTAGCTCCTTTCTGCATGCCTGAAGGTCCAGCTACTGGTTCATTAGACATTTGCGATATCACTTCAGTCAGGCTTATATCTAAATTAGGCACATCGTCTAAACCTATATGTGGGGTAGGTTTTAACATGTTAATACAAGCCCCCTCGATTTGTTAATTATAGCCCCAAAGGTACATTTTTATTATTAAATTACGTAATAAAATGTAAGACAACAATTATTTCAAATTTGAAACGTGGAATTGTTAAGTATAAAAGATGCTACTAGGAAAACAAAAAACATAATCATAACACTTTATATTTATTGTGCTAATCAAAATATCGTGAAGTATAAAATGTTCGTTACCTGCTTATAAATATCGACCGGCACATAACTCACTGAAATGACGCGCGGAGCGCATCTGACCATCACTGTAGCACGCGGCGCGATCTAATTGACAAGTTAACTTAAGCACTGACTGGTGTCGAAGGTATAGTTTTAGAGAAAAATGCTTGTTAATACTTACCTCTGTTAATTGTAGCCCCGGTCTCCCCTACCTAAGTAGGTAAATATCTACCTATAATATAATAATTTTCATGCGTTTAATTAAATATTATTTCTTTGTGCATTTGGACCAATGTATAGGTGGCAATATTTTTGCAGTGAGGTAGGTAGGTATCTAAGTATACCTATTCTTATGAGAATTAAGCAAATAATATTGTCTCAGCTAAAAAGGTGCTATTTTGGTCTTCAAAGCTCTCTGGATCTGAGTTTCTCTCCAGAAAGTCAAAGGAGCAACTGTATAAAACTATGATCCGGCTATTACATTATGTGCATAGATAAGTAGGTACCTACTCCCAAGAGACCTGGCCGCTGAGCAAACGTAACGAGCAAAGGAGCAAAGGCTTGACATCTATGAATAGAAAATACCTACCTACTTACCTATGGAGAATCCGGCACCTACCTATCTTTAATACAACAGAGTCCTCCACTCATTTTAAACTAATAAATTTTACTTCAAATAAGAATATTAAATCCATTAACATGCATTTTATTCAAGACGCAACTTGAAAAATGCAGAGTGCTTGCAATCAATCGGCATCGCTTGACAGCCGATGTCAATCAGTTGGTTAAAAGAGTCTCTGAGAAAGTTTATCGGGGAGCCGCGCAGGGCTTTCCAATGAATTCTGCCTGAGGAATTCGTCTGATGGACAAACGGGTGAGTGTAAAAAATGTCGCGCGCCACACCTCGGACACATCGAACCCGGGAGACAAATGTCGCCATTCCAATTTGAGCGATATGTGAGTGGACAGGGTCGAACTCTATTTGATAATAGGTACCTATTTGAATGATTTGCATATAGCGTCGTTTTTTTGCGTGACTTGTTTTTAAATCATTTGACTCTACCACAATTTTGAATTTAAGAGTGATAGGTAAGTAGGTATAGGTAGGTCCAATCGAATAAACATGAAAAGGTATACATACATACATACATTCTCCTTTTAAGGCACCCCGCACACCGCAAGCCAGCCCGGTGGAGACCAATCCGTACCAAACCCGACCCGCACGAAACCGACCTTATATAGCTCGATCGAAGCAATCAAACCAAAAAGCCGGCCCCGGACAAATCAAGCCCGCCGCGAACTAGGTACCCCCAAACCAACCAGTAATGCGGGGGCCTAAGCCCCACTCGGGAGCATAGGGAGGCATCAAGAGCTCTCCATTGCGCTTGAAGGCGTCCGAGGCTCATCAGTTCTGACCAGTTGAGATTTAAGGACGTTAAGTGGTCAACCTCGCGGTCCCGATCTGATTTTTCGATTTCCTGCCTCTTACAGAATGCTCGAAAAATCAACAAAAAGAGCAGAGGTGCTATTCTTCGCCGGCAACCTCAACCTCACGGCATGATTAGGTATACCTAGGTACTCAAATATCCATGTAGACTTGTAGATAACTATGCTGGGGATGACCCTGAGTCGAGATAGGTATAGAGTGAAAAACGATACGACAGAAAACAAAAATTTGAAAGATATTTCCAATAGTTTCGCATCTCTCAAATGAAGGTGGGCATCAGGTCACAAGGCCAGAGATTAAGAAGAAAGTAAGTGATCGAAGTGTGGAAACCCAGAATGACTTCCAGGAACGTAGGGAGACCAACACTGCGATGGAAGATGGAAAAACGACTTCGGGTTGGTGTCAAGAGAACTCAAGATAGAGAGCTGTGGAAGAAGATGGAGGAGGCCTTTATCCAAAAGAGGACGGAAATAGGCTGATAAGGGGAAAGAAGAAGATAGGTAAATACAACATTTAGCAAGAAAGAACAGATAGGTAGTTTTAGGTTTAATTAATTATGAAAAATAAAATACAAACTATTTCTCAATACTTGTAACTTTCTCAGTTCCATTCCGTCTCTTCAACTAAAGCGACATACCTCGGGAAGTTTAAACGCCCAGCTAACAGATTTATTGTCCCCGAGTATTCGTGTGAGGAGAGGAGATTCATTGTGCACCGCTTTATTTCACTCGAAACATCTGACTCCGATTTACGAATTTCATTGTACCTAATGAATTGACAACATTGTCCAGAGAAGAAAAGTTTATAGATTGGTATCTATAGGTAGGTACATATTTATTTGTCTTTTCCTTTTCCTAGTTCTTTTGTAACCACTTCAGGCTATCAAGTTATATTTATGTTCTGTAACATTCTGAAAAAATTATAAGGATACCTACCTACAGTTTCTGTTGACTGAGATAAAATAAATATAAATCGATTCCTTATTTATTTACCTACACTTCGCGTGTTCTATCTTTTCCGAAATAGGTTGTAGGTAGGTAGGTACCTACTACTTATACTACCTATAGGTACCTATTACTAATTGCATCCAAGCAAGCTATTTGATATTCTCCGGACAACGCTTTTCTGAAAGACTTTTGAAGCTATGAAATTTTTTTGTATTTTGAAATCATTGCCTTTATAGCCTGGGTCTGTCTGAAAAGAAACAGTCCATTTTTTATTTTATTTCTATTTTTGTTTCGTTCTGAGGTCGTGGATTCGACTACAGGTGCCGACCATCTTTCTTTTTCACGACGATGTTTCAAGTAGCTTACTGTGAAAAGTCAATGAGTGTATTTGTGTTCACTTTGAGTGAGTACATTTATTCATTTCCTATTAAAAAAAGATAGGATAAGTTTTTTTCTGTCAATGTTGCGAGTCAAATAAAAAAGTTGTGCGATTGTGACAATCATTTAACCAATGTTTTTTTTAGTAATTTAGTGGCACACATAGCTATCAGTTGTAAGGTAAGACCTATTAATCACAACTGTAAAGGTTGATAAGAAAATAGACGACACACACAGATAGTTGGGTTAGTCAGTAGATACAAGTTAGCAGTAAAGTCTGGTATCTTGATGACAGATACATTGGCTAGATTCTTTGAAGTCACTTCTTCTTAAATCCATCCGTCGATTGAAAGAATTAACTGCGGCTTGATTTTATTGCAAGAGTGATTGCTGTTAAATAAATTCCTACCCACTCTCGCGAACTATAAAGATAAATACCTAAATCAATATTAACTATAAATACGTACGGTCTCAAAATATTGGTATAGCAAATGACAACTTTACTTTTCTCGATACAATTTCTTGGTCAGATTAGGTACGAAGCACCAAACAAAAAAGCAACGTAACAGAGCTTCTCATGGCAACGAAAGTAAAATGCAAACACGAGTAGTAAGTGCATCTTGCATGTTGTTCTGAAAATTATTCCAGCTAGAATAAAAACTTAAGTACCTATAGGAGGAACCTGGGTGAGATATAGATATTGTCTGTCTTAAAATAAAAAAGAAATAGATATTTTTGAAGTATAATCATGCTTATCAAGTAGCAAAATCTAAATGCCAAAACGACATATTCATTGAGATTACAATTGGATCGGATTCATGATGTACCTACCTAAATGCAGAGTGAGGCCTCCTAACTTGAGAAGATTTTATTGTTATGATGGAACGAATAAAAACAAATTATCACCATTTGACACAAGATATGAGTCACCTAGTGTAGGTAAATTAAAATCCATATAGGTAGGTCACAATAAAAAAAGAAGAAGAAGAACATAGTTAAGTACTGCAGTAAAATTGTTAGCGTAAAGTAATGACACTATATAAACCAGCCTTTGGAATATTGCCATAACATACCTAGGTGTTATTTTGTTACCCATGAAGGTATGTATTAACAGAGCCCATAAATTTCTTAACAGCCCCAATTCGTCACACTGCGATGAATGCCTATGTGTAAAATTATCACTTTTTTAGGTATCTTATAGGTATACCTTCCTAATGGGAGGGTTGTCAATCATTTTTGGATGCAGCATATTGATGGGATGTTCAATTGTTCAAACCGTCAAGTTATTTTTCAATTGACATTAAAAAAAAATTATAAGTTTATTTTTACGCTGTCTATAGGTAGGTACCCACCTACCCATTCACCAACATTTCAATAGATACAAAAGTCTTCAAAAAATCCTGTTTGTGCCACTGAGTAGGTACAAATATTATTAGAGAACTTTTTTGGATGCGTTGAACTGAAAATTGGTTCCTTTATTCAACAGTCACGTGACTGAAGATAAATTATCAATAATTAATAATTTTATTTCCACTCATAAGAACAAGACAACCCAACAAAACTTGCTCTAATTATATGATTAATAAATAAAATTCCTCTGCGTTAAAGCTAAAATATTAAAAAGAAAAAAAATCGTGTGTTACAAACGTCGCGGTTTAACAGCAGTCACGTGGTACTTGTTGGAACCATGCGCAGTAGCACATTATTTCTCTAGTACCTAAGTATTATTTATTTTCTTCTCAAAGGTTTGTGCTAACAATCAGCGGAGCGGTAAGTAGTGTCCACGCACGTCATTTGGGAGGCCGAGGTTCGAATCCTAACCAATGCACTTGATGGGGGGGAGGGGGATCTTCGAATTAAAGTAGCTACTGGTAAGTGCTGTAGATACTATAGATAGGTACAAGAGAAAGTGAATGTTGAATGTTTCAAGCCCTGGTGATAGAATTAACATTAAAATACATAGGTAGTATCTACTCGTATAAAATGTGATGTTTGTTACAGAGTGTTATTTGTGAAAAAAAATAATAATAAAAGGACTGGAAATGGTTTTCAGATTTTGTGCCTTAAACTCCCTCCCCCTTATTTTAAACAAGTTAGACCGAGACGTTCAATATGCCCCGAGCATATTGGTGTCCGAAAATGATATTTTTTGAAGGTCAATTTTGTTTTATCGCCGTTTTCTGAGAATATTCATAATGGGAGGAATCTCAATAAGATAAAAGTAGATTCGATCGATGGATTCCACTAACTATATAGTTATATTACTTATATGGACCTTCCTACATCATGTGTATTATAGATATATGTAGGTACTTATGTATATATTCACATGCATGTGCTTTTATTCAGGGTTGATCGCTATAGGTACAGAAGCCCGATTCACGGAAAAGTTTAAGTGTAAGTTTAGTTCGAAGTTCGAACGAAGTTCGATTCAAACCCTCCGTGAATAGGTACATAGACTGTAGATAGTCGCCGCCTACAATAATTATTATTACCAGCAGCCCTATTCACAAAAGTTTGAATCGAACTTCGTTCGAACTTAGACTTAAACTTTTCCGTGAATCGGGCTGCTGTTTATATCATAGGTACCTAATAACCTATACACCCACTTTGGTTAAAAACTCAACTATTTTTGCATAAGGTAGGTACTTATCTACTTAATAGTGAATGGTAGATAGGTACTTAATGAGTTAAGTTTTTGAACAATATACCTAGATTATTTATTTATTTATTTATTGTTAAAAAATGCCACTGTTTAGCATGACGGTAAAAACCTTTGCGCCAAACAGAGTGTTTATAATACTTACAGTAAAAGTGTACAAGTAAAAAAAAATAAAAACAATTAATATAAACAATATACACGTTAAAAGAGTCGGTAACTTGTTTTACTTAGTTTAAGTTGAAAAAAAATAGGTAGGTAGGTACATAACAACTCTTCATTATTTAAGTTTGATTTTTCTTATCTTTTTATTTTTTATTATTTTGCATTAAAGTTGATTTTTATCTCATTTTAATTATTATTTTTTTTGGCATTTTAGCATTTTCTGTTGAGATTAATTTGATCGAGTAGGTATAGGTAGCTATTAATATACCAACTATAAATGTGTTTAAAGGCACATTTTATTGTGTTGTGAACAAATTTAACAAATAAATAATTGATATCGTCTATCTACCCGTTTAAAAAAAAGGGTTTATTTTTTTTTCTTAATAATAACCCGATTACTTAATAATAAACACACTATTTCAAGTAGCGATTGTTGGCTGTAGGTAACCCCCTTCTATTGAAGATATTGTGAAAGGGATGCTGACGAGTATCTCACTGATCCATTGAGTCACCTCTCCACGTGCTACGCCAAAGGTGAACACTACATCATTATCTCTTGAGCACGCTTTTTTATACTCTGTATCTTGTCACGAGGCATTCCTTTTAAACGGTTACACACATGCTCTAAAAAAATCTCCCAAAAAAAAAACACTAAAAGGGGTGAACTAAATCATAAAAAGGGTCATGAAAAAACAGACTCACAGAAGGAACATGGTTTTTTATGAATTATCTTAATTGTCGCTATTTAGAGGGTTATTAGTTTTTATAAATGCACCACTTATTCTGTAAGTGTTTATTTTTATAGGTAGATACATAATTGAAGTTTGAAAAATTGTTGTAATGTACTAGGTAGATAGGTATTTAACTACATTGAAATAGGTTTTTTGTTTTGCTTGAGATTTCTGTTTAGAAGAAAGTAGTTACTTGTCCTGTATTTGCCCTTTAGGGATTTAGGGATATAGAATGCCTTAATTTAATCCTCTAGAAATCTCGCGAATGTTTGGGGTATCTAAGCATAATGAGCGAAATTGGCATTCAAAATACAACATGATGAAGACCATCAGAATGTGATGGTCCTATTTCAACTGCCAGTCACTGTCCTTTAACCTCAAAGGGTACATTATTGGTGGTATGCCTGGTGTCCTTTCATCTCTTCTTCTTCTCAGCTTGGAATCGTTCACTCCTTAACGTGGGCCTCTTCCATGATTTTCAGCTCTTCGCTCCTTTTGAGCTGCGGACAATATAGCGCTTCTCTAGCGTGGCAACTCTTTAGGCTATGTACACAACTACACAAGCCCTGACAGCACCGCCCTGTTTTCTGTCTCTGACACTTGTCCCCAAGGAGTTGTGCTATATTCTATGGCACTATCCATAGAATATAGCACAACTAATGACTCTAACAATTAACAGTGGTTGCTTTTACAAACACTTTTAAAACATTTCAAAAAATACAATAATAGGTGATGCCAAGAAGCAAGCACCAAAAGAAAATAAATCAAACACAAACAAGAGACACAAAACAAACAGTGAGAAATACACAAACATCTATACAAATTCATATCCTATCAACAAATAATGATGACCTAGTAATACTGTTCGATTTAAAATGGTATGAACAAACCACTATGGGCTTACGACCGTCTTCTACTGCTATTTCGAAGGCTGCATGGCTTAATGTGATCACTTTACATTAACAACGTTCGCCATTAATTGGTAATGCTTAAATCTCCATCAAAACTCCTAATCGTGAGATTTCTCAATCAATATGTTCAACATGTCAAAAAGTCCCATGTACCAATACAACAAGTATAGGTACCTATATTAAATAATTATAATGAGATATAGAGCCAACTGTTTACCTATATTCGTAAGATCTATAGTCCTGAAAAATGGATACGAGAATCTAGACTTTCCATAGCCTGAAAATATCTTTCCATAGTCTGCATTTTCGAATTAGGGTTCTTGTTAGGATCCTTAATCTTTTTTGGGAAAGCTTAAGTGCTTCGGTGGTGAACTTTAAGTACCTATCCAACTAGCAAAATCTGTACTTGTAGCACTCCCAAGAGTAAAATTTTGTAGACTTATAAGATACATATAGCATACTTTAACCCTGGATTTGGGCGCAGTTATAGGAGCATGTATTTCTATAACGATGTTCTTATAAGATACTTATAGCATTCTTCAATCACAAGATTAGGACGCACTTACAGGAGCATTAATTTCTATAACGAGCTTACAGAATGTAAATAATCAAATAATACACTTGACGAAGCGCAATTGGTTCTATAATGATCTTCAGCTATGCATTCACAAGCATAAATACTCCTATAAGTATCTGCCATAAGTATCTTACCAGACCAATCTTGTTTAATGTTTACTGGTAAAGTACTGTATAAAGTATGTTTTGTTATGCTTTTTGTGCGTCGTGAAAGTTTTTTGTTCTTGTATTAAATACTAAAAATGTAAGTACATTTTCTATTATTAATATAATACATTTATTAATAAACAGCAAAATATAATTGATAAAGGACACTCATCTATCCACTGTTGGGAACATGGGAAGTCATTTTTACTGTAAATATGTACCGTAATTTTATTATTTTATTCACGCGCTTCGGAAAAAAGCTCAATTTACAGTTGTTGTAGAATTTTCATTTCATCTGTTTTATATGAAAATTCGCCATTTTTAAAAATACTCTGCATTGAGTACTTTATAGAACCATTATAGGTACATTGTTACTTATAACAGTTTCAATCAAGATAACACATTGCCTCCATTTTAACAAATTAGGGTAGATCAATTTGAACCTCATTATTGTTAGAAGTTTTTTTTTACTTATTTCTTGATGTCTTCCGTTACATATTTCGACTTATTTTCGATAAATTTAGATAGGTGACTGACAAATTGTACGGAATATGTAAGTCAGTTGATGACAGCGGAGGCTGTTTTTATATTAAAAACAATAACCACTGACTGACTGATGTCATTAACGCTTCAGCCTTATGGCTGAATTCGAACCCGAAGTGAAAGCAAAGTTTGCATGAAAAAGTTCATCGAATCAGGAAACTTAAAAGAACACACGCGACTTCATACTGGAGAAAAGCCATATGAATGCAATGTTTGCAATAAAAAGTTTACAAACTCATGTAAATTAATGATTAACATGCGAACTCACACCTGAGAAAAGCCATAAAAATGCAATATTTGCAATAAAAAGTTAAATCAATCAAATAATTAAACACGCACAGCTACTGTAATGCTAAGTTTGCAATACAAAGTTTAAGATGTTTTTTAAAGTTTGCATAAATAGTTCAATCAAGCGCGTGCTCAAATGCGAATTCAGTCATATGAGAGCAAAGTTTGCATGAAAAAGTTTACTGAATGGAAACTTAAACGCACACGTTCGACGTCATAGCGGAGAAAAGCCATACGAAAGGAACGCCATATTTGTAATAAAAAGTTAATCAACAGTAAACACTCATATGCTTTAGCCATTCTGCTTTGAATGCTGCTGCGAATGTTGCTGCTGTATAATGTTATTTTTAAAAGAATGCTGCTGCTGTATAATGTTATTTTTAAAAGAATGCTGCTGCTGTATAATGTTTTTTTATTACCGAAACTGTCGTTTTTCTGTGTGACTTTCTTGTTTGTTTGCTTTGTTGTGTGTATAGCGTCTGTTGGCAAATTCTTTTTCTGTATATTGACTTCTGGCTTCTTATTGATTTATGTACCTACCTAAAATTAATATTTGTTTATCTGACTTTTGATTATATCTTATGTTTTTGTTACCACTTGATTGAATGTTTTTCATTCTTTAGACTTTTGATTATATCTTATGTGTTTGTTACCACTTGATTGAATGTTTTTCATTATTTATTCAATATTTTATGTTTTAATGTATTTCATTAGTTTATTTAATTGCCAACCTCGATACAGGCTATGCCTAGTGAGGTGGCAAAACAAAACCACTTTTGTATATTCTTTGTATGCTTTTATTTTGTTTCATTGTATGAAATGAATAAACTTATTATTAAAATTTGTAGAAGTCCAAATTTTCTTACTTCGTCAACTATGTGTATTAAATTGTGTATGTTACTAGTAACATAGTCTCGCCCGTAGAAGATTTTAAAATTTTCTGCAAAATCTGCTATCATTTTTCAGCAATGTTCAAGAGCGGAAAATGGTTTTCATTTGAACAAATCGTAATGGCACAAAACAAGTTCAAAAAATGATGAAAAGGTTCAGATTTCAGAAAGTGTTTCAAAATTATGAAACTTAGTAATAAAAAAACATCGGTATAACTCAGATCCTTTCCAGTAAGCCAAAACATTGATAGAAATAACGGTTCTGTGTATCTCTTTCGGATTTGACAGTTCAGTAAAAAACTGTTGACAATAGCAATATCTCGAGCACTCCATTTGGTATACTTTCCCAACTTTCCATCTCGCCACCCAATTAACAATCGTTTCATCAAACCAAGGTCTATTAAGTGTAATGAATCACCGACAGGATAACTCTCTATCAAATCTATGTCTAGCTTTAATAATGGAGAGTCTTAATACTTAATATTTTGTTTAAAATATTAGATAGCTCATTCAGGGCTAAATGGCTTATATTAAATTTAACAGCCCAGCTCTGTATATTTTTAAACAATTTATTATTTTTTTCATAATCAGTTTCTTCAAATGCCGAATCGGATTCATCTTCTTTATTTTCTACTTCTTCACATTCCGAGTGATAGTTTATATATTATTTTCGACAGCGGAACTCTCATTTATTGCATCTCTATTTAAACTTGAAATATTTCCAGGCCCTGAATGAGGTATTTGTGAAGAAAATGTTTTCACTAAGTCAACATACCCATTTGTCATTTTTCTTCTATAACCACCGCTCCTTTTAAATCGTTTCCAGTCACTTAATTCCATATTAAAAACATTTGAACCACCTCGACAAAATGACTGGCGTTTACCTATAAAGTGATTGAGTTAGTATTTTTGTGTATATTTGCTCTTATAACGTATTAATTAAGTACTGTTGGTTTTGTAAGAGTCTTACACTAGGCTATAGCAGCGAGAACTTATAATGATCTTAGCCAAGTATGTTAAAGAATCTAGTTTAAAGACTATTTGCACTTATAGCGTTCTTTTGAAGTACTATTTGTTTCATATGAGTCTTGAACAAGACTTTATAGACGATTACTTATAATGATCTCGGCGAAGTATTTTATAGGATTCTTTAATCTTACAAAATGCTACTTTAGGATCAGCATTTTTCTCAGGACTATTAAGTCTTAGTGCATGCTCTTATAGGATTAGTTCTCCTATAACTTACCTATAAAATAGTCTTGTAGCTATCTATAAGTCTGAAATACTAAATCAAATGCTCTTGAGATTATCAACGCTTGTAGAATGCCATTATAAGTAAGAGTATCCTATAACTGTCCTGTGCGATAGTTTTGTAGCAAACTATAAGACTGAGATATAAAAACGAATGCTCTTGAGAATATTAAGGCTTGTAAAATGCTATTATAAGTAATACAGTCTACAACAATGCCATTATAAGAGGTTTATAAGTACTGACAGACTTATAATCTTTCGTTATAGGATTACTTTGCTAGTTGGGTACCTACCCTGTTATCAGTTCATTAGGTATTCTATGTTTTAAACCTTATTGTTGTATTTTCATTAATTAAAAAAATATTACAAGAAAGAAAAATATCCTTTAGCTAGGTGACTGTTCACATCTACCGTTAATTTGTCAAACACCTGATGCACCTTGGTAGCAAGCAGGGAATTATTATATTCAACATCCACTGGTATTATTTCAGTCGGGGAATGATTATATTTTGTTATCAAGCTGTTCCTCTTTCAAACTTGGGGCAAAATGGATAAAGTCTTTCCTCAGAGACGAAATTACAGACCTACCCAACTTTTAACTAAAGGTATAACTACATAACTATTCATTTTCAACGAATCTTCATTGATGTATTATGTAAATAATTAGCTATTAAAAATTGTTTCAATTTCTAGTCTTTTAAGGAGAAAATTTCAACAACACAATCCATTTTTTATCCACATATCAAGAATTCACTTTAGGTACCTACCTACCTACTGACAATGAATCTCTAATCACGTAAAGTGGTCGGTAGTCCAACAGTATGTCCGGCAGTCTTCTGACTTTCGAACCGAGTTATTATTATGGGTTCAAACTCCGGAGAGTTCCATTTCTCTTTTATAACTTTTCCGAAAGACTTCAAAACCGAATTTGTGTTTATTTAGCGAACATGGATTCACAAAACTCATTTTTTATCCTAATACCTGTACGTAGGAACCTATCTTCTAGCTTTTCACCAAATTTTTGATACAACATTAACAATATGTTCAAATTTGGAATTCAAACTTCTATATGAACTTAACGTCCGTCTTCCATTGATAATGCGAAGGTGGTATTAAACTGTATTGTGCACAAAATGGAACTCTTCTAAAAGAAAAGATCGTTTGTGCACACAAAAAAAACACATGTGTAAATGCAAGAAAATTAAAATTAGATACTTAAACCGAATTCACTAAAATTTACATAAGTCTTCTTTTGTATGCAACGACGAATTTATGTAGGTATAAAATTCGTATAAAAGTATTTCCCTCGTAATTTTGGCGCTTCGTAATAAAGTTTCTTCCCCAGGATAATAATGTCCCGGCCTGCCTCTAGGTACCTACCCCAAGCCACAATGATAACTCTAAAGTTGAAATGGGACACAGATTTTATTAATTGCACCGCTATCTGACTCCGTGTAACTTATTCTTCTTCCTGCTATCATTTTTATTCGTCTTTGATGACTTTTGAACGTCGCGGCGCACACATAACTGACGCACATCGCAAATTTTACCACAACCTATATTACACAAGGATTCAAAATCTTGAGGAAATAAATTTTCCATCCAGAATTCTTACACTTCTCGCTTTTCTCTTCTAAATCATTAATCCATTTATTTTCTTTCAGGTTGTTCTAAGTAGGGCTTTGTGATATAGTTACAATAACGCCATTGAGGTCGTATAAGGTCATGTTGCCTCCTTATGTTCTGAACGAATCGGATAGGAAAAACTTATGTTAAACCAATCATTTCTATAATTATTGAAATCTTATCGAAATTTGTATAGCCTGTATGTATCGAAAGTTAGGATTATAGGAAAGTCACCTTGACTAAAAATCATCTTTTAAATTGGTACCTAATAACGCAGCTCACAGCTGGACTAAGTTTAACGAAGCATTTAGTTAGAATTTAGAAAGTCAATCAATGAAATCAAATCATAACTTACTTTGAACCCCACTCAGGTTAGGTCAGGTCAGGCATGGGGAAGCAACAAGGGCCCTCCATTGCGCTCGATCTTGCGCAATGTTTATGACCTCCTCTCACACCAAGTCTATGTCCTCAGCTCTATTTAGAATGTTAAATATGCGGTTCGACTTAAAACCAAAATTTTATTCTTGGAATTAGATAGAATTTACTTGATTATAAGGTACCTACCTAGTCAATAAAATGCATTGAAAAGGCCGAAGACTTGCTATGAATCAAGAATGTGTAATCTATGTAAAGTATGTAGGGTAGGTACCTAGTAGGTAAAAATAATGTCAGCAAACTTCATTCAATTGTGCGCAAATTTTAATTAAATTATTTGTGTGCGCAAATGGACTTCAAATTTCTCTACGCAACGTTGCACTTCTTAATTTTTATTGCATCTTTCCCTAAATCAAAAGTTAATTGAATATTACATTGCTTACAAACGTTTCTTCTATTTAGTTGCGTGTTGTAATGTGCTCGTTCAGTTCATACCTTTGCGCACACTCTCTAGTGCAGTGGTGTGACACCACTTTTTAATAATTCATGATAACGTGATCACCAACTTTTTGTTCATTCTCCAAAAGTCTTTGAAAAAATTTAAGTTTTAGATTAATCATACCACTCACACTCCTGTATGCACAGATGTGTCATTTTAGCCGGCGGACCATTGAGCTCTAGGTATGTTCTACCAGTTTTAGTTACCTAATATTTATAAATTATAATAAATGATGAATGTATCTAGGTACTTACCCACCGTAATCTCTACTATGAAAAAAAATACAGAAGTAGCTACTTTAGTTTTTTTTAATAGGTAAACATTAATTATTAGTCCTGTGGTTTGAAATGGTTGGTAGCCTAGCGGTTACGACGCCGACTTCCGGACTTAGGTAACGCTTTTTTTAAACAAAGGTACGGTCGGTTCAAATACTTTCTATCCTATAGAACGCTCTAAGCATTAAGTTCCTCCGGCTACACAGACCGTTATTTATTTTATTTACATCCCGCGAACCTAGTGCCTATATCTTTTATCAACCGGTCCCGTCAAGGTTTCAGCAAAGCTCCTGATGTAGTAGCTCCTTCAGTAGGACCTATATCATAGGAGACACTCTTTCAATACAATCAACTGAATGCTTTGTCAATGAAACAAATTGATGTCAACAAATTTAATAATTTATTCCCATAATTAAACACAAAGTTGCATTTTAGTTACGCCACTGTCTTGCAACCATAAGAAAATAAGTACTTTAAGATTGTAAGTACCTATTCTTCTCCCAAGAAATTTTACGGTAGTCATTTGAATGCTAACCGCTGTACAAACAATTGTGAAATATATCGTTGCAAATAAATAAAGGATTTGACTACCAAGAAACTAACTTTGAAACCTTCCTTATGGTTAGCTATCTGACAGAAGACAGAATATATTATCATAAAGGATACCTACGTAAATATGAGTGGTAATGGAAATTTGGTAAGTTTGGAAGTTAGTGTAGTGACAAAGATGATATTCCATGGTTTAAGCATGTCGAAAGAATGGATGCAAACATAATGACAATGAGAATTTATAAGACTGAAATAAGGAAAGGTGTAAGAAAGCGTCGCCGACTGAGAACGTCGTGGATCGAACACACATAAGTGTGTTTGGGTGGAAAGAGTGCAAGTACGTTCTTTTTCAGCGTGGTGGGGTAAAAAAACGTAAATCAAAAACAAATTTTCACAAGGCTAATATATCTATAGTTACATAATGATTCAGTACAAGTTTATAAATATTCAATACTTAATTTACACGATTCACGTTAATTCTACAAGAATCAAAATATCTTTAATTTGCTTAGCAAACCTAAATTAAAATTTATTGAATATAAAATTACATACGTACATAAGTATACAATGATTATTAACCTATGATTCTTAAATCCTAAAATTCACATTCCACATCGTTGAATAGAGTAGTACTTAATACCAATATCTGTATCTAAGTATGATTCTTGCAATATACCAGCATAGGTCAAGATATATGTAGGTAAGCAGATTATCTAATAGATAATTACACAGACAAGCAGGTATCTACCCAGCTGCCCCCTACTATATACGTACCGTAGCAAGATAATTAAAATTACTCCCCAACTTTTACCTTGGTGAACTTTGATATTCCCACCATTGGACTATAATAATATATAGGTGGATTAAAGGTACCTATCCTTGGATTACATAAAAATCTCTCAACCATACCAAATCTTTTGTAAATACTAAATACTGACCACTTTCATCATAAATGTGGAGCTTCGAAAGATTTCAGCCGTCGTCAACAGTAGGCCTAGACAAACTGCATTTGGCGATCGACTACAAACGAATTCTTCGACAATGTAGAGTAGGAAGAAAATAAACTGTCCACTTTATATATTTTTATATATAAGTGTCATTGTTTGGTTTAAATAATCATTAATATGTTCCAGTGGACAGTTAATTTTTTTCGCTCTATACTTAGGCGAAATCTTCGATTGAAGTCGAACTCCAATTTGAATTTGTCTACGGAGGCTGATGTGTTTTCTATTAATGTTTTCATTCACTAGCGAATTCCTCTCGTGTGTTAATACGCCAAATAGGAAATATTATAGTCGACGCGATAACCACATATTAAAACTTTCTGATGAAAATGACAGAACAGTGTTTTCGTGTTCACATACACTCTGTATATGCGCCAACATCTCATCATTCTCATCAATGTGATCGAAATAAAAGAAATTAATGCGCAAATTCTAATTAATTATGGGTAATAAATCTACTATATATTTTAATGAAACTGATTTGGGGTACATTGGTTAAATGATTTCCAAGTCTATTTTACAAATAAAAACTTTTTTTTTGTATTTTGTAGACATAGATTTATTAAGATTTGTGCGCCACATAATATGGTGATGCATTCCACGGATTACACATTAGTAGACCTCTATGACAAATGACGCACCGCTATTTTTGTAAAAAAAATCCTCAGAAAAAGACCAACATCTGAAAATACATCCTTCAAAAAATTGCTGAAATATTTTCATCGGGAATCAAAGATTTTGTATCCCTTATATAGATTGATTCCGCAACGAATAAATTCTAATCAGATTTCTTCATTTACGATTGACCACCTCCCATGGGTCTTGCGGGGTTCGGAGGGGGAATAAAATGTATTCTTGACGTTGTTATTATGAACATGTTTCGATCCCAGAGGATACAAGAAAAAGTTGCTGAATTGAGAAATTTTTCAACTCTTCAATTTTCAACAACACATTTTTTGTTCTATTTTTATAAGTTGCTAAAAATACTAATAGTAAACTATTGCATACTTCTTATCAAAATATACTTTTTCGTGAACTGGATAGTTATTTTCATGTCGAATTTATTACTTACTACAGTAGTAAGGTGTGTATTACGAAGTAATTAAGTACCTAGTACATTCTAATTACCCCATCATGCGTTTGAAAAATTATAAAAGTCTATACGGTTTTATGCAAGCAGGTGGGCACACCTTTTTTTCAGGGCAGTTAAGTACTTATTAGGAAAGTGTATCTAAGATCAGCTGGTAGAGTTACAAATGATCGATACTAAATACCATTTTGCAAAATTCAATCAACCATTGCACTAATTTTTTTAAGATTTCAGGCTTCAATACTTATTCTTACATATAAAAGAGCTTTTCATCTGACAAGTTAGTCTGAATTAACAAAAAATTATGTTTATCAACATCTTCTCAGCCCAGAAGCTGAGATACTATAGGATTGGTTACTAATTTTCACCTCTGTCTATATGTTCATACATTTATAAAAACACCCATATTTTGAAAGGCCGCAAACGTTCCAGGTACGCCACTGCATGATCTTATTCTAAAATCGAAATGCATCCTTGTAGCTTTTTATAACCTTCGTAGCTGACCCGCCCATCGAACTACTGAAAAAAAAAATTGACTTATTACATGAATTAAATACAGTTTATGATATAAAAACTGAATTAAATTTAACTTATAATTTATAATTTTTTGTAAGATTTTGTGTATTTACACAGTGAAAGTTCATTATTATGAATTAAAACAAACACAGTTGCACTTTCAAGATATTTTGTCGTGAAAGTGCAACTGTGTTTGTTTTAATTCATTATAATTTATTGCATTATGTAATAATTATTGTTGATTCGGATGCGGGATGAAGTTCGACGGGCCATAAGATTGTAATAAACACAATCCTTCTATAGTTGCATAACGTAAAAAAAAATCCAAGAGATGGCGATGTAGTAGGAAATAAGTCACATGTGAAGCGTGTTATGCTTGTACTTACTATATTATGTTGGATGAATAGACTATTACACCTAAATTTACCGAATCATTGTGGTAAGATGACGGAGTTACCGTTTTCTTCGTTGATTTTCGATTCGAAGTGTAATGTTGGTATGACCCTGCATAAAGTTCTTGTATTTTCTTCAACCAGGGTTAATACTACATTTTATCATTCTCTCGTTGCCAGGGTGTTTACCAGCCATTAAATTGACAAATAACTGCTTATTGTCTTGTATGGGGTATGTGTGTGTTAAACCAACAGAATCAACTATTCAGCGCTCTGAGCAATTCTTATATAGATTTTATAATTTAAATTTATCCAACAAAAAAGGAGAAGGAATTGGGAAAATGCCCCAAAGGGTGTCGCTACGTTACAGAATGTGTCAAATGAACACTCTGACACCTCTCAAGGTAGGTAAGAACCACCTCCTTCTAAATTAATTCCTTCAATAATGGTTGTTAACAATATGTGGGATATAATCCTGTTTCACTGTAGATTTGACCCAGTGTGAAACGCACGCAGATTCTTCTAGCTGACTGCTCGCCTCATATTAAATTTTTAAACCACTGACTCACAAATTAGTAGATGAGTCTTACCGTGTTTTCTAACTGGAAAGTGTTCCTAACCCAGAACATGCGTCTTTCGCGACTTCGAATTCTCATTGACCAACATTCATGCGACATCTTTATCATGAATTCTCAACTAAAATGCGTACAACAGGGTTAGAGGTCAAGCAATTAATAAACCTCAATTCTACACCTTCACATATCTTTGTTTGGCATTTCTAAACTAACTTACCACGCTTCTATTACTTATCTGCTTAAAAAATCATTGCTTACCAAACTCGGTAAGTACTTAATCAATATTTTTAAACAACGACTTCGAAAAACTGTTCTATAATCATCCCTTATCCAAAATATTTCGGTATCAGTAAAATATGAGATCCATATAACATTTTCATGTTGGTGTCATAAGATTCACACTCTATTCTATTTTGTTAATAATTAAGTCTCTTCTTGAAAATTTGTAATACATCTGTGGCAACTGAAGCGACAACACGCCCGGTGGATCCAGCAGACACTTGGTGTAGTGGATTTCCTCTCATTGTTGCTGCCAACACAATGAGCCACTTGCGAATCCTCCGCCCAGCCATGCTCTAATGGGTTAATCGATTATACCACGAAGACTATAAATAGCACCCTTTCATTTACATACATACTTAGACATAGCCCATATTATTATCGAGGTTTGTATTTTAATTGCATCCCTCTTTCAAAAAAATATTGATACTTTTTTTATTAATTTCTTATTCAACCTATCTTGTGTCTGATGACAATTTTCTGTCTGTGGGCGTCATAATATTTTCTCCAACATACACACATATCGCTTCATCTGGTTGTCTCACTTTTTTCTGGCATCTCAGTTAGGTACATAAATAACTGTTTTCTTTGACTATATTTGTTTTTAAGATTTACACAAAAAAATATATTTCACAACAACTGCATAGAGTTCAAAAATTTTCATTGGATAAGATACATTTTATTTATCATAAATTATAGTTCCCGATAGACCACTTTTTGGAAAATCTAACGAATAAAATAAATAATTAACATGTTTCCATACAAAATATTATATGTCAATATTGGTTTATAAAGGTAGGTTCGGCTTGACACATTTTTTTTTTGAAAATCTAGCTTCGAGTAGAAATATTAGAGTGAAAGATAAATAAAAGGTGAAAAATTCTACCATTACTGATAGCAAGAGACCATAAAGCGCCGAAAATAGAAGTCGGTATACTCTCTCAACTATTGAGCATGACTAGACTAACGGGTGCAATGTCATGATAGAATAAGAAGAAAACACACATTATAGACTGGACAATTCGATAAATAAAATACAGTTAAATGTCATTTATTTTATTCGGCAAAAGAATTGCTCTTTATAAACAAAGTATTGTATTTTCAAAATAACGATCCATGCTTGTAACACGATGCATTTTATTTTTACGACTGTCTCCGATAGTTAAATTTACTGAAGCGAGAAATTTGGTTTTTATTCTGAGTATAGTTTATAAAGAAAAAGGCGTGATTTTTAAGGGAATATATTCTTATTATGAAGCAGAGACATGTTATATGAAGTACCCGGGTCTATACACTATAGGCACCTACCTACGTCCTAGGTATTATTCCCCCGATTTTATTACAACCCTCTAATACCTTCTTCTCATCTTTTAACATATTTTAAAAGTCCGTCCATGCGTTAATACGAACTATAAAGCTTATATTTCATTATCAACACATACACACCTATAAACTACATAATGCAAGTAGGTAAGTATCGTATTTTTAACACTGATAAAAATTATGACTACCTCGGAACAGCCTAGAGCAGTAATGAGAACGAGGTTATTGAAAGAGTAGATTCCTACATATATCTCGGATACATAGTCAAACTTGGTAGATATTGCAAGGAAGCTGAAATTGAACGCAGAAGAGGCTTGGCATGGACTGCTTTTGGTAAACTCTTCTGTTTACTCAATTTCAAACGATTCGCACACCACCTCAAGAAAAAGGTATTTGATATATTGTCGATCCTTCCAATATTGATGTATGGTTTTAAAACTACCAACATTACGAAATGAGAAAAACAGGAAGCGAAATGAATGAATTTGGAGAAAGGACCAAAGTTACCGATGTGATTTATAAGTCACTCACGTTGAACTGGGTCGGTCATATAGTAAGTAGAACGGATGATAGATGGACCAACAAAACACTGGAGTATGGAGACCAAGATCAGGTCATAGAAAGCCAGATAGGCCACAGTTGAGGTGTTCTGACGTTATTAGGAGAGTGATCGGCAATGAATGACACAGAATGACAAGATACAGAGAATCGTGGAAGTCAGAAAGGGAGACCTATGTCCAATATTGGACGAGTGAAGACTGATGATGATGATGAAAGGAGCTGGAATGCTCAGAGGGCCATATGTCCAAATAATGTTCAAATTTCCTATACGACAAACGTTGTATCTTAAATGTGGCATATACGCCAAAAGGTTATAGAAGTCACAAATTTAGAGTGGTCTTTACTTGACATTCAAGTTGTAAGCAAACAAGAACAAAAAATGAAAAAGATGTATATTGACGCCAACAATATTAGACATTGTAGAAGAGGATGGATTGTGCTGAGTATTTATACATATGTTATCAAAAAGTCTCTAAAAGAATCGATTAGGGTAAGAAATATTCAATTTTCGAAATTATGTATAATGTATTCATCATTCGTCCTATTGTGATGGCTAATCTTAAAAATGAGGGCAACATCTCCCTTCGATCCCATTCCATTATATCTTTTGGTATTTTGGTTATGAATATGGACTAATTTCTGGTGTTTTCTTATTTTTTGTTACTACACAATCGCTTGCCTTTTATGTTGTGATAATAAATAATAAAAAATACATAAATAATGTTTTTTTTTCAATACAAAATCTCCCGTAAGTAACAATGTTATTTTTTTGCTTCTTATTCGAACATTGTTACAATATTCAATCTTGTTCTAGATTATATTATTATTTTGTGTGCAGTTTTTTTAGGTTTTTTTTGTTGTGTTCTTACACAAACATCCCCCTTGTTGAGTTTTTTTTTTCGATTCGACGCACGATCCCTTTTAAGAACACCTTTAAAAATTGGATTAGCAATTATCGAACTTGTTAATAATAAAAAAAAATAGAAATGGGAATTTGCTTGAGTATTATTTGTTAACCGATAAAAATATGTTTTATTGAAGTGTTACTATTAAACTAAGGAAATATTTAAAGTAGATACTAAAGCAAAAATATACTCAGTACATATCCAACAATAAAAAAATCATAATAGCCTTCGAACATCGCTTTAAAATAATTGCAACTATTCTAGAACAATAAAACAGATGTAGCATTCTTTGAAAATCAAGACTTTTAACCATGTCTTAGGTAATCATAAGAAATGCAATTATCTTCACGTTTCATTCTGATTTTCTCATATGATTTGGTGCTCTGCTAAACAGCGTACATATCAAGAGGTAGGTAAAAATATCCATCCATTTCGCTGAAGTCTGTAAAATGTCCAAGAACTTTTCGAAGGGAGATAAAAGCACCTTATCGACCAATACCGTCTTTGGGCATTCCTTACACCAAACGTCTCCTCCAATTGAACATCACTCGGAAACCAAATACAAAAGCTTCGAAATTTAACGGTCTTCAATACAATAGTAAAGATAAAAAATAACGTCTTCTTAGAAGGTACATAACACTATACCGATGTAAGAAGGAACTATTTATCAAAGATAACGTTTTTTATATTTTCAGTTAGGTACATAATACTTATATTTTTTCTTTAGAACGTCCAAGTAAAAGTAAATAGCATGAAAGTGTTTTTTTTTTTAATATATAGATTGTGGTCAAACATGTTTTTATGACGAGTTATAAAAATATGAGAATGAAACTAAAACATTATTTTTCTTATAGATATTCCTTATTATCAATAGCACTTTTAGAAAAAAGTCCTAATACGGGGGAACATCGGAAATATTTCTATGTAGACGGAGTAGTCATCAATCTTTGGTTACGAAGACACTTTTCGTTATTCATAAAATTATGTAATATACCTAATATGAAAAATGAAAAAATATAATATACCTACTAGGATCGATTCATTTTTCTAAAAAAAAATCCTCATAAGTGATATCTAGAAAGTGTCATTCGGTGATTCTGATTGGTGTTCACCTTGAAAAAAAATCGATTCATTACAAATAAACTACTAACCATTGATACAAGTAATTTATACATTGATATCAACTCTCTTTAAATAAGAATTTCAATTTATTTGTTATACAAAAGAACTGTCTATCAATAATAATTACCTTTGTTGCTATTACTTTTGTTTATTTTTCATAAATGTGTACCTAATGTTTGGAGTATGTTCGCCTCCCAACTGTTGATGAAAACTGACATCCGTATAGTTTTGTATGACAGAAACACCCTGTACGTTAAAAACCTGTATGGATAAATCCACTGTACTTTTTTATGAGTTCGGGTATTAATAAAAAGTTGTACCGCGTAGGTAACTAATTTGGGATCTTTTGTATTTCTAGAACGAAAAAGGGAAAACATAAAGCTTCAAAAGTTGTTGATGACCCAATGACCCAAGGGCTTTGTGATTTTTTTTTATCTGTAAGCAAACCAGATTTTTTTCTATTGTAGAGCATTTCTTTTTAAACAACCGTCAATTTTAAGAAATCTAGTTGAGACTACAATGTACTTACCTTAAAAAAAAAACACCCATAACGAAAGAAACATATAATTTCTAGGTTATTTTTAAATCTAAAATGCCGTTAGTGTCATCCATGGTGTGTAAAAACCATGAAATTTCACACAGTTGTCTGTGGTATAAGAAAACAATATTTTAAAATGAGTGACAGAAAACGGGATTTCTCGTTTCAGACTAGTAAGTACCTACCTTATTTCTCTCATTCTTAGTTAAGACTACAGATATTAAAACATACAAGTAAAATAAATCATAGGAATTACAGTTTTAGTCACAAAACGTGCTTGAAACTAGATTGGAGTTCCTAAGAAACGGGTCCAAGTAAAAAAAAAAGAAATATCTTATCAATAATTCGTGTCTTATTTTAATTTCAGGGCCATTAGATAAATCGCCACATTAATTTTTATGATAAAATAATCTGAGTATAACTAAGAGATAATATTTCACCCTATCAGTTTACACTTTGAACTTTACAAACGGGTGAGAAGAAAAAAATTGAAGATGTGACTGGTCCATGAAAGGAACATTATTTGATGATTGTAACCCCTATTTTTTACCCTTTGCTCTCGATGCGCGCCAGAGATAAACCAACAGGTGACTGTCTTGTGACGAAAGAAACCAATAAAGAGGTGGTCCAGAGTGCAAGTCATATTGTTATTTCACCCTATCTTTTTTTACGCCGTAAACCAACAATGTTTATAAAAAAAAAACATGCTCGAGCCACTATTTGACACTGGAGATGAATGGGGTTGGTCCACGAGCCTGCCTCTGAGACGTTTTCAGATAATCCCCAATTTAACCCCTTGATCTTGCTGAGTATTTATACTTTAAAATTATTGTGAAATATCAAAAGGGTTTCTGAGAACCTATCGACATTATGAAATGATTTATTTTAAAGGACCTAAGAAGTACTCCCCTTTATATTATGATTAAAGAAACAATTACGTAATAATAATATATTACTTATTAGTAATTAATTTCGTACCGTTTAATCCTTGAATCGGTCAACGTTATTGAATAGATCTCCAGGGGGCACTGTGTTTGGTGACAATGGGAAATGTACAATAAATAAACACCATGGAACCTTTTGTGAATGGTGTAGGTTTAAATGTGGGTGACCACTGACCATTGATGGGTACTATTATAAACCCATTGTCAACTAATTATACCTATACATAGTTATATGTAGATATTATAATATATTCAACCACATAATATGTAGCATCGTTTTACACATAACATATCAGTCATACAGATATCAATTAACTACCTTTTAAGTTTTAATAGAACACGCAAAATTTGACATAAATGCTAAATTTAATAAATTGAGTAGGTATGTATATGTAATTAGTACCTACCTATACTTGCAGCAGCATTCGGAATAAAAATTTGCATATTGTTTTATGAGGTAGGTACCTACTTTAGGGGTAGGGGAAATAGTGTTTGTATGTGTACAAAAATCATCACAGATCGTGTAAGCAGTTAAAAATACCTACTATGCTATTAATAGTCAAGTGACTTTTTTGCAAAAATATTAAGGCCTAGCATGGTTCTACTATCTTTACATCTTGACGTTTTAAATTATTTTGACAAACGGGATAGCAAATAAGAAACTTTTATTAATTATTATTTGTACTTTTTTAAAGACTTTGACAGTTTGAAAATGCCACAAAGTTTTATCGAACACTTACCGTTGCATGGCCTTTTGATTGACACGTTTTAGGAAGAGATGTCACATTTAGTAGGTACATACATTTATTTCATAACACCAAATTGTTCGGAGTAAAAAAGAACTATTTTTTTTCAAACATTTCAATTGAAAAGTAGGTACCTACTTCCATACCTAGTCTAGAGTTTCGAAATATATCCATGCTAAAATGATCGAATGATTCGATCGTTTGATTTTCGAAAACTATTTGCACGCTAATAAGCGCTTATTTACGTGCTAGCTTTCGATAAAACTCGTACTAGCCCCACTGTATCCACTGCTTGCCGAACGTCACAGATCGATGCATTATTCGGAGATTCTTGAAATTCGATATTGGATTCCTAAAGATAGAGATAGCTACTTATGAACACCGTTAGGTCATTTTGAGTGCCGCAAATCTTCTTTATCGACTCATTGCTATCACAGATATTCGGATGTGATTTGAAGGTAGGTATACCGAATATATCGATCCTTTTGTGTCAAAATATACTTACTGCTTCCAGTTGTATTTTCATTACGTAATTTACTAAATTACCTATATACGTGATGTTTATATACCTAATATTAATACATATTTCTTATCACAATAATACCATAAACATTCACCATACGTAGCTAAATACTTATTTTAATAGATAATAATAATTGTTGCTATAAATTTTAAATCTACAATATAATGTTATATTATCTATGTAAGTATATATACGAGTACATTGTTTTGTTCTATATAAATACATAATGAATTACCATGCACTTTTGTACCTATACAAAGGTGTCAGTAGGTATAGCCGGCGAAACTTAGGTATTGCCTGAGGCAATTTTTTCTAGTCAACCGGTCCCGTCCAATCTGAGACAGGCCAACCCCGGGTAGAAAGTTCAAGTGAAAGAACACATAGAAAAACTCTGAACCGACCGGGAATCCAACCCGGGACCACGTGATCGTCCACGCCTATACAACTAGGCTATTGAGTCGGTACTTATCTAATTTGGAGTTAGTTGGTAGCCTAGTGATTACGTCGCCGACTTTCATACTGTTTCTAAGTGAAGGTCGTGAGTCGATCATAGATGCCGACCATCTTCCTCTTTCACGACACAAGCTTTTATTTGCTTACTTTGAAAGAGTTAAAGAGTGTATTTGTGTTTAGGTAGGTACTTAGATTTGAAGAAAATCAGCGCAGAGGGTGTGTGTGAGAAGGAAATGAAGCAACATATTGCTATAGCAAAAAGCTCGCTCACTCGTCTAAATAAAATAATATGGAAAGACCGAGGAGTGTCCAATCACAAGAAAATGAAATTAATCCGCACCCTATAATATTCCCAATATTTCTCTACGCAGCCGAAACATGGAGAATGGCAGCCCGTGATAGAGCAAGGATCGATGCCTTTGAAATGTGGTGTTGGCGTCGTATGCTGAGGATCCCGTGGACTGCCAAGAGAACAAACGACTCCATTCTTACAGAGCTGAATATCTCTGAGAGAATGTCTGCAGTCGGCGGGTGCTGAGTTTCTTTGGTCACATTGCCAGACGAGAGCCAGATAACCTGGAAAAATTACACCGGAGGCGTTCCAGGCAGAAGAAGCAGAGGCAGATCACCTGCAAGGTGGTGTGACCAAAAAAAAAGGCAACAGGAGGAGACTAGTATATACTCGGCGATGAGGGCAGCGGAGGACAGAGAGGATTGGAGGCGTTTGGTGATCACAACAGGCACCCAGTAGTTCCATGGGTCACGACCCTCAGTTATGAGGAAACGAAGAAGAGAGAGAGAGAGGTACTTAGAATGAGCACAGTTTCATAATTTCAAAAATAAAATTGAGTTTTGTGTATGTACCTACCTAAATATTAATTTTGTACGATCTTTGTGTACAGTAGGTACCCCTATTCTAAGTTTCCGTGATATTTATGCTGGCGTGAAGTAACAAAATTTCGTATGAAAATGTATTTAGCGCCCATACAGAATACTTCAGAAAGGTTTGCAGCCCATACCAAATTCCCGTGGTGTGAAGAGATCAAACAGTTAAAAGAGAGGACACTTGTAGAAAACAAATAATGTACCTACCTTAGACTTAATCTGTTTTCACACGTTTTAAACTCATCAATGCGCTCTCAAAGTTTCTAACGTTCATTAGAATAATGGCTTGAGTTATGATTATATCGAAAGTCATGATGGCTTGCGCTTTATGTGACTCCGGATTGAACCTGCGTTGCAATTTATGCAAAACTTAAGTAGGCATTGTCTTGTGTTCAACTCTCGCCACCAAACCACAAATATGAAATTGTAATAAGCAATAAAACCTTATTTACATTATAACGTCTGTTAACTATGATTTTTGTAGAAGCGAACAGTGCACACCACACTCAATATCGGCATATCTTTAGTCAAAGAGTGACTATTTGGAAATGCATCTTTGTAAACATCATAAAAAAAATTATTTACCCAGTTTGTAAGTATTGTATACATAGTATTAGTGCTTCATTGTAAAATATTTAATTTGGGTAATAAAATAAATTATGAAACACTTCAAAATGTTGTGTATGAAAGCATCTTGCCGCTGTTTATTGGCAATCCTGCTTTTATCATTGGCAAATATTCTTGAGATCAATTTCCAAGGTAGATGAGATGCTGTCGAATCCAAATAGGTAGCCACCCTACCTATGAATCATGATCATCATGATCACCCAATAGTATTGTCCAAAGTTGAAATCAACTCCCTTACTGATCCTAGTTATAATGTGACTTTATCACTCGATAACGAAAAATAATGAAAAGAAGTTCAGAGAACATCATTGACCAACGAAATGGCACATGATAGAAAAGAGGAGATACTACGTATAAGATGGGCCAAGACCGGATGAACTGGGAATAGCATGGAATAAGATCTTCTTCTTCTTCTTTGTCAGCCGTCCCTCCACTGCTGGATGTAGGCCTCTTCCATAGTTTTTCTAAAAATGATCTTGATGCATACTAATTGTCATATATGTATTTTATCATCCCTAAATTATTAAGGACTGTCTATAAATTAAGGTATAATGTACGCCTCATTTGGTAGAAAGCATCCACCTTGCAACAAGCACCGAGCGGAATAAATCGACAATGGAGCTGCAAACAATAGGCTCTAAGCAGACCTAGTGATGATAAATGGATGGTGCATATTACTTTTCTCGGCGAGTAATCGCGTTGTTTAGTAACTCATTATTAGTAAATAAGAGTCTGTGGTCTGCGGTCGTCTGCGAACACAATTGAGCGATGAAACGCATAGCGAAATATTACCACCATTTTGATACTGTCTCTCATTGATGCCATCGTAAATAGGACATCGGATGATTTCAAAGATATGTGGGAAAATAGAATGGGTGGTTTTCTTGATAGCTAGGTGCTTAATAGGTAAGTTTATTACCAAATCAAACACAACAATAGACGATTTGCACCGACGACGCGACGTTCCAATTTTGGTTCATCAAAAGGATGTAATGTAAAGGTTTATTTGAAGTAGGTAGGTACATACCACTAGCCGTAATATAGGTAATGCTAAACTCTTTTTCTAATTTCGATGCTCCTTTTCAAGGTGTCCGTGTGACTAAAATGATGCCAGTGCCACCCACACGTTGAGTCTATGTAAGTTTTTCCAACCGTAAGGGTTTCCAATGCTTATATTATTAAAGTCTCTAAAAATGAATGGAATATTTTTGTCCAAAATTGGTACTTGGTTCCGTGATCAATCTTAGGGTTTCACTTTATTTGTTTCGTATGTTCAGAAGAACATTTGCTGACCAATTTTACTTAAAACGAAAAAGACTCCTAACCTTTCCATACTATGTAATGTAAAATCTTTCAAGAATGCAAAACTTTCAAGTCTATCTGTAACATGAAGGAGTTTTCTTTTCCAATCATGGATTTGAATTTGTATTTATCAATTCTTAGCCGTAATGGGATACATTGTGTTTTAGATCGCGTCATAGGTTTTTGCGAACTAAACAGAAGCTGAGTTAGAACAATAAAATAATAATAAAATAAAACCTACGATGAAATACACTAAGTTGAAGAAGGTAATATGTATTTCATCCAAAAAATGATACTCGTATATATAGGTACTTCACAATATAATATCATAAAACACAGAAAATACAAGTACCTACCTACCAAAATGCATCTCATATCAAAGAGTTTTTTTTCTTTAATAACCTTAGCACACGTGTTGTTGCATGGTGATAAGTAGAAGAAAACAGTAAAAAACGTTGATAACTAAATTTGAATATCAGTTTAGAGATGACCGCAGCTTCTCAGATTTCAGCACGCAACCCCACAGACTGACACTGTTATCGTATTGTTTTTATCACCATCTCCGCCATTATAAATCATTCCAGACTTTTTTTGCTTTCTTTTTTCATCTCCCATTTAGCGAGACTTTTTGTCTCATTTTTATTCCCTTTTTATTCTTTTTTTTTTCCTTCCCTTTTTTATGATTTATAGAGTCCATTTATTCTGAAGGGATGACTTCATGATAATATAAAACAAATAATGGATCATAGTTAGTTAATTTAAAAAGATTAAGATATACTATCGGCCAAACGACGGACCTTGCGAATCAAAAATATCTTAAGTACCTACACTTTAAGAAAATTTTCACAATTGTTTTAAGGGGAAAAGAAAATTTCACTATAATATACCTTCCTATGTAATGTGATATTTTATTGGTAGGAAATAAGTCACGGTAATGGGCGAACTTGAAAGACAAATGGTATTTTTATTCTAGATGTAAATAACGCATCAGACATACCTTTATGATTTATAGGTCTATAAGGGAGTGTTGCATGTTAGCCTTAAGAAGGTATGGGATAAATCAAGGTTAAAAAAGGAAACGATATTGAATTTATAGCAAAAATGAGAAAATGTAAAAAGATAAAACCCAAACATTCATGATTAAGTATTTGGCAGCCAGTAATACTTTCTTTAAGGAATTAGAAGCGTAATTTTGAGGAAACTGTCCAATCTAAGAAAGGGTAGCAACACAATAGTTAAATATCAAAATTTGAATCTTCAAAAAAAATTATATACGTACATTAAAAACCTGATTTGGTTAGGATACTTATATTATTGTTACCAAATGAATGTATTGAATTACCAAATATCTACATATTGCCAAATTTTTCACACAATTTCACTACCTACAATTTGAGGAGAGGTTTCGCAGATTTCTGAAACAGGTTTATTATGACCCATGGGCGAAATATCAAATAATAATATAATGTCACACTGACATCTTTATAACAATTCCTGTGTAATTCTCACGAAGTCACGACTGCAAGAAAAAATAATTCCGCCTTTTTTTCTATCGCAAAATTTTCGAAATATCAATATCAGGATTTTCAACATTTCGACATAATGGCTCCGGGAGTCGTAATCCGGTTTTGACAAAGTTCGACATAAATATCGTCAACAGTCTATGTATAATAGAAGTAGCTACTTTCAATAAAATGACCAGTGTCCAGCAGGAAGGACAATCACTTTCCTATAGGGTGACCATCATTATGAGCAGGAACCTACTTACTTTTTTCCTTTAATTCATTTTCTACACAATTATGATGAAATCCATAAATCCATACAGGAGAGAAAAATATTTCTAATATCTACCTACCTAATGTTAGTTTGTGAAGTTTCCTCCTCATACATTTTGTACGAAAGCCGGCGTTGTAACTTGTAACCGCTTATGGTATCAGATAGACACATAATATTGTTTTATATCTACTATAGGTACCTATGTATACTCTTCAGCTATTTCACAAATAAAATATGTAAGTACTTACCTTAAAAGTTGGTGTATCTTTAACCATTTATACCCTATACGGGTAAGAACACGTAGAATGCCGATTCCGACCCGCGCCGATCGATGCAATAATGTTTCTATGCATTTGAATGGGGATACGCACAGCAAAAGCTGAAACCTGCTTTCCGGCATGGCCATTTAAATGCATTGAAACCATAGACAACAATCTTTGAGCCGGTCGGCGCGGCTTATTTCTACGTGATTTACCCTAAGTTAGATGACAAAAATACTAAAAATAATCAAAACTCTCAAATAACGCATATTGAAGTATGTATTTGGATATTTCCGCTTAGTTGTTGTACTTTCTGGAACAAAATTTAGATTTTAGCCGCTGTCCTGGATTGTGGTTATTGCACTTTGAACGTCGTCCGGAGGAGATAGAAATACTATACTAAACCATTTTATACTCGTACAAAGTTATTGGCAGTTTATTATAGTCATTTTGTTACGGTCACCCTACAGAAATGCCCACTGCACCTCGCTTTATTGTAAACTCGATTCCAAAATATCAATACAAAAAGGAATAGCTATTTCACGAAATAGAAATAATTCCCCATGCACAATTGAAACGTGTTTCGCAACCTAAACAATATCCATCAGCCAATATGTACAGTAGTCAACCTTCCGATCCCGATTATTTCACAATAACATCCTGGATAAAGGGTGACTTCCTCTTGCTGACAAAGAGGAAGAATCCCTTGCCTGTCATACGAATAGCAACCTGTTTGGAAGGTCAGGTTTTGTGAGATTCTGCAAAATGGACAAGTTCATAGAGGCTCCAACGATTTTTCATTGCAAAAAGCTGTGTAATACCTACATAATTCAATCATTAAATTTTTTTATTAAATTTGTATCTACATACCCGAAAATCGATGGGAAAGTTCGCTAATATCCCTGACAAACAGGTTTAAAAGTTAGTGAGTAGGTAAATTAGGTATATAACCTAACTATACTTATACCCACTTCAATAATTTTAACTATAGATATAGAATTAAATCCTTTCTTGCGCATCTATATAGCTGCTACAGCATAGTGATAATATAATAAGTAAGTAGGTACTTACCTTTAAATTCTGAACTTCTCACAAATATTTGGCAAATTTAATTTGAGTTTCAAAACGAATCAACGTACCTAGCTGTAAAAGAGGCGCATGGCTGATTATCGTGCCAATAACATGCGTATGCTTCTGAAGTTAGTTTAAAAATACATTTTTTTAAAATTATTGTGAGCTATGCCGATTTTGTTTTTAGTATTTTTTATGATAGTTTCAAAACATGTTTACCCTAGCAGCAAAACCTGTCGGACGACAGGCTAAATCAGTTTTATCGTCCCTCAAAGGGTCCCAATTTAACTTGATATACCACGTTGAGAACTATGTACAATTTGACATTTCTACCCGTAGCAACAGTTGTATGTAGGAACCTTTGATCAAGCATTGAATATTTCTTCGATAGTATAGGTAGGTACCTACCTAATATTACATATAAATAAAACGTAAATACATAGTTACGGATGAATTTAACCAAATGTTAGATATATTTGATTACAAAGTAGGTACATGAAATGACAGCAGTCGCAGTCTTTAAATTTGTCTGCTCTCTGTTGTATACATGGGGTTTTTCGACATGTTGACCATGTCGAGAATTCTCATGATTAGTAGTTTCGGAGACTTAAACATTACCACCTATAATGGCGAACGTTGTTAACGTAAAGTGCTCACATTAAGCCAGCCTTCGTAATAACAGTAGAAGACGGTCGTAAGCCCGTAGTGGTTTGTTTCATTTAAAAATCGAACATCAGCAATGAATTTTTAGAGTCATTAGTTGTTACATATTCGTTTACTTTAATTGTTTCTTTTTTTTTTTTCAAAGTATATAACTTCCGTCATCAGTTCAGTTAATAGTTATGCTATTATTATTTTACATCGTACATAATTGTGTACAGTAAAATCTACAAATTAGTAAAGTTAGAATAAGATCTCAACTAACTTTGATAGTACCTATGTACCCAGAGGTAACCTCAAAAGGATCAGATTATACAAAATATAACATAACCCCGAGACAAAGTCCGATGATTGGAAAATGATAATCAAATCCTTATTATAATATTGAATATTAATACCAGCGATTGCAATCTATCCTACGGGAGCCTGCGCTATTGTCCCTTGCCGTGTGCTTCATCATAAGGGTGGATTGCCAAGATCGTGAACAATGATTAGTGGGGATATCAGCTATACGTTGCCGGTTCTCGGGTTTCTTGATAAACATCGACCCTCGTATTGGACGAACAATACAATAATAATATAACACTGCATAATATGTAATGAAAAAGATATTTAATTAAAATTTCATCATCAAAATTCACATTAGGTAAGTTTAGTTTTTCAAAAATTCAAATGATGGCTTCATTCAAATGAATTAATAAGAAACAGTTCGTATCAGGATGATTATTCACGAAAAAGTTTAGAACTAACTAGTGAAATATTTGAAAATTAAGGGCCCATTCTCTCAAAATAGCAGTTACTGGCAGTTTAAAACTTAGGTACCTAATCGATTTTACTTTGTAATGATTCCGCGCTTCTTAACATACCGAACTGAAATTTACCTTTTATTGTAGAATGAAATTTTATTGAAATAGTTTTGCAGTTTAGCTGCGAAAAAATGTGAAAATAAAATCTTAATAATGGTTGGAATTAGTTTCATTCACCTTAACAGATTTTCTGTGCAAACGAAACCTTAAGTAATTACCTAATTAATCAAGTTTAGACCGCACTAAACTTTTTCGTGAATACAATACCCCAGGAGAAAGACGATGGGCTAATCTGATCCAGCAGATCTAAATAATGAAAAAGAAGAATATGGAAACATTGTATTCATATCAATTGGAATATACCCACTGAAACAACCATTTCGATACAAAAATGACTTTGAAAATGTGCGAATTTAACATTAATATACAGACAGTGAAATTGATACAAAAATAAGACAGTACATATACATTACGAAACGTACACCACTGAAGTACCTATATGCATTTGAACTTATACACCAGTGAAGTATATACATTTAAGTACTCGGCTCAGATACCTAGAAAAGAGTAAAGAGGATAATGCACTATTTCTGCTTGTTCTGAGAAAGAGTAGGAGCAATCTCAAGTAGGTTTGCTCGCACTGGTCGGACTCTCAATGTGATAGCAAATGCTCAATAACAGACCTTTTAAAAACCTGCTGGGAAGAATTGTATAAGTTGACGGTCTTAAAAAAAGCATTGAAATTTGTACATGATCTTTGAAAAAAAATGAACTTTGAGCGTAGTTAGTACTACATCTAGGCATTCTGAATATTGGTGGTGATCTTGTGGATCTTGAAGATAATCATTTTTAAAACGTTAGGTATAAAATGATTTTGGAACAAAATAACTAAACATCAACATATTCCAAAATGTAGAAAATGAGTGTTAAAAAGGAATGAAAAGACTGTATGAGGAATCGTATACCAGTGGAAGAAGAGAAGAAGGGTGTCAAGATTGTTAAAAAGGTAGAGGTCTGTTCTCCCTATCTAGTCCTTTAGAGACAAAACAAAAAAGTCACCTTCAGACCACACTAAATATCCATTTAATCCGTTACAATTGTAAGCTATACAATTTTATAACTATATAAGAATATTGTCAAAAAAAATCAAACCACATCTCGTACAATACAAAATACAACAATATCATGTCGAGATAAAAGATGCAAAGGGTGAGATTGCCGTTTGGCTTCAAATACTAATAGAGTCCTAATGATGAAGGGGTAAACACTCAATGACAATATTAGGTATACAAGTAGGTACAATAATTTATTAGGATGTAATTCGACTCCTCAAGCACCCATTTTCACTCTTTTTTAATCTTTTTGTAACATGAAGAGGATGGTGGTGGTATTTTCATTTTTGGGGGGTGCGTTTTCTAACAAAATCTTTTATTTCAAAACATAAAAATTTTCTAGTAGGTATAAAACGCGTGGCAGCTATTTTTTTACCAAGTTTAAATTATTTATTTATTGTAACATAAATTTATCCCTTTTATATAATTGTACTGGATAAAAGTTTGATAATACTGTATTACTCATTGTTCTCTATATGAATGTAGTAAGTAGGTGCTGGTAGGCGAGCATAGCCTATATTCTATATTATGTCAAAAAAAAATCATTGCAAGAGTTTTGGTACCATCGCATAAAGTTCGTCTCTACGTGGACGGCTCATCACTTTTTTTTACACTTATTAGAGTTAGACATCAATGTTAAGGATGCTTAATGACAGTTGTTCCAAAACGCTGTTCTTCTTTAATAGAGTTCCGATAATGCACCTCTTATTCTGTGTTCCATGCTTTCGAAGCATAGAATTGTACATGGTAAGGGAGGATGTCACCAATATAGCACGGAGAGCCTCAAAATTTCAAAAAAAATATGTATGTACTTACCTAGTAAAAAAAATCCTGAGCATTCTACGAGTAAAAAAAAATTAACGGATTTCTTAAATCATCTTGCAAAATAACTAAAAAAGGAGCTAAAAAATTATAATAAATACACGTATAAAAATGTTGTCACAGCCAATCAATATCTTTTCAGCTCTAGAAAAAAATTGTAACAAATAAAAAAAAACGTAGGTAATAAATAAATTTGATTATTTGTTCATACACTTGTGAAATTGTTGAATTCGAATAAAAAAAATGTCTTAAAAAAACTATACATTGTCACTTTTTTTATCTTTTTACAAAATTTCACGCCTGTGTGTTGTCAGCTAATCCACAAAACATTGATAACTCGCAGAGGAGATGACCTATTGAACTTTGAAGAAAAAAAAATCTAAACATTTCAATTGACGAAATTGTCGTTTGAATACATTTACTCGGAAGTGTATTGGAGTAGAATCGATTCTTTTGTATTCAGATATATGTCAACCTTATTTCCATAATATTATTTTTATTTTACAAAACTTCGATTCGAAATTCAAATTGTTATTATAAATCACAGATTAAAGAAAATCGTCATGGGAATAGACAAGTTTATATTTTTAAAAATAAAATTTGTAATAATGTTTCGCAATTTATTATTTATACCTAGCTGCAAAGACATTATTAAATTTATTATTTAATCCCCCGACAGAGTGGACAAAAGACAGTTTGGAGTTTATTCACGCAGGGGTGAATTATTTTGAATTCGGACAAAAGGTCGCAGAAGGCTATTTGCAATTATTTCTTCGGTATGGAAACAGAAAGATGTCCCTTAAGGTATGTACGTACACACCTGCATTCTTTACTTCTGTTATTTTTTGTACCTTTTTCCACAAAAAGGGTCGATATATTATGAATAAGGTACCTAATCAACATAAGACAAAACAAATAATTTCACCATAGAAGTTCAAATTAAGTAAGCTTGAGCCTTTTTGTGTAAATTTTCAATTTAACCTTAACAATAATGAACATATTATTCATATCCGGATGCCAACTACATGGCAGCAGTCGCTATCTATTAAAGATGGATGCTTTAGTTCTTCTTAAAAATCTCCAACAGATGGCTCTATATCTCATTAATTACTAAAATATAATATCTAGGTACGGGTACGTGTTACTTGTTACATACATAATATATTAGCGTCGGGCCAGTTGGCCCAGTGGCTACCGTCTCTGTATGGGAAGACTAGAGACGCAGGCTCGAATCCTGCCCCCCCCCTGGGATATTTCGACATGTTGAAAATTGTCAAGATTTGAACATTACCACCGTAATATAACACGGCAAACGTTATAAACGTAAAGTGATCACACTAATGGTCTGCTCTCCTCTTGACGAGGCACTTCTCCCTAGGAACCCAGTGCATTAGCCAGCCTTCGAAATAACAGTACAAGTCTGTCAAGAGCCCGTAGTGGTTTGTTCATACCATTTAAAATCGAACATCGTTAGTGAATTATCCGTTATTAGTGGATATAATATGTTGTAAATGTTCCATTGCATATATTGACTGGTATTCTCAAATTCACGTTCCAACTCAACGCAAGAAGCTCTTGCTTAGAACTTAATCGGTTGCCAGTAGTTACGCATCTAATGTATTGGATAAAACATTTTCAGAATACAGAAATGGCAAAAGTTTCAATAAAAATTGGATACGACGCAACTCAATCGTCTGTTTTTCATTTCAGAATAATAGTCATTATCATTATTATCGTTTGATATGAATTGTCTAACGACTTCACATCATGAAACAAAGTTTTCTTTTATTGTATGAGAAGTTATTGCTGGCAATTCACATTCAATGATGATGACATCATCCAATATGGAATTGCCTCAAGACGTAAAAACCCAATCTTAACAATTCTATATAGAATGGAATTTATTAATTATTTTATCAACAAGCTATAATTGATTATTGTGATAAAAATCAATCAATTCTTCGTTTGTGACTTAGAGAGGCAAGAGAACACAGTGTTAGAGAGTTTTCTTCATTTCAAAAACCTGATAGGAGAGAGACAAGAGCACTTTTTTCCCAACCGTCCACCTCCTCTCTATTACGCGTTCTTTATATGGTGGTACCAACGTATTCCCATATTTCTTCTTAAAGACATTTTGTTTGATATGTAACTACACTTATTTTTTTTAAATTCATTATAATATCATTAAAATAAGAAAAAATACAATGATCCTTGTGGCGACATTATACAAATACGATCTTTCTTCTTCTCTGGTTTCAATCCTAGGATTGGCTTGCAGCAATTCCCTCAATTCTTCTCCTCCATTCTTCCCTGTCTTGTGCGGATCTTTTAAGTTCTTCATATGATTGGCATCGCACGTCCACCAACAGGTCCTCCAGGTACTCTCGGCGTGGGCGTCCCCTAGAGTTTGTCCCCTCGGTCATACGATCTTTACAGTAACAATAATTACAAATACGATCTGTATATTTATAAATTTCGTCGGCTTTCGCACTGTTTCGTGCGGAGGTTGTGGATTCGATCCCAGGTGCCGACCATCTTCCTCTTTCACGACACAAGCATTAAGTAGCTTACTGTGAATGAGTCAAAGAGTGTATTGTGTTAACATTGAGTGAGCACAGATTCATAAAAAAAAATCTGTCAAAAATATATTGACGTAAAAATAAAAATAATAATAAACTAAATCATATTTGCCTGTTTTTTTCTACCTTTCTTCGCTTAAAAGAAGAACATTTAAGACACCCGACCAGTGAAAACAAAAAAGTCTTGTGTCTGGTCGGGGGCAATTTATAATCTTGCAAAAATATAATTAAAATTGTCTTAATAGGCTAATTTCAAAAAGTGAATTAATATTTGATGTCATATTTATGTATTATTAATAGGTATGGATCATATGAATAAAAAAATAAGGTTAGGTAGTATGTATAAATACCTACTTGAAGCGCATGTATGCGCCCATCATGAGAGAGATTTGATCTCGGTTATGTCATCTCAGCTGGGTTCCCTATTGACACAATATTTATGGGATGACTATAATAGTAGCTCCCTTTTTACATAATAATAAAAATACCTATAAGTTTACCTTATTCCCTCAAATAACCACACATCAAACTACCCCTAACATATAAATAATAATAACTCAACTTTTCTCTGCCGATCCTTAGTCAAAATGGTTGATCGTTCATATAGATGAAAATTGTTGATGAACAAAACGATAAAAACTTTTTTACATTTCGCAACGTTTTGTTATTGTGTTTCGGATCCGAGTTGTGTCCGTCAAGATTTGATGGTGGATTATATTTGCATAAAGCAAAATTGAGGGATATTTTCGTAAAGGAAAAAAGCGAGATTATTATTATTTTTATTCGGTGGACATTGACGGACATAATTCAAGGCAGGAATAAGTTAGGGTGACAGGGATAAGTGGACAGGATTCTAATGCAATAAATCATAAAGTTTGCGGGACACTGGATAAACAGTTCGTATCTAATCGAACAGCTCAGGGACTATCCATTATTGTTGCCATTCCTATCCTATCCTATCTGTCCTTATTTTTACAATGTTATTAAATTTATGCATGAGAAAAATACACCGTAGCTTACCTATAATATGTACATATTTTAGGTAGGTACATCTATTTTAATTTTCGTTCTAGCTTGGATATACAACCGAAGATTTCAAAGCACACAATGAAAAAAAAACTTTTCTTTAAGTATAACGAGAACACGATACGGCACGAGATCAATGGTCTAACTTTTTTAATGCCTGCGTCCTATTTGACCTTTATGGCTATGAATCCTGGCGCCCAAGGTGTACCAAGAACACGCGCTTAACGTTTGAAGAGCAAGTGTCTTCGACGAATGCTGGACATCCGCTGGCATGCCATTGTACCGAACACAAAGGGTCAACTCATTAAATAACGGACAGTAACCTGGCTGGACCATAATTTGAGAAAGCCCACAAAATACTTAAACCTTCTTAGTCACAACTATCTACCACTTGGATTGCAACGGCAGACGCGGAAGACCCCTCCAAACTATATGTAACGAGACGGGTATTTTTGGAGCCTTTGTCGACTGGGATAAAGCTGTAAGAAGAAACTGCAGGGGAAGAGATAAGGCGGCATGGCGAGGACTTGTGGAGTCCTTATACTCCATCTTGAGAGCGTACATGGAAGAAGAATAAAAAAAGAAAGTCGGGTTAATGCGAACGCTTATAACTTGAAATCGGTTGAACGGATTCTTCCGACATTTTGATTTGTGGGATTCTCCTCCGCTACAGATAACAGAATAACTAATAAAAAGTTGAAAAATTCATAAGAAATAATATATCTAATATTAGAGTTTGTATGGAACAGATTTCCTGCGACACCAACGCCATCTATGAACAATTCTATAGCAACAAAATTATTATTTACCTGACATTGCCGAATCACTCGAAAACGAGTGCAGAGCTAAAAAGACATTTGACATTAAAAATATTGGTACGCAGATTTTTTATGGAATTTTTTTCTAGCTTTCAGAAATAATTTTTCAACATTTAAACATTTTAAACGTATTTTTTTTACCTAAATCACAATATGAAATCAATATTCATATAGTAAGAACTACAGGACAACGTCTGTGGGGAAAGCTAGTTAGTTATAAACCTTCATAAGATAGAAGCTGAAGAGGTTTCTCTAGATAAAAAAAAAAGAATGGATGACCGTACTCGTTTTTTTACATGAAATATTATTTGCCTCAGATTATTCGCGATTTTTAATTAGGTATGTCTGTTATGGATGTTAAGAGAGGTCCAGACCCTTCCCTTATATACGCACAAGATCACAAGGATAAAATAACTTACTTTAATAGTTGTAAGTAGGTACTATTTAGCGTAATGTTTTGGAAATTTTTGGAGAAGCGATGAAAAAAGAGAGAGGGTTATAAGCATATCAAGCTATGAGTAGCTGAACTGCACAAAACATTTTCATTTTCCTACAATATTGTGAGAAGCTAGCTATTTAATGTTTATACATTTTCTCACAATATGAAATGGAGTTTTTGTTACTACACCTTAACAGAAATCCTATGTTAAACAGTGTAACTATTTATCATCGGAATCGTCCAGAGGCATATTACGCCCGTGGACTCGGGAGTCGGGACTCCAGGATGTAATAATCGACATTTCATAAAAATATGCACTCCTTTTACGGTATCCTTTCTTCCCGCATAATATCCTCATTCCGTACCAAATAAAAGTCAATGAAGGAAAGGATATTTCTAAATGATGGGAATAAAATGATAATGCATACGGCATTATCATAATGCGTAATAGAAACGTTTTTTTCATTTCTTTTAATATAAAAAAATCTTTTTGGAGTGAATTGTCATTGAGAAAAAAATATATGTACCTACATAATGTGTGAAACTGTTACGTATTATGTAGGTAGGTACATAAAATGAAACTTTTTGCTTTATGTAAACGAAACAGCAAGAAGACAATCGTAAACCCGCATTGGTTCAAATTTGAGGAAAATTACCATCAATTAAATGTATTAATTTTAACATGACGGGGAACAACAGCTGAATTGTGAAGATCGTGATCGTGATGCAAGGGTCCCAGAGAGACGCCGGCCACCAGGATGGCCCCCAATGAGGTAGGAAAATCTGGTCTTCATCATCACAGGAGCCTAATTTGAAAAAAGAGGAATAAAAAAGTTAACATCAAATCTATCCGAAGTGATTGGTAAGATGGCGGTTGTTTCGTTCTGGAAGTCGTGGGTTCGATCCCAGGTGCCGACCATCTTCCTCTTTCTGAATTAAAGAGTTTATTTGTGTTGACTTTGAGACTACAATATTCATTTATTTTAAAAAAAATCTATCTATGGCGCTACAACTAGAGATGGGCACTATAACGACAGCTGAAAAGTATTAGATAAATAAAAATAAAGCCGCTAAAGTTATTTATATTATTAAACAATATTTGTAAATAATATTAGTTGCACAAAAATAATAGCTAATATTAAGCAATAATAATAGCCTACCTCCATTTACATGACAGCTAATATTAGTTGACTGAAAATATTAGGCTCGCGCTCATTATATTGAATGACCTTTTTTTCGATAAATCATACCTTTTCAAATACCAAATTTTATAATTACCTTTTTTTAGGAAAATGTTAAGTTTCCAGATACCAAATCTTCATTTAGGTTTGTAAAATAAAAAAGCTTTTGATAATAACGTTAATTTCAATTAATGAAACTGCTATAACGTTTTTTAAACCGTTATTCCAACCTCTAGCTACAACCCATTGTGGATTTGGCCTCCTCAAGTAGTCGTCGCTATTCATCCTGTCAGCCGTCTTACGACGCCAGTTCGTTAGACTTAGGGATTGCAGATCTCTCCCAACGCATCAATCGAACCATCACAACTTGGGATTGCCAACACTCCTTATTAAAGTCTGGCTTTTAGAGTGTTTGTCCATTTTCTCTATGTACCCCAACCAGCGAAGACGGTATATCAAGATGAATTTACTGATGATTATGCCGGATTCGCCATCTTCCGTAGATTGGTTATCATCAAATATGTAGTCCTGGAAAATACCCTTAGAATCTATGGAATATTAGAATGTTTATATATATAAAATAGTAGATCGTGTTGTGGGTAGGTACCCTTATGGACTTCTACATTCTACTCAAGTTGAAAAAAATATGGTGAGGTAGAAGACATGGGAGACAATGATATGAGTCTGTTAAGGGGCGCACACTGGCGACTATTGTTTGAAGAAAGGGGAGATGAAAAAATTATATGCGAATATAAAGTATTGACCACAGGATATAAATCAACCCTTATAGGAAGGAAATAGGTACATACCTACCTAAAAGGTTGAAGATAGGTAGCCACATACCTAACTGATATTGTGGGATATGAATCTCTTTGAGGATAAAACTTTAAGAATACTTTAACATATGTACGAACATAATAATCAACTTAGTTTAAGGCCATAAATTAATGCTGTTTCTACTTTTAATGTTTAGTTGTCCTCTGTAATGTGTTTTGTTAAAATAAATAAATAAATAAATAATGTAAAATAATATGTAGAACAATATACCAGCTATATAGGTACCTACCTAAGTAACAAAGTGCACGCAGATTAGAATAGTATTATTATTATGTTCATATGAAACGGAAGTTAGTATAGGTAGGTGCGTTATGTGTGTATAAGAAAGCGAGTATGTTCTCAAAGTACCATAATAGTACCACAGTGTTATTTGCATAAAAATCACTTCCTGCTATTTTTCATTAACCTTTTGAACTGCTCTTTTCAGTGGCGTACCTACATACATTTTGCATATACAAAAGGATACTCAAAAATCATATAAGGTATATTGACAGCTATTCTGAAAATCCGACCCGATCGAGTTGTTTCGGATACGACACTATAACATAGTGTGCAGACAAAAATAATAATTTTGTAATACTAATTTATAATATTTCACTACATTTTTACATAAAAACACGCCTTTTCTAATAAACAAAATCTGATTAATTTTTTTTTAAATTATTTTTTTACTTTAAATTGAAATGTAAGCAATCCATTACAAGATACTTGGTAGAACTTTTCTAAATATTTCTCTAAAAATGTATTCCAATTTATCATTAAATAACGCTCCAATCAATTCATGTGCCATTTTTAACATAACAACAACAACAACACTCCCTTTTACACCCCACTCAGGGGCATAGGGAGGCAACAAGAGCTCTCCATTGCGCTCGATCTTGAGCAATGTTTATGACCTCCTCCCACACCATGTCCATGTCCCTCAGCTCTGCTTCGAAGGAGCTGATCACAGTGTGAGAGGGTCTTCCTCGTCTTCGGGACCCTGATGGGAGGAAGAACAGCGCTCTCCTCGGCCAACTGTCATTCGGCATCCTTAACACATGTCCCAGCCAAGTCCATCTCCTCCCCACAATGGTAGAGGTGATGGGTTCACGCTGGGTGCACCGGCGTATAGCGTCGTTCGTGATGCGGTGGTACCATCTTACGCTCAGAATTCTCCTTAGGCCATCTCCATTTCAAAAGATGAGACTTTTTGTGCCTGGGCTTTGGTCAGGTGCCAGGACTCATACCCATATAGGAGAATGGGCAACACACACGCATCAAACAGTTTACATTTCGTCTCGACACTAAACGCCGATGCTTTCCAAATCTTGGTCATTTTTAACATACAATATGAAAACAAGATGATAAAACACGAGTTATGACTTGGTTGGAAAGCAAACGGCAGCGAAATGAGCGTTGAGGAGTTATCCGATAGTGTTGCGACGAATGCAACCCGCTGTCCGACGTTTCATTCGGATGAAGTTGGTTGGTAGGTACAATATATAAAAAAAATAAAAACAAAAAAAATCTGCTACATTGTTACCGCACTGTCCCGCGAGTTGGTGTTCCACTCGATTTCCGTATTGGATCAGTAATAACCATCAATGGTGTAACCGTATTGGCTGGTGAGGCGAGGTAGATACCTAAATGCCACAAAAATCTTAATTATTAGGGGTTAACCGAGGGTGGAGAGGATAAACATGTAAAATATGCGCGGCGAGTTAAAAAAAAGGGACCAAGAAACCGAAAAAAACACGAAGAGGTGCAAAAAACTAAAACACATTTTGAACTTCCTTATTAAATAAAACAAAACGTGAAGATTACCATTGAAATTTGTCACTAAATTATTGGAATCTTTACTATATTGTGCATGGAGCAGCTTGAACGAGTATTTTGTACATCCGGATCATATAAGTTTACTTCAATAATACATTTACATATTCTTTAGAAATGATTTGACCGTTCCCATCACATTACCCGATCGTAGTTTTTGTCATTAGGTATTTTAAAAAAATATTCATCTTATACATCTAGCCTTTACTATGGGATATGCTTGGTTGGGATATGAGTGGTTGTAAAAATGTAAAGTGGGTCTACCGGTTCAGCCGTCGACTTTCGTTCTAAAGGTCGTGAGTTCGATCCTCGGGGCCGACCATCTTTCTATTTCACTACACCAAGCTTTGCTTTCTGTGAAAGTGAAAGTGTTTTTGTGTTCACTTTGGTTGTCCACAACGCTAAATATTCATGGATTCTTGTGCCGTTCTCAAGACTATTGCTGTAGTTGACTTAAAATAGAAAAAACTATGTAGGTAGGTATTTGATTTTAATGATTTCTTGGTTAGCCCAGTAACTATAGCGTCTCTGGTTAGGGATGAGGGTTCGTTTCCCATGATTTCGTAATTTCTGAGATATCGATGAATTTGACTACCTAAATGACGAACGTTGTTAACGTAAAGTGATAACACTGGGGAGCGGTCTGTCGTCTGACAAGACGGCAATCTTTCAAAATTGTGACAATGTTTTTGTTACTACGAGCTACGGTAGCAATAGTGGCACTGACACATTCACCGCTGTTTAAAGCAGAGGTTAGTACCTACCGTATGCTTAGAAAAACAGATAATAAGACAGTATTCGAAACGGCAGTAGAAAACCAACACCACCTATATAAGAAGGCCTTAGTGCTGGCGGCCATTTTTTCCTCTCGCGTCACCAGGCCGCCGGCGTGTAGACGGATATAGCGTACAGGTAAGTGCGCATACAGATATAGGCAAGCGAATGCTGGGCCTCACGATGTGACGCAGCACTAAGGCCTTCTTATATAGGTGGTGTTGTAGAAGACGGTCGTATGCCTGTGGTGATTCAATTCAAATCAAAATTACCAACTAGCGTACGGAGTACCTACCTATGTGGTAATTTTATCGGTTGATGAAAAGTTATATAACAAATAACTACCATTGCATAAACAGGGAACAGTTTGCTATTTATTTATTTTATCTTTAGGTATATATTCATAGCTGAAGATTATGAAAGTATAACGGTAATAGGTAGTGATAGCCTGAAGAGTATGATATTATATAACAATAGGTAGATATACATACATATTAGAATTAGGTATACCCTATAGGTAAATAAATACACAAAGATAGCCATCAGTCAACCGGGTGCACTTCTGATCTCCTGGTAGCTCATGTCTATTGTAGACTAATATTACTTCTTACTATTGTCAAACAATGCAGGTTTTATCTTCTCAATCTTTCGAAGCAAATGATAATCGTATGTTAACGGAAAGTGGGGCTGTATCGCATCGGAGAATCGTCTCTTAAGAATACAGTGTAACCCGATACAGTATGTTTACAGAAAGAAATAATAATACCTATTAGTACAGTTATCGCAGACCAAAATGAAGAATATCATTATACAGAGACAAGATAGACAGAGCAAGAATTAAAATGTATGCTACCTACTAAATAACAGAAATAAGAAATAAGATTTGAAATTTTGTAAATAGGTACGTCGCTGAAAATGTTTAAAAAATAACGTGCCTATAATATGAAAGTAGGTATTCGAATCTTCTAGACATTTTGCGGTGAAGGAAAAAATAGTTATCAAATCTTCGTTATGTTCCTAACTGAAAAACTGGAAAGCTGTTCTTTGCGGTCTGTGATCATCAGACGGTCTGTTCCCAAAGACGACCTTAGAGACCGATCTCCAAGAAGAAGTTATCCAGTAAACAGTTTTTATAAAACCAATTAATTGTTTGCAAATTCGTCAGTAAGACATGCATGAGAAGATGGTATTGTAGGTACCTGGTACATACATATTATATAGGTAGGGGAGAGCGGGGTCTAAAGTAACGCGGGTCGGAAGTAACAACGTCCATATTTTCTACAGTGTACATGTGAATTTAAAATGAACCAACTCTAACAAACCGCTACACACGTTCCCTATCCATGCAGGATCACGGCACACAGTGGTCCCACAAAGAAATTTAGGGCGCCAAAATTAAAAAAATGAAATGTACCAGAGAGAAAAACTAGCTATGATCTGATGTACTGTGACCTTGAAGGCTTCTAGTACCACATATGACAACTCGCTCGAGGTACGTCTCGTTGCTATGGAGACGCCATAAGATGGTGGTTATCTAGAGCAACTGGTATTGTCAATTTGTGTGTGTTTTTCAAGCGCGTTTTACAGTGCCTTGTTCCGGTATTTTAAAATTAATAAACATGGTGTTTTATTGATTTTTTCTCGCTGAATACGAATATGTGCTCGTTCATTACTGTAATTTAATCGGTAGTCTGGAAATTTGCATTTGAAGTAAGTACTTTTTAGTCACTTTTAACTGGCTATATGTAGTGTTACAAAATTTTCCCATCCTTTCCCATAAAAACTTTTGAGATAAAAGTTTCTCCTTAAAGCCAGTACTATCACCTACATCACTTACATTTCCCCCGTTTTCCCCCCAAATCCTTAAAATTTGATTTATACTACTAAATTAGTGATTACTATTGTGTAAATTTTAGTTCTTCAAGCAATCATGTTTTTTATTATAGAAATTTAATTTGAATGCTCAGGAGACGTTGGTTGTACCTACCTAACTATGCACAGCCTTGCGGGAGATACCTGTTATTGGAGCACTGGAGATTATATGTTTTTGTTTCATGGTTTCTTTGTTTTTCTTGTTCAGTGCTCTGTTGGTGCCTCTTATATAAATCAATAAATTCAGTTAAATAAAACTTGCTAAAAGAATAATTTGATTCTTCTTTGTATTTTGATTTTACTTCTCAGGAAATGTAATTAATAGATAATGGAACTTATTTCCCACACCCAGAGATATTTTAGACTTGCAACGCCATACAAATTTTATTAAAAAACTGTCCATCATAAATAGGGGTGCTATCCTTTCTAATTTGTCACCTGATAACAGAATACAATAGTTTACTCTCCATCTCTTTTACTTGCATGTTTCTTGTACTATCTGTATCTTCCACTTAGGAACAACATGCGAAAAATTGAAAAGTCTAACTGTATCTTTCACCCCAAAAACAACAATGAAGAAGTGGAGCCAGAAGAAAGCTCAGACGAAAGTACAGACTCAAATGTATATCATCTAACCACATCCGAGGAATCTGACTCGGTTTAAAATGTTTCTATGCGTGCATATATTTGTAAAATTATAAGTTGTTTTATTTCACCCATTTTTTTCAATTTGTATAATTTAAGTTTATAAATGACCTCATCACTTTGAAAAACATTTCAATCCCCCAGAAAATTTCAAAATGAAAGATTTGCTCCCCTTCCTTGGTCACATTTTTTTCAAAAATATATCAAAAAATGGACTCAGCGCCTAAAAAAATTGATATCCCACACGAAAAATTATAAAATTTTTAAATTGCCCTCCCCCCTCCCCTTGGCACCCAATTTGGATTTTTGCAAAAATAAGTCTAAAAATGGACTCAGCGATACAAAAAACATATATTTTGATACTCCACATGAAAAATTCCAAAACATTAAGATTTGCCCCCTTTCCCTTGGCACCCAATTTGGTTTTTTCGAAAAAATAAGTCCAAAAACGGATTCAGCGATACAAAAAACATATATTTTGATACCCCATACGAAAAATTTCAATATATTAAGATTTGCCCCCCTCCCCCTGGCACCCCATTTGTTTTTTTCGAAAAAATAAGTCCAAAATCGGATTCAGCGCTTCGAAAAACCCCCATACACCAAAAATCAGAATTTTGGCGCCCTAAATTTCTTTGTGGGACCACTGTGCGGCAGCCGTCGTGCAGTCAGGGCGAGTGCGCTGTCATCTTTTGTGTTTTTTGACATCACAAGTATTTTTTTAGTGTTGGACTATTTTTGTGAAAACATACTCAAAATTCGTATAACCAGTCTACGTAAGTATTTATTTTTTAACATCTTAGATGTTATTTTCGATATCTATATTTAGATTCGACTTAAACGGAGCAGTTTATAAATAATTTGGTATTAATTCTAAAAAATATGTTTGGGGTCCAAAGTAACAAAAATCACGGGGTCCAATGTAACTGTTACTTTGGACCCCAATATATTTTCTTACTACAAAAAATGGTCGATATGGTCATAAGTAGATTGTAAGCGAATTCGCCTGTCAAGCAAAGGTTCGATGCCTGCTGCTGGCTATTACTTCAAGGTACCAGTTTTTTGTAGTACCTCTAAATTTTTGTTGTCACTCAACTTTTTTATGTTTTAAATTATTTGAATTTAGGCAATTTATTTTGTGATAATTACAAAACAAATATACATCTGTGATTACCTATTTATTATAGAATGCCTAGAAGTAAACCCAGAAAATCTACGTTGCTGATCAATCAGTGTACGAATTCGCCACTCTAGATCTCCTTGATAATAAAATAAGCGTAAGAGAAGCGGCAAAGAATGTGCATTATGTCACGTCAGTTTGGGCAGATGTGCCCGTGCTCGTTTCAAGTCCCTCTGATCGAAAAGCTTTTAAATCATGCTCAATGCCCGTACTCATTTCAAGTCCATCTGATTAACAAGCTCATTCTTCGGCCATCTCAAAGCAAATCGATACTTCCAATAAATACGTTAGACGAATCGGGACCAAGTGGACTATAATAATTTTTGCCTGTGCTGGTTCTTGCCCAAAAGCAAGCCCTAAACTTCAAGCAAATATTGTAAGGAATTAGAGAAAATCTGCGATCACACCCCTGAAAAACTGACTATTGAGGAAGAAAGTTTGAATAGCAAAGCTAAAAGACAAGTGTTGGAGTTTAAAACGACAAAGAAAAAGATAAAAATTAAACAAATATAAAAATCTACAATAAACAAGCCCGAAGAGGATTCTACTGACGATATTGAAGATGAATGGTTGTGCATAGTGTGCATCGAGCTATTCACATCATATTGATCAGGAAAGCAATGGGTTCAATGTCATGATTGTTAACATTGGGCCCAAGAGCAATGTACCCCAGTATTATGATAATGGTTTTCATAGAACGTAAGTGTTTTTTTATAATCAAAATGGTTTCAAATCCTGGTATTCTATCCATTTGTACAACTGTTACTTTCGACCCCAATAGGTGTTACAACTGACCCTGCTAGCGGGGTCGGAAGTAACAGTTGAGGCATCTTTGTAAATCCTCCATAATTCTTAAATATGTATTATTAAACACACAAAACTTATCTGGAATTATAGGCAAATATGTAAGCTAATTCATGAAATAAAAAAATGTATCATTACGCTGTTGATTTTCTCACAATGAACTCAAATGTGAAAATTGTTACTTTGGACCCCGCTCTCCCCTACCTATTAGACCTTGTATGTATGCGATCCATATGTAGGTACATCAATAATGTCCTATATACTTAAAAAGACATAAAATCTATATCTCACCCAGCACATAGAAAAATATTGTCTAATTAAAATTTTTTTTTTCAAAGTTTGATATGCTGACTAGTTTTGTGTGCACACGTCCTACGTGGTCACAGGACATAGATTTTAGTAAGACGGATACGATCAGCAATTCGGAGGTTCTGAATAGGGCAAATACTGCTAGACAATCGCTGACAAAACTCAAGATCCGTGAGATCTCATACACTGAGAGAAAAGTAAGGGGGAAAAGCTCGTATTTCTGGAGTTTTTTCTCGTAAGAACTGTTTTTTTTGACTCAGAGTGAAGCATTGGTTTTTTCAATGCTCCGTCATTGAATTTTCATACGAGGTATTTTCCCGTACGGTTTACTGGAAATTAGCAGGTATTGGAGAGGAATTGATCGATGCAATGTCATTGAATTTTTAAATGATAGTTCATTGGAAAAAGCAATGCCGTCATTGATATATCTAAGTAAGAGACTTCATATTTCCTATGAACGTTCGGGAAAAAATCAATGCCGTACGTGGTATAAACCGTTACATCATTGAAAAATCTAAGTAAGGGCCTGTATATTTTCTAGTAGCGTACGAGAAAAAACCAATGACGTACTTGGTACAACCCGTTACTTCATTGATATATCTAAGTAAAGTCCTTTAAATTTTCTAGTATAGTACGAGGAAATAGCAATGCCGTGCTTGGTACAACCCATTACTTCATTGATATACCTAAGGAAGAGACTTTTTATTTTCTAGTACATTACGAGCAAAAAACAATGCTGTAATTGATTCAACCAGGTAGCAACCCCTTTCTTACCTATTACATCATTGCTATCTAAGCTCTCAATACCTACCTAGATCTAAAAATTCCACACATCCAGGTGATTGAGTTTGTCTTCTTCGTACTTGATACGTTTTCTCCGAGTTGATCAAAGCAAGACACTATGGAGGTATTGATGACTTGATGAAATTTTTGCGTCTCCCTAGATTACATTCAGCTCGTTTTGTGAAGTTTCATCTAAAAGTTTCATCTAAAAACTGATGAGTTGGTGACCCATAGCCTGCTTGAGGAAACTCGCCAAACAGCTGGGAGAATACACCGTCTTCTCAGGCTATCCATCAGTTGTCTTCCGTAGGTATGGATCACACATGTTTACCTAACATCTACAATGTGGTTATTTCGAAACTTGATCAAACGAATTGTACGAATAAAAAATTAACGATGAAATTGCGGAAGTTTTTTTGGAATATTCTTCTTTATAAAACTTCACTTATAAAAGAAAAAGAAGAAGAATTTCCCAAAAAAAAATCGCAATTTCATAGATATTTTATTTTGTCTTTTATATTTATTTATTATCCTTATACGGCACATTACAAAAAAATATAGCAATAAATTGATAATATTATTTTTTTTAAGAAAAAACACTTGATCTCAATTGAAGGTCTTTAAAATAAAATAGAAAAAAAATAATTATTTTCCAAAAAATAATTTCCAAATTCATTGAAAAAAAAAATCTGTTAAGTATACCTACTTATTTATAAGAAAAAAGGTTGTTAACCTGGAGAGAAAATAAATAAGAACACGGAGTTTGAATTAATCTATTTCAATTTAAAGCGCCAATTGCAATTTCAACGTAAAATGTTTGTCTTTTGTTCGTACAATTCGTTTGATCAATAATTATCCAGATAACACATTGTATAGAGAAATATAACTATAGTTCATTTTTTTTAAAGATACAGTACTAGAAAATTCGGCATATTCCCATTTCATTCTTTACATACATAAGAAAGAGACAAAATACTTCTATAAGATTTATGACTTCGCCGAGAGGCGGTACAGAACCTATTGTTACGCAGGTAGTTGTTTTAAAGGGTTGCGATACACACTGCACGAGTTTTATGAAATGCAGTCAGTTTATCGTATTTACTTCTCAGTTTTTATCGAAACTGATTTATGTTGCATTTTTTATCCTGGTGTAGGTATATTATTAAAAATACATTCAGTTGTTATATAATACAATGTTTATGTATTTCATAAAGTACCTATAAATTGTTATAATATATAATATTGTACACAGATTAAAAAATGCGCTATGAAGACATAAAAAGTGCAATAGGTGTAGGATCATTTTAAACATAGCAAAATGAAAAGACATACAGATTAAATAGTATTCCATATACGCAGATCATACACAGATTAAAAAATTCGATATGCAGACAAACAAAAATGCAATAGTTGTAGGATCGTTATAGTCATATCAAAATTTAAAAAAACATTAGGTATAAAATAATTATACACAGATTAAAAAATAATAATTATATTACAACATGTTAATAGCTAACGCCGTAAATTGAAATAAATACATAAATATAATATACCTAGGTACCATTTTTATCGAATTCTAAAGTTAACGAAAGTCGATAAATAAATAACTTTAAATAACCTTTTCTCTGACTTATCGAGATGTTAGCGAAGACAACCGCACTTCTCGAGTTCGAAAATATTATGAGTGTGCTACCTGGTTAAGGGTGGCTACTGTTACCGCCTCTCAATAAAACAATAAATCTTATAGAAGTGTTGTGTCTCTTTCTTATGTATGAAAAGAATGAAATGGGAATATGCCGAAATATTTCTAGCACTGTATCTTTAAAAAAAATGAACTATAGGTACATAATTTGTAAAATGATTTTAGTATAAACTTTTAAGTAATGAGTAAACAAGTCTTGCATCTACGAGATCAAGCAAACTAATGGTAGATCTAAGAGGTAGGTCGATTGCGTCTGGTAAAAAAATATCCCTACTCCGTCTGGAAATCACCGACGTACTTGTGAAAACCCCGTACGAACTTGGTTTTAACATGTGCCGCACGGGAGAAAGTCAAGGGCCTGGATTTTTTCACGTTGTCCTTGCGAAATTCTCGTATTTACTTGTTTCTGTTGAAATTAATTATTGTCATTGGATTTTTCAAGCTTACTAGCTATTTTCCATTACCTACCAGCTCTTACCTAGTATCCTATTATTTGTACTGGCTTTACTCAAAACCAAAGAAATAATGGAATTTTCAACAGAAATATATTTGTCTTGCATAGGTTTTTGAAATTGTACGGATGTCCAGGAAAAAACTCCATGCTCCATCATTGAAAATACCAATGATGTTGCGTTTTCATATAAACCATCTCCGTAATAGAAAGAAACAATTCCTGTACGGGATATTTTAAATTATTATAAATTGAATCATTGTTTTATTCCAGTTGCATTAGTTTAATCAATGACATACAGCATTTACATTATTTCTATTCTTACTGAGAAAAACGTAAAACAAGTAAACTTGTTTCTTTCAATGAATTACTTGAATAATTCCCTGATACGAGAATTTCGGAAATTCCATTCTTGGGAATGGAAATAAGCAGATAAGGTGAATTGATCATTTCAATGATAATGTTTTTTTTCATAAAAGTTTATGATTTTTTCTTGTATTCTGCGGTTTTTATAAAACCATTTACTGTACGTGCCTTCATCATGACAAAATTTCTCTCAGTGTATCTTGACCACGTTCTCAGAGGCAATTAGTACCTTCTTCTGATGCAGCTATAAAAAAAACTAATCAAGAGCAAGTTAAAGGAAAGGCAGAGGTGGCATGGCTCCACAATATAATGTAAGAGACAGAATCCAAACCTTCGGGGGAATTGATTCATGCAGCTAGAAACAGGGAGGCCTTTGCCCAAGTGATAACAAATGTCGGGGGGACCTTATAGCACACAAAGAAGAAGAATTATACATAGTTGTATTCTATAATAAAAAGTCTTATGATGATTATAAGTAAATTACAGTTTCCAAAAGCAAAACGAGTGAGAATTTTCCAGCAGCTACGGGTCACGGGAGGCATCGCATTCACATGACTCATAGAGTTGCAACTCTAATGATTCGTTCTCTTCCAATTATTCACATTTATTGTCCGTGTCTGAAGTGACATTATTCATATTGTTATTATGATGAGATTTTAATTAATTACATTTATTATTCTTCTTCTTCCTCCCGAAGAGCGTTAATTATTTGATCCACACGAACAAACATCCCTGACATATTCTCAAGCCAGCGGTTAGCCGCCAAAGAATAATTAAATTAGAGACGCAATAATAATTACAATAAATTAATTTTGTCTGAGAGTGTTGCTCTTGGCTGTACCTACCTGCTTGAATCTTAGTCATTGGATATATGGCAAATATTGAATAGTTATAGCCTTTGAAATATGAACGAGAAATGCGTCTGTATATACCTAGTAGGGGGACAAAATTGTTGCGTCAGTTCTTAATAGAAGTGAAATACTTGGCTTATCCCACCCACAATCAGGTGCACCGTCTCTAAAAAAAGTGGAATGCATAGTTTACGTAAAGTATATTATGGTCGTTGACAAAGGAGAGAGCGCTGTTCTTCCTCCCATCAGGGTCCCGAAGACGAGGAAGACCCTCTCATACTGTGTTCCGCTCCTTCGAAGCAGAGCTGAGGAATCTGGACATGGTGTGGGAGGAGTTCATAAACATTGCGCAAGATCGAGCGCTATGCAGAGCTATTGTTTGCCTCCCTATGCCCCTAATTGGATTGACAAAAGGTGGACGTTGTGGACGATTCTCACTGTCATGATGAATTTGTAAACATCTAGAGAAGTTAAATATTATGCTTAATACTGTTTTTTTATTTATTTATTTTTTTGACTGACTTTTGTATTTTTGGTGAAAATAAATTCAATCCTAGTTGAGTATATAGAATGTTGTGACATAGGTATATCCACTTCTAAATTAAGATATCAGTTTCTTTCCAAAACTTTACATAAATTTACATTTAATTAAAAAAATAAAACATAGTCATAAACTTGACAAATTAATTCGACGTTAGAGCTGAGAATTAACATATCAATAAGAACACGCGACATACATAAATCAAATATTTATATAAAAAAAACCTGTTGTCAATTATTTATTCAAGAGATAAAATTTGTATTTTAATTAAAAGGAATCTTTTTATTGATATTCCAAAGTGTGCCGTTTGACCTATAATCATTTGATACAACCACATTAAAAACTGACCCCTTTCCTTGATCGTCCCTTGGTCCATACAGAATCTTTTATCAATTAGCTTTGTTAGAGAAGCTGGAATAAACCGGATTAAAACAGGTGCACTCGAGTCATTTTATTGTGAGATTGTCGGGTTAACTGTTCTCCGGCATTTTTGATGGCACGCGTATCTTGTCATTGTGTGTTTTTTTTTATTATTCATTCTTTTTTTTATACAGTTTTTATTCATCTCATGTTACATCATATTGTAAGGATGCTACAGCAATGTTTACATTGACATTATTATCAATATAAAACCTTTTTTATTACAGGGAGATCACGCGCGATTATAGACATATTTTATATTCTATTGTAGGTACCTATATGTTTTCTTTTCATATTTTTAATAAAAAAAAATTATATTGTTTTATAAATGAAAAAAATCATATTTTTAATTAGGTAAAAATTAAAAAAATCTCCATAAATATGTGTTACCTACTTATTGAAAATTTCAGGTTATTAGTGTTGATATCATCTTGCTCAAAAATTAAAAAAATTCTTTCATAAACATATGCGTGGCGAGAGAATTACCTACTGCAAAGATGGTAGCAGAAATCAGGGGACCTGACCTTACACTTTGAGAAGAAGAAAAAGAAAATAATTTGAATATTTAACCGTCAGGAGATTTTAAAAATCATCAACAATCAATATCGAATATTTATATATCTACTTAATACAATTCCACACAATTAATTCTTAAGAGTTAATATTATTATTTTCTAAAGTGTTCTTAATACTAATTTGCATATTTTTCACATTCCCAATGTGATCACACAATTGTAGAAAATTACAGTTGATTCTTCTTTAATCTAAAGGTCAATTTTTCCCACAGAATCTAACAATCGAAATAACGACACACATTAAAATCGTAAATTATAAAATTTTCGACCACTAATAATAATTTTATTTACATACCTGGAGAAAAATAAGAATACCTACCTAGATAAAAATAAACAAGAAATTACAAAAATCACCCATATACCTCCTCATATGAATAACGGAACTAAATATTCGCGATTTCTTGAACGCGTATTCTATTATCTACATAATTTCAAACTGCATAAATACTTATACGAAAATAAGGATTTTCGATAATATAAACTAATAATTGTATTAACTTTATTTTTACAAACCCATCATGTATTTTTGCCATACCTGACGTATTAGCAGAGATGCAAAGCAAAAATCACTTAGAGATAGGTATAAAAAAGATGGATGATATAAAATAAATAGGTACCTTAAGCATTGTTGCCAAAGTATATTACAATTTTGAAATAATAATATGTGAGTTTTGAACATCTTTCAATTATTGTTATCACAGCAATATGCCCATGGAAAAAAAAGTTATTATATTTAAAAAAAACGCGAGCGTTTCACAGCAATTTTGATGATGTTTTTGATCTTTCATACTTTTTCACTTCTTCTCGTCATGAATCTTAATATTATTTTGAATACATACTTAAATCGCTTAAAAGGAAGGTGTTTTAACAACAAAATCAATACCTTCATGGATTCGAGCAAGTCAGGTAAGTAGGTACCTACTTAAGATTGCCATTGAAGAAAATAAAAGCGCTGACCAAATATTATTAGAATAGCCAGAGACGAGGAATAGTGATTAATAGATCTGGTTCTATACAAAAATAAAACTGGATGTTTGTTCGAAAAACGAAATTTAATTTATTCAAATGTCCGGCGAGGCACCCATTTTTGAATACGAAATGACCAAATTTCTCACGGGTCACAACTGGAATGACCCCTACTTTATGCCGATACGAAGCGGGCATTAATAATATCTGTAGGGAGGGTTCTAAAGGGTATTAAGCAGGACCCAGGACCCCTTAAGGACACAGCCGGTAGTATGCATTCATAAAAGCCCTTTATTCGGACAATCTTCCTCAACAAGGAGCATCTTATTATTATGTTGGTTGCCAATATTTTATTATCATTAGAAATGCGCTTTGTCTTGCCTGTATGTCGTACTGAATACTTGTCAGTACCTACTTGGATAAGAAAATGTATTGAATACTCGTAAGTACCTACTTGATGGATAAGAAAATGTATTGAATACTCGTAAGTACCTACTTGGATAAGAAAATGTATTGAATACTCGTAAGTACCTACTTGATGGATAAGAAAATGTATTGAATACTCGTAAGTACCTACTTGGATAAGAAAATGTATTGAATACTCGTAAGTACCTACTTGGATAAGAAAATATGTTATTTTTTTTTCTGGAAAACACATTTAATATGAGACACGGTTCATCCTCATTCTAAATCCCCTTGAGACATTCTGTGGTCAGGGGCCTATGCCAAATGTAATAATATGGCCGCCAACCGTGTCGGTCAGTTGGTGTTCCCACAGTAACAACGTAAAAAGCTGTCGTTTGTACGTTGTTTCTATGGGAATGCCTACCGACCAACACCGTTAGCGGCCATTTTATTACACTTGGCTTGGGCCCCAGATACGAAGAAAAAGGTGTAGACACTACTAGACTAGACAGTGAAGATGAAAGTGTCAAAAGTCATGTTCAAATGCGTGTCGACCGACAGGTTTTACTACTACTGAATCCAAGTGAATGTCCATGAAAAAAGGGTAGGTATAATATTATAATCTTATCAGCCCCTTACACTATGTTTTTACTTAATTTTTTTTTTAATTCTCATTAAATTTTATCATCATCTTGTACGAATTTCCTATAATGTTAAAAAGAATTGCATAGCTCCTTTTTCAATCTACTGAACCAACTCTTATCCTAACTGGATAAACGATTTAAGTGTCCTCGTAGCTGAATACAAAGTAAGCACTCTTGATATTCTAAGCACTCTGGCTCTTTATACTGTTACACATAAAAATGAAATAAACCTATTTGACTAAGGTCCAAAGATTTAAGGCTTCGTAGAGAAGAGATTCGGCAAGAAGGATTTCCTGCTCCTTAATCCGAGGAGGTTGAGGAGAGGAGGAGGGTGGGAGAATGGAGGTTGGTGGAGTAATCCTGTTGTCGGATAACGGAAACAATATGTGAACTTGAATTATGCAGAAATTCACATTTTCTTATATGGAGTACAACTTTTGAATACCTACTATAAACTTGTTAGAATCTTATAAGATTTGACAATTATTTAAGGGTAGGTAGGTGCATACATTTCATTTAAGCATTCAATTATTTGTTGCATTAATAAACATCACAAAATGGACTCCGTCTTTTGTCTAAATTCGCTGTCATTGTTGATTGGAGGTTGCAAAGATTTTACTAATGTCGGGATATATTGACCTACTAGTTGGTTATCGAATGTGATTGAACGGCACGCAGATTCCCATAGTAACCACAAGAATACCTCTATTTTTAGTTTTATACTCTTAGTTTTCATTCTTATCCTTGGTGTATAGTTTTTTTTTTCTTTTATGTTGGTTATATTTTGAACTATCATTATACTAGCAGCTCATCCTGTCGGCCATGTTGCAAAACTTGAATTAAAAGCATAATGTATGGATAAATATAAAAAATCTTTTCATTATCAACTACAAACTACAAAAAGTGTATCTCTTCATGCGCTATGCAGTCCTCATGTCAGATGCCTTTTTACTTATTATCGTTTATTTTTTTTCTAATATGGTGATGTGATGATGACAGATTTGTTTAGGCCAGTCGGGAATCTATCCAAGATACATACAAAAATAAAAAATTATGAGATAAAATTGATAGTATTGTATATCCTGTATACTTTCAATTAAATTCTAGCTAGAATCCAACGGGTCTGATTTCAAAATACTCCATCCAAACCTCTTGAAGTACAGTGAGAGCTTCACAATAGTCTACACCCGTCTCCTATCCGATCCCACACCACCTCCCATCCCCTTTTCCAACTTTTACTACCCGATCGATCGTCTGGCAAGACGCTGAAAGCATATACCGGGACATTTTGTTTCGTATCCTGGGAAAATTATACGTGGAAATCTGTAAAAAGGACACATTCGTTACGCTGGATAATATTTATTTCTAATTTTGCTTCTTGACATTTTTATTCAATGCCCTGGTTTTCAAAATAATATTTAAGTGCTAGATTTTGTTGGCGTTCTTTGTTTAAATTTTAGCTCGTGGTGTAGACAGGTACCAATTCTTTTTTATGAAAATAATCAAGTCGCTATACTTTACTCTGAAATTTTCCAACACGACTTGTGTTTTTTGGAAATTTGATTAGTACTTGATGTTGTACAGAAAAAAGTACTAAAAAAAACTCTCTTCTTTTTCTTCTTACTCCTAGGTCTGGGTTTTTTCCTGTCAGCTCTGGATTCTATAGCATATGTGATGATTTGTCAATATGAAAGTTCTGTAGGTACCTACCTAACTAGGTAACTTATTTTTATTTGTCTCTTGATCTTTATTTATACAAGTAGCTCTATGGAATAATTTCCAAACGACTTCTTCCATACATTAGAGATGGTTATTTCATGCAACAATAGGTAAGTACCTACCTATATTATATATTTTTAATAACGGTTTGTAACGGTATGTAATTTTAGCAAAAAAGAATAAAAACGGTATGCATGGGATGGAAATTTCAGATAAATAATAAAACCTTGAATCTGCCGCCTCCAGAGTAAATAAGGACCCCGTTGTGAGGTAAATAAGAGGGCACATATTTACTTCATTATATAGAGTTTCAGTGATGCATCTCGTTTCAGGTTTCAGTCTCTTGTATATTACCTCTCACTCTAATGCGTGGGAGGGTTCAGAGGTCATGATGAACGAACACTTTTGATTGGTTGCTGCTCGTAACCTCTGACCCCACCCACCAAAAAGACGGATTCCTGTATTATATCCGCGATAAGTACCTACCTATTCCTATTATATTATATATTCAATTTTTACATATTTAAGTAGCTACTATATTTTAATAGGGCAAAGAATCGTATCATACTATGATGATTTCGCTCTATTGTTAGCCTAGCTGTTCTATTGCCGACGGTCGCGGGTTCGTACTTTGGAGATTTCGCCGCACAAGTTTTGCTTAATGTAAAATATGTCAGAAAGAGTAGGTATCGTTGGTTACTTTTACTGCGCAAAGATTGTATTGCTAAGCTTTAGCATGGAGCTAGGCATACGAAAAGAAGGCTACGATGAATCAATACTTTTAGAAGTGCTTAATCAGGTCCATCCGGCGCCGACGTTGGCTATAACTTAGGCAAAACCCCTCCTGTTCCTAATCAGGTCCCCGATGGGCAACTTTGGACTCCATGTCCATGCCTTTATACTGCGAGACCATACATTTCTCTTCTTCCCACACTACGTCTCCCCTCAAGCTTGCCTTCGATGATGGCCAGTAATTATTGATCGTAATTTATCAGATAGATTAAAATGGAAGTTTATTTTGGGACGACCACGATACTTGGGTAAATAAAATAACCCGAATAGGATCGCATTAGATTCATATACGCACGGATTACCTATAGTTCTTGTTAGATTCTCGTATTAACATAACAGCTATTTAGAGAATCTAGTTTGATTTTTTTTCAAATTTCTCTTGATCGGGACATGCATAAAAATTATAAGTAAACCATATGCATTTTGATACTGCCTTGTGGCCCCACCTGGAAGAAAAATATTCATCTACTCGTAATGCGCTTGATATTGCAGAAAGGTAATAATTATATACCTATTGTACAGCCTCATATCAATAATCAGTAGGTAATCATCCATATAGGTACTTCTGTTTCCTTTTGACGAACTCGGCCATCGCTGTTTTTTCTTCTTTGTAGAATAAGGTAGCATAACTAAATCGTTAATTCACTTTAATAAACATAAGTTATTTGACACAGGCTTGTGAACTATAATGTATGTTGATCGAGTTCGTCCTATATATTTTCTTCTAGGCGTAATTATGTGCAGGGCCGGATCTACCATTGTTGGCGCCCTGGTGCAAAACCGAAATTGCGCCCCCCCCCCCCTCCCTCAATGATGAAGAAACAGCAAGTGAAGACGGCGAAGCTTACCCGAATTGAGAAAACATGACCTTACGAGTTTTCTCGCTGGCAAATCTATCGATGAGAACATCATATTAGAGAGAGCCTTATGATGTCAATTTCAGACAAACACATAGGTTAGGAGAGACATGCTCCAGATATTCACAATGAAATTTAGGCAATCGATTGAACTATAAGTGTTTTTGGAAATTAAAGACGAAAATCCTTTTCAAATCCTCAAACAACTCTTGACCTTCAATATCTGACTTCTGATTATTAGTTAATATCTTAAGAAAATTCGTTGAGGGTTTGTCGAGATTTAGAAATATCTTAAGAAAATTTGTTGAGGGTTTGTAGAGATTTAGAAATATCAACGAACGACAAACCCTCAACGAATTTTCATTAGCAACAATCGAACTAATATCATACAAAATACTTAAATTTCTTTGATGATCCTTAAGCTATACAAACCTATCGCAAACCGATTCCATGCCTTTATCCAAAACAACGTTGAAAACTTCAATTTGATATTCTTACTGCAAGTCTTCGACGACATGATCGCCACTTTCGTAACTAAAATTATCTCTTCTTCATTCTCATGCGAATGGAGGATGACTCTGGAAACCGAGGTTTTATTCCTACTTATAAAGCGATTATTTCGGTGTCACGCAATACCCTAGCCTAGAGAATACGCGATCCGACCGATATTCATAAAAAAAACTACAAGATTCTAAAATGTCCACAGCTGCACCTATATTAAATTTAACTGTTTACTAAAGAGAGAACATCATACCACACTACTAGAGTAACGATGAATTTAAAATTAAGCAAACCGTTTCCAATATTTTTAGCGGAATTTTTCGATTCTGCATCATTATCCCCTAAAATTTGTTGAAAGTAAAATTTATATGGTCTAATTGCATCTATCCTACTTGACACAGAGGTTTCATTGTGAGTATACTGAGTAGGTACCTGTACACGGAGAGCAGCGACCATGCACTCTTTTTTTTTCTAATAGTTACTTACATTTTTAAACTCGTGGTATCTTTCGAATGGAATGTCCGAATTGAATAATTCAAAAAGTTTTATAAACGTATTGAAGCATTCTTGAATATGAACTTATTTATTTTGATGAGAAATAATACCAAGATACAAATGAAGAGCCTTTTCTAGAGGCGACATTTCACTTAAATTTAAAAAATAAATGAACACTTATTGTCGCATAACTATGAAAGTTAGACATATGCTGTCGCGACATTTTTTGTAAATATTGATGTCTTCTACAAAGTCGTAGTACATTATTTTATTCTATCATCAATAGTTTTCACAGCGTACGCAATGTAAAGAATATTTTAGGTATTTTTTTTAGAACTTGGGTTACATTATTGGAGTTTTAGTAAGGATCCTAAATTTTTTTGAAAATTCAATATAGCCTATGTTCACCGGGGTAGTGTAGCTTCCCAAAAGTGAAAGAATTTTTTAAATCGGTTAAGTAGTTTTGGAACCTTATACAATGCAAACAAAAATCGAATCATTCCTCTTTAAAATATAATATTATATTATATAGTATAGATTAGTACCTATAGATTCACTTCTTTACCGATAAGTTCTTTTGTATGTATTACGCGGCGTTAGTGAAGTGGTGGCACTTGCGCAAAAGTTCTGACCATTATTTTATTTGATAAACTTAGACCAATAATAATAATAAGCCCTTTCGAAAGGCGCGACCGATCCGACAGTTTAGAAGCAATATTTATCTGAATCTGATACTTATTACTAGTAAACATAAATGCTTTTTTTAACTGCACACATATACATAAAAATGTATAAGTAAGTAAAATCAGCGCCACTAAAAACAGAAGTTGCGCCATTCTCCATAAGTTGGTAGGTAAAACATTCACACACATACATACTCGCACATTTGTGTGCGAGTATTGAAGACTACGCTATTACAGTAGACCCGTCCGTAGGTAGCTACCTATAACTATAACACTATATTATTATTATAGGCATGGTTTGGCGCGCTAACTTGAATTTTTACGTACCTATACATTAATGAATTCTGAATGAATAATATTATGTAGGTATTGTGAGTGAGTACCTATAGCGGGTTTCGGGAGTAGTAGCACCTAGCATTATACTGACGTATTAATAATTTGAATTTGGCGTGTAATTTATTCATATAAATTTAACATTCTATAAATTTTGATTGTTTATTTTTTTATTTGTTCTATACACATTTGATAGCGCCCTTTGGTTGTTTGCGCCCTGGATTTTTGCTCCATTTGCACCTATGGGAGATCCGGCCCTGATTATGTGCAATGCTGAGATGTCGATCCATTTGTTCAGTCATTGTTTGTACAAGTAATTTAGTGCTTGTTTAGTAATTAAATTTACATAAAGTAAATCGCTAATTACCATACTGCATGTCATTACATCTCTCAAAGATCAACCGTACTTAGCTTTAATTATTTATAATTATTGCAATACTATGTTGTTAAAGAAGAAAAAAATATATCTTGGAGTACCTACGGCGTGCTCCGTTTTTTGTGCCAACTATTTTTTTAATCAAGTAAATCTAGGCTCACTCAAAGTGAACCCAAATCCAATTTTTGTCATATTTCACACTAACCAAAGGGTGGTGTCGTGAAAGTAGAAATGGTGAGCATCGGGATTCCAACCCACTAGCATCAATACGCTGTGCGTACGAAAGCCGGCGACTGTTATCACTGGGCTTCCAACCAACTCTATTTTTTTTTATTTTAATGTTTGAATGACATTGTGTTTTTTTTTTACGATTCATATGACTTGCACTTGACCCTCGAAAGAAAGGTAGCAGAAAATATCAAATTGATTCCAATAAGCCAGAATTTAAAAATGATTATGTTTCGTTAAATAAAAAATTAACAATATATCTTCCACAAAACTGGCATTTTTCAGGAGGGCAAAACTATTTAGGAGAATATCAGCCATCTGAAATAGAAATTAGTATCGTGTAGCGTGTTGAAAAGATGTCAATGCATGCATTCTATTAATATTTTGAAACGAAGTGATAGCAACAACAAAACATCACCAGTAGAAATTTAAATCAAAATCCATTTTATGCTCACATCGCGACAAATTATTATTATGTTGAACTTTGAATTAAGCCTGGAGATAAAAGATGTGTACGTCGCTGACTAATTACCGGTAACAAACTATCGCACTCGTAATATCATTAATAATTATTGTAAAGGTTCATCACAAATTATTGTGAATTACTTTAATCCAATGCACAATTATTAAGATTATGCAAATATCAATAGTGCCATATTACGTCTTGTCTTCAGATTATTATATAATATTTCAATCTCCTTAATCTTCTATTTCTTATTCTATACCGAGGAAGTCAGGACGTTCAGTTCTTTCATCTCCATCTCTTTGCCGGACTTCCTGTTAGTAATCCATTTTCCCTTAATAAAAGTACAATCCCTCAATTTATGTCATTGCCCCCTATCCAACAGTCGATATCGCCTAGATTACATGATCTTTTATTATGATCATGTCTTCCTCTGCCAGACTAATTCCTATTCATTTGTTCTCTGCAGTCAGCTATAAGTAATTGCTGCGCATATAGAGTTTTTCGTAAACTTCGTCCTAATAGATAACAATCGGTTGATATTATTACGCCAAAATAATTTGGCGTTAAAATGGTTGGTAGACTAGCGGTTACGACGCCGGCTTTCATACTATTTCGCTCGGAGGTCGTGCATGGATTCGATCCCAGGTACCGACCATCTTCCTCTTTCACGGCGCAAGCTTTAAGTAGCTTACTGTGAAAGAGTCAAAGAGTGTATTTGTGTTCACTTTAAGTGAGCACAGATACATTAAAAAAAAATATTAGATCATAGATCATAGACATGGTGTGGGAGGAGGTCATAAGAATTGTGCAAGGTCGAGTGCAATGGAGAGCTCTTGTTGCTTCCCTATGCGCCTGAGTGGGGTTCAAAGGGAGTTTTGATTTGATTGATTGATTAGATCATATTCTAGACACATTGTATGAAAATGTGTAAGTGCACACATAGGGAAAACGTGTTTTTCATTAACATTCTCTCAAATTCATGGAACAGCATAAGAATTCGAAAATGTCGATAAAAAATATATCTAATTACGGAAATTGATTTGACTCACATAGGGTTTTAAATTAACAGCCTTCACTTATTGTTATCATCATTTTTATAAATTGATTTGTGTATGATTAGCTATTTATTTTATGCAAGCAACGATCGCCATTGGGTGGTTCTTATGACAATTCCTCGAATAATCATGAAAAACTTTATCATGCACATGCAAACATGTTGAAAAAACTTGTGCACGGATTGCCATGGCAAACCACTTGAATAGACGAATTAAGGCAATATTCCTTGAGATGTAATTCTTCTTCTGAGATGTAAATCATCAGCCTGTTTTCGACAATTGCTGTACATACCTAGACCTCCCCACTCTCCTTCCAATCATCCCTGTCCTGACCTCCCTCATCCATGCACGGCCCGCAATCTCAGCGTTGTCGTCCATGAGATGTCTTTATTTTTCAATATTCCAATGCCTTGATAGAATAAGTACCTAAGTAGGTACTAACTGATTGCTCTTACAATCCTCTCTTCTATATTTTTACCCCTTTTCTACCAATAATTTGTAATTTCTCTTACGCAATTGTATACGCACCTTGACGATATATTAATGAATCACTAATGTTCTGACTAGATGTACCGACATGAGATTTTTAACTGCTGTTTTGTAATAATTTTACCTAAGTCTTCTTTAAAGGGTAATAATACACTTATTATAATGTTGGTGTACATTTTCCACCGCTCTCATATACCTACCGTCCATTATTTTTGTGCTAAGCATCTAAGTGGAAATTAGTTATCACTTATTCATCCCTGTTCTATAGTAAGCAGAGCCTACCTACCCCATAAACCAGACACTCGACCAGACAGTCCACCATAGATAAGCACCGACTAGGTTACTCACAGTAATATGAACGCACTTCATAATACGTAACAGAACAGTGCAGCCATTAAAAGCATTCTGAACACAGCACTAACAACATAGCTACATAAATATTAAAGGCTCTGTACCCCACAAACGGGTTAATGGCTTGTTTTATTATTCATAATATGACGCGGTAGTGAAAGGGTTATTAGAGTAAGTATTATTACTATGGTCTGGTTGGCTACATTGACAAGATGAGAGCTATTAGCTCTGCGTAATGCGAAAAGTGTGGGTGAGCTCTGGCTGAGTCTGCCTACGACACAACTAAGTACAGGATAATAATTAATTGATACATTAGTTCAAAGGCAATTTCACTATGGAAAATTATTCTGTTTTTGAAAGAGTATTTTAAAAGTATCAAGCCATGTTTCAATGTTTTCCATTCAGACATGCCTCTTTGCCCTCTTTCATTAGCGTCTTTCTACAGTCGGTATGTCAAAATCATATGATATTTCGATGTCAAACCGGTGGAATTTCTACGATTCGTCCCGTACAATATGAGATAGAATGCTAGCCACTAATAGAAATTTCCAGTGAAAATGCACCTTTGTAAATATTATTAAGGACGGCCCCGAATTCCCGAGTTTTTTATTTTTTGGGGTTGTACTCCCGCTGAACATGCACCAGTCGTATTTCCGCAGTCTCAGAGATGTTACCTACATTTTGACTGTAATAATGTATTCACATTTTATTAACAAAAAAATAGCCTATGTTTTTCCCTACAACTCTGCGAATTCGTCATAAGAATTAGTCAGGAATCAATATTTTCTTAACCTACTAAACGACAACTATTACACTACCGTGACTTGATAGAATTACACAGACTGTAGGTACTGTCGGAGGGTAGAACATATTAACATCCATCGACCAATAATACTTAAAGCCAACAACAGTAACTATAATCGTCGAAAACATAGAAATGCAAGAAAAAATAAGGTGAATACATACTGGATAGATATTATTATTGTGAGGGTAGCATTACCGAGCTAAAGAAGGACAACCTACTTAAGTACTAGGTGCCTACTTATTTGTTGGACGCCGGTGTCAAGTCTGCGGTACTCCGGTGACATATAAGAGGATTTCCTTCCTTGGAAGACATCCGATACGCTGAACCAGAGTCTTTAGTAATGCGCTCTTTGTTACATCTATTCCGCTGTTATTCACTGCTCACCCGATTCTCAACACTTTTATAACGATAAAATGTCACTATTTGAACACATCGTCATTATGAAATGATAAATAATAAATGTTATAGATGCTACCACGTTAACGAGACGTATGAGAAGTATGTTGAACATAAGTCAAAAAGACAGGAGTCTTTTGCAGAAAATTTCGACATATCTTCCTTGATATATTGTACGCTCACAGCTGATTGAGAATCACACACCTATTGTAATTTGTATATAAATTAATAATAAATAAATAAAACTTTATTGTGGAATTAATTAAAAACAATTTTTATACAAACATTTAAAAGAGTCAAAGGGTGCTGGACTCTCTTAACTCGTAATATATTTCAAAAATTATCGATTCTCAAGACAACCGTAAGTTCACAAATAAGATATCAAAGTATTACACAATCAGACCCAAACGCCTTAGGAAATCACAGGAGGCGGAAGTACGCACCGATTGATGTCCCTGGACACTTAACACCACCAATAAAATAATCACAATCCACTATTTAACCAACCATTATGAGGTTCTTTCTAGTGGGTAATTGCACCCTTGGAAGAAACACACCTGGCCACTACCGGAAGTAGTACCCTGTGTACAGAGTAACTGATACAGGGGTAGGTGCTTAATAGAGATTTCACGTTATCGTCCACACTGTCTGATGCTTGCCATTGTCCAGACTATATCAAACTTGGGGGTGGTCGTTTCGGCATTGTCGACCAAAAAAAAACTGTGAAATTATATATCTCTTCCGTAAAAGATTCATACTTTTATTTATTTAGGCGCGACAACAGAAATAATACAGTAAAACAAAAATAATATTAAATAGAAAATTAAAAAAATAGATAAGTAGATAAAGAAGTGGCATTAGTGTGTAGTTACATTTAAAGCTAAGTTAAATAAAATTTAGGCAGTTCTTGTGCAAAGTAGGGTCTGATAGAGTCCAACGGCACACGAATTTAAATGGTTGAACAAAAAAGTAAAACTAACATTAGTCATTAGATGACTAAAATTAGTTTAGCCATCAAAGTACGCAGAATACACGGACCCATAAATAATTGGCAGCCATACGTGGCGTAGAAGATCTCAATGATTTCAAAGATCATTACAGACTACGCTGTCTGGGTCATTTGAACAGTAAGGAGGATCTGGAGCTCCCAAAAAGAGTTTTGTACTCGTATAGTGACCCAATCAGTATAAAAGTGTTGGAAGATGAAAATTTTGCTTTCTTGCAGACTGACAATCTGGGTGACATATCTGAGTCCCATTTTTTGCATCTTTTATCTCAGAGGCAGAAATCTTTTGAAGAGATTAGAATAAAGAGAAAGACAATACACTGATGATTGTGTAAACTTTGAAGTACCTATAGACAATAGACATACTCGATAACTTTTTAATTAGATATAGGCATCCAGACCGTGATATAGACATTATACCTACATATTATACCTATTAAGTCTCAAACTTCTCTTGTTCTTACAAGTAAGTCTGAAGGAGCCAAAAGGAAAACCAAGAGAGCAAATTCAAATATCAAAAACTGCGGAATTACGATGAGTGTCATTTCCCCCATAAATAATCCGATTACCACCTATGATCCTGAAGAACTGAAGAGGGAAATAGTAAATTTAGCTACCACGACAGGAAACCTAAAGAGGGAGGACAGAAAAACTATAGTTGATAGAGCAAAAAAACTTCTGGAACTGGCTCTCTATTACAGGCAGAAATGTGAACAACTGGAGCGCGACTCAGGGTTACATGGACTGACTGAGGTTGTTGCGGGAATGCAATCTAAGCTTGAAGACATCGAGAGGCAGAATAACAGAATTGAGGCGTCTGTCAACGGAGGGGGCATGTCATACTCTGAAGCGGTGAAACAGCAGCATCCTCTAATAATTTCTTCTAAGGATAAAACACTAAATGGGGAGATGATTGAGGGAGAACTTAGAAAGAGAGTCAATGTCAGAAGCCGAGGAATAGGTGTGGCTAAGCTGAAAAGACTCCAGGGAGACAAACTCTTGGTAGAATGCGTAACGCTGGAGGACAAGCGTGCTATGAAGAATGTCATAGAAGAAACGACAGACTTATTGACAGAGGAACCGAAGATGAAAAAACCATTTATAATCATGAAAGGGATCATCAAAGGGATTACAGACGAAGACCTTAATGACTCGCTACGTCGACAGAACAAGAATATCAGGATGGCAGAGACGTTGAAGATTAAAATGAGAAGGAGAAATAGAAACAGTCTGTTGACCGACGTTGTTTGCCAGGTGACGGCACAGACATGGAGATCGCTTACTGAGGTAAAAAAGGTCAGTGTTGGATACCAAAGAATCACGGTGGAGGATTTTAGTCCAGTTATTCAGTGTTATGCATGTTTTGGTTTCGGACACATTGCCAAATTTTGTGACATCCCGAAAAAGTGCTACCACTGTGGAGGTGACCACCCTGTGGCAGACTGCTCGAGGAAAAGAGATGGAGAACTTCCCACTTGTGTAAATTGTCTGGGAAAACGGTCCTCGACAAACCACACTTCAACCAATAAAATATGCCCTGTGTGGCAGGCCGTGGACAGGCGCATGAGAGGCATGACAGACTATGGGGGGCAGGACTGTTGAGATGACTCGCGAAATTCAAGAGGAACTAGACAACCTTGTGATCATACCAACAACAGAATGCGCAACTGTAGCAGAATGTAGAAATGTTATCCACAATAGACTGGGCCTCAAAGTGCTGAATGTCAATATAAGAAGTGTTCGCAAGAATTTTGACACATTGGCAATATTTCTACACGAGATGCGCATCGACTTTGATGTCATTGTGTTGACTGAGTGTTGGATCGGGGATGACTTCGTTGCCCAGAATATTTCTGGCTACAGAGCATACTCCACAAAGAGGCACTTTAACCAAAACGACGGAATTGTTATCTACATAGCCGATTGTCACCCGGTGATTGTCGAAGAGTCGGCTGCCATTGTGGAAGCGAATTCCTTAACTGTTAAGTTGAGAGAGAGTGTAGTAATCTTGGCTATATATCGTCCGCCATCCTTTCGAAATACTGGCCCTTTTCTGGATTCGCTGAGCCCCGTTCTGTCGTCATACGACAATTTAAATACAACGATCTTGGTAGGTGACATAAATATAGACATAAGCAACGCTTTCTCAAGTTCGGCGCAAGAATATCTTAACATCCTGACATTGCATGGCCTGGTACCTGCAATAAATACTCCAACAAGAGAAAACTCGTGCATTGACCACATAATGGTAAAATGTAAAAACGAGAATGTTACTGCTGCGGTCTGCCTGACCGCTTTAACGGACCATTTCCCAACCATGGTTGGATTGGAAAAAGTAAGTCCAGGAGGAGAAAAATCGCGTACACGGTCGATTGGTAGAATTAACTACAGATGTTTGCGTCGTTGCTTGGCGAGAGAAAATTGGGATTCCGTGTATGATAAGACGGACGTAAATGAGGCATTTGACGAGTTTAGGAACATCCTTATTCGGCATATTAGGAATAATGAGGAGGTGAGAGTGGTGAGGAGTAGAGTGAAACACATCACGGAATGGATCACAGATGAAATAATCGAGAAGATTGGGGTGAGGGATAGGATGCACCTTTGTTGTCGAAGGAACCCAGGTGATATTGACCTTCGTCATCGTTATAACATGTTTCGCAACCAATGCAACAAGATCATAAGGGATACAAAGATAGCATATTATAGGAACCTTTTTGAAACGGGGGGCAGTAAAAATTCAAAGGAATACTGGAGGGTCATAAAGGAATTTTTAGGCCTTCAGGCTAGAAATACCTCAGACCTACAAAAAATCGTCAGGGGCACTGACGTCAAATCGGAACTGGATTCCGTAAACAATTTCTTTGTAAAAATCGGAAGCGAGCTTGTTGAAGAGCGACTGGCCATCTTAAACAGGACGATGGAGGAATGTACTGAACGCATTTGTATTGTGAAGCGACCGACACAGTCATTTTTTGCATATCCGGCAACCCCCGATGAGGTGGTATCAGTTATTGGCTCTCTTAGGGCAAAATGTGCTCCGGGATTGGATGGTCTGCACACTAGAACATTACAGGAATGTAAAACCTTTATAGCTGACCCAATTAGCTTCATATTTAACCTGAGCATCAGCTCAGGCATATTTCCTGACTCTCTAAAGCATTCACTTCTCTGTCCTATTTTTAAAAAGGGCGACCCCAAGGAATTATCTAACTACAGACCTATTTCCTTACTCCCTTGCTTATCGAAGGTTTTGGAGAGACTCATGAACTCAAGATTGACAAAGTTCTTCAAAGAATTTAATGGTTTCTCAGAGAATCAGTTTGGTTTTCGGGAGGGGAAATCCACCGAGGACGCAGTCCTTGCTTTGGTTGATTTTGTGGTTGAGACCCTTGACAATGGTAAAAAGTGCGTTGGAATATTCATTGACTTGGCCAAGGCGTTTGACACAGTCCCACATGAATTGCTTTTGAAAAAACTCCATCAAAAAGGTATAAGAGGAATAGCCAATAATTGGTTTAGGAGCTATCTACAGGACCGACGCCAGATTGTTAGGATGGACTCTATCAGCAGCTGTCCTTCCAGAGTGTCATGTGGAGTTCCACAAGGAAGCATATTGGGGCCTACACTGTTCCTTGCCTTTATCAACGACTTGTGTGATTTGCAGCTGAGTGAAGGAAAGATTGTGACATTCGCTGACGATACGACTCTTCTGTTCAGGGCCACAACCTGGAGCCAGGCTTATGAATTGGCTCAAAGGGGATTTGATGAGGTTTCTGGGTGGTTGAATAACAACCTACTTACACTAAATGCTGATAAAACAAAATATATGGGTTTTTCGGTGAGCAGAGCTTCCGAACCGCCGAGTAATCTTAAGATTGTTTACCGCGATACCGGTTCTGATACCTCTGTTCCACACGTAACCTCAACTCAGAGCTCAAACTCCAGTGAAATTGAAAGAGTTAGGGACATTCGTTATTTGGGACTGCAAATTGACGAAAACCTAAATTGGAGGGAGCAGATAAGCTACATTACTGGTCGTGTTAGAAAACTTGGATATTTTTTTAGAGAACTCAGACGGGTTCTTGGAGTTGAAGACGTACGAGCCATATATTATGCTCTGTGCCAATCGATTATTAATTATGGTATTTTAGCATGGGGAGGCATGGCAAAATCTCTGTTAGAACCTTTAAACGTGGCACATAGAACAGTTCTTAAGATAATTTTGAAGGTTGACTACAGGTATTCGTCCGATCTACTTTACCGGGAACTTCGATTCCTTAGCGTGAGACAGTTATATGTGATAAGGTTGATGGATCACATCTACAAAAATGTCTCGAATTATGGAGCCGTGAGCCACGGCCAATCGACCAGACAGTTGGGTTGCCTTGTCCCGTTTGCAGCAAACAAAACGTTTTCACAGAGGTTTCATAGATTTCTCGGTCCTCGTTTTTACAATGCTATAAACCGACAATTACTCCCATCTACCACTGCAGAGATACTTAGTAGGGCCCAAATCATTACACACCTAATGGCAATTGGTTTCCGTGAGTCGGAGCAACTGCTGATGCATCTTGTCGTTTGATATTTTTTTTTTTTTTTTGTGTTTTATGCTTTCTATAGTTTTGTATGGGTGTGCTGTTTAATGCTTTTAAAATTGATTTTGTATATAAATATGAAATTTTTATTCTTTGCATTTTATATTTTATGTTTAGGAACTTGTTTTATTCAAAATTCTACTATTTTATTTTATTGACTGACTTACTAATTTTACGACCGGTATTTTTCATTTTTTTCCTTCCCCTCATATCTTATCTTTTTTACTATTGTTTTTAACTATCATAATATGTGTAATAGTTCTTTATAATAATTCTATCATCTATTATTCAGTATAACTTTTATATATTTTATATATGTATGTGTGTATGTGCGTGTAAATGTATGTATGTGTGTATGTGTGTATATATATATGTATATATGTGTATATGTGTGTATTTTTGTGTTTTATATATTTTATTATTATTTTTTTTTTATATTTTTTTGTTTTTTATGACTTTATATGTCCTTCTGTGTGTTGCTTAAATGCTTTATAATTGTTATGTTTTGTATATAAATATGAATTTTTATTCTTTGCATTTTATATCTTATGTTTAGGAACTTATTTTATTCAAAATTTTACCATTTTACCAATTTTATTGACTGACAAATTTTTACAACTTCTGATATTCTCAATTGTTTTTTTTTCGGTTACATTATAGATGCAATATGATTTTACTCCTTTTACTGTTTAAATATTTTTATTTTGTTTTTTTTTTTTTTTTTTTGTTTTTTTTATTCATTTTTATTATTATTATACTTTTTTTCTCCTTCGTTTGTTTTTTTTTTTTTTTATCTTATATTCTGTTATGATGTGTTTTTAATTGAGAATATATTGGATCATTTTCCTTTTGTGGATTTAGAAGAAGGCTGTATCTACGGACATAACTCGACACAGGCTATGCCTAGTGAGGGTGTCCGAGATCGAAATTGAAGGTGTTTATTTGTCTTGAATGATTTTTGATTTTGTTTGTGTTGTTTTCATGTCATATTTATTTTGATGTAATAAAGTTATTATTATTATTATATTATTATAATCTGAAAACTTTAAGTAAACAAAGTGGCATGTGGTGTGGGTGTAGGGTGTAGACCACATTAGTTTATTAGGGAGGCTGTGGGGACAGAAGATTCTTCTGCTTGTATAGTACCTAATACAACTTTGTCCTATGTATTTGTCTAATGTAAGATGAGTCCAAGGGTGCTTATCAGGGTAAATGACTCAATATATGTATTTACGTAGGTAGGTACACACTTCTCACATTGCGTACATACCTACCTCACCTACCAACCTACATATACAGAACCACTGTATAAATATTATGTAGGTACGTATTTTTTATCATACCCACTCTGCAAAAAGGCATATTTTTTTTGTATATAAATGAATCTGTGCTCACTCAAAGTGAACACAAATACACTCTTTGACTCTTTCACAGTAAGCTACTTAAAGCTTGTGCCGTGAAAGAGGAAGATGGTCGGTACCTGGGATCGAATCCATGCACGACCTCCGAACGAAATAGTAAGAAAGCCGGAGTATAGCCGCAAGACCAACCACTTCATATTATGCTGTTATGCTGAAGACAAGTAGGTATTTTATTGAAATAATTACACTAAATCGTATCCGTAATCAATAAGAAGTTACTTTGGCCAGTATATTTGACATGCTTTCCCGACAGACTTTTTCCTGTCTTAACTAGGAAAATTGAATTCAATTTTGTATATTTTAAATTAATAACCTATTCAAGCAATGAAATTCTGACTGGTGCATCTGTTTTAAGCAATGTTTACAGGGCAAAGCAAGCAAACACCACCAAACAACTGAGAATTAGGTCATACACCTATTAAAAATCAAAAATAGTAAAATATTTTACAAAAACCTTCTCAGTGTTTTTGACAATATCAAATTTTATATTTTTGTAATTATTTAAAGGGTGTTTGATATCTACCAAATGTTGATATTTGGTGCCATTGTTAGAGTGTTCCCTATGAACATCGTTTAAAACAGTGGGGCTAGTACAAGTTTTATCGAAAGCTAATTGCACGCAATTATATAAGCGCTTGTTAGCGTGCAAATAGTGTTCTTAAATCAAACGATCATTTTACTATGAAAAATTTTCGAAACTGTTTCGATATTCGATCATCGAAAACTTGTACTAGGGCTACAGATGTGTTGCTTAAATACAACGACATACTTAATTTATCATTATAGAAATTCGAATTCAATACTGATAGTACAGAAAGCTGGTTTTCAAAATAAAAAAAATATAAATATAGGATTCTGAAACCACACATGTTATTCTAAATTTATTCACATTCTACGGAAACACACGAAACAGTTCATTAAGAACATTACTATTTGCATCCCTGCCTGAATGTTATCCGGAATGCGTGACCTCGGAGGCACTCATTAGACAGGGAACTCTGTCAAACCCTCAGCGTGTGACCTCTGCTCTCAGGAAAAAATCTGTACTTCCTCACATCCTTGACGCACCATCCATCTCAATAACAATACTGCATCAAGGAGGACTACTAACATATTTATATATTTAATGCGTGTTGCACTTAGGTCTACGATTATATTATTATACAGTCATTCAAGAAAATCCAAAAGAATTTTAATTTAAAAATAGGAAGATAGCTAGGATTTTGTTTGTATTGTAGTCCTGTTCTACTCGTATTATGTAATATTTATAATTTCTCTAGGGATGTAATGTATTGCTTTTATTCTGTTTTATACCTATTGATTTTTATTGTATATTTTACAAATAAGTTCACAAGCTGCCACGACCAAATTAGGTCTAAAGTGACATCCTTGGCGCTGACTCTTATTGGGTTTCGTCTCCAGCGGACTCTTGCAGAGTGACAGTATGCCTTTTCCCAACTCCTGCCCTCCGCACGATGTATCCTTAATCATCCTTTCTGATGTCCTCGAAAGATTGGTCCTTACGGGATTCCCATAATTCCCCTTTCGTTCACATCGGGTCGTCTCTGTGGAGGTATCCTAGAAGTACCCTCCAATTCCATATTTACAAAGCTGCAACCTCCATATCTAAAGCTAGGGATTCCGCCACTACAGAGTCTCGCATATTGGGATAAGCTTTAAGTCAACTTGAGGTTGCCTGGTCTTCAAGCCATGTAAGTTACTTACTTACCCGTTAGTCACGCAGCCTTCATCCATTTTTCTTATTTTATTAGTTCCAGACTCGTTTAATTGGGTTTTGTTTAATCATATTATATTACGATGTAAATACATGTTGCTTTATTGTCTTTTTCTTTTTGAAAATCTTTGTTTTACATACTATATTATGTATTATAAAATTAGCTCTTATGCAGTGGGTTCCTAGGGAACGGTCCGTCGTCTGACAAGACGGCGTCTTTCAAAATTATATGAGAATGTTTTTTGTTGCTACGGAAACAATATTGGCAATGTTCTCAACTGACATATTCACCGCTGTTTATAGTAGCGGCGTATCCGTAGGAAAACAGACCATTAGAGTATAAATAAATTATTGACGGTGGTGTATTTTCTGACAAAGCTATATAAACCATATACGCAAATAGATAGGGTCACCACGCGTTAACCTCCCAAAGGAATATTAGTGGCATACATTAGTGAGAGTATGGTCTGTTCTTCTAACGAATATGTAGCTCTCGCTAAGATATGAAAATGAGTAAAAAAATCTACTATGTATGATTTATTTCCGTAACACCATATGCGAAATAGCGTACTTCGAAAATTTGACGCGTATGACACCCTTCTTTATTTTTTTAAGTCCATAAGGTATTTTATTTCAGCCAACGAAAAAGTATTTGGTAAAATCCCTAAATGATCTATATCCGAGCATTATTATATAGATTTAAAATTGATTATACAAATTGCGCAGGCGAATGTCAAAGCGACCTGTAGTGTATAATGAAGTCCGATAACAGACAAATAAAGCAGGCGCAATATCCGGCTGCCTCAGAAACTTCGTTTGGAGAAACAAGCATGAGAAGGTGGAGAGCAAAGTTAGGATCTAGAAAACATGTGTGGGGCCAATTATGTCATATGAAATTGAATTCAGAGCCGACACAAATTAAACTAACGATTTGCTCAGAACATCTGAAATGAAGACTACGATTATGGGAAGATCATTGAATAGTAAAATACGCAAAACTACAATCAGAGAGACTTGCAGTACAAAAGACATTTTTAAAGGAAACGCTTTTAACACCAAAAACTCCAACGTAGTGGCAAACAAGATTTCATCGGGCTGTCGCCAATACGGAATACCTAAAAAAGATGAAAAATAGCTGGATCTCGGCATCCCAGGAAAATTCTATGTAAGAAATCCTTGGAGCTATTTCAAGAGTATGGAGAAGAAGATAGTACAAATTGACAATGATTAAAATAAAATTATATTCCTCTACCATTATCAAAATAATTGTGAAATGAATGGTCTTAAGATGAATGTCAATAAAACAAAGGTGCTTGTTTTTGAAAGAGAAGATTTAAGAACGCAATGTTGTGTGAAAGTGAATGAAGAGAACATGGAACAAATGGATGAGTAGATATGTTTATTTAGGTAGTCTAATTAGCAGAGATGGAAGGTGCGAAAATGAGATTGAAAGAAGGAAACTGGCTGGTAGAAGGGTTGGCGGTGTACTAAGACCTCTAATGAGAAATAATAACCTATTTCTTAAATCCAAACAGTTGATGCACAATGCAATCCTGATACCATCGAGAAAGAATCACTAAAAGGATATATAAATCTGAAAGAATGGGTGCACGCAGATGAGGCCGACCTCGAATAACATGGTCCGAACATATCGGTGCCGTCTTAGAGGAGGGCCAAGTCAGGAGCAAAAGGAATAGAAGAGCGGAATGTTATGCATTTGGAAGAAACGAAAGAGGTTTGTTTGGATAGGAAAGAATGGAAGTCCGTACTCTCTGCCTACACCCTTCGGGAAACGGCGTGATGGGTAAAAAAAACATTTACCATCGAAAAGTTAGTCAACAATAGCGACTTTAAGCAAAGTATTCCAAAAATATTCAGGAATATGAGTTTGAGAGGATTTTGTCAAAATTAATTATTTTTGGGAACATGAATTCATAGGTAGAAAACTCGCTAATTAACAAGAGCCAATGTTAATTAATATACAAACATTTGTATAGAAACTCACCCTTCAACAAGTCTTATTATTTTAATTACGGGTGTACTTCACGCAGCAGCCGTATTATCTTTCAACCCTCTTTTTCCAGTTCTATCGCTCACTTTCTTATCTTTATTTTTCTGTTCTCCTGGTAGACAAATTAATCTTTTTCGCCACACCATAATACTTACAGTTTCCTATTACCCTGATACACAATGACACTCTTGGTTGGAGAATGATTTATTATTGTACCTACCACCTTCACATAGTATTTGACACCTTCTACTTTATTATGATCCCCTGATATTTCAATATTATAACTGAAACCTTTATTGTAATAAAATAATGTAATATTTAATAATTATTTTGAAGTTAAAAGACAAAATTACAGAAAAGCTGTAAAAGTTGGATGGCGTTGTCGCAGAAATTTGGGCTCTGGGGCAGCATAATTGGAAATTGGCAACCATAAGACCGACCACGGGCTGAAACGCTGATGAAGATTATGATGCTGTAAAAAATCCTCCCCGGAAAACCACTACATACAGAGTATGGAGGCCAGCTGGAACTCAGCTACCCAGGAATGACTTTCAATTATGCACAATGTTTGCTCTTTGCTACAAGAAAAATAAATTTATAGCCGTTTAGCTTTTTCAGTAACGCTATCCCCAGTATGTCCCTGGAAGAATTCAATAAGCCTATTGTACAATTCTCACAAAAGGCTTATTGCATTCTCTCGCAGATTCGCATATAGCTAGGACTGCTGATATATCAACAGCTGATAACAACTACGCAGTATTTATTATAATTAATTATTATATAATTTAAGCCCTGCACTCGTTTTCGAACGGTTCGGACTATCCAGTGTAAAATCAAACATTTCATACCAAAAAAAAACAATGAGAAAATCGAAAAAAAAAACAATGAGAAAATATAAAAAAATGCAATCTCATTAGCAGACATACATGAATAAGTACCTAATTCTGTATAAGAAACCATTAGATATTTTGATAAGGGTTTTCCGCCGTTGGCGTTGGTATAAACACGAACATGTTTTTAATTCTAAAATTAAAAACATAAAAAAATTTAAAATTTGATGAATTTTATTAATAAACCTGTCATTGTGTAAGGGTAAGTTTATCCGAAAGACGACCCCCTAAAAAAAGATTTTGAGGGTAACAACCGTTCTTCAAAAGCTATGAATAATTAGCCCCTTAAAAACATGGAAATGTGACGATCTGGGCAGGTACGGGGGAGAGAAGCATCCTCGGTGACTTTTATAATTGAAATTTTAATTTGTATTTTTTCTTCATCACAAAAAGATAGCTGAAACATCCATAGTAATATCGTACCTAATGGACATTTTTACGAGTTTTTCTCGAACGCCAACTTTTTAATTGTTTAGAGTGAAAAATTAACATAACGTCTTAATTTGCCAGTTGATGGAAATTCATTAGAGACGATGCAAAAAAAATATAAGACTTTTTCCTTCGTCGTAAATTACGTCGCGATTTTCTTATAGAAATATGCAGATGATTTCACCAATGCTGACTTAAATGAGCTGAAATTTATAACATATAGCGTTACTGGATAACCCAATACATATCTTATTTTCAGTTGTATGAAATTGTACGTTTCTTTGAGTATTGTTTTTTGTGAGATTTTGTTATTTTTTATCAATTTTCTTTGTAAATGTTTTATATTGTTAATGGCACATAGCCGTAAATAAATAAATAAATAAAATAAAATGAATAAAAAATGTATTCGTCTTCTTCTCAGCTTATACCCATCACTCCTGGAAAAGGGCCTCCTTCCACGCCGATCTATCTTGAGTTCTGGACCCAGTTGGCCCCAACATGTTTTACGAAGTCGTCTCTCCACCGTAATGGTGGTGTCCCAACGCTCCTGGCAGTCAATCTGGGTCTCCAGGATTCGACCCTCTTCGACAATTTCTATGCCTGGTCTCTTGCCATTTGACCTACCCACCGCCATTTAAGAGAAGCGATTGGGCAATATCTCTGCCGTATCACTTCGTACCTCACATCTCTCAGGGTGATACTGAGCATGGCTCTTTCCATGGATCTTTGGGTAACCCTAATCTTTTCTATGCTCATTTTGGCCAGTGTCACTGTTTGCAGGCCATACGCTGCATGGTTCGTGGGGATTTTTGCGGTTTTTGAGTAAATAACTACTGAAGGCTGTCTGTACTTGCCCCTTTTGCCCCTTTTGCCCCTTTTGACCTCGGCGGTTTGGTTTTTTCTGCCTAGTATTATGGCGTGTCAGAGATTAAATGTATTCTTGGGTGTTTTCTATAAGGTTTCCATCCATTCTAATTTGAGATATTTCTGTGCCCATCACCTTGTCCATTTTCAAATATGTACACTAATGTACAGTAAAAAATCAGATAAATGTAAGTACAATAAATAAAATAGAAATCTAGAGTATAATACACTGTAATTTTAATATAATAAACCGAAATATAATAAATTAGATTGTTCATTAAATTAGATTGATTAACATTACTGGCTGTAAATAATAGAGTTATTAAATACTTGATAATTGATTTTCCTAACTAGGTACCTCTTGGAATTATGTAATAAACCAGGGAACTCCAGACATTTTCTGAAGGCCTGACGGTTGGGTTGGTTTTATTTATCAATACCTTGAGATCTTACTAAAGAAAACCATACGGAATATACAATTTTCAAACTAAGAGTAACTAGCCGATTTTAGTTAAGTAAGTAGGTATATCTTTTACTTTTTGTAAGGTTTGTGTATTCACACAGTGAAAGTTCATTTTGATCAGTTGCACCACCATCTCCAAGTCCCTGCACCATCTCCTCTATTATCATAGAATATTGTCTTATGAATGATTATTTACTTGTATTTATTTTAAATTAATGTATTACTTTATCAGCCTATTCATAATTTCGGTCAACCATCCTATTGTTACCTACCTACTAGTTAATTTCTAAAATATCTAGCCTAAAAAATATGTATACAATAATAATAATATCTTGTCATCTGTTAGTTATAGTATCCTCTCCCACCATCATGGTACCATACTTTTCTTTGAGTTTATAATTATTTTAGTTTAGTCTCTTGACAATGTCTGCGTGAGTCGGACGATAGCGCACGAGATTCATAAAAAAATTGTGAAAGTGCAACTGTGTAATCATTTTAATCATCACGTATATCTTTTTTCTGGTTTAAGTATCTTAACTATAAGATAACTCTCAATTTGTGAAAAAAAAATCAGTTACAATGTCGCACTACAAATCAATAGGTAACCATCCTACAATATTTGACAAATTTACCAACTAATCCGATGTGTGTGTATTACCTTATCAAGAGGAAACATAATTTTAATATGGGCGTATGACCACCTTATTTATTTTATTACCTACATCCAAATAAGTATGTACCTATATTATTGTCGGTTCATTAGATCCGTAATGAGTACCTAAACACAATTGAAAGATATTTGACAACTACCATGAAATATGGTTCTTCATAAAAGGGAAATATTTAAAGATTATGTTGCAACGCGAGGGAGGCTTGGTGGCGTACAGATTAAAATTTATCAGCGAACACTGAGAGTCAATACTAGGTAATATTGTCTCCTAGAAGGTCCCACCCACGCAGGCAATAAAGCAAATCTTAGAAGATTTCGGCAATTAATCCAAGTTTTAAGACACGGCCACCCCGGGAATGAATGATGGGGGAGGGAGTGAATTATTAATATGCTAATTGCCTGGTTTTTGCGGCTAGAGGGGTGGAAATAGGCGATTACAGCTTTATTACCCTAAACTTTCTCAATATAGACACATTTTATAATATCCACCTTTCTTTTGTATGCCCAGGTACTTCTACATCGCGTCGTCTCTCCTTACTGACTGACGGGGGGAGGAAGTGCTATACCTTCTCGTGGTCTCCCCCGTAAGTAGTGCGCTAAATGATAAAGCTAACCTAGAAATCTTAAAAGAAAATTAAATGATGAAAAACGATAGAAACAATATGAAATACTATAGAAACAGAAAGAAAACGAAAACAGCACGAAACGAAATAGCACAAAATCGGCGGCCGTACGTCGACAGACCTCACGGCCATATCGGCGAAAAAGGTCTTTTTAAAGACCCTAACGATCCCTCTTCGGGTGAACATTCAAATAGGCTTAATTCAAATAATTTTAACTCAAATGTTTTTAATTCAGATAATTTTAAATCAAATGACTTTAACCATAACGTTTTAAAATATACAAACGATCCAAATAAATTGGGGAATAACCTAAGTATAGGACAAATAAATGTTGAGGGTTTTACGGGAGCGAAGGCTGAAATACTTGGTAAGATTATGGAACGCGTAGATGTCTTGACAATACAGGAGACTCACATTCCGGAGGGGGAAGCACATAGGTTGGAAATACCTGGTTTTGCGCTGATACATTATAAGGGACACAGAAAACATGGAATGGCCACTTACGTGAAGCCGGAGCTGGTTGATGAGGCGTTTGCGATTGATGAGGATGAGTTTTCTATCACTACTAGAATTGGCAGTCTTTATATAATAAATGTGTATAAGCCGCCGTCAAGAAATTGGCCAAATAACGTGTTGAATGCGTGTGCACATCCAGCAGTTTACATAGGAGATTTTAATTCCCACTCCACTCATTGGGGATACAGCGACGATGACGTGAATGGAGAGGCCCTACAAGATTGGTGCTCGGAGAATAATTTTCACCTTCTATATGATTCAAAACAAGGTGGCACATTCCGATCTGCCCGATGGGGTTCAACAACTTCACCTGATCTTTGTTTCGTCACCACAAATAGTGAGGGAATACCTTTGATGTCAACTAAAACCATTCTGAGGGGATTCCCCCGAAGTCAACACCTTCCGGTGGTAGTAAACATCGGCTTGCACATCCCCATCTTGGAGCAACCTTACCTTCCGAGATGGAATTTAAAAAAGGCAAACTGGGAGGGCTATATGAAATGCATTGAAAATACTGTGAACAGAATAAAGCCCAGAATAGAAAACTACTCTCGATTTGAAGGATTGATGAGGGTTGCAGCCCAGAGATCCATCCCCAGGGGCCACCGCAAGGCATATATCCCCGGCTGGAATAAAGAGTGTGAGGAGGCATTGAGGAGGTACGAGGAGTGGGGCGATGAGGCAGATGCAAACAATCTTGTGCGACTGCTGGATAACGAGAGACGAAGGAGGTGGACGGACAGTGTGGAGACAATGGACTTCACACACTCCAGTCGAAAAAGTTGGACTCTCCTGAGAAAGCTCGGCGCCGCTCCGCCATCAAAACGAGAGCCCACGGTTACGCCAAACCAAATAGTGAGTTGCATTTTTAATACGTCAAATATCAAACCATCCAAGATGCAGAAAAGGCTCCTAAGACAACATTTAAAGGAGAAGATAAAATCATGCCCAGTTTCCCACCCAATAACTAGTGAAGTCACCATTGAAGAAGTGATGAGGGCTGTGGGAAGGCTAAAGTGTGGAAAGGCTGCGGGAATGGATGGCATTCTTCCTGAGTTTGTTAAACATCTCGGGGAACGAGCTGTGAGGTGGATCGCTATGTTTTTCTCTCAAGTGCTGCAAACTGGAAGCATCCCCAAATCATGGAGAGAGACAAAAGTCATAGCTGTCTTGAAGCCGGGAAAGTGTGCGCAAGACCCAAAAAATTATAGGCCCATCGCTTTGATATCTGTCATGTACAAGCTCTTTGAAAAGGTCCTTGCGAATAGAATGTCTTCGTTGTTGGAACCCCAGCTCCCGGTGGAGCAGGCCGGTTTCCGCGAGGGACGTAGCACCTGTGAACAGGTTTTGTCATTGACAACCTGCATTGAGAATGGTTTTCAGCGAGGTGAAAAGACGGGACTTGTTTTGCTGGATCTGACGGCGGCTTATGATACTGTATGGAAGGCGGGGCTCCTGTTGAAGACACTGGACATGATAAATAGTAGGGCACTGATTGTCCTATTAAACAATATGCTTTCAAATCGAAAGATCAGGGTTTTCCTCGGAGGCAAGGTCAGCGGAACACGAATACTTCAGAATGGTTTGCCCCAGGGCTCAGTATTGTCTCCAATGCTCTTCAACATTTATACAGCAGATATTCCAACAACTACATCTAGAAAATTCATATACGCTGATGATATCGCGATCGTCACGCAAGCAAACACGTTTGAAGAGCTGGAACCCGTTTTGAATGCTGATCTACGCATCCTGGAAGATTATTTCGGAAACTGGCATTTAAAGCCAAATCCAAGGAAAACAGTATCAACAGCTTTCCATCTGAATAACCGTGAGGCGGGCAAAGAATTGAATGTTTATATGTGTGACGAGAGAATTCCACACGATGCAAATCCTAGATATCTTGGTGTAAAGCTGGACAGATCCCTTACTTTCAGCCCCCATCTGTCAGCACTTAGAAATAAGGTCAAGACAAGAAACAACATAGTTATGAAACTGACCGGCACAACATGGGGAAGTTCCGCAGAAGTATTGCGAACATCGGCGACCTCTCTGGTATACAGCACAGCAGAATACTGCGCGCCGGTATGGGCAAGGAGCGCACATTGTAAGGGCCTTGATGTGGAACTAAACAGGACAATGCGGACAATTACCGGATGTGTGAGATCTACCCCAACTCATTGGCTGCCTGTTTTGTCTAATATTGCCCCACCAGACCTACGCAGAAGTCAGGCTACAGCCAGAGTACTGGAAAAGATAAAGAGTAACCCAGAGATCCCCGCTTTCAGAGACATCTTTCAACCCCCACACCAGCGCCTCAAGTCTCGAAAACCTGTTTGGACCGTAGATTCAAATGATTTTGAACTGTCCCGGACCTGGAGAGAGAGATGGAATAACTCCGAACATTTTGGGAACAAATATATTATAGAAGACCCTACACTAAGAGTTCCGGGCTACAGTCTCTCTCGAAAGGTCTGGGTTCAGCAGAATAGGATACGGACGGGACAAGGGCGCTGTAATTACCTGATGTGGAAGTGGGGTAAAAGAGACTCTCCTGAGTGCGAATGTGGAGCCGCCATACAGACTGTACAGCATATGGTGGAGGAATGCCCTTTGCGGAGATACCATGGGGATTGGATTGACATCCACAAGTCAACACCGGGGGCGGTGCGGTGGTTGACAGAGATTGACCTCAACATTTAGAGTTAAAAATGTACAAATTTGAAAAATGAAAAAAAAAGAAACGAGAAAAAAAAAAAAAAAAAAAAGCCGAAGCCATACGAATAATAATAATAATAATAATACTGACTGACAAACATAAGAGTACCTACCTATCTAACCGCGTAATCCTAAGCTATTCGCTAGGGTAGTACCGTATGAAAGTTAATTAACATACATCTGATAAATATTGGGTTATTGAACATGCGACAGTAAACTTTTATTTTTTTTTTATTTTTACGAACAAATCGTAAGGTTGCCGGCTAAGAATAGCACCTCTGCTCTTTTTGCATACAAGCACGAGTTTTACTAATTTTCGGTGAGAATTTCAATACTTAATAGCGATTTTGTCTCAATTTTTTATTTTGTATTAACAATAATATTTGCCTTGAACACTGACTGACTGACTGACTGATGTCATTAACGCCGCTAGATGGCGCGACACTCGCAACTAAAGACAAATAATAATATTGTTCTTCTAATACAATATGGCTGACAGCAGTGACACCTGACAGTAACATAAATGATATTATTATGCGGTGGCTGAGCACTTTTTTTAAAGGTCTTGACGTAGAGAAAAACAATTTTTTGGATTATTAAAAAACTCACATGCGAAGTCAGCCATAAGAAAGCAAAGTGTACCAAATTAGGAAACTTTTACGCACAGCGGGACTTCATAGTGAAGAAAAGCCTTATTAATGCCATGAGTGCAATAAAAAGTTTGCGGTTTCAAGTAATTTAAAGAACGTAAGTAGTAATGCGTACTCATAGCGGAGAAAAACCATACGAATGCCATGTTTTCAATAAAAAGTTTACACACCTAGAGTAATTTTTTAAAGATTTTCATGTGAATTCATAACGTTGAAAAGCCATACATAATATGTAAAGTTTGTTATAAAAAGTTCACGTTGTTTTTTGAGTTTTCATGAAGAATTCAATTAATCAAGTGTTTTAAAGTCTCATATAAGAATTCGGCAATACGATTGCAAAGTTTACATGAAAAAGTTTAATCAATCAAATCGGTAAATACCCACATGCCAAAAGCTATTTGAATGTACAGTTTGTAATTAAAAGTTTAAGTTGTAGGTATTTGAGTTTTCATAAAGAGTTGAATCAACCAAGTATTTTGAAGTCTCACATGTGAATGCTCACAGCTATGCTATGAGAAAGTAAAGTTTGCATAAAAAAAGGCCATAGGTGGGCGCCACGGGCGCCTTTAAAAAACTAGTTATATTATACTCAGGTAATTATCAAAAAAGGAATTATATTATTAGGTATTATTTTGGTGTTTTTTCGAGAATCCTGTAAGAGGAAGGAAATCGAAAAATCGGATCGGGACCGTGAGGTTGACCATGCACCTCACGTTCTTAAACCTCAACCGGTTAGAAAAGGCACATTGAGCCTCGGACGCCTTCGAGCGCAATGCTCTTGATGCCTCCCATGCTCCCGAGTGGGGCTTAGGCCTCCCGCATTGCGTGTTGATTTGGGGGGGATCCGCGACGGACTTGGCTTTTTGATCTGATTACTTCGATGCTAGTAACTCGTTATTTTTGTTGATACACTAACCCCACAAGAAATATTTTTCATATACAATTTTATGGTTCACTGCTGGCCTCTTATATTCTCGTCCATTCCTATCTCTCTCTGTTCGTGGTCAATTGCAGCCACGTCTTTTCGTCTCATACAAATGGACGAAATATGTGATACTTGATCAGATGTTCCTATATACATCTGTTGCTACACGAAGAAAAATGTCAAAGTTTCCAGAGTTCTCAACGTCTTAAGTAAAATTGAGACACTTAAGGGAAAATATAATAAAGATTTTTAGAACAATCAAATAATGAATGACCCTTTTCCGTGCTTGTCATCCAACACGTATTCTACTATTCGTTAATAAAACCAAAGTTTTATTTGTTTATAAAAAAAATCACCCCTTATTTCTTTTAAAACAAATGCATTGAAAAAAAATACAAAATATTGACGACAATTCCGCAACCGAAATTAATTTCCAAAACAAACAGATGTCATTTCTAAATCGTTCACACGCTTACTGCGGTTAAAATAACATATTAATTTGTATTGAATAGGTTTTTTTCTGATCCTTTAAATCCTTGCGATGCATCGCTATAAACATATTTGTGGGTGTTGGACCTACCTATTTGGGACAACTTCCTTGTTGACAAAAAAAATATATAGGGTGAGGAACGATGGATGCAAAAAAATATTGATCCTTTTGAAGGATATATACCTATGGTAAGAATATGTAATGAGTGTGAATATCACAGTTATTGATACCAACATAGAAATATACTTAACACACACACAGTTTGAATTTGTCCAAGTTTTTGGGTTGCTACTCCTTTCGATCGGAATTCCCTTTTTTAAGAATTTTAAAGTACCTACCTAAGTTGCTCATTGATTCAAGTGACCAATATTTTAATTTGTATAGTTGCAAAATTTAACAATGGGATCAATAACCAGTACCTATGGTGTATAATCTTGAGAGAGTTTTAATGAGCATTGATATGATTCAATGAGCTTGAAAGACAACAAGAGCGCCTGATTTTGGACATCAAATACCCTATACGAAAGTCAAATGTCCATATATTTTTTTTTTTTTATTATTTTTTTTTTTTTTTATTCAAACAAACTTACAGTCATTAAATAAAATATTACAAAGTTCATTGAATATGAATAATAGACCATTTCAGTTTGCGGGTATATGCATAGTTGGCAAGCACGTTAAATGCAAGCCAACGGGTGTGAGAGACATTCTCAAAATAAGAAATTATAAAAAAGAAAAATAAGCTGCTCTATGGCGTGTTAAATTAATAATTTACAAAGATAAATAAAAAAGTAACCAAGTTTATGTAATGTTCAAAATTCCAGGGTAGAGGATGGTAGCAGAGGATATAGGTAAGGAAAAAGGAAGGGAGGGAAGGAAGGGGAAGAGAGGCGCGGCAGACACGTCAGGTGCCCCCAGATACTCACCGTCATGAGCCATGCGGGGCCTCCAAGATTTTTGCTTTAAAGGCTCTAATGGAATGTTGAAATATATCTACACTTTTATAAAATACATTGTAGTTGCCGCATGCTCTTTGAAAAAACGAGTTCTGTGTATAGTTGGTTCTACAGATAGGGAGCCTAAAAGTGTATGGTGATCGGGTGGGACGAGAGGGACAGCTAAATGCCAGATTAGCAACCAAGAACTCCGAGTCAACAAAACCGTTAACTATCTTGTAAAGATATACCAAGTCAGTTGTTGTTCGTCTTCCCTCCAAGGTGGCAATCTTGTGATAATGAGCCGACTGTGATCGATCGTCAAAAACTACTCGGCGCCTGTAAACAAGCTGCTTTAAGAATTTGTTTTGGACTCTCTCCAACCTATCAATATACGTTACGTACTGGGGATTCCAGACCACCGATGTATATTCAAGACATGTACGAATATACGTGTAAAACAATACTTTGAGAGTATCCGTGGACTTAAAAGGCTTCGAAATTCTCAAAATATAACCCAACTTTCCGAGAGCACTACTCACAATGTTATCAGTGTGTGGTTTGAATGTCATTTTAGCATCCAATGTCACCCCGAGATCCTTCACAAGATTGCATCTTTTCAAAGATTGTTGATTAATAGAGTAATCGAAACATAAAGGGTTCTTAGACCTAGTAAACGAGATGGAGCAACATTTAGATACATTAATATACAATTCATTTACTGTGCAGTAAAAGTGTAGGCGATTAAGATCAGTTTGCATGTTGATGGCATCTCTGTCAGATGCGATTCCGCTGAAGATCTTGATGTCATCCGCGTAAACCAAAAAATTGCAGTGTCTAAAGCAGGCCTGGATATCGTTGATGTACAAAATATCCCCCAGTTGTTTTTTGAAGGAACATAAACAGCACAAGAGAGAGCTGGATCAACATAAGCAATTTATTTTTCCCTTTTGACGAGATAATGTACACCGGTTTATTCATGCCAAATTCAGCATCACATAGATTCTTATTAAGTAGGTACAGCAATCATAAAATATCATTTAACGTAACGTTTCATAGTGGTTGGTAGCCAAATGCATGGTTCTGCCGGTGCTTTCGCACGTACCTATAGCCTATTGAAGGCCGTGGGTTCGAATCCATCAGATGCCTACCATTTTTTACATTCGCAACACAATCTATACTTTTTGTGAAAGATGTCAAAAGTGTATTTGTGTTTATTTCATTTAAAAAAAAATTGTTCGATAATGTCTGAAAAATACGTTGCAGCCCATATTTTAATTTCTTCCTTTGCTGAGGCTGAAGGGTAGTAGGTTAGGTACGATACAATAATCAGTCTTAAAAAGTATACATATGTAAAATATTCACTAAGCCATGGAGGATGTGTGTAACCACAGGAATAACAGTCAACGTCCCAACACACATGTCCCATAACAATCCATTATTCATCCCTATATTTTTCACAACTCTATAAATCAATATTTTTTTCAAGGTTCATTACTGGGTTGACTGACTCGAAGCAACAATATTCCCACGGATCCTGAAGGAATTCCTATGTTTGAGGAAACGTTTAAGTAGCTACCTGTCTTAAAAGCAACGAAACACACTTGTGCTAGGGGCGTACGGGGTCATGAAAGGTTAAACATATGGACGCGTATGTTAGCTTCCCAAAGAACCCAACAATTTGCTATTTTGTCGTTTCCTCCTAGATACCCAGCACTCAAGTGGATTGAAATATACATACAAACATCGATATTATGTAGGTAGGTATACGTGTTACAATACAAATTCAATTCATTGTTTTTTTTTTCATTCATCCCTTTCCTATTTTAATTATGGAGATAGGACATAAAAATCCAATCTATCTCCATCGGCAAGTTAATCTTATAGCTTTCTATACTCTGTGCATGCTAGTCGGAAGCGGTCTTCTGCCTACCTGTAAATTTTTTGGACAAAAAATATGATGCAACTGAACAAGATTCGTCCTTAAACAAATGGGATCCAATGACTGAAGATTGAGTGATCAAAATTACTCTTTATTCTTACCATCAGTATCACAAAATCTTCATCGCGAAGTAACCAGCGAGACATGAACATATTATTTAAGAAACACCCTAACACATTTACATGTCAATGATTTGTTCAACATTAACTGATCAGTGATCACACTTACCAGCTCCTTGCACTATAAGGCGTTTTTCGTACGCCAGTCAGTAGTAATTCTGCGACAAAAACAAGATAATTAAAAGAATTTGTGAAATGAAAAAAATTGGGAGAAGAATGTAACAGGAAAACATAATTAGTTGTAGGTGGTTCCGGCATTTGGCCAACAGATTCAAACCCCCCAGTGTATTCGATTGATGCTCATACCTCTGTAATATTGACACAAAAGTAATATCAAGGGTGATTTCCCCAGATACGCCTACTATCTCATGTTACCCCAATACTTTGCGCCTCAGTGAACCGTGGTTAGTAAACATCAACAAACATAGCACTTGCTATGAATGATTTGGAATAAAGTCTTTTTTTTCTTCTTCTTCACGACGCGATATTAGCCGCGCACTCGGTAATACTCGATCATTCTTAAATACTGTAGCCAATGGCTTTACTTTCTGTTTACTCCCTACCGTCTTTCTCGTTTGCCTTAAAGTACAAAGGTAGGTAAAGGTAGGTAAAAGAAATCATCACCCGCTTGCACCTATAAATAGGTGCAAGCGGGTGATGATTTCTTTTTTCTAAATATACGTTTTATATAATACCTGCATCTTGCTGCTAATTTCGAATGTCTCGTCTAAAAAAGGTTTGTATCCACTGTAGTGACTGTCAAAAAAAAGGTTTGTATCCACTGTAGTGACTGTCCAACTAACTCCCTAAAATCAGATAAAAGGAAGGCAGTGGACAAAGAGTGCAAGAAGAAGGCTAGAAAGAAGAAGAAAAGAAATAATAATTGGTACATTCCCTAACAAATTTATGGGTAAGTGGAGCAAAACATATTGTGTAGGAAAAATTTTAATATGAGGTGAAGAAAAATCTTGAAAAAATTTTCACCTTACGGAACCTAGAACTTCTTAGATGTCTAGCAATTACACAAAAATGGGTAGGTACCCGAGGTAATCTTTACTTATTATTATGTATGTATACAGGTGATTCATCTTACATTAGTAAAATTAAAATAATTTGGCCATATAAAGTAGCTAATAAATAATTATTATTATATTAGGAAACGCCGTAATTACATTAAGGGCAGCCAACAGGGTAAGGGTGAGGGGGTAGTAGCACTGCATATAATAACAATCAAAATAAATAAATATTATTATTACTATATTTGTCAAGGGCGGTAGCCCTGCGATTGAATCGGCATGTCAAGACCTTTGGAAGAAACATCACAGATCAAAATAACAACAACTGTGAAACTTGGGCAGAGAATATGGACACGTACAGAGGATTCTCAAATCTTGGTTAAACACTCATCAGCCCTCGTATATTCAAGATCAGTTTTCGGAACTACTTTATACGAAAAAGTCCATTCTTCATGAGAGATTTGATGGATAATGAAGAAGAATTTAATCGTCAATTTTCTTCAAAATTATTTAAATGACCTAAAAGTATACCTACATTTTTGGAAAAGTAGATAATAGATGAAGAAAGGGTTTCTGTTCAATGGGATAACATTTACTGTTCGAAAACGTCTCAATCACTCACAATCCTTTAATGACTTTAATACACTTATAATTTGTTGATATTTAAAAATCTTCTTACCACCTTTTCTTGTCACCGTGAAAATAACAGCTGTTATTTCAGACCCATCCCTCCCCTAACTTATAACAATATTAACCAGCTGGGTTGCAGAAAATATGAAGTCGTAATTAGATTATTTTGCAATAAGCAAAAATTTCATAATTGTAATAACTTTCAAGAAACTGGACTTCGTTAATTTTGGACAAACGAGAGTTTTTATAGGGGGTGGAATGCCACAAAGCAAATAATGACAATTTTACACCCTGACATTCGGATTGTGCAATGGTTTCTTTCTAATAATTTTGAGACACAAAAACATATTGGCAAAATTAAAAAAAAAATACAGGTTACACCTGCTAATTTTAACAATAAACATGATCTATGTATACGAAAGCGTTCATCAATCTCGCCATAATAAACTTTATTTCTATGCGTAAATACAGTAAATTTGCTAAAATTCGATTTTCCCTCAGAAGTCAATCTAGATTTAAATAGGAGACAAAAGAGATTTGCATCTTAAACTCCTAGAACTATTCAGGGTTCTTATTTCATTATCCCCATCCGAATTAGGCCCCTTCATATCGATAACATTTGCATAAGTGAGACCTTTTAGTACCGAGTTAGATCGCTTAGCTGTGACTCCTAAACCCTAGAAAGGTTGTTCTAGAGTCTTTGCATTGTTGGACAATGTGTAATCTCAAAGGGTCGCGCTTGAGTGATGAGTGACAGATCTTCTTAGCTAATAAAGAGATAATCCCTTTATTTGAATACGCTGCTAATAAAATCAACTAATTTGAATAATATATTTACCTCCTTTATGTCAAATATAATTAAAGGTGAATATTGAAATAGATCTCCGCCTTTGAAACGAAGTTCTTAAGACTGGGCATAAGATGGTACCACCGCATCGCGAACGATCGTAAACGTCGGCGCACCCATCACAGGTCCATCACTTCCACTGTTGTGGAAAGCAGGTGGAAATGAATGGGACCAGTGTCAATTTGGTGTGGGAGGAAGGTCATCGAAGCTGCGTGAGATTGAGTGCAGTGGAGATCTCTTGTTGTCTCCCTATGACCCTAAGCTGAGTAAAAAAAATGAAGTATAGATTGATAAATAGAAAGACATAAGTAAACTAGGTGAATATAGACGTATAGATGAGTACACAACGGTGCATATAAATTGACCACTTTTGTCAAGTCAAGTAACTAGCAAAACGATATCGACAATACTTACTTGAGGTGGTTGATAGACCAGCTGTTACGACGCCGGCTTTCGCACTGTTTCGTGCGGAGGTCGTGGGTTCGAATCCCGGCCATGTCGACCATTTTCCGCTTTCACGACACAAGCATTTGTTTACTGTGAAGGATGACAAAGGTTTATTTGTGTTCACTTCGAGTGAGCACAGATTCATTAAAAAAAATACAACTACCAAAGATTCATAAGACCTTGAACATTCTTCTTAATGAAAATAAATTGAAACATTTTTAAACAATATTTACGAGCACCATTTCGCCAAAAATAAGCTTATTTGTCGACGAATTGTGTTGTTCTGGGGTTTAAAAGTAACCCCCGAATTTCGTATTAGAGCAATAATGTTGTGGCTTATGTAGTAGGTGGTCTTTATTACCCTCGACTACAAATGGGGTTGAACACCAAAAATTATATCAGACTCCGCACTAAAACAAGCCCGTGGTATTGTTTTTAATTGCGGCAATTTAAAATTATTGCGCATTTGTTTCTGTTCATTTTGATTTAAACACTAAAAGGGTTTGTCGGGTGTATTATGAATGGTTGAAAATATCTTAATACTATTGAAAATCTTTATCAAGTAGTAGTAAGCGTATTATGTATTGATACAATGATACATTGAATATGACTCCGTAACTAAAAAATTTAAAAATTCAAAGCAAATTTAAAAAGATATCAGCTAAGTACCTACATAGATATTAGACGGAATAAAGTAAAGTAATATAAGATTTTCTCATTTATGAAGTAAAAACTGCATTTCAAAACATTTACACGCTACTACTAAATTTAATATTATATTCTTTTATACTTCTCTCACCGGTTGGTTTTCTTACATTTTTCCCTCCACAGTTCCTCCATTTCCTACTTAGCTTCACCCTTTTGCAGAAATTGAATACAACAACTCGCACGTTCATAATGCGAGGGAAATTAAATTTCTATATCTAGAGATTTGATATAAAAGTTTCGTTATTTTCATCACTGGAAAACATCCCCCAAACGAATCGAATAGGCGGTTTCTTTCTAAAGGAAAAAAATCACACAACGCGTATTCGAATTATACCAGAGCCTTCCTAAAATCATAGTACATTTATTATATTTGAAAACATTTTATATTCTGGTGAGTTTGTTTAGATTTTTTCTTTCAACTGGATTTAGTTTTATCCTTCTCTTCAGCAGGTAGGAAGGTATACATACCACGATTTTAAATGACGTAACTATAGCATTCGGGTTTGAATCCTGTTGCCGGACACAAGTTTTGCTTATGTAGAAAAAACATTTGTGTTCACAGTGAGTGAAGGTAAGCAATTCCTAATGAAAAACAAGCAATTATCACATCTGCACTTCCAAGAAGTAATAATAATAAAGATTGTGACCTAAAAAGTGGGAGCTCATAGGTTCTCAGTATCTCAAACTGATATCCCATTTCACTAACTATCAATAATGGATAAAATTATGCTACCTATTTGCCAGTCCTTTACACCCAGCCGGTCTGGAGGTAAGCATAGCTATAGGGTAAAGATTTGAGCCCCACGGCGGCATGGAGTTTTTTCAGCATGAAAATTCTCTTCAAAACAACAATTGCAGACGGTAATTATTCTATAGTGGTCCAAATATACCATGTAAAAAAATACGGAAAGGTTTCAACCAGTTTCGACTTCGTTATTCCATTACCAGTGGAATGGAAATTTCCCCGTTTGCTTGATAAATGTATATGTACATGGGTATGTAAATGTGGATAGATACAAAATGTTCCAGCACTAAACTATGGTGCGATGGCTGTGGTTTCTAATATCCCCGTAATCTGATTTACATCGTCACCCCAACCAACGCTATGCGGCACTTGGAATCTTCACTGAGCCCTGTCACAAATGGAATGAGCTACTTTAACCCTTGCACGTCAGGGAGTACACATTAACCCTTTCAAATCAACATACATACATTGTTTAGAAAATACTTTATACTAGGAGCATGTTTAACTTTAAGTAATTACTCAATGCCGTAGGGTTGCCGGCTAAGAATAGCACCTCATTTTTGCTGGTTTTTCGAGCATCCTGTAGGAAATCGAAAAATCAGATCGGGACCGTGAGGTTGACCACCTCACGTCCTTAAACCTCAATCGGTCAGAAAAGGCAAAGTGAGCCTCGGACGCCTTCGAGCGCAATGGAGAGCTCTTGATGCCTCCCTATGCTCCTGAGTGGGTCTTAGGCCTTCCGCATTGTGGGTTGGTTTGGAGGAATCTGCGGCGGACTTGATTTGTGTGTGGCCGGCTTTTTGGTTTGATTGCTTCGATCGAGCTGGGAGATCGGTTTCATTTGTGTTGGGTTTGCTGCGGATTGGTCTCCTCCGGGCTGACTTGCGGTCTGCGGGGGTCTTTAAGGGAGAATGAATGAATTAATTACTCGATATTATTTATAATACACTAGCTTTCTTTACTATGAATATTAAATTCGAATTTGATAAATTAATCACATTTTATCTAATATAAATCAGATCGATGCATCTGTTTTGAACAATGTCTATATAGGTAACATTCTGGCAATCGCACCAAGTATCAACTATTGACAGATGTCAAACACCAATTAAAATTCAAAAAAGACAAATTTATATTGTCAAAAACACTGAAGGTTACCTGGGTTAATTTTTCTAATATTCCGCGCAATTTTCTTATTTTTTTTCTTTCATAATAATATTCTCCTAATAATGACAAACAATACAAAAAAAATAGCGAAACTGGTCCACCGGTTCACGCGTGATGCAATGGCTATGAAAATTAAGGCTGCATTTATATATATAACGATTGATGAAAACAGTAAGACCGCGTACTCACTTGAGCCGTTGCATTAATATTATCGAAGGTCAAGTGTGTCTGTACGTGGTTCGCTAATCGAACACGATCGTAACACGTACGTCATCAAGAATCTTACACAAACTGGCAGTTACACAAAGAGCCATGGAGTGGAAGATTTTGGGTGTTTCTTTAAGGAACAGAAGAACAAACAAACGATGTCTTTGAAAGGGTTGCCATGCACCATGAATGAGTGTGAGCGGGCCATGTGGCCAGGTGCCCGAACCACAGATGGACACACAAGGGAGAAGATACGATGAAGAAGGTCTTCTACTACTATATGCAGGCTTCTAATCATATTGAAACTAGAAACAAAATACCTTCTTATATTTTGTAATTTATTTTAAAATTAAACATAAATTTACGCAACACAAGAAGATGCTCAATGTTTTAACTGTGACTCGACCAAAGTCATGAGGAAATGGAAGATCATTTTGACCAATGACAAATAGAGGAAAAGAAAATCGCTTAATTAAACTTTTTGACGTCCGGGTTTTTAGATAATATGGTTTGTTAAAAATGTATATTGTATTTATCTAATGCCGCCATGTCTTTGAAAAATTCCACAGCCTATACAAAATTGTGAAAGGGGTCCGGGTGTGAAAGAGTTGAGCGGGAAGCAAACGTGCGAGGATAAACGGTTTCATCACCCTTCTCTCGCATCGTCAGAACGAAAAGTGGCTTAGAGATGAAGATGAATTTACACCGATTAAGATAACAAAAGGGCTCTGCATTTTTTTAAATTCTCATGCAGAATTTCAGTGTTCGCCTTTTTTAAGCCGCAGAGATTACAAGTAGAGATGTAAAATGCACTTTACTTTTCATAATTCACACCGTTGTAACCAATGTTATTCCAACCGATGCATCTGTTTTAGCCACATATTATTTTCCATCCGAATTCCGTCAATCGCACCAACTATCAAACAAAATAAAAATGAAGAGTCTCAAGTCTAAATCATTTGATAATGTAGTCTCCGAAAACCGGTTAATGTGTGAATAATAAATTTTGTGATAGAACTATAGAAGACTCTTCTTTTTTATTTTGAAATGGACTATCACCAAGCACCTTCTACCCAAAACATCGAAGAACTATCGAACAGCCGACAGTTTTTGTCAAACGACATTTTGATTTCAAAATTAGATTTATTCACTTTTCGCGTTTTAATTTATAAAAAATGTTAACAAATTATAAATAAGCTTGAAAAAAATTCCATAAAAAATCTATGTGCCAATATTTTTAATGTCAATTGTTGTCAGGTAAATAAAAATTGTTTTTCTATAGAATTTTTCACAGATGGCGTTGATGTATCGAAATTCGTTCCATACTAACTTTAATATTACCTATATTTTATATGATTTGCTTTCATTTTTCGATGTTTTATTTGTTATTCTGTTATCCAGAGCGGAGAAGAATCCAATAAACCAAAAAGGATAAAAATCTGTTCAGCCGATCTCGAGTTATAAGTGTTAAAACTAACCGTACTTTCTTTTATATTTTTAGATAGGTATCTGGTGTGTCCTGGTGTGCGTGAAAGGAATGATGTGGGTGGCCGGGTCCGCGGATTGTTTGATTTTAAAAATTGAATTAGATCAATAAATTTAGTCTCGATTTTATTTGTACAATATAACAAGCTTGGACTGAAAAAAAGGTTCACATATTCATTCAAAATTAGTCAAAAAATGTTCAAATACCAACACGTGTATTTATTAATGACGTATGGAAAAAAATTTCGTATGCCGTATTTTCTTGCATGGCTAAATTTACTCATTGATTGGTATAAACAGTGGGGCTAGTAGGTACAAGTTTTATTGAAAGCTTAGTCCGTGTTAATAGCAAGCGCTTATTATTAGCATGCAAGTAGTGTTCTAACATTGAACGATAGAATCATTCGATCATTTTGAATGGAATTTTTTCTCAAAATTATTTCGATATTCGATCATCGAAAACTTATACTGAGGGAACTGTTTCGGCCGAGGGTGTTGGATAGCAGTTCATTTACACTTACTTCCAATGGTGCAACTAACCCGCCTTTCTTTTATGTATTTGGATAAGGTTCTATTTCGCTTCGAATAATATAGTCGTATTCGCAAACGGACGCATCCGTTCGAGTACGGACAAAACAGCTTCTTAGAACGTCCGAAACGAAAACGTTGCAACTTTCAAGGAGATCCCTAAGAGACAGAATCCTATTTTATGAGACACGCAGAGGCATGCAATGTCGACGACGTTGTAAGGTAGAGTACACACAGAAGAAGGTTCTAGAGGTACCACGGCGAAAAGCATGGATAAAAACAGAATTACCACGGACGTGGTGCAAGGTATCCCACAAAAACGCCTTTAAAGAAGATGGGGAGAAAGCTGAACTTCATCATCACAGGAGCCCGATTTGAGTGCTAGTTAAATAAATTAACATTTGTGCCAAAAAATTGCAAATAGATATGAAATAACATACATCCAATAGAGTCAAAGCACCGTCTAGTACGTAGTATATAGGTACAAACATTAAAATCATTGATTTATGTAGTAAGTATTGTAACATTATGTTTCTAGAGTCAAAATGAACTAACTGTTTGAGATGTTATTTGAAAGAAATTCCCATGGAGAGAAGAGGGTCTTTAAAGATATGTAAGATATGTGTAACAATAAATCATGCGCGGACACGAGAGTCAGTATGGAGCTGTAATGGACTCTGCGGGAGGATATTGAGACTCTTGATAGATGGTGCACGCGGCGCGGCGTAGTCCTGGCCCTGGGCCCAGCCCGCACATCCTTCCTCCTTCACAACACATTCAATAAAATCTTAAACTGACCAATTTCAAGTAATATTTGAAAAAAAAATGTACATACTTTCTTTCTTTCGAGTATAAAGTTAAGTTTGGTAGTTCAGTGGTTACTCTTCACTTCACCCTTCAATATTTCTGTACGGGCACCTTTATGCTAGTTACCTTTCGTTTTTTATCAAATACCTTCATCTTCTTGGGTCTTTTCTGGTCAGCCCAGATTGACTCTCATATTCCATATAAATGTATCCTGGATCTTCACACATAAAACAACTCATCCAGACTCTGCTCAAAACGATTTCGGAGCCAGGATATTTGCCAAATACCAGCAGACTTACTCTCGACACTCGATTCGAACCCAATTCCAATTTCAATCACAATCTCGATTCCAGTTTCAAAACCGTACTCTTGAACCAAATTCCGTGCGATTGGAATCGGATTTGAGATTGGCGTTCCAAGCCGTGAAAACGTTTTCGTTTCAAGTTTGTTATTGCAATATGAAAATATTTTCGATGTAAATTAGGAATTGATAATTGCTGTTATGTCGCGTTATTCTCAAAGAAACTGTAAGGAAGTAAACCTGACATCTGTGAGTGGCATACTTTTTTTAAACATAAAATAAGTCGAAGTTGATTTACTAATAACTGTCCTACTTAACAAATATAATAATTTGACGTTGCTATGATATTTAACGATTTCTTTTCTTTAAATGGAAACACTCGTTTATATTTCAAATAAACATTTTGACGTTTCTGTATTAGAGTGTGCGTTGTTTGTTTACTTATATTTTATTATAATCATTAAAATGCTAGCTTTATTTTATTTGCTGATTTATCAAAATAAATCTTAGGTATATATTTTTTAAATTTGTTGAAAGAACGAGAGCGTCTCACATTAATGGGAGAAAAATGGGTGGAAGCAGAACGCTTAACAGCAATAATTCCGTTTAAAGAAGCTGCAGAAAAAATGGGGCAGTGTGCCGAATTTTAATCGCAACTATTGCTGCCATTCGTTCAGGCTCTGCTGAAGCGGCAGCAGCCTCGAGGGAAATTGCAAAGGCAATATTCAACAGAAAATAGTTTTAATAGTTTTTTTTTTATTTTGTATATTGTATTTTTTATAATTTAATTATCAAGTATAAAATAATAGTCAATAAAATTATTATGTATGACATTATATTACAATTTTGTTATTTTTACAAACCTTGACAATATACATATAGGTACCTATTATTATATACATGAAACGTGTAACAGAATTCACAATAAAGAAGCTTTTTATAATAAAATGGTTATTTCTTAAGCTCTCTTAAATTATTCATATTCGCCTATGATGTGAGTTCCACAGCTGATGAACTAACTGGTCTGGCTTCAGTCATGAGCTGCCGAAAGAACTGTTGGTTCTGTGGTATGGTTATATTATCATTTTCATGTCTTCAAAAATCCCGCACAACTCTTCAAACATCTCTTTTGATATTCGCTGTAATTTGCTATACATATATTCCCCACTACTCATGCTAAACGCATTTTGCGAATATCTTGCTATTTTACGCAAGTTATTTCGTTGACGCATATCGACTTGACGCGCGTTTTCCAAAATGTTAAAAAATAATGCAAGACGAGCCATTTTTTAAAGTAATATAATTAAAATACGTCTTCTCGATTTCAAAAAAGTTACTTTCTTGCGATCTTGTAAATAATGACAGTTAGACGATTCCAACACAATCCCGTGGAATCGAGTAGTTGTCAAAACGACGTCAAGAGTACCAATTTTCAAATTTTACACGATTTCACATGTTCTTCAAATCACCACTCGATTTGAATCCAATCGTGCGCTAGCGTCGCATTTCAAGAGTACCATTTTGGAATTTTACGATTTTAGGATTGGAATCGAGTTTCAAGAGTAACCGTGCTGCTGTGTTTATTTTAATACCTTTTGGACCTTGAAATTTGACAGCAGTTCTCTGTCAACCCTGGCTCTCTTTCAAACTCTTGTATTTTTTAACCATTTCTATCCTTTGTAAACAAAGCATTCTCCAGTGTTCCTACACATTTTAAAATGCTTCTAATCGTTTCAAGGTGATTATTTTGAGCGTCCTATATTCAACTCCGTACCTACTCGATAATGAGACACGCTTTGTTCTTCATTCAATTATAACTTGTGTTAAAAAAGTGTTTCTTTGTGATCCAGTGAAATCTCTATAGATCATGTCAAGCTAAAATTCATTTATGATGGAGAAAACTGAGAAGAACCTTCAGAAATGAACATATAAAGATTTGAAAACACTAGAATCACAAATTACTAAGCCTTAACTTACCTTACCAGTCTTCGTCCTCATTGCTGAGGGTCGTGGCCATCATTAATTCTCTCTCGCACCATTGCTCTCCAGGATGTTCTGTCCGCCGCCAGATGCACGGCTCTATGATGTGTCGTCGCGTGGATATTTTGTTTTATTTGGTCAGTCCAGTGCATCGGCGATCTGCCCCGTGGCCTTGTACCCGGCGCTCCAAATTACTAAGAGACTAAGCCAAAGACAAAGCCAAGATAATAAGCCTTAACGCTAAAGGGATATCAGGTATTCGCGAGAGCTCTAACCATTATGAAGAAGAAGAAGGATTGAGCAACGCAATTTTGTCCACAAAAAATAACAGGTCAGAAATAAAAGAAATTTGATAAGCTTTTATGCTAAAAAAATGAAGTGTTTATGACTGAATAGAAAACTGTGGATACAAAAATAGATAGATAACACAATACCAAGTTATGAATAAATGTGCAGGATCTGGTTGTTTATCTGAGTTATTTCTGTGCATATGTAGTGTGTGGCGTTAGTCCCAGGGACCCAGAACTCGGACCAACAACTCAGTATCAATGTAGGTAACAAGATTTGTACGTCTGGAGTAAGTAACAAATGATGTCTGACACTCGGTAACAATGTTTCGTGTTAATTAAGCGGCTATTGTGAAGATCAGATGAGGTGGTCTGACCCTGATTAACAGACCAGAGACAAATTTGGATTATCCAAATGGTTTATCCATCAAATTCATCCAAAAAAAAGTTTAATCTATACTTTTTGAAATGAGACTAATCGGAGTTGACATTTCATTAGATTCAATTGAAAGGATTCCACTTTGAGAAAATATAAAAGGTAATTTACTATAATGGCCTTGATTTTTTAATAGACTACCTAAGGAGATCAGACGTTGTTATATTCCGAAGGAGATTAAGAACATGAACAGTATTTGAGAGAAATACGAGTGTTGGTGTTGCCAGTGACAACCTGTCATTTCCATCTCATTTTTTCCATCAATTTGTTGTTACCCATTTTTTGGTTCCTACCTTTAGCTAACCAGGAAAAGTGACAATACTGTTATATGGAAGAAATCAACCGCATCGCACCACTAAAAACAAATCATTTTTATATTCATTTAATTCGATCTTTTTCTTTTCCGCGCCGCGTTTTATAATTATAAATTATTGTGCTGTGTTGTTTATGTTTTTGTGTTCAACAAGGAAGAGCTGGCCAGCAGAAAGAGATCACCGTGGAGTTAAGGTTAGTCCATTCTTCCAGATCCTTTTTCTTTTCCAGCTGGTCACACCACTCCTCCAGCACAGCATGCCACGCATATTAGATACAGTCCACTTTAGTCATTAATTTATAATTGATTAATTAATTTTATTCATTTATTTATACCGCGCTAACCCAAGTGTATAAAACAGTTTTGTTTTTGATACACCTATGGATGTTGTGACTAATTTAAGTTGTAGAATACAGTGCATATAATTTACAACTTAAGACATAACTGGTATTCATATGGATGGACGAAGACTTGGCGCATCTGGTAGGTAAGAGAAAATAAAAATAATAACGATAAGTCGTATTTTGATGTCATTGCTACAATTAATCTTGAATTATAAGGAATTTGCCAACAGACTACGTAAATGAGTACAATCTTTCAGCCAATATTTTAAACATTCAAGGGTAGGGAAAATAATATAGGATCTCATGTTTAATTAATATTATATAAGTGCATTTGATAATGTTAATCTATATTTACACTCAGATACAGTTTGTTAAAACTTGAATCCCAATAGTTATTTCAAATTTGATCATGTACGAAAGAGACATAGTGGTCAAGTCTTCTTCTGTGGAGTCGTATAGGAAAATATTCAACGGCTTACCACAGGGTTCCATGTTGAGTCCGATTCTATTTAATGTTTTGTAGACGTTCCAAACCTTCTCAAATCTTTTCATTCAGACATATATATAAACAAATGTAGTGGTTTTTATTTTACCTTTCATTCTCTAAAAATATCTAAACTTCCTATTCTTATTTCAACTCGTTTCTCTCTCTTTCCGAATCCGGATCGTCAGACCAAGAATTTCCAGTGGTTAGCCACATGTCAACTCGTTAATTTTGTTACTATGCTTAACTTTATAATCTCTTCTCTACTATTTTTTTTCTATTGTTGTTTAATTTTATAAGCCTACGTTTCATCGCATAACTATCTTTTCCTTATTTAGACATAAAAACCATTCTCAAGGGAAGTTTGTTGTACACAACATTTAGATGGTATCCTGAATTTTGAAGAAAAGATACTTATTTAGTAAGTATTTTTTTAAAGAATCCAATTCTCCCCTTGGAACCACCACAGTTGGCAGCGGTACCTACCTGTGTTCAGGTGAATAGAGATCCTACATGTATGCAGGTACCATCGCAGCCAGCAACAAAATACCTGACACCTGAGATTGATTGAAAACACTATTACTCATCTTAAGATTGCGTCCCGCGTATAGACAGAACCCGGGTAGATAGGTACCTAGCTGCAGAAGTAAACCAACAATCTGTCCGTGAATATTGTACTAAACCTGTAGTATAATGTATGTACAATTTAACCGTACACCAAAAGGATAACAAAAAGTCCGATAAATTATCCCCTTCTTTGTAGGCAGGTAGCTATTTTAATAATAGGAAACAATTTCGTCTGATCGTTAATTTAGTCTAAAATCGTAGTTTTTCTGAAAATTTAGTAAATCTTGCAAAATTTCTAGTCGACCTCGGTAGCCTAGTGGTATAGACTTGGACTTCATATCAAGGAGTACCGGGTTCGATTCTCGGTCGGGTCAGAGTTTTTCTTATGGTTTTTTTATTTGAAATTTCTACCCTAACTTTTCTTTAGCGAAATCCTACACTTTACAACCTATAGTAGGTAAATAACAATGTTGTTGCAACCATAGCAGTAAACGATATTCTAGAAAATCCTTATTTCAGATTTAGAGAAATTAAAGAGAGCCATCTATGAAACTCCATACTCGCAGAAACTCTATCACTAACTAATATGATACTTTTAGGTACATTTTGCTTAAATGATTCAAGAGAAGAATAAATAAAAATCTAGCAACGCAAACTCATCACTGTACTGGCAGTAGCTTTAGCTTCCACAAATCTATGTGACCATAGGTTTGTGGAAGTGCAAAAAAGATTTTTTTAATTTAAATTTCATAATTGAAATTACTTCCACCAAGAAAAATGGATGTTGTAGAAAACAGCTAATTAATTTTATAAGAAATAAATGTATCGCCGTCTATCGACGCAGATTACCTTTTAATCATTTAGGTGCAACTGGTGCTCTTGATCTTAGTAACTGTAGGAAAAGAATAAATGACAAAAAAGAAAGGAGTATGACGAGTATGTAGATATCGTACTTACCTTTAAGTGTAGGCAATAAAGATAATGATTTCGTACGTCTTCCATACGCACATGTAGTGTGTACAAAAGCTAACAACAAAAATATGATATTTATAAGATACATCATGCAGTGAGACTCCCCAAATGTTGTCCGTGCAATTACTATTAAGTGATACCTCAATACTTTTAGTCGGGCATCTGGCACCAGACTAGATAAAATTGAATTAGTACAATGAATCTACCGTCCGGTAGTTGAATTGTGTATCCATTTAAACAAAAATCGAACATACAATAACATACAATATAAGCTAGGTGTTATGAGATAGCGACCTCATTTTGTCTCATTTCTGAATAATTTTCTCATGATTTCGCAGTAAAAAATGAAAAAGCCTTGCAAAAAAATGGGGAAGTTTCTGTGGTGATCACCAATGTAGTGGTGCCTCGATTTGGTATTCGAAAAAAAAGAAGAATTACGTAAGCATTGTGTCTATTCAAGGCTAAGTTTTAAAAGTTATGAAATATCCTGAGTTTAGTCCAGAACCTTAAGTTTAGTTTAAAAATTCAAGAGTAGAAATTTAATGTGAAAAAACGCATAGAAAATTTCTGAGCCGACTCGGTAGGTATCTTTATGATTGTACCTACTTAAAATATACATACTCCCTTTAAACCCCACACAGGAGCATAGGGAGGCAACAAGAGCTCTCCATTGCGCTCGATCTTGCGCAATGTTTATGACTTCCTCCCACATCTAGCCAAATCTCTCAGCTCTGCTTCGAAGGAGCGGAACACAGTGTGAGAAGATCTTCCTCGTCTTCGGGATCCTGATGGGAGGAAGAACAGCGCTCTCCTCGGCCAACTATCATTTGGCATCCTTAACACATAAGTACCCCAGCCAAGTCGATCTCCTCTCCACAATGGTAGATGTGATGTGTCCTCGCTGGGTGCGCCAGCGTATCGCATCGTTCGTGATGCGGTGGTGATCTTATACCCAAAATTCTCCTGAGGCACTTCATTTAAAATAGGTATATTATGTAAGGTATTTTTACTTATACTTATATAAAGGACGATAGACAACAGAATGATATAGGAGCAGTGGTTTTATATAAGGTACCTACCTAATTAATAGGAAATATACTTGAATGTTGGTGAGCCTCGACTAATAATAAGCTCAAATCATCAGATTATTTTAAAAATCCGGAATGACGGAACTTCAAAGCGACTTACGTACATAATCATATTTTCAGGGAAATTGTATTTACCTGAGTGCTTTGCAAACAAACAGAACACAGCCGCTGGAGAAAAACTCATAAACGGCAAAGATGCCGGATTAGGAGAGCAGCGAGTTGCAGGAGTGCGAGCGGAGAGGCGGACCCTGGTGGCGGCTATAGAGAGAGGGAGACAGGGACATCCTCATAAAGGACTTGCATAAAAGGGAAAAAGCTCATGAAAAGTTATTGAAGCGAAATTCATGAAAAGTTTCACTAGCAGCTTATTACAAGTATTATGACATATTACTCTGGCTTTGAGTCGTTTCAGAAAAGTAATCAATTCCAAAATTTACAGTTGGGGATAAAAGGTTAAATATTTTTTTAATCAAACGATTATTTTTACTAAGTTCAAATTAAAACTAGGGATTCAATAGAGATGAGAGTTAAATACAAAGACTATGTGGGGCATGAAAAGGAACTAAAATGTGGTATGGAGGTTATTGTTGTTACAAAGATAAAAGTTAACAAGTTGAGATGATTTTAGACATGTTGAAAGAATGACAATTAGAAGTTTATTAGGCTGAAAGGCGTGGTCGACCGAAAATGATATGGATCGAACACATTGAATTCGTCTTCATGGAAGGCATGGTCAGAAAGAAATAGGAGGTTGTATGGGAAATGGTTTTACGGTGGAAGTAGCGAAAAAAGTGTGCTTGCGGATAGAAAAGAGTAGAGGTCTGTTCTCTCTGCCTACCCCTTAAGCGAAATGTTTTTTTTTTAAGAAAATGATTCTGGGCTCACCCAAAGTGAACACAAATACACTTTCGACTTATTTCAAATAAAGCAAAGCTTGTGTTGTGAAAGTGGAAATGGTCGGCACTGGGATTCGAACCCACGATCTCCAATACGCTGTTCGTACGAAAGTAGTAGACTGATACCACTTGTCTACCAACCACTTCGATTAAAACAAATAAGCAAACATCTTTTTTTTAAGTCAAACGGCCCATCAACCGTATAGTATATTGTACGCAAGTAAGTATATCAATCTACATAATAATTCAGAAATGTTTGTATATTTGCTTTTTATCGTATGTCGGAGCATCACGCTCAAATACAAAAGCTACGTCAGATATGAATCTGCGCAGAGCTGTGCAAAATGCCGTAGAAGGTTCTTAAATACAATTTGCTGCATTAACTTTTATATTTAGAGCTGTATAAAAAACTCTATTTTTTTAGGATCTTCATACAAATTTCTCAAAAAAGACAGTAGGCCATCTTTTGGAAACAAAATTAATCATGTAAACGTTGAATGGAATCTTGGTAAATAATTATAGATTGATTTGTTATACATATAAATGTTATTCAAATCTTATTATTCTCAATAAATAAAGATTTAATGAAAAAATTCGCAAAATAATTCCTCCATTTTGAAGTTTGACATATTTTAGTGACATTTGGGGTCGGTAAAACAGCTGCCTTTATCACACATAGAGGGTGTAGGGAATGTAGCTAAGATTCAAACCATTGAGAGTAAAAGCTGTCAGTGCTTGGAATCAGTTGCCGGAGTCAGTGTTGCTTGCTCCCACCATCAACACCTTCAAAAATAGACTGGATGTAAACACAACAACAACATAATTGGGATTTGGGTCCAAACAGCGAAAGCTGCCTACCCAATAAGAATAATAGTAATAAAACTTGCAAATTATGTAGGTAGGTTCGTATAATATTATTTGAGGTCGGTAAAACAGCTGCCTTCATCATTAGTCAATCACCTAAAATTTGTACCATTCCACACATAGAGGGATGTAGCTAAGATTCAAACCAGAGAGAGTAACTATATATTATGTAGGTACGTTCGATTGAACAGTGAAATTGAATCAAGTGTGAGATGTAACATATTATTATGATACACGCAGTTTTTTTTCATGTGAGTGGCAAACTATAATTTATGTTCTTTCTTTTTAATAAACATTAAAAGTGTCATTCTTCTCTCTTTTTATGAATTGTGAAAGTGTCATTCTTCTTTTTCTGTGCTTATGTCAGTTATAGAGGTCTGTTAAGCAAAGGGAAGCTAGACTAGAACCTGTTTAATTACCTACCGATCAAGCCTGACAATTGGAATCAAAAACGTAAAGCAAGACGGGTAGAAGCTAGTATGAAAATAAATGAATAAGTAGCAAATATCTATTGACGTGTCTAGTGTGTAATAATTTTTGAAAAACTACTCTACATGTCGTAGTCTATTTCTATCCACCCGCTTCTCGCATTGTTCCATATCTACCAAGAAGAAACCAGAGTGAATAAAGAAGTCTCAGTTCAATATTTTTGCTTTAAATAATAATCGGAAAATTAGAAATATTGACGTAGAACTTTTTTTTATTCGACTCGTGTTTTATTTACTTTGTTATTTGAATACGGTTGTTGAAAATCTCAAAGAGAAAATATGTTTACTTTAGGAATATAAAGTAAATGCATAATCTGACAACATCAACTCTCTTCAATGTATGTATCTACGTATTAACACACCTATACGGATATATTTTATATTCGTAAAGTAGATTCTGTATTTCCAAACTATCCATCTATTTCTATACAGCGTTAGTTTAAAAGAATGTAATGAATTTTCAATGTAAATTAATTTGATTAAAACAAAATCAAGCCCATATTTATAAACCTTTGACATACCTTTTTAACATTGTTCTTAATATTGGCAGTGCTTAATGCATGTCCATGTTCCTTAATTGGGCCTCTTTTTTACTCAGCACTTGGCAGAAGAAGAAAGTCAGCAAATCACGATCAGTATTCACATTATCCTTTATCTATCAAAAAATAAGTCTTGACTATTTTTTTTTAATTTAGTGAAACACACTTAGCAACAGTTCCAAAAGGCCTTTTCGTCTTCCATTATTTAAGCCGTAGTATTGGGATTAATCTCAACAGACACTGAATCTATCAGATCACGAACAGTAGGGCTGATGATTTACAACCTTCATTGACTCGGGTTAAAGGCATTTTACATTGCAATTCCTTGTTGTTTTTGAGTTTTGTTATTTGAATTCGATAAGCATGCGTTGTACTATGTTAACAAGTTTACAGTTGAGTTCTACGTGGGATGACAGATGAATGTTGTATGAATGAATTTCCGAACTATTGAAGTGGCATCTAGAACCACCTTCTCGTTCTGAAAATCTTTTTTTCAGTAGCAAGTGTGGTATTAAGCAACTCTTTTTATTATTCTCACAAAGAGAGAACATTGTCGACCAACATACTTGTATTTTTAGTACGTAAATACTATCAGGATTATGAAATCATTATTTTCACCACTGATTGAGTTTATGTTGAGATTAACTCCAATACCTACTATGGTTTGATTAACCCTAGTTATTAGGAAAAATCCTGTCTATAAGCCCCTGATTGGAGTGTCCAATTTATTTTAAAATCTCAAATATTGCTATACTAATGTAAAAGAATCATATTCTTGAAAGCAAGTTGTTGTTATATGGGTGTGCTATCATCTAGGTAAGTGCGATATGTGGTATCGGTAGTCAGGGGGCTGGGTCAAAGGTCGCGGAGTCTGCGTCCCGACGCCCTATTGGCCGCAGCGTCTGGGCGTCTTATCCACCCTCATACACCCACCCACACTCCTACAGCCACCGCGACGTGCTAAGTAGATACTCCAACACAAATAGAAGCGAAGAATAAAACCATTCACTCTGTTACACCCAACTTTCATCATTAAACTTCTTGTTAAGTAAATATCCATCTCAGGCGAGAAAACCCAGTCTATTTGCAAAGAGATGCATTGAGTCATAATGAAAACATCAATAGATATCAATCCATTTCCTACAGCATTTTTCACAATATGGAATAACCAGCGAAAAGTGAGCAGCTGGAGAGCATAACTTGAAAAGAAAGATTGTGATTTACCAAAATATGGATATTGTTTCTTGGCAAAGTTTAAAATCGTTCGAGACAGGATAACTGTACGGCAAAAAAAAACTAAGATGAGATGAAATAGTCAAAACTCAATAACATCTCATCCTTCCCTTCTTAATTTTTTTTACCCACTTTTCTCTTCATTCACAATTTTATAGACAGTTTCAGAATCACTGAAATATAATATTCCATAAAGATTATTTTTATCTCGCTTCAGCGAACCTACATACGTACGTGTACAAGCAATGTACATAACTCAAACTATTCATAAAAAATAGCCACCAAGGAGTAGGTAGATAAATTCCCTTGTTTCAAGTTTACGCCCGTAGTTACCTACTCTTGCTTAGATATATTTAAGATTAAGTGGGGTAGATTATATACTTCATAATATTCACCGTAAATCTAACGAGATATGTATTAGGTACACCGAGTGGCTACCACAGTTAACTTCACTTAACTGTATCCAAAATACTAAAGCTTTCTTTCATACGAATGTGAGGTAGATAATACAATTCTTCGCATCTTGTGCAATTGTCTTCTATGTAGAACAACGACAGATGTGCATCTTTAAATATATTATATACATCTGTCCGGTACCTAGTGCTAAGCCTGTGTGAATTAGACCTCCTTCAGCGAACAACGAACCAAGCCATTCTTCAACTCCTTAAAGCTCCAGGATTCTCTTCAGACGTCATCCAGCCATCGTAGCTTCAACATTTTTGTCTTCTATCAGGCATTGTACAGACTGCATAAGATACTCCAACATTGGTTGTTCATTTGCTCGTGAAATAATATAACCTTTCTTCTTCTTAATTTAATATGGCTTGTATTTCGAAAAGTTGGGTGGAACTCCCAGCTATCCCTTTATCTCTTTGGTAATTTGCCTGGGAGACGTCTTCCATGAAGTAGGCCGTGGAATGCAATCTGAGAAAGTCTGGATGAGTCCATTCTCCTCACACATGTGCATACCAGAATCTTATTCGTTGCTTTCCCCATCTTACATGACTCCGACCTCGCATATTCCCCTCCCACTCGGAATTTGACTCAACCAACAGAGTCACCATTGGTCTCCATTTGAGCCACATATACCTGAATACAATTGAAACAAGATGTAGGTACATCTTCGCCTTTGTAGAACAATTTGTAGAAAAAAAAAATTTAGGATGTGCATGGATATTTCGCTCTGTAGAAGATTGTCGAAAATCCCCGGGAGAAGATCAGATACATCCCGAATTTCTCAAGTGTTGTGATGAAATAACAGGGCCAATGCTTCATAATCTGATCGCACGGGTATGGAATGAGGAAGTTTGTCCTCAGGATTGGGTCGACGGAGAAATAGTCACGCTGCACAAAAAGGGAGACAAGACAAACTGCAATAACTACAGAGGCATAACTCTGCTTAGCGTTCCTGGGAAGGTGTTGGCTCACATTCTTCTCGAACGTATCCGCCAACCAATTATGAAAACTCTTAGACAAAACCAAGCAGGCTTTCTTCCCGGAAAATCTTGTTCTGACCATATACACAATATGAGATGTCTTCTACAGCAGGCCAACGAGTACAATAGCCCAATCGCGTGTTGTTTCGTGGATTATGAGAAGGCCTTCGATAGCCCCCATAGGCCAACCTTATGGAGCGTGCTGGAGATCTATGGAATCCCACCTAAGATAATCGGTCTTATTAAAGCACTTCATCTCAACAGCCAATCGAGGGTACGACTGGCAGCCACGACTACTGAAAAGTTTCCTGTCACAACGGGAGTCCGTCAGGGCTGTGTGCTGGCACCTTTCCTTTTTGTAGTCCTTATGGATTTTGTACTGAGATTATCCACAACAAATAGCGGGGGGATTGAGATCCAATCGAGCACCCGACTCTGCGATCTGGAATACGCTGACGACGCAGTTCTGTTAGAGACAAGCGTGACAAACCTGACCTCTGCACTAGAATGTCTTCAGGAGCAGTCGGCTACTGTGGGTCTGAACATTAACATCTCAAAAACTGTGTGCATGAAAAACAATAGCATAACAGACGAGGGCACACAGCTAACACTGAATGGCCAGCCCGTGGAGGACGTGCAGTATTTCAAATATCTCGGTGTCCACATTGAAAAAGATGGTACCATGAATAGGGAGCTTTCCATCCGCTTGGCATTGGCTGGAGCGGCATTCAGTAAACTTGGGAAGGTTTGGAGGTCGAATGCGTTCAGTATAAAGACAAAGGTCCGCCTGTACACTGCCTGTGTTCTGCCCGTTTTACTGTATGGTTGTGAAACCTGGCACCCAACCTGTGCTCAAAATACACGTATCGCAGGATTCGAGAGCAAGTGCCTCCGAAGAATGCTGGGTGTCCGGTGGCACGATTTCATCCCAAACACAGCCATCAGAGACCTGACGGGTCAGCCATTCGTCACCTCTACCATAAGGTCCCGCCGACTGACCTGGCTGGGCCACGTCTTGAGGAAGCCTACGGATGACATCACGCGCCTGAGCCTCGACTACCACCCTGAAGGTAACAGAAGGCGCGGTAGGCCCCTCCAAACAATCAGGAGACTGTACGAGGCTGATCTCCGGGGTGCTGGAATCGGCTGGGACGAGGCGGTGAGGACCGCAGGGGACAGGGTGGCGTGGCGAGGGCTTGTGGAGTCCATATGCTCCAACTAGGGAGCGGACATGGTCGAAGAAGAAGAAGAAGAAGATTGTAAGGTGCTTAGCATCTTTGACTCGGATCTACATAGTAAAAACTCATACCTCCATTCAATTGAAACAAGATAGAGGTACATCTTCGCCTTTGTAGAACAATTTTGGATGTGCATGCATTATTCGCTCGGTATAGAAGATTGCAAGGTGCTTAGCATCTTTCACTAGGATCTACATAGAAAAAACTCGGATCTGCATATTGGAAAATTTACAACACAAGATCGAAATCAAACTCCATTTACGCCCCACTTAGGGACATAGGGAGGCAACAAGAGCTCTCCATTGCGCAATGTTTATGACCTCCTTAACAACACAAGATACATTGTTATTTTAAAATCTCCAACCTCTCTTACTATCCGTAGCTTAAAATTGTTTCACTAAGTACCTAGTTATCTCTTCGTAGTTTAATTTCTCAGTTCCATAGGAAGATATTTCTAATAAAGCATCCTTTACTGTGTTATGAGGAAAGCTGCTCCTGACGCAGTTTAGAATAGAATATACAGAGAACTCTTATCAAGAGACTAACCTACCCAATGATAATAACACAACAGTCAGTCGGTATACAACGCGCCTATGAGAGATATTTTCCACATTTTAGGGGATTTTTTTACATCTCCAGGGACTCCATAAGTATGAGGTGATAATTCCTAGAGCGCGCTTGATAAAAAAAGATATTGGATAAAAATAGCATAGCTACGGCTTATAAGCTAAGCTATCAATGTTTTTTTTTTTTACAAAAATCATGTCGTTTTTCAAACAATCAAATTATTTTACACTAGTAGATGTTTTTAAACATTTTCTTGCGTATCTGTGTTGAGCTGAACCACTTAAATTATACTACTGATTAAAATAATATATGGAGCTAAATTCCAAGCTTATCAGTGACTTGATATTGTGTGTATAAAATCAGTCAAGTACGTGTATTGAGATATATGTATAAGTTTTCAGTTCGTAATGATTTTGTCTCAAATGAAGCTGTAGCATAGAAGTTTCCTCGTCATGTTATTTTTTATCAAAGATCATTGATCATTTGAAGTTCTCCGTTGTTTTGAGATGTTCAATAAAAGTGAAAGCCGAGCAAATTGCTTTTCTTCCTCTATGATACTTGTAGCTTATTTGTTTTTAATGCAACATATGTCCTTTGAGCAACAAGCCAAAGATATTCAATAGCCAAGACAGAGATAAATATTATTACCCATAAAAATAAACAAACTGAAGGATACACACACAAATATACCAACATATTCTTATGTGAAATTTAAAAAAAAGTATGAGAGGCATGATCGTTGCTTTGAATCGGAACATTTGAAACAAAGCAATCGTTCCGAAATTTGAAAATTCCATGATATTTCTAAAACTCCCAATACGCACCTACCTCAAGATAAATGTTGGCTTTCATTTTTTTTTAAAATTTATTGTTACTGCATCCAAAACCGTCCGCACTCTGAGGGCGGGCGGGGAGCTTGTTGCTGCCAAGTTGGCGGGAGATTATGAACTGGATATCCTGGGGCTGAGCGAGGCGCGTATCCCAGGTTCGGGGCAGAGTGACGCTGGCAATTACGTCATGCTGCACTCTGGTCACCGGACTGCACGGATGCGCGGCGTTGCTCTGCTTTTAAGCAAATATGCCTTCTCTCGCCTTCTTGGTTGGGAATCTGTTTCTGACCGTCTGATGAGTGCGTCCTTTAAGATGTGTGGCGAAACCCTGACGGTCCTTCTTTGCTATGCTCCCACCGAGGACACGGATGCGGCTGCTAAGGACTGTTTTTACGACGGTCTGGACACAGTTGTATCTCATGTCCCAAGGCGCCATCGCTTAATAGTCCTGGGGGATTTCAATGCCAAGGTTGGCAGCGACCCCCAGAAAGGACCAGGCGTCATGGGTGGGCATGGCATAGGAGTTATGAATGATAATGGAAGCCATCTTATTGGTTTCGCCACGCTCCATGGACTCTTAATAGGGGAACTTTATTCCCCCACAAGGATATCCATAAATACACATGGACCTCGCCCGACAGAAGAACGAAAAACCAGACCATCTCCTGGTAATGGCCAGCAACCGAACTGACCTGCGGGATGTCCGCACCTACACTGAGAGAAATTTTGTCATGATGAAGGCACGTACAGTAAATGGTTTTATAAAAACCGCAGAATACAAGAAAAAATCATAAACTTTTATGAAAAAAAACATTATCATTGAAATGATCAATTCACCTTATCTGCTTATTTCCATTCCCAAGAATGGAATTTCCGAAATTCTCGTATCAGGGAATTATTCAAGTAATTCATTGAAAGAAACAAGTTTACTTGTTTTACGTTTTTCTCAGTAAGAATAGAAATAATGTAAATGCTGTATGTCATTGATTAAACTAATGCAACTGGAATAAAACAATGATTCAATTTATAATAATTTAAAATATCCCGTACAGGAATTGTTTCTTTCTATTACGGAGATGGTTTATATGAAAACGCAACATCATTGGTATTTTCAATGATGGAGCATGGAGTTTTTTCCTGGACATCCGTACAATTTCAAAAACCTATGCAAGTCAAATATATTTCTGTTGTAAATTCCATTATTTCTTTGGTTTTGAGTAAAGCCAGTACAAATAATAGGATACTAGGTAAGAGCTGGTAGGTAATGGAAAATAGCTAGTAAACTTGAAAAATCCAATGACAATAATTAATTTCAACAGAAACAAGTAAATACGAGAATTTCGCAAGGACAACGTGAAAAAATCCAGGCCCTTGACTTTCTCCCGTGCGGCACATGTTAAAACCAAGTTCGTACGGGGTTTTCACAAGTACGTCGGTGATTTCCAGACGGAGTAGGGATATTTTTTTACCAGACGCAATCGACCTACCTCTTAGATCTACCATTAGTTTGCTTGAGCTCGTAGATGCAAGACTTGTTTACTCATTACTTAAAAGTTTATACTAAAATCATTTTACAAATTATGTACCAACCTAGTTATATTTCTCTATACAATGTGTTATCTGGATAATTATTGATCAAACGAATTGTACGAACAAAAGACAAACATTTTACGTTGAAATTGCAATTGGCACTTTAAATTGAAATAGATTAATTCAAACTTCGTGTTCATATTTATTTTCTCTTCAGGTTAACAACCTATTTTCTTATAAATAAGTAGGTATACTTAACAGATTTTTTTTTCAATGAATTTGGAAATTATTTTTCGGGAAATATTTTTTTTCTACTTATTTTAAAGACCTTCAATTGAGATCAAGTGTGTTTTCTTAAAAAAAAAAATATTATCAATTTATTGCTATATTTTTTTTGTAATTAAGTGCCGTATAAGGATAATAAATAAATATAAAAGACAAAATAAAATATCTATGAAATTGCGATTTTTTTTTGGGAAATTCTTCTTCTTTTTCTATTATAAGTGAAGTCTTAATAAAGAAGAATATTCCAAAAAAACTTCCGCAATTTCATCGTTAATTTTTTATTCGTACAATTCGTTTGATCAAGTTTCGAAATAACCACATTGTAGATGTTAGGTAAACATGTGTGATCCATACCTACGGAAGACAACTGAGGGATAGCCTGAGAAGACGGTGTATTCTCCCAGCTGTTTGGCGAGTTTCCTCAAGGAGGCTATGCGTCACCAACTCATCAGTTTATAATTTAGATGAAACTTCACAAAACGAGCTGAATGTAATCTAGGGAGACGCAAAAATTTCATCAAGTCATCAATACCTCCATAGTGTCTTGCTTTGATCAACTGGGAGAAAACGTATCAAGTACGAAGAAGACAAACTCACATCATCAAATCACCTGGATGTGTGGAATTTTTAGATCTAGGTAGGTATTGAGAGCTTAGATAGCAATGATGTAATAGGTAAGAAAGGGGTTGCTACCTGGTTGAATCAATTACAGCATTGTTTTTTGCTCGTAATGTACTAGAAAATAAAAAGTCTCTTCCTTAGGTATATCAATGAAGTAATGGGTTGTACCAAGCACGGCATTGGTATTTCCTCGTACTATACTAGAAAATATAAAGGACTTTACTTAGATATATCAATGAAGTAACGGGTTGTACCAAGTACGTCATTGGTTTTTTCTCGTACGCTACTAGAAAATATACAGGCCCTTACTTAGATTTTTCAATGATGTAACGGTTTATACCACGTACGGCATTGATTTTTTCCCGTACGTTAATAGGAAATATGAAGTCTCTTACTTAGATATATCAATGACGGCATTGCTTTTTCCAATGAACTATCATTTAAAAATTCAATGATATTGCATAGATCCATTCCTCTCCAATACCTGCTAATTTCCAGTAAACCGTACGGGAAAATACCTCGTATGAAAATTCAATGACGGAGCATTGAAAAAACCAATGCTTCACTCTGAGTCAAAAAAAACAGTTCTTACGAGAAAAAACTCCAGAAATACGAGCTTTTCCCCCTTACTTTTCTCTCAGTGTACCGAGGGGCAGACATGGATACAGATCACGAACTCCTTGTGGGTTCGTTGAGACTGAAATTCAAACATTTCCATCAAAGACCGTCTGCTTCTCGCCCGCTGGACATACGCAGGTTAGAGAGTGCTCAGTGTCGTCACACGTACGAGGCTGAGTTACGCACCAGGTTTGCCCCCTTACAGGATTCACCTAGAGCTGTCACAATGGAGACAGCCTGGACCAGTGGGGCTAGTACGAGTTTAATCGAAAGCTAATTGCACGCTAATAAGCGCTTATTAGCGTGCAAATAGTGTTCGAAAATCAAACGATCGAATCATTCGATCATTTTTGTATGGAAATTTTTCGAAACTCTTTCGATGATCGTTTCGATATTCGATCATCGAAAACTCATACTAGTGGTACAGCTTCCGAGACGCGGTTATGGAATCCGCACGTTCTTCTCTCGGTTATAAAAACAAAAAGAGGATATGGATGTCCGATGGGTCCTGGAGCCTCATCGAAGATCGCCAGAAGGCTAAGACCCTCAGAGACAGTGAAAGAGACCCCCAAAAACTGGCTGCTTTGGTGTCTGAGTACAGGGAGCTGAGCCGTAAGGTAAAGCACTCTGTACGAACAGATAAAAGAAGACATCTTGACTCTCAGATACGGCGGGCACAGTCCGCTGCACTCGGAAATGACTTCAGGACACTTTTCGAAATCACGCGGGAGGTCGGGGGTAAGGGTCAGAAAAGACCCGTGACGGCAATACGAGATTCTCGTGGAGCCACTGTCACTGCCCCCGAACTGATTAAAGGGAGATGGAGGGAGTACTTTGAGTCAATATTGAACCGCCCCGAGCCCTCCTCACCTTACAACTTTGAGGAGGAGTTGGAGGATCTGAATATACCGCAGGCAACTGGGATATGTGAAGATCCACCGACCCACAGTGAGATGGTGCTGGCCGTGATGAGATTAAAGAATAACAAAGCGCCAGGAGACGATGGAATCTACGCAGAGCTCCTCAAACAAGGCATAGACACCCTTGGCCAACCACTATTAGATAGGTATATTTAAAATGGCGTGGGAAGAGGAGAGGTGCCCAAAAGATTGGCGAAATGGATCCATCGTCGCAATATTTAAAAAGGGGGACCCCCTTGAATGCGGAAACTAGCGTGGAATTACTCTACTGAGTGTTCCCGGTAAGGTATTATCTCAGATATTACTACACCGCATTCGGGGGCCTGTCATGGCTGTCCTGAGAGAGCAACAATGCGGCTTTGTACCTGGAAGGTCCTGCACCGACCCAATTTTCTGTGCCAGGTGCATCTTTCAGCAGTGCAAAGAGTTTAACTCTCCAGTCGCTTGTTGCTTCATAGATTTTGAAAAGGCCTTCGACAGCCCACATAGACCATCAATATGGAAAATACTTGCTCTGTATGGTATACCTCCGAAAATAGTTAAAATGGTGCAGTCCCTGTATGAAAACTCCAAGTGTAGCGTGAAAACGCCAGGTGGTCCCACTGAAGCTTTTAGGATCACCACAGGAGTCAGACAGGGCTGCGTACTAGCTCCTTTTATATTTATAATAGTCATGGACTTCCTGTTGAGAAAGTCCATGCAAGGAGCAAGAGGTATACCGATAACACAGAGAGATGGTCTAATGGGCGAACTGTGCGATCTGGAGTAGGTACGCGGACGACCTAGCGTTGTTCAGTACGACAGTGGAGGAATTACAGCGCAGTGTTCAAGACTCTGCGATGAAACAGCACGCCTCGGCCTTCGAGTCAATGCCAGTAAGACGGAGCTCATGGCGAATAATGCCTGCCCCGATAAACAGCTACCGATAACCATCGATGGTCACCAGGTCTCCCGGGTGGATAAATTTAAGTACCTGGGAGCAACCATTACCACCACTGATGACCTCGGGGCTGAGCTCCCGAGACGTATCGGTATGGCAAGTGGCGCCTTCAACAACATGACCAAGATATGGAAGGCGTCGGCGTTTAGTGTCGAGACGAAATGTAAACTGTTTGATGCGTGTGTGTTGCCCATTCTTCTGTATGGGTGTCCTGGCACTTGACTAAAGCCCAGGCACAAAAAGTATCTGCATTCGAAACGAAGTGCCTCAGGAGAATTTTGTGTATAAGATGGTACCACCGCATCACGAACGACTCTATACGTCGGCGCACCCGGCGCAGGCCCGTCACTTCCACCATTACGGAGAGGAGATGGGCATGGCTGGGACATGTGTTGAGGATGCCGAATAACAGTTGGCCGAGGAGAACGCTGTTTTTCCTCCCATCAGGGTCTCGAAGACGTGGAAGACCCTCTCATACCGTGTTCCGTTCCTTCGAGGCAGAGCTGAGGGAAATGGACTTGGTGTGGGAGGAGGTCATAAGCATTGCGCAAGATCGAGCGCAATGGAGAGCTCTTGTGGCCTCCCTATGCTCCTAAGTGGAGTTCAAAGGGAGATTTGATTGATTGATTGCATCCAAAACGGTAGATACATCCAGATTTGAATCAAATTAAGTCTAAATAAAACCAATAGATAAAATAGAAGATAAGCATGTTTTTAATAATGAAATCGAACATTTTTTTGAAGATCTAGAGAAAACAAGTAAAATAAAGAAAATAAAAGTCCAAAGGGTCGCTTAGGTGGCATCCAAAAATACGTGATCTATAGCGTTTCTTCGTCCCATTCGCATGATGGGGATTGAACAAGGCGAAATCTGAACAAGCCATGTCCAAAACGCATCCTGAATATGTTCATTATGAAACTCCTGGGTATGGAAACTCCTATTCTCGAATGACGATTGATGGGTTTTCTTATTTTTTTTAAAAAAAAAACTATTCTTCAGTTCTTACCACCAGCTGAATCTCTCTTAAATGTTTCTAATGTAAAATATATAAAGACATGTTCAGAAAATGTGTAACATATTTTTATTATCGGTTAGAATTATTGATATGGTCTAAAACCCAAAAAGAATGTTGTATGGTTTCCTCTTCTTCTTCCTCAGCCATGTCTCCACTGTTCGTATGGTGTCGCCTTGTCTGACCCCTCTTTCTACTCTAAGTTGCGTTGTTTTTTGTGTCTAATCTATTCTTACCTAAGTCTAGAGTAGCATGATCACATGTACTTTAATAAATTGAATATCTCAAGCCTGTTCTAGGTTGTTCCAAAATCTCTTCTAAATCTTGCTTGTTCCACTGGTTGATAGAAGTCCAGCTTAGATGTTAATCTGTTAGTAGGATTTTCGTCAGTTCGACAAAAAGCACCCCAGTACAATAATAACGGAATGAGGCTTTTTACGCCCCGTACTTCCAAAGTGCCATATATCTTTACCGTATCATTTTGTCTAAGGTTCTACCTAACACCGTGTGTACATAAATGGTAAGAACATAGGATAAAAAAATATAAAAACGAAATATGAAATATGTACAAAATATTTTATTGAACATAAAAATAGATAATATTTTCATACATTCTAAATATAAATAAGTATAAATTTTTAAACAAATGTTACCTATACACTCAGCACATAGTTTTTATCAAATATTCACACGGTCTTGTGACAGAAGCAGCCATATTCATATCTCGTGTCTCTGCACAGATGACCTCCACGAGGTCCCAAAGAGTCAAACTTATCGCATCATACATTGTACAACATCTTGTGCGGTAAAATGCATTATTTTCAGTATGATAAGGAAACATGTCGATCAACAATATTAAAGATACATAGATAGCGGCATTCGTGTGGCCAGTTACTGGGGGTTTCAGATTTGATGTACCGGAAACGGAAAGTAAGTAAGTATTTCAAATTGTCGGTGTTCCATTTTTAATGGTCCGTTCGACTAAAATCATTTCATAATTATTATAACAGAAGAAGACTTTTAATCTGAAAATGATCGCGCGATTATGCGATGGTCGTTCAATCGCGCGATGGATGCTCAAAGTGAGAACATGACTGTATGAATGTGTTATAATCTAAATGGGACAAATAGGACATAATATTCCAACATGTTCTCTGTTTGAAATTTTCATCGCGCAATTGAACGACCATTGCCCATCGCAGGTTAGGACGCGGCATATCAGGAATATAAAATTATATTGCTATTTGTGTACATACTTAGTATAGTATGTGTAAATACCTCCAAAACTTTGAAAAATAATTAAACCATACATATTTTGATTATGTTATTTATTGTAAAAATGTGGCAGCACTCATAAAAATTTATAAATTTACAAAACTAAGAAGGTTTTGCTTTCTCATTTACTTTGTAAACTTAAGCAACTCAACATTACTATATTTTATATATATTTTTTTACATGCTCTCCTATCTTTGATGTCTTCACGTTAACATTTGATAGTTTGTTTTTTATATTACTTGCTCTGTTAGACTGGATCGCCTTAAATGAAATAGTTCAGATATAAAGTGACTCATCCTCTTCAATCCTGAGGTCCTCAAAAGTAATTAAAAAAATTTTTTTTTGGGTTTTTATTCTAATTGGCCATCCTAGAATATAATGCAATACTTATTTGGGAAGAAATGCCTCCCCCCTCCCAAAAAAGGGGTGGTCCACACACGTGGACCTCAGGACTCAACTACTATATTTTATTCACCAATATAGTGTATACATTTCTATGGAAACTGAATGTTTTTTTGGGTTTTTAGAGACTTAACATCCATAATTCGATAGGAATATGTTATGTAAGTGAGGAAATATCATTTATTCGTTTATATTTTTTTACATAAAGAAATATTTTTTAGATAATTGGAACTCTGATGCATATTTCTTCTTCTTTTTTACCATTTCTTAGACTCAAATGTCTGTAGAATCAGGATTGTTCTCTTTGAGACGCTGTATTTCAGATCTCTTTATATAGTTTCGAGAATCTTTCTATTTTGAGGAGTCCAATAAATTTTTCTTCTTCTTCTTTTCGCTTCAAGTCAGAAGTCAGGTTTCTCCCAGAATCTAGATTTTCCTCTATTGAGATGATAAATTCCAGGTCACGTTCCATCGTTTTGAAGGTCTTCCTGGTCAGTGTTTCCTATTTTCTGGAGATTAAATATAGTATCCTTAACTTAGTCATCCTATCCGCGTATTAGACCCCGCTGATCCTTTGGATAGTTGTCTTTCTAGATCGAAAAATCAATTTTTTTTCTACCTGTAAGTACGGAGCTTTTTCATTTTAGTTATCCTTATAATGTTCTGTGTTTTATCTTTGATAACTTAATTCAATGCTATATTATTCTGTAGAAAAGATTATAGCTACACAGCTCTCTTAGACACGTACCTTGCTGTCTGCACTTATTCTTGTATATCCATGTACCATCTTCTAAGCAGCCTGTGCCTACTGCAGTATTATCTTCCTGTGACCTTACTTCTTTGTGGAGGTCATTACAGCTGGTCAATTCACTTTGGAGATCTCTAAATTAGTCCATCAGTTTTTTATGCTATATTTGCATTGTATATACCTACGTATCTTTGCAGTTTTTTCGAATTAAAAATACTGAAGGTCACAGGTCCCGGTGTCCAACCTCCTCTTTCAAGCCACTTTTTGGAATTATTATCTGACTAAAACATAATATCTGCATCATATACCTCTATAATCCATGAAAATTATAACTGGTCTATCTTATGATAACAGAATACAGTTTTTCAAACCTTAAATTTCGTAATATTTATATTATAAAATGTAAAAAGGAGTATCATATTCTATATTTTTTTCAATCACATGACCATGTTTTCCCTCTTTCATATAATATTCAAAAAAGTCATCAAAGTCAGATTATAAATCTGTCATTGAGGATCATTGATGTTATTTAGGATCCTTTTAAAAGTTTGGATACTGATAAAAGAGATTTTTGAACAAATTTCTAGAAAACACCTAGAATTAGGTACATTTCATTTAGTAAGCGTTAAGACCTGAGGTCCACGTGTGTGGACCTCGTAATTAAATGGCTACAGATAATTTATGTTCCAAAAAAAATAAATAATATGAATTGAAATCAATCTCTCATCTATTCTCAATCCGAAAAAAAATATTTCAAATCAGTACTTTGAAAAAAAGTAAGTAAATCATGTAATTACATGAGGAGCGTTCACTATGTCTTTCGAAGTACCCTAAGCATTGAAAGTGAAGGTCAAAGTTTAAACTCATATATAAAGTCACGGCATCACTAATGTTGTAAGTGTAAGCTAAAAAGACTAAAGATACTAAAATAATGTTGACAACATAAAAATATTGCACAGTTAGAATGGAAATCAAATTTATAGACAGGTCCACACACGTGGACCTCTGGACTGAAGAGGTTAACAAGAAGAAAAACAAATAAATACAATATAAAAACACGAATCAATTAAAGCTTATCAAAAATGAAACCGCTAATGGGTAATGACAATTTATGTTGTTTATACATGAATAATAGCGAGATTACAATGGTCACTGCTGTCAAAATGGCATAGGCCACGATACTCTTGGAAACATTACTAGTTTTATTCCAAGTTAACATTTGAATCTTTAACATTCACCCTTTGGGTAGATTAGGCTTAATGTCACCACAATAATTGATAATATAACCGCACATTAAATAATTGGTACTATCAACAAAAAATATATGTATATATTTAGTGACAATACGAAGATATTAATTAATAGTAAAGAATGGGGTGTTTTTTAGGGATATTCCGACTATTCCCACCAGATGGCAGCACACCTAATAAGGGTCTAACATCAAATGTCACTCCATATGTCATTCATTCTTTTCGAAAGCGTATAGTTGGTGTCTTGCTGAATTTTCTGGTTTTCTCAGTTTTGTTGTATAGTAGGTATATCCTATATAAATATATTCAAAATGAACAGAGACTATGGCACGTTAATTTATAACAACAATTCCTACACGCTTTTGTATACAATTGTCATAGCGTGGTTATAGCCGGGTAGCCTAGTATGTACAGGGAATCAGATTCGCGCCAAAAATTCAAATGGCGCCAACAATTCAAATGCGCCTAAAATTCTAATATATTCGGTTTACAGAGGGTAAAATGGATTCGGGGGGGTGTGTGTGATGATGTATGGGGGGCTCTGCCCCCCATACATCATCCCCCCCTAAATAATTATGTTCTAACCTAACGTGCTAACGAACCTAATTTTTTAATGAATTGGGCTAAAATGGATTCGGAGGTGTATGTGCAAAGGTATGGGGGGCTCTGCCCCCCAAACCCCCCTAAATAATTATGTTCTAACCTAACCTAACCTATTTTCATGACTGTTAGTCATGAAAATAGTTTAAGCGTGCTAATGAACCTATTTTTTTTTACGATTTGGGCTCAGCCAAAATGAACACAAATACACTTTAGACATCTTTCACTGAAAAAAAAAACGGATAAATAGAAAAAAAAAGTCCGCCCGCACTGGGATTCGAACCAACAACCATCAATACAAACGGCGGCGACTTTAACCGTACATCTGTTGTGGACTTGCGAGCGATGCCGAAAAACTATAATATCTACTATTAGTGTCGCGCATGCGCACTTTATGCAAGAATTCTATTGGTGCGAATCTGGTTCCCCGTACATACTAGGTTACCCGTTATAGCCAAACCTAAATTTGACATTTCTATCAGTGTTGCCAACGGCTCGGCCTAATATCGCCGATTTTCATACAGAAAGTAGCCCAACTGAAAATTTGGTATCTTGAAAGATGAAAATTTAAGTGAAAGTTCACTAAAAAAAAGTCATTTAGTAATCCGGAAAGGTGTGAAAATTCGCTAAAAAATGGCGATAAATCGCTAACGTTGGCAACACTGATTTCTATTAGACCCTGTTTGTCAGTGCTGTCCCCGGTGGCGAAAAGAGTAAAGAAAACAATCCATTATTTCGAAAAAAAAAATCTAGCAAAGACAACAATGTTGCTGTTTTCTGATTTTTTAAAGATATTCGATAGGTAGGTGAGTTGGTACTTACATAAAATCCAAACAAGATGACAGACACCTAGGAATGAGATAACTAAACATTTTTGAACAATAAACAATAGTGTGCATACAGGACAATTTTAAAAATGAATACATATAGGTATTATGTTGAACAATTGAATAATATTTTGTTTATTAAAATAATATCTTGTAAAAATTAGAACAAAACAAAACACGTCATTAAAATTGTTATGCCTAAAGTATAATATTATTTATCGCAGCCTGTATGTAACAAAAATAATATTTCAGACAGAGACAAAATAACTTATTTATAAAACAACAACAACAAGGGTAACCTATTTGAATGTTCTCAATTATTGTTATCGCAATTATTTCATACACATTTTAATAAATACAAGAGGTCCATGTTAACGTATTACTATAAGATAACAATACGTAATTAATATTTATTTGGAAGATGAGAAAGATTAGTAATGATTAACTATAAAAGATTCTACGTTTTTTTTTAGTTTAAAATTATGTTAAATCTAAAAAGCGGTATATTTCCAACTATGTTATAGTGCAGAATGGTTTAAATTAATAAAGCCGGTGAGGTATAAGCAGGGAACTCTGAGAATATTTCATCAGTAAAGGAATACAATACAAAATAGGTGGAGTAACGAGTCATAGATTGAAGTATAATTTTTTTTTATGGTGTATTATTATACGGTGCAAACTAGGAGACCCGGACCCCCCAGGACATAGAAATTGGATGACGACGACGGGAGACGAGATAAAGAGGCCGCCCAGAAAAGGATATCACACATAAAAATAGTCATTTATAAAAGGTCAGATCATTCAAAATTCATATTTAATTGGCGTTGTATGACCAGCACCAAGATGCATCAGTTGTTGTATCGTATGCCCACTCATCGTTATTTCACGACAAATATAGAGTACACAATATAGAACCAAAAACTACCTGATGCAATCATTAAATAAATAGTTATTATTGTTCGATAGACTATAGAGTAGGCGCCAGTTAAACAGACAGCTGATAGACAGTTGACGTATCGCCTGGAATAACGTTGAATAATATTATACATTGGGTCGTTTTTCGGTTTTTTATATCGTTCGATAGAGTAGACTTTTTTTCTAACTACTGGCATTTTCAAAAATTGTAATATCTGCAGCCCTATTCACGAAAAAGTTTGAATCGAACTTCGAACTAAACTTAGACTTAAACTTTTCTGAAAACTTTTCTAAATATCTAGTCATATAAGTAGTCTGAGATCTGTCAGATTTACTACCTGTCAGATTTACTCCGACTTTTCCAACTTTATTCATATTAAAATAATATTATTACAAATAAACACGCATATGTGGCTTGTAAATACGGAATAAATCAATTATAAAGGCTGAAAAAGAAATTTAGATGGGCGAAATGTACATATCTAACAGACAGAATTTTTGACAGCTCAATAAGTTGGAAAAGTCGGAGTAAATCTGACAGATCACAGACTACTTATATGACTAGATATTTAGAAAAGTTTTCAGAAAAGTTTAGTTCGAAGTTCGATTCAAACTTTTTCGTGAATAGGGCTGCAGATTCTAACACCGCGAAAAATCGATTTTAATCGAACAACTCCTCAAAAATTTTGTAAAAATACGTTCAATTTGGTTCGTATGGGTTCTTTTATTTAAGCCATAAATACCCGCCCTAATCTTTTCTCAGCGCACCTGCTAATGTTAAACGTTGGGTCGTGGGGATTTTTAAATTTTATTATGTTTCGTGGAAGGATTTCATTGTAAATTTGGTAACCTGCTTTACTTACGGTATTTTATTTATTCAGTGTATTTAATGTCGAGCAAGGATTTAGTTTTTTATATGTCACCTCGACATATAAAAAACTAAATCCTGGCGAAGAACGGAAAGCAATATTTTGGTCGGACAGGTGCGTGTGTAGGCCAAAATAATAATTAGAACGTTCTTTCCCTGTACAGTTATTTTATAAGAATAGGTTTCTTTACAGAAGTTCATCAAACATTTTTAACTACTGGACATAGTTTTTTACCTTGTGATAGATATTTTTCGTTAATAGAACGTCCAAAAAAGGTAGAAAAGTAAATGTCCCATCAGATTGGAAAGACGTAATCGCTTCTGCAAGATTTTCTAACCCCTTTCAAATTATAGAAATGCAAGAAAATGATTTCAAAAACATAGAAAACATAAACCCAATTAAAAAAAAAAGACTTACAAATCACGAAATATATATGGTTCAAAATGACAGTCGATGATCCATATTCAGTTTATGCACGAGAAACGCATAACATAATCAGACCTTGGACAGTGGTGAAAGTGTTTAAGCCATCTCAACCTTGCTGTGTGACTGAGAATTTGCCCAATTTGTATAGAGAAGGATACCAATAACAAAAGAAAAGAAGAAAGATCTCGAGAAGATATTGAGATTTCTAACAATGAAACAAATGTAGATGAAGTGGAACCAATTGGAAATAATACCCTCCAATATCGTTGGAGGACACGTGCATTTGAACCACCAGAGGATATTGTGTGGAAGTCTTCATTACCAGATCCACCAATAGATATACCTACGCCAATATCGTATTTCAAAATGTTCTTCTACACTACTATTATAAAGAGGAAAGTTTTGATTGTTTGATTGATTGTTTGTTTGAAGGGAATAGGCTCCGAAACTACTGAACCGATTTGAAAAATTCTTTCACTGTTGGGAAGCTACACTCTCCCCGGTGAACATAGGCTATATTGAATTTTCAAAAATATTTGGGATCCTTACTAAAACTCCAATAATTTAACACAAGGTGTAAAAAAATTACCTAAAATATTCTTTACGAGGCAGAGATATAGGCGTCACTGGGGTACGAGCCGGACGGGAGGGGACCATTAGAATGCTACATTATTCCAGATTAACATAGCCTATAGAATATTTTGATAAAGTTAGGGATCTATAAAGATCATAAGAAAACTGAATTATTTTTTTAAATACCTATGTACCTACCCGTGCGAAGCAGGGACAGACTGCTAGTTAGTGATAACATGATAGAAACATTGGTTTATCACACCAATTTATACGCCATGCAAACCACTGGCACTATTCTGGGTGTTTCCAAAAAAGAAATGGAACAGTTCATTGGCATCAATATGCTCATGGGGATCGTGAAGATGCCCTCCGTTTACGGATATTGGGAGTTGCCGACACGTTTTCCACCTGTAGCAGATGTAATGTCTAGAGACAGGTTTAAAACATTGAGGAGGTATTTTCATGGCAACGATAATAGCGTTTTTATTGAAAAGGGAAAAGAAGGATACGATCCATTATTTAAATTTAGGCCCACTTTAGAAGCATTGAGAGCTAACTTATGGAAGATTCCGCAGGAAGAAAAACAATCTACTGACGAACAGATGATTCCATTCAAAGGATTCCTATATTTTAAACAATTTTTAAAGGATAAACCCCACTACTGAGGAATTAAAGTTTTCTGTCGTGCAGGAAGCAGTGGAATTGTTTATGACATAGAAATATATACGGGAAAGACTACTCAACCTGCAAGTGAGATGGGTCAAACGGCTGACGACGTTCTGCGACTCGTTGAAAATGTGCCCAGGGATCTAAATTTTAAAATATTCTTTGATAATTACTATACGGGTCTACCTTTGATTGCAAAATTGGCTACAAATAGAATATACTCCATTGGGACAATAAGACCTAACAGACTGAAAGGTTGTGTTTTAAAAGGTGATGGAGAATTGAAGAAGATGGGCAGAGAGAGTCTGGATGCAAAGGTTGACATTGAAAATAATATTGTTGTCACCAAGTGGTATGACAACAAAGCCGTATATTTGGCATCTTCGTTCACTGGACCTGATCCCGCAGATTCTTGCAAGAGATGGGATAAAAAGGGAAAGAGATATGAGGAGATCGCTCGGCCAAATTGTATAGCAGAATACAACAAATTTATGGGTGGGGTAGATTTATGCGATATGCTGATGGAGCTCTATCGCATAAATAATAGAGGCAAGAAGTGGTACATGAGGGTATTTTATTACTTCTTCGACTTGTCTGTCGTCAATAGATGGCTTTTATATCGCCGCCATCTTAAACAAACCGATATGATATCTAAGATGCGTCAATGGGTCATCTGTCAAAGCACGAGGACGAAGAAGTGCTGATACAGTCATAAAAAAAAGAAAAGTAGCTCCTAAGCCATACGATAGTATCCGATTTGATACTGTCAACCACTGGCCAGAAGCTGTATGCCTATGCACGAATTCAGTGCAAGAAATGCAAAATACCTCTTTGTTTGGTCCCAGAGAGAAATTGCTATGAAAAATTTCATACAAATTAAATTTTTTCTTAAAAAAAACACCTATTTCATCCTTATTATTTAAGTTCTTATACAGCTTTGTATGTTTATTATCTATGTATGTATAATAAAAGTTAAAAACATAGCACTGTGTTTGAAATAATTCACCCAAACCTTTGTTTGGAATAAATACATTGGTCACTTCACATAATGCTAGTATGAGACTGATGATTCCGTATGGCATCACCACCATATTTTTTTTGTATAGAAAAAAAAAACTCAAAAATCCTCTATGGTACCCTATTAGTACTCAAAAAACACTTATTTAATGTATTTTATCTCTAATCCTTAATTCAGCCAGGAAAGGGTTAAATGGAAACGAGACAATTTTTCAGTTTAGTCCAAAAATTAACCAAGTTTAAGCAGAAAAAAGAGTCGAGAAATGTGTATGAAATTGAACATGCACCAAGCAAATCATATTCACTTTCGTTGCCAATTGAGAGACTACCCTTCGCATGGTGATTAATTCTTTGAAAATGTTACACCTGTTTTTTTTTTAAATATTTTGCAACAAGTTAATGTGCATGAATTAACAACTCAAAGCATACGCCTGTTATGGAAATAATTCCACCTGCTGACAAGCATGGTATTAGGAAAAAGTTTAGGAGCAAAGGAACCTCTATGCCTGTCCTAGTTCATACAACTACGAGATGTTCTCCATTGAAAATACCACGAAAAAAATGTTGTTTTACCAATGAATATGAACAGTGTTTCTGGCCATAGCGATCATGAAAACATTCAAGATCCGCATGATTCGGATTACGTATATGATGATAGTGATGACAATTAAATACTTCAGATTTTGAATGTACAGAAATGGAGAAGCACAATTCGAATAAACGAATGCAGAAAAGTTTTATTCTTCTAATAAAAAGACTTCCCCAATAAGGCATACCAAAAGATATGTATCATATAATAGAAATCGTCACACAGAAGGTTCACACTTCAGTAATGAATATATTATGATAACTTTGAAGAAGATTAGATTGGACTTCTCATCTCAAGTATATATATTTTTACTTCTGTCAACAAATAGTAATTGATTTATTACAATTAATATGTAATAATGTTCTGAGGATAATTAATGTAAATGGTTTGTTTACCGGCAGCACCCATGATGCTTTCATTTGGAATAACAGTATGATGGAACAGGCTTTGAGAAACTTGTACGAGAGGAGAAATGAGGGCTTTTACCTGATTGGAGTTACATGATTATACCCTGAGACCTTGGCTCCTTACTGCATTTAATGACAAGAGGATTTTTCTCCAGAAGAAAGGTACAACAATGCACTGAAAAAAATCATAGCAATAGTGGAACGTTGCAATGGTGTTTTAAAGATGCGTTTCCGGTGTCTTAGTAAACAAAGAATCTTACATTACACACCAGGATGCCACTTCGGTATGTCAGATATTCAATAACAGTTTGCCAAGACTATCAAGTATGTTGAGGGAATTAGTTATTTGGCTATTCCCAGAAAAAATTAGAGCATAGCTACCAATAGCATTCCGAGCAAGGTATAAAAATGTGCAATCGATAATACACTATTTGGAAATTTAGATCCAAAAACCAACCAATCCAATACACCACTGCTGTACTGGAGGTGAATTGCCTATATAGTGCAAAAGATGAATATGTCTCTGCAGAAACAGTAACGCAGTATTTGTAGATGTGCGAGGTCACTGGCAATTTAACATTGAATAAGCAGAATCACTACTTTTTTCAAGTACATACAGAGACAATAGCAGTCATAATTGTACCTACTGCACTGGCGTAAAAACCCAGACAAAATTTTGTTTTTGTTATTAAGATTTCCTTTGTTTATAAAATATTAATAATACCCCATTTACATGCCACTTTCTGAAATGTGACGAAGTGCTAAACCTAAGCATTCATAAACTAATGAAGAGTTTTATACACTCTTCGGGGAAAACAGCTGATGAGTTCATCAACTACTGCAGGACGATCTATAGTGATAATGTCCTATCTGAAATTAGGAAATCGACTATGGGCCAATCTAATTGTAGCCTGTGGCACGAGCTTAGGTATGGTCGTGTCAAGGCTGTACGAGCCTGCTAATTGAAGGACTTTAGATGGTTCGTTAGTAGAATACATACTTGGTGCCAAAATTCCAGAGACACCCGCAATGAAGCATGGCCGGAGGAGGGAGCATTTAGTTTTTAAGCACATAACGGTGAATTTTCTCAAAACTAAAAAATGTGGATTGTTGTTAAATGAAGACAATCCCATATTTGGCGCAACTCCTGATGGAGTATATGACGAATACATATTAGAAATTAAATGCCCATCTTCTTCCAAATGGAAGAAAAATATAAAAAAAATGGGCAACCAATCAGAGGCCTCAGAACTTATGCTACGACTGAGGAGAAAAAGAAACAATAAAGATATTTTCTCCCCAATGCTTCATATGAAGATAGAAAAGTCAAGAAAGATGGATGGGCCGTAATCGGGGGGAAATTTTAAATATCAAACAATGAAGTTTACAAAAATTTCAGAAGCCTCAGAACATATGCTAGGATTGCAGAGAAAAAGTAAAAATATATAGCTTGTACTACCGCAAGGCATAGAGGTAATATCACAGTGAAAGATATTCTCTCCCCAATACTTCTTTCAGATGATGGAGTTTGAAATTCTGAAACAATTGTTTATCTATGTGAGTTTAGTGGCATATCAAATTTTTTACGAGGTACTTTCGTCTAATTCTTCATAAATACTCATAAATAAAAAATTTATACAGATAATATAAATGCAGAAAACATATTATGTACCTTCATATTGTTCCAATCGCTTCTTCCCCTTGTAACAATAATCAGGGTTAGACAATGATAAAGTTTTGTCAGGATTTTTCAGGAAAATATTTCATTCAAGATTCAACAATGGATTTGGGAACACTAGGCAGGATTTTTGTTATACTTTAGAGTTTCCCTACGATGTTTTATGTAAGATGTAAGAAATAACAGAATAACAAACATACCTAATATAATCTGTAGCTGTGATGATAACCCAAGATAACCCCCGGGCCTTATCTGTCCACAATGGACGTTACATACATGCTCTTATTGTTGCTCTTAATGTCATCTCCGGATTGAAATAGTTTTCAAATGAATATCTAGATACTTTAAAAAGCTATGAAAATACTTCTAGGACACAATATTGCCATAGATATTAAGTATGAAACCATGTCATTGTGCAATAGAAATGGTTCTTTTAGTTACGAGAGCCGACAGTTAAAGATTCTCCGGACGTATAGGTATTCACCATAGAATTAATTTTATTGAATTTAATAAGTAATTAATGTGATACAATTTAATCAATGATTTTCAAAACATAAATTACATATTTTTTAAATATTTTTGATTACCTACATTTTTTAAAACTCAAAACAAACTTCAAACATAGCCCCAACAGAGTAATCTCTCTTCTAACTGTCAAATCAGTTGTCAATGTCACTTTTACTACTTTTGGTGCCTACTCCATCCTATAATGTTAAACTACCAATAATACCTGCCCAAGAAATTTTTTGCTGGTGACATTTGACGGTGTCCATATTCTGATCCTATACACAATAATTAAGAAACAGGAAAAAATGTAATCTTTTATACTATAAAGGAGAAGCAAGAAATGGTCAAAGATGTAGAATCGCTTCTACATCAATGAATACGTTGACAGCGAAATAAAACACTTGATGCTATTTTGTGACAACACAACGCTGGACAATGCAAATAAAACCACTGACTTATACAAATGTGATATAATTATATTATGTCTGGCCAATATTTTGCATAAGTGTACTTCCGTTTTCAGTCAAGTTCGAAAAGCTGCAGCATAGTTTAATGTGAGGAATTTATTGTTATTTTAAACTACATAAATTATCAGGTAGTGAGACATTCATTTACAAATCACCTAAGTATGATGTCAAAAAAGAGTTTAAATTAGATTTTTCGATTATGTATAAGTAAATTTGATTTTTCGATGATGTATAAATTTGATTTATCGATTATGTATAAATTGGATTTTTCGATGATGTATAAATTTGATTTATCGATTATGTATAAATTGGATTTTTCGATGATGTATAAATTTGATTTATCGATTATGTATAAATTGGATTTTTCGATGATGTATAAATTTGATTTATCGATTATGTATAAATTGGATTTTTCGATGATGTATAAATTTGATTTATCGATTATGTATAAATTGGATTTTTCGATGATGTATAAATTTTATTTATCGATTATGTATAAATTAGATTTTTCGATGATGTATAAATTTGATTTATCGATTATGTATAAATTGGATTTTTCGATGATGTATAAATTTTATTTATCGATTATGTATAAATTAGATTTTTCGATGATGTATAAATTTGATTTATCGATTATGCATAAATAAGATTTTTAGGGGGGGGGAGATGGGGTGATGGCAAAAAAAAAAAAACACCTTGCCGACCCAAATGTCATCCTCACCTGCTCGTGGTTCCCCCTGCTAGACAACTGACGAGGCTCTGGCGACCGAGTATCGGCGGGATAACCGTAACGTCTGCTTGGGACTAAATCCCCAAAGTACTCAAGGAAAGAGATCCAGGAAATCTCCCATACCAACCCGTCTGGACAGCGTGGTATGGAGCTATTTCTAACAATAGCCGTCCAAACAACCCCCCACATGAACAACACAAGAAAGGAAGAGAAAATCAAGAATCAAGAAGCGGAAATAGATAGAAGGCGAGGACTGGCATGGGCAGCATTTGGTAAACTGTCCTATATCCTGAAGTCTCCAAATTATTCAAATTACTTGAAGAGAAAACTCTTTGATGCATGTATTCTCCCTGTGCTCACTTATGGCTGTGAAACGTTTGTGTTCACTCAAAGAATATTAAATAAACTAGCTGTAACACAACGAGCAATGGAGAGAAGAATGCTAGGTATCTCATTGAGCGATAGGAAGACCAACACATGGATAAGACAAAAAACGGGAGTCACCGATGTGGTTCAGAAGGTCGCTAAGCAAAAGTGGAGTTGGGCTGGTCATGTGGCCAGAGTAACCGACACCAGATGGACTAAGAAGGTTCTTGAGTGGCGTCCGAGAACCGGGAGGAGAAGTGTTGGCAGGCCTCAGGCGAGGTGGTCTGACGACATTAGACGGGTTGCCGGGAATGGGTGGATGCGGCTGGCGCAAGACAGAGGGCGGTGGAAGTCACAGGGGGAGGCCTATGTCCAACAATGGACGCGAGAGGGCTGAAGAAAGAAAAAAAGAAAAAAGAAAGATTTTTAAACAAACCTTAATTTATTCCCTACCTATTTTTATTGCAAAGCTCTGATGACTTTGGAGAAGAAAGAAGTAGCAATTGTGTTTTTAAAAAACTCCGAGACCCTTCAACTACTTGTTGAAAAGGTAAAAAGCCTTATAAGGTTATGGACGATCGGGTATTTTTGTTTCACAAAAAAAATTGAAAATGACAGATATAAATGACAAACTGTGATGAAACGCATTTCGTAATTTAAAGATAAAGGCAGCCATTACCTATAGTTTCTTATGAACTGAAACGTGTAGTAGCAGTGATGAATTTTCTGCTAATATTCAGTCTTCAGTCACAACAATGAGTCTGAAATTAGAAGGCTTCAAATTGAACTTAAACTTCATAAACCAAGAAGCAAGTATTTTATGACAGAAAACGAGAAGTCAAACCACAAAATGGAAAATCTACTCATTTCCAAGCAATTTACATGGAATTCAAAAACAATTTATATCTATATCCATAAAAATGATGTTTATTATCAATGACAGTTGTCAATTGTTACATAATATAGAGAATTCTACACTCACTCAATGGATTCGTGCAGAAATCACAAAGGCTAGAAAAAGACACAGATGAGGGGAAATCAGTTTGAACTTCCAAAATTATCCTATGTGCATTTCATTACTGCAGACTTTATTTGATGGAAAAGTTCCAGAGAAAAAATGAACTTACGTTTTTTTGAAAAAATATTCAAAGAAGTTGACCATGATAGATCAACAAAAAATATCACAAGAGCAACAGCTCAAAATATATTAATGAATTCCAAGAGAATTTTGATAAAAAAAAAACGTTTTGTCAAACCTTGTGGATGGTCCAGTAAGGTTTTTCTCAATGTATCATCGTGGTATAAATTATAGTAAAGCTTCGATTTCTTTATTTACTGTGAAAATGGACTACTACCAGTACCCTCGGCAGAAACTATCAACAGGCTAAAGAAAGTGTTGCGTTTATATATCAGCAGTTTCAAAATTGCAAACTAATAACGAAAAGTTTAATTATTTACGTGTAAATTTTCTTAGACTATCTTCATCGCAAATGGTAACAGTGTAGGTGGCGAGAGATATACTGCGAGTCAACCATTTCATCTAATTTTAATTTTAACAGATGCTGATTTCCTAGTTCTCGTTAGGAAGCCTAACTACATTCTATACAGTTGCAGCCACTACCGACTTATAGGGGCATATTGCACAGAAGTATTGTCAGGAAGACAGACCTGTAAAGTACTTTCCCCCTCTCTATCTCTTACTATTACAATATGGGTGATTTTCTATATAAAAACCTGTGTCATTGAATTGATATTTGTGTGCCTACCGAATTGTCGTTATAACAACTTATACAATTGATTCATGTGTAAGGTGAGTTCGGGTAAGATCGAAAATGGGGGAAGTCCGATATTAGGAATTTATTACGTTATCGTACAACATTTCTAGTTGTTAGTGGTCAAGCTTTATGCGTCGAAACCTTACCTTCAATTTTTTAGTTCACATCTGACTGTCGTGACGGCCGGGTGTGTTTGGCGGGAAGTTTGCCGAAGGAGTATTCATACAAAAAAAAATCGAGATATTCGGTCTTACCCCACGTCTCATAACTCAGGTATTTTTCAATTTTAATTTGTTATAATTAGATTAGGTATATATTTTATTTTTAAGTGTGTGGAAAAACTGCATCATTTGATTTCTATAATATGATATATTTTAGCTTTTGGACAATATTCCGATCTTAGCGTTCACAAATATCAAGGGGTAAGTTCGAAATAATTTTTATTCGATCTTTCCCCATTTTGACTTTCTTTAATAAAATACACCTATTCCCAAACTTTCTTATTTGACACACACTAATAAAATTATGATAAAAATACTTACAACCTTTCATTTATCTTAATTCTTTTCATACATTTGACAAAAATCGAATATATTTATTTACTTAATCTTTATGCATAGAATAATAGGTAGGTATATATTCAAATCAACAAATTTTATAATTTGAAATTACTAATCATAAGATATTTCGTTTATTTTATGAATTAATCGTAGTTTTATTTCATTATTTTAGGTTTACTATGCCGCGAAATTAGGTACAAGAGAAAAACCTTACGCGCATGTTACTCCGATGAAAATATGCATTTAGCAAAAGAGAGTGTAAAACATGGCTCGACAATTTATAGCGCAGCAAAAAAAATTTATATACCAATTTCAACACTGCACGATAAGATTACTGCAAAACATGTAAAAAGTCAAACACTTGGCAGACCAACTGTTTTACCATTGGAGACAGAAAAAACATTGCTGATTGCCTTAAAACTATGGAAAAATGGGGTTTTGGGCTATCAAGAAAGGAAATTTCAAACATAGTTTTCATTAAAAAAATGGTATCTACATCTAGTAGGTATAGATAAGTTCATTTTTTATTGTTCATGTTTTATTACTTAAGTACCTACTAATAAAAAGTACAAAACAATGCCATAAAATTCTTGTTTTTTTTAGTTTTTTTTTTCTATATTTGTATAAATAGTTTATTAAAATATTGGTGTTTACCTACTAATAAAATTTTGTTAGATGTCATCACTATTTTTTATTTGGTATTGACCTTTTTTATTTACATTAAAATATTTAAAAAAGTTTGAGAACTGCATCACAAATTCACATGTCTCACGGTAAGATCGACATACGAACTTACCCCAAATTAAATTTACGGCACTTCTAGAACTATTTTACAGAGGAGTGAATTTATTTGGTTAACATAGCAACATAAAAATTGTACTAAACTATTTCTAATATTTTACGATGTCTATTAAAGATTTTTGAAACTATTTCGATCTTACCCCTCACTAGTACGATCTAACCCCACCGATTTATTGTTCAAGGGTTAATTTTAAAACGTTATTTTTTATTATAGCATGACTGCTACATCTCTCAAATTAATTTTTATTTGAAGAATGGTTTGTTTTCTTTGCTGTAATGTTTTATTTTGTTAGAAAATATTGATAGATTTTAAGGGAAAAAAATAATTAAAAACATCGTGAACTTGATCAAAAATCCATTCGATCTTACCCGAACTCACCTTACCTGTAGTCAATACAGTCTATTGTAAAGTCTATGTGTTGTTTTACTAGCTCAATCCTGCTGACACTGGATGAAGCTCAACACAGAGGGAGGAATTCACGCACAGCCCTTTGAGTCTCATGGCATTGCCCAAGGAAAGTAAGGTTAGGTCAGTAACCTTAACCTTTACCTTTAATATCTGACACAACCTTTGTCCATCGTTTGTTTCTACCATCATTATAGTCACCCACAAAATGTTACCTACCCGACTAACCTTGTCGGTGACGGCAGTTTAAATTTAACATGCACCGCATCAAGTTCAAAAACTAGCATGCGTCGACATTCCACTTTCACATTTATTAAATCACCCACCCATCGTAATATTAATTGATTATCATATCATCAACTATCGCCCACCCATCATAATATTAATTAATTATCATATCATCAACTAACATGTTAAGTGTTGTGTGTACCAAGAGGGCTGCGGCCGGATCAGACGCAGACAGGAACCATAAGGTTAGTCCTTTTTTACCCTTCCTCCATTTTCATGGAAAATCACTGGATGTGCCTAGCTACACAACATTTAACATCTTTATTCCGCATTACCTAATTACAGTCCACTTTAAAATTGAGATATTCAACCCGCGCATTTCCATACAATTTTATCAAAAAAACCTATTCTGCACTATCATGGGTGTTATAAATAATGAAATATCAAGTTATAAATAATGAAATAACCATCAAAAAATTTCGAAGCTAACAAATGGCAAAAAGCGTATCTATATTTATCATAATCTATATTAAAATGCTCACAATATGTGTTTACAGTTTTCTTCTTAAACTTTACATGCAATACATTGAGATTTTTACTACAAGGCTAACAACTTCTGGTAACATGAAAAGCAATCTTGTCATCCAAGAAAATAAAATTTATGCCCTCAAACAGTTGGCAGTCATTATTAATTTGTGCGTGATTATAAAAGAACTATTTTATAAAAAAAAATAAGTACCTAAGTATAACTTAATATTATTATATCACATACAAAAAAGTTTTACATAAAACTTTTCACGTTTGTTATAAATTCTATACTATCATTATGATCATCAAAATTAATCAAAGTATAAAATAGACTAACATCTAAATTTAAAGTTATTAGTAAAAATAAACTATAAGCAACAATTTGTTTAAAGGAGTTTTTTTTTTTTCAAAACATGACTATTTGTTACAAACTTTAGTTGATCCCTCCTTTGAAGTATAACTTAGTTATAATTTTCTGTGATGTCATATTTGCGGAGCAAAGTAGCTCCACAAATTTTGCCAATTTATTAAGAGGTGTGAGTGCAGATACATCTCAACACAGGCTGTGCTTAGGAGTCTTGTGATTATATTTTACAGTGATTAAGCCTGTCATTTAGAATTTTTTATAAGCTAGATTTCCTGGATTTTGAATCCCACATAAGAAGACACCAATTGTGAAGTTTTCAATATAAAACATCAAATACAATTACGTAGATTATTTACTCACAAACCTCGCGCTATATTCCTTCTCGAAGAAATCAAAGACGGACTTGAAGGCTGCGTGTGAGGTCATCTCATGCTTAGGATGCCCTAAAAATAATATTTTGTTTTGTTAAAAATTTAATCTTAAACATTCTCCATAATAATTTCGTTAAAATCGAATACATAATAATATACAGTATTGTAACATATTTCATAAGTGACTTAAGTTCTACTACACTGCCATCTCTTGATAAGTTTTAAACACAAGCGTAGAAGAATCATTTTCATTATAAACTAGCTGACCCATCGAACTTTATCCCTCATCAGCATCAATAATAATAATTATTATTATTACTGATGCATTTACTTATTAGCTGAATCGAATTCAGTTTTTTTATTGAGTTTACGAAGTTCGACAGGTCATGGAACAAGAAAAAAGATGGTTTTATTGAATCAGATAAAAGGATGCTAATTTTTAAATAAAAATTGTTTTTCACATACCTGCTGAAAATCGCAATATCTCATAATCTGGACCCTTTTGTGGAGTGTCCACGGGATCGTGACTGGACACCCAATTTCTGGCAACCTAGTTTGTTTATGAATTATTTTAGGTGAGTTCTTGTTTTATTTTGAAATAAGTACATTATTATATTTCAATTATAAATTTCAAAACAATTTTACCTTTCGTAAAGTAACTTCGACATTTGAAGAAATGCCTTCTCTTCTGAAGCTGTGAACCGAGTCCGTCATGGCAATGGCGGCGACATTTTTGATAAAATCTGGATATTTCTGTGCCAATCCAACAGTTACCACTCCTCCATAGCTGTGAGCCACTACAGTTATGAACTTAGCAGCACATTTTCTAATATACTCTTCGTAAGCGGAATTTGCATGTTCCTCAGGTGTAGAGCTTTGTGGTATGAGGTATTGTTTTCCTTTGACTATTCTTTGATTGTCGTTGGTGTTTAAAACAATGATCCCGTACCCAAGTTCTTGAGCTTTTTCTATGTAAGGAATTTGTGTTCCAGTCTGAATGCAATCATTGACTATCAACCTAAAAATAATTAATACAATATACTTAATTAGAACATTTCTCATCGAATACATGCGACCTGCATCCGCAAAGTCTTTACCTTGAATTTTTCATGCTAAAACTCAATTCAATGTGAAGTAAATTTTTTTATCACAATCAAACGAAATGAATGAAAAAATAGATGAAAATTTTAGGTCACTGTTTGATAGTTAGGTAACTTTTATTAATTTTTTTAGATAAATTTACTTTCTGAGAAGAAAAAAAGAAAATAGGCCGCTTACTTAAGAGAAAATAAAGAAAATTGGCCGCTTAATTAAGAGAAAATAAAGAAAATTGGCCGCTTGCTTAAGAGAAAATAAAGAAAATTGGCCGCTTACTTAAGAGAAAATAAAGAAAAACACAATTTATGAATTTTACAATTTCATAAAATTGAAGTGCCCTTCAAAAAAATTTTTTCCAAAAGAAATTGTAATTTTATTGTAAAATTTTTGTCTAAATTCACACATTTCGTTTGATCAAGTGCCGAGATAGCAAATTGTATGTAAGTATAAAGTCTATTAAGCAATATCCACAGATAGTACACTTGCAGTGGGGATGAAGGGGTGCTTTTTAGTTGGTAGGTCTACCTGCGTGCAATAGTCCAGCACAACGCCCAATGAGGATTTTCCCCTCCTCCAAAGAAAAAAAAAGTATGAAGTATATTACAGTAGAACCCCTGTCGTCCGACCTCGGATAAACCGACGCTCCGGATGATCCGACCATCCGAAATCGGCCTTAATTACATAGAGCAGAACTCAGCATCAACACCGATAGACATCTTGTGGATAAAAAAATGGAGGAATATTGCAGCTAAATCCAGAATTTCATCTTATAAACATAAATCTATCACTGACATTTTTACTAAGTACCTAGTCTATTAATTTTTACACTACCTTTTCACGTTTTTTTTAAAACAAACAACAGCTTTCTTGCATTTTATTGCAATATTATTATTTATTGTAAGGTTTGTGTATTTACGTAGTGAAAGTTCATTATATTGAATTAAAACAAACACAGTTGCACATTCACGATATTTATCGTGAAAGTGCAACTGTATTTGCAATATTATTAGTTACGAGTATTATATCACTTTAGAGAATAATATAGCCATTTTTTTTGTTTTATATATTTTTATGTGCATACTGTGGAATAAATACATTTTTTCGGATAATCCGACCTTTTTTGCGTTCCGACCATACTCCTAGTCCCAAGGGTGACAGATTAGAGGGGTTCTACTGTACCTATATTAAAAAAATGTACTATGAATGAAATACTTACGATCTGGACCACTGTCCAGCTCTGACCACTCCCGACCCGTGTATAAAAATCATTACTTTGTCTTTATTAGTGAAGGCATCCTCACTAACAAATATGAAACTACTTAAATCGTCTTTCCCACTTCCCGGTAAAGGCATTCGTTTCAATTGAACTTTTCTTTCCAACAGCTCATATACATATTCCGTGATAGCGTCTCCCAAGTCTTCATAGTTCTTTTGGTTCTCAGAATGTTTCTCACTAATGGCAAACACAAAGGACTGCTCTGTTAAGCTGCCTGTCTTCTTGTCAATTTGCCGAAGCTGACCAGCTAAAAAAATATATTATAACATTATAATGGAGAGCAGTTCAATAAGGTATATTAATGAAGTTACTGCCTTTACATTTTGTGTATTTTTAACCCTCTATGTCTTGATAAAAAAAGATGAATGTAGGAACAAAGTGGGTAGGGGAAGGGCATTCGTGATAGTATATACAGTCTGGCTAAAAAGAGTAGAAATTAATTATTGATGACAAAGAGTTCCATAAATAGAGCGGCTTACTTGCCTTGTATTTTATGTTCTCAATATGAGGCAGTTAACCGCTGCGTATTTTTATGAATTCAGTCTGTCACAGACGTTGCTAGGTGATGCATCGTGTTGCTTACATAATAATTGCCCTCATGTGTAATGAGATACTGCACCAATTATGCAATAAGATAATAAAAGTGACAATATTGTATCTTTTAATCCTTAAAAACAATTTATTATATGTTTTTTTCATTTAATAATTAATAATATTTTCTACAATATATTTTAATATTATTTGACACATCGATACCTCATTATTCAAATTGGGTAACTCCAAAAAATTAACTTTTTTGGATGAAAAAAACGACATAATTTTGATACATAACGATTCTATAATTTGAAAAAAAAAACCGCAAAGTGGAACCTGGAACTGCCCAGGTCTCGTAACCCTTAGGTTAGCAATCACAAGTGAAAGTAACAGAAAAAAATTCTTTCCTTCATATACATCTTCCTTCAAACTTATTAGATATGGAAGATATGCCATATTTTATATGAAAATCATGTTTAAAGTTTAAATATCCAAAAACGCGCGTAAAACGCTGTCTTGTATAATGGCGCTGGTCACGTGGTGCATTTTACGTCACACCATAGTATCGGTATGAGTTTGCTAACGTGTTGATGACTGTCATTTACTATAGTGTGACATCACCTTGACGTCACAGGGAACACAACTAATCACAAGGCGTTTTCATCGGCGACTAGTTCCATAGAAATATTTGGATTTTTATTACGTGTTTTTAAAAAAAATAAGCCTATTTAAGTTGTAAAATAAAAGAAATAAGCTTTCTTGGGCCATTTTCAAACAGGATAACCACAATCTGTAGCTTATTTTTCATAGTGTCAAATACCCTATAGTATTTTTTTTTTAATATTATTTTGGCGGTTACAATACTTTACTTTATAAGTGTAGAGTACTTCTTAAATGTTGCCATACAAACGAATGCAGCGCCCTCAATTATTTTCTACTCTTTTTAGCCAGACTGTATATATATATATATATATATAGATACTTGAAAGGCTATTTAGCGTAAGCGACACTTTTGGCGAAATTGACATTTTGATCGCCACCTACGCGAAAAAATATTCTTCATCGATGTATCTGACTCCCACGCAAAAATTCTAATTAATCGAAAAGTTACAACAAAAAATTCATTTTATCGTAAGGGACAACTTGCTGAAAATTTAGTGTAAACGACCATAATATGCGGGGCACTATAACGATAGCTGATGAAAATATTAGGGGACGTTCATTCAATTTGTTAGACGCCCCCTCCCCCTGGTGATATTTGGTGATGTTTCAGAATACCACCCCCCCCCCCCCCATGAAAATCACGTGTACTTTTTATATACAAAGAATTATGAAATGTATGATTTATTTTTTGACAAATTTGTTTAATTTCTGAAAATGCAACTGTGTTTCTTTACATTAATCAGAAAAAATAAATGCATGTGATTTTCTCACTAGACTCCTCCCCCTCCCCCTACGTGATATTTCATGATTTTTTCCAGACCCACCCCTCCCTCTTTTGGGCTCACGTGATTAATGGACGGCCCCTTAGAAGAACAAAAATAATACCCCTAACGTTATTCATACTGAACGATATTTGTAAATATTAGGCAATAAATATTAGTTGAACAAAAATAATATAATTCTATCACGCTAATATTAAGCAATATTAGCCTTCACTCATTTACATGACAGTTAATATTGGTTGAATTAAAATATTAGGCTAGCGATAACTTTACTGAATGCCCTTTTTTGAGAAATCGTACTTTTCCGAATACCAAATTTTGGAAATGTCCTTTTTTTAAGGATTCTTTGAATAATCTTCATATATGATTGTTATTTACGATGAATGAAACTGCTATACCGTTTTTTAATTTAAGCTGTTATTTCCACTTCTATATGCTGCCCTTTAAGCCGTTATCCCACCTCTCTATCGCCTGTATTCACCAAGAGAAACTGAGCGTACTATCAGCTCAAATCGATCAACGTCAAAATTGGTATTCACCAAAATATTATACACTCCCTCAGCGTGATTTGAGTGAACCTTTCCCTCAAATTTTGATCGGCTATAGAGCTGGCTTACGTTACGCTAAGCGTCCATCTGTCAAAATTATTCTATAGCATCCGCCATACTTTTTGCCGCTTCCTTCCAATGTTTTGCGTTTTTTTCGTAATTTATTCAATATTTGTAAGCAGGCATATAATAATTTTATATGTAAATTAATCGGCTCGACAAATCGACACTTATCAATAACCGAAAAGTTCTGTTGCCTTTTTTTCTCCATGTTACAATGCTTATATACATATAAGTATTTTAACAATATAAATGTAAGAAATTAGTACTTTATTTAGCTTTGGCCTATTATCGATAGATGGCGTTGATCAATACTGACAGTTAATGGCGACTGAAAAGAACGCGTTTGGGTTTTGTTAATAAAAGTGATTGTTATCATTGAATTAAACTAAATAAGAAATCATAATTATATTATATAATTTTTTTTAATAGATAAAAAATTATTCATATTTATTTAAATAATCAAAAATATACATTTTAGTTACTTTATTGACTGCTTCCGTAAATAAATGACAGTTTCTTTTCAAAACATTTGCGTTTTATCTATGGATACACACGATCAGTCTAGGCTTAGCTAAGTTTTTTAAGTTTTCGTTGGTGAATAGCTACAAGCATTGAGGGAGGCTGAGGGAAACATTAGGCTTATATTTTGCTTAGCTGATCTTACGCTCAGTTTTTCTTGGTGAATACAGGGGTTAGTGACCTTTTCCAGATACCAAATTTTGGAAATTACCTTTTTTAAGGATTTTCGGAATAATCTTCATTTAGGTTTATGAAACCTCAAGAGTCCTAGATTTTTTTTAAATTTTTTAAACAAAAAAAACCTCTCCTGTAAAATTGGGTTTTTGTCGCTTACGCTAATTGGCCTTTCAAGTGTCGATATAACACAGGTATGCAATATTACATGGCTCCGACTGGAGGATGCATGTACTACTCATCAGAGGCAGACAATGTCACACACTCTTTGTGTGCAGTAAATTGGACTGGCGTTGAAAGCGAGAGTGTCGGGATGAAACGCATTTGTGTTGCCCATTCTCCTGATGCTCCTAAGTGGACATCTTGGTATATAAAACTGCCGTGGCATTCAATGGGTTAGGGGAATATCCGGAAAGTAAAAGTATTAAATAAAATTGAATAAAATATATTAGGTGGGTACATCATCCTTATGCAATGGTATAAAATCACTTTTACAACAAAATAATAAATGTTGGGGAAGGTTTTTAGAATAAAATAAACATTGAGGGGTTAGATGATACAAACACATACCTGAATTAAAATCATACCCAAAATCTCTTACAGATTTTTGTGCACTCATGTTGAATCTGACAAATTGTGGAAATAAGCTGCAAATAATTATCACAAACACCACGTGAATCAAAGTAGACTTAAGTGACATGTGTATCTTACAAAGGTAGCAAGCAATATGGGTTTATCAATGATGACCATGTTCATGTGAACAGCTTGTTTTGGATATCTAAAATGATAAAAAGGATGCATGCTTTTTTATTGTAGTTTGTAGTATGATGCTTTTTAAGATTTTCTAGGTAATAAATATCTGATTACTGAGTTCAGAGATGTGTTAGCCCAGTTGAACTTTTATAACGCACATGCTTTTTGCGGCGGTATTCGCAGAGCAATCCGAAAAAAGACAGCTCTATTTGGCTCTATGATGATAAGTAAAGTTGTAAAAATAATAACTTATATTTAATAGATTACCCAAAATTTACCTTTAAATGAGGCAGCAATTGGTCGAGTCGATCGAGTGTGTTTTGAACAAATCAATTCTTTAATTATTTTAAAAAACCGGTAAGCTCAGCCAGATCAGCTGTCAGACGAACGAAACAATCACGATTAGTGACCAGTGTTGCCAACGGATTTTGGCCGATGTCGCCGATTTTCAAAAAAAAAGTAGCCCAAAGTCGCCGAACTGAAAATTTGGTAGCCCAAAAGTCGCCCAACTGAAAATTTTGTATCCGGAAACATGAAATTTTGTTAAAAAAAAAAGTTCATTCCGAAAACTTTGGTATCCGGAAAGATTAAATGTAGCTAAAAAAATAAAAGGTCATTCCGAAAATTTTGGTATCCTGAAACATGAAATTTTGTTAAAAAAAAAGGTCATTCCGAAAATTTTGGTATCCGGAAACTTGAAATTTTGCTAAAAAAAAGGTCATTCCGAAAATTTTGGTAGTCCGGAGAGGTGAAAGTTCACCAAAAAAATGTCATTTTGTATCCGGAGAGGTGAAAAATCGCTAAAAGGGAAGTAGCCCAATTGGCGACCAGTCGCCATTTAGATTTTTTCGTCGCCAATTCTCATTCCGAGTAGCCCAAATGGCGATAAATCGCCCACGTTGGCAACACTGTTAGTGACTTTCTTTTTTCTATGAAAAACTTATTAGGAGCCTTTTCAACTTTCAACATCGAATGCAGAGACCTAGTCTATGGACGAAAACATCGGGGAATTAACCCATTCTGTACCAATATTCCCATTTTGGGACAATGCACTTTTTTGTAAATTTAAAGTAAATAGTAAAGTTTTGCATGTTGTTTTCAAGTGCAGGATGTCTCCTTTCTATAAATAATTGGTGGTTGGTAGACCAGTGGTATCACTCGACGACTTTCGGCGTATTGGTCGTGGGTTCGAATCCCGGTACCGACCATTTCCACTTTCACAACATAAGCTTTGCTTTATATGAGTCGTATAGTAACAAACATCAACAATCTCCATTTTTGATAATTTTACAGGAATCAAAATAAACGTTTAAATTTAAAATGATTAGCGGCATTATTCAGAAATGCTTATATATCGAAACATACTGACACATATTTTGATAACTACGCTTAAAAATGTAAAAACATTAGATAATTACGTATTTATAACGAAAATAAAACTGGAGAATGTTGATTTTGTTACTGAGTTTCGGATTTTGTTGTCTTTGTTACTGACGCATTGGGAGATTGTTGATTTATGATACGCAACCTTTTGATTCACGTGAGCAGTGCGTGATAGAAGTATACGGGAGAGTGGGCAGTGGCGGCGACCTTATATTATCATTTTTGTAATTAATATTTTCTTTTTCATTTCTTAGTTTTTTTGTAGGTAGACATTAATATACTCAATAGTATTTTAAGTAATTATTATTATAAAATATAAGATACTTAAAAAAAAAATTCTTCGTATGTACATATTATTTTTATGAGGATAGTAATTTGATAACTTGATTGTTTGAAAATTCTGATGTACCTACCGACTTCAGTAACCTAGTGGTGTAGGCGGTAACTTCTTATCAAGAGGTTTCGAGTTCGATTCCCGTTCGGGTTATAATTTTTTCACTTAAATTTTCTACCCGGATTGGCTTTTCTCAGATCTGACGGTACTGGTTGACTGGAAGAAAATGCCTCGGGCAATAAGTTACGCCCGTTTTACTGACAACTTGTGTAGAAAAATGTTTATTTATTTCGAATTCACAGCCATTCAAAACTTTTTTTTATTTGAAATGATCAGTACTAAAAATCGACAATTTCATAGGTGAAGACCTAATATTTTGAAATTTGTTATTTAAAAAAAGCATACCTACCTAGTGCAAGATAACTTCAAAGTATTCACCAAAATAAAAACATAATAAGGATAATAAAATAAATATTTACAGCAAACGGTGCCGTCACTGTACAAAACTAATGTCAGTTCGAAATAACCTCTTCGCTTTGGCGAAGTTCTGCTTCCAATTTGAAGGATTTCTTGTCCTCTTTCTAGCGGTATTTTTATTCACAGGTATAGGATGGCATTCCATTTTTTAAATAAAAATGTTTTTATTTATGAAAACACAACTCAAACACCAAATAAATGATGAAATTCTCCACACGACGCGAGTAGTGAAACCGCCAAAATGTATTGAAATTCTTCTGGAATGGAAGCCTCCCATTGGTCCATTTGGACATTGTAGATTTTGATACTAACTTTTTGGAGATTGTTGATTTTTGACACCAACTGAAATTATTATTTCGATTTTTTTACTTTAAAACGTTGTTTTTGATAATGTTTTAATAGTTCAAATAAATCTATAGTCTGAGCTCTATCTGATTCAATCATTATCTCAATTTCGATTTTGTATGGAGATTGTTGATGTTTGTTACTATACGACTCATATGAAAGATGTCGAAAGTGTATTTGTGTTCACTTTCGGTGAGCCCAGATTCATTTTTATGAAGTAAAAAATCGTATATACAGGGTGACTGCTAATTCGATACATTCCTTGAAATGGCTTATACTAGAGCAAATTTGCAACAATTTTGTTCCCATTAAACAGGGGTCAAATGCCGGTGGTTTTCGAGTTATTTAACTTTTTAGAGTTTTTTTCAATTTTCCACATTTTGACATAAAATTGAAAATTTTGAACAAAGTACTCCATTTAGGAAAGTGAAAATACATCTTTCTAATAGTTAAAGAATAAAGAAATGTTTGAAGTAAAAAATCAAGATAAAAATTTCAAAATCCTCATAAATACGGTGTTTTAAAATCATAAGTCAGTTTTTTTCATTTTTAATTTCGATTTTTTTAAGGGAATTACCTACTGTAAAAAAGTATAAAACACTTGGTGTACAAACCACCGGAAAAACTTCCAAAAACTTTCCGAAAAGGTATAAATGTTTTCCACTTTACCTCAGTCTTGGAAAATAATCAATATAAAACGATCAGATGATGCTATGAAGGCGTAGGCGTTTTCATACAAACGGCTCTACTTCAACACGAATAAAATTCAAAGCTGCGCTTCGTTATGATCACTAAAGCTAGGTCGTCCCGCATTAGTATGGCGACGTTGAACCGATTCAGTGCCTTCTGATCGTTAAATAAGGTTTATTTTCCGAAACTGTAGTAGAATGGAAAACATTCATACCTTTTTTAAAAGCTTATTAATTGGCAAAGTTTTTTTTATGTTTTGTACGCCAAGTATATTATATTTTTTGGAGTAATTCCCTTAGAAAAATCTAAATTAAAAATAAAAAAAACTGACTTGCGATTTTAAAACGTTGTATTTTTGCCGACCTCGGTAGCCTAGTTGTACTGGCGTGGATTTCAGATCCGAGGTCCCGGGTTTGATTCCCGGTCGGGTCAGAGTTTTTCTGAGTGTTTTTTCGCTTGAAATTTCTACCCGGGGTTGGCCTGTCTCAGATTGGACGGGACCGGTTGACTGGAAAAAATTGCCTCAGGCAATAAGTTCCGCCGGCTATACTGACACTTTTGTATAGAAAAGTGTTATATAACTTGACTTGGTCTTTAGTGGTGATACAAACGTAAGAGTATCACCGTCTGCCTCTGAAATTCTTCCTCAGGATCCACATCATCCTGCTCTGGATATTTATGTGTCTTGTCGTGAGCTCGAATATCAAAAGCATGCAAGAACGGGATTAGATTTCCGTGGGGCGGACTATGGGCCAATTCTTGAATTCCTGTCTGGCGTTGACTGGTCTGTTTTGACCACTGCAAATCATATCGACGAATCGGTGGAGTTCTTCCACTCAAAAATAAATGAATGTATTGGAAAGTTCATTACTCAATTTAGGTTTGAACCATCAAACTATCCAAGATGGTTTAGTTCCGAGCTTAAACAGCTAACTCTCGACAAAAAATTGGCCCATATAAAGTATAAGGAAACTGGATACGCGCAGGATTATAGGAGTTTCTCAGAGTTACGAGCTAAATGTACTGAGTTGTCGAGAAAGTGCTATAGGGATTTCATGGACAGAGTAGAGTCAGATATACCCAGAAATTCCGGGTCCTTGTGGAGGTTTATAAGGTCAGTTGGAGAGGACCGTGCACCAGTTCCTAGCCAGGTTATTTACAACGGTAGGTGTGCTGATTCCTTGCCTCTCTCGGTGAATCTGTTCGCCGAATTTTTTGGCTCCGTTTACACTTGTCCGAGTGGCGAATCCTTGCGTGGCTTCGGGCCTGTGGCAACTGTAGATTTGCCGGTCCCAGTGTTATCCAGGGGAGAGATTGAGAGAGCCATTCGATCTTTGGATTGTTGAAAATCACCAGGGCCAGACAACTTGCCTAACATATTTATAGCAAAGTGTGCGGGTGTTATGATTGATCCATTGTTCGAGCTTTTTAACAGGTCATTAAGGGACGGCGTTTTTCCTGGGGCCTGGAAAACGGCATTTATCACGCCCATATTTAAAAAGGGAGATGCTTCAGACGTCGCAAATTATAGACCTATATGTATATTGTCGTCGATACCAAAAATGTTCGAATGTATTGTCAAGGATTGCAGGTTCCATTAACTCGATAATTACCCCCAAATAGCACGGGTTTATGCCAAAAAGGTCAACACAGACCAACTTACTCTTATACTTCGATTACATTGTACATAAGCTGACAGATGGGCACCAGGTAGACGCGGTGTATACCGATTTTTCCAAAGCGTTTGATAGGGTGCCCCATAAAATCTTGGTCGAAAAGCTTAGAGCTTATGGAATTGTAGGCAAAGTGTTGTCGTGGTTGACGAGCTACTTAACGGACAGAACTCTTAGTGTCAAAATATCTGACTGTATGTCTCAGCCCATACACGCCACCAGTGGGGTCCCGCAGGGATCCCATTTGGGACCAAGCTTATTCAATATCTTTGTAAACGATGTAGTTGAAATCTTTTCTGACGTTGAAGTCTTGCTCTTTGCTGATGATTTGAAGATCTTTAGGAGGATCAATAATCAGGGTGACTGTCTGATCATGCAGCAAAACTTGGACAGACTGACCGATTGGTGTAGCTCGAACTTGCTGTTTCTAAATGAGAGGAAGTGCCAGGTCGTGAGATTCCACAAGAAAAGGAAGAATGTTATTGCTTTTGACTATTGCATGAATCGCGTAGTTCTAGAGGCAGTTGGACAGATTAGGGATCTGGGTGTTACTTTTTGCAGTGACTTGTCCTTTAGGTCTCATATAGAGGAGATTGTGGGCAGGGCGATGCGAACCATGGGTTTTTTGCTGCGACTAGGCTCAGACCTTCGATCCCTGGATTCGTTTCGGGCACTCTACATATCATTGGTCAGACCTCAGCTCGAGTACTGTACGGTGGTCTGGTCCCCTCACTATGCGGTTTACGTTGAAATGTTGGAAAGGGTCCAGCGTAAATTCTTCGGATTCCTCAATTACAGAATGGGCCGTACTAGGGCTGAACGGGATTACCCTGAGCTGATGCATCGTTTCTGTTTGTTTCCTCTCAGTGACCGTAGGAAGCTGTCCGATGTCGTGTTTTTGTATAAGTTGGTTAATGGTGGAATAGACTGCAATGAGCTACTGGGTAGGGTTGCCTTTAATATTCCAATCAGAAATACAAGACAGGCCGTACTGTTTCACGAAATTAGGGCAAACACGAACTATTTATTCGGCTCCCCAGTGCCTCGAATGCATAGATTGGCAAATGAGCTCTGCATCGAGGCAGATATTTTTAACGACGCTTTGTATACGTTCAAACGAGCTATAGGGGAGAGATTGGGTTTTTGGTAGTCGGAATTGCTGCGTGCTGACAATGTTTCTGGGTTTTTTGTTTATCTTTGTTTTCTCTTTTTGTGGATGTTTTTTTATTGATTGGTATTGCATATCGATTTTATTTTTACTAAATTTAATTGTTTTAATTGTATGTTATTTCTTTTAATTGAATTTTATTATTTTTAAATTGTTTTATCGAACTGAAATATTTTAAATTGGTTTGGTTTTGTTTCTGATCTTGTATTTCAGTTTGTTTTTGATTTTCAATTTGTTTTTAATTTTTATTTTGAATGTCCTTTTTAAAAGATATCATTTTAGTATTTTTTATTATTGTTACAATTTATTGATGTTATTACTTTTATCTTTATTATTTTTAGAGCTTGTTTTTGATGGTTTCTTTTTTATATATTTTAACCTAATTCAAACTTGTTTTCAATCAATTTCTTAATCATTTTGCAATTTGAAACAACTGTAAAGAATGGAATAATAATTGTTGTACAGTTGATTGTGTTTCATATGTTGACTTTGCCATTGAACCGATTGTAACATGTTATTAAGTAGTATTGTGATTGTAAATGTTTTTATTTTTACATATAAAAGGCTTTCGGCCGTATATTCTACGAATAATAAATAAATAAATAATAATAATATAATATTTTTGAGGTATTTGAAATTTTTTCTTGATTTTTTACTTCAACCATTCCTGTATTCTTCATCTATTGGAAAAATGTATTTCTAGTTTCCAAAATGGATTACTTCGTTCACAATTTTCAGTTTGAGGTCAAAAGGTGGTAAATTGTAAAAAAAACTCTTAAAAGTTAAATAACTAGAACCACTGGCGTTTGACCCCTGGTTAATGGTAACAAAATTGTTGCAATTTGCTTAATTATAAACTTTTTCAAGGAATGTATCGAATTACCAGTCACCCTATATATTATGTATGTGCCACATATTTGTCCTTCAGTTGAGAGGATGACAACAGGATAAATGGCTGTGTCGTGTTACGTTATATATTACAAAATTCTAAGATATTTTTTAATCAAGAAATTTGTAAGTATTGTTATAATTTTTTTTTTACATTTTGTTATTTGGTAAATGCATATTTAGATTTCAAAAAAATAATTGTAATATGACATTTTATTTTAATATTTTAAAGCAATTTCTCAATGTCCCTAAACGGGAACATTTGTTCATCAACATTTCTATATAAATGATAGTGTATTGTCAATATTTCGTATGTTTTATTTTTTTATCACAGTACAAAAGGGTAAGAACCCGTAGAAAGCCGATTCCGACCCGCGCCGACCGGCTCTAAAGGCCGTTGTACCGAACGGCGTCATCAATAAGCATCGATCATGAACCCGAATTTATTTATATGTCTGATTTAAATATTGTGATTGATAAATTGAAATAAATATGTATGACAAACCCGATCATGTAAAGCTAGCACCTCGGCCACTGAAATAAAGGGTTATTATTCCCACCGAACGCACCGAGGTGCGATGCCCGAGTACAATTATATGTAAATAAATAAATAAAAATATATAGACATGTTGAAACAGCCCTGTATTCGGGAGCTGCTGACAACCCTACCTCACCGTGTCCAACAATAGAATGACCGCAGCACGCAAGGGCGGATCCAGCTTTGGCACCAGGGGGGGGTCACATAGCAAAAAAGGTCATTTCCAAAATCTTGTATCTGGAAACTAAACATTTCCTAAAAAAAAGTCATTTCCAAAATTTGGTATCTGGAAACTTAACTTTTCCTGAAAAAAAGGTCATTTCCATAACCCAGGGGGGGAGGGGGTCATGACCCACAAGAAATCATAATTTTGTTATGATCATTATAGAGTTCATTAAAGTTGGTATTTTATTAATAAATGTAAGTACTGTACTTTAAAATATAGGGCCTGGCCCAGCCCAGGGGGGGGGGTCATGACCCCCGTGACCCCCCCCCTGGATCCGCCATTGGCAGCACGCCGCTCCCGGTATCCGCCCCGTTCGCTACGGACGGGGGAAACCAGGTTTTCCCCAAGTCCCGTTATGTCGTGTATTTAAGCAGCATCATTCTTCGTGTACACTTGGTGTTTACTTGACTTACCTACCTGCTCTCTCTCTCTCTCTGGACTTCTCTACTGGCTGACTACTTCCCGAGAACCCGATGGAAGGAAGCACATCTCTCTTCTCGTCTAACTTTCATTCTAAATAAGAATTTGTTGGGTGTAATAATCGTGGAATGTTTGAACATTGCTTTACAAAATATAACTCTTGATGTACCGATGTTTCCATTTGGGAATATTATGTAAAATCCTATAAAATTTGTAGAATTTTTTGATAAATATTATTTTTCCTGTCAATTTTCATCCTTAACTGTCACTGAAACCTAATAAAAGATAAGAAATAAATTTGGTACCTAATGGGTTAATTCGTCATATAAATATTTATTGTCTTTGATTTTTGTGTTTGACATTTATTAAAAATCTATGGATATTGGATAAAGAATTGACAATAACAAAACGACAACGTACTTTAAGTACTATAAACTTCATAGAAGTGAAGTAATATCTTTACTTACTTGTCGTCTGCGTGTTCGTATATTGATTTGACGGTCGAATTTGCTAGTCATTGGTCACATTTTTGTTTAATTTTTAAATTATGACTAATTTTGTAATACTAGGGCTTAACATAGAGTTAGGCGACATGAAAAGGATCAAAGTAAGTGATTTTAATTTCAATTCTATTATTAGAGAGCTTAAAGATAAAGCTTCCCAAGAGAGCGAAACTCCACCGGACACATTAGGTAATTTGCTTTTATTTGTCCATCCATTCGGTTTTTGTATTTGAAACCTATTTTTATCTACAGTTTTAGTTTAATTTGAAATTTGGTTTTCTAGAACTAATGCACCAAGGTAGGTTGTTAGATGAGCAAAAAACTTTAAAAGACTATTCTGTCAAATCTGGAGATGTTATATATGTTATAAAGAAGCACACGGATAAAATCAGCGATACTAAACTACCAGAAACATCATTAAAATCATTATATAATATACATTCAATGGTATTAAGTAGAGGTATAAGACCAGGATCTCTAACATCTTTTATAAATTCATTGGAGGTTTGTATCAAATACATACTATATTTCAAAATGCCTATATTTTGATATATGGTTGTTTTTACATGTTTCTTTTATATTTCAGAGTGTATTCAATCCACAAAATATTGACCGATTTATAGAGATTTATCCAGAATTAAGTAAAGACCCTGTTGCTGTATCCTTTTTGACTGCACCAGAGCTACTCTTTCATCTTCAAGACCAAGAAACATTCAACAACGTCAACAAAGATCACCCTGTGCTCGTTCCAGCTTTTGTTAAAATTTATAAAACATTATTCAATGTTGGAGGATCAAGTATGCTTTTATTTTATGTGTTAAAATTAAATCAACGTTGCTTTAGTGTCTTTGCAATTTAACATTGTTCATTTGATTTTGAAAAAAAAAGCAATAAGTAAAGTTGAAATAGCACAGCAAGATGTGCTGTATGAAAATGTCTTAATATTTTCAATTTCTTCCTTCGGTGTCCTATCGGGTCTCCCCGACGTCGACGACCACCTGAGAGAAAGCTTCCCTATCTTCAGCCGCTCTGAACAAATCCCCCACAGTTCTCAGTCCGGTCCGTGAATGTTTCGGAGCCAGGAAAGTTGTTTTCTACCGACTCCTCTGCGGCCCTCTATTTTCCCCTTTATGACGAGTTGCAGAACCTTGTATTTTTCACCTCTCATTATGTGACCAAAATACGAAGTCTTACGAATCTTAATTGAGGTGAATAATTGTCTGGTCATGTTGGCTCTGTGCAAGACCTCTGTGTTGGTGGTCATGTCGGTCCGGGATATTTTAAGCATTTTGCGATGGATCCACATTTCAAATGCTTCAAGCCGATTTATTATATTAACTTTGAGGGTCCATGCCTCTACGCCGTACAGCAAAACTGACCACACGTAACATTTGACCATCCGTTGTCTTAACTTCAGGTTGAGGTTGTCGTCACAAAGGAGATTTTTCATTTTATTAAAGGATGTTCGGGCGGCTTCTATCCTGCATTTTATTTCTTTATCAGGGTCTAAATCCTGAGTGACAATGCTACCCAGATATTTGAATTGATTCACTCTCTCAATATTAATGCCGCTGAGTTGGAGACTCGCACTTGGATGAGTATCTCAGCTAAAAACCATCAGTTTGGTCTTGCTTATATTTATATTTAGACCGAAGGCTTCTCCGACAGAGTTAATTTTATCTAGTAGGAGTTGAAGGTCTTGTATATTATCTGCCAGCAGAACCGTGTCATCTGCGTACCTTATGTTACTGATAAGTTCGCCATTAACTTTTACTCCAAGATTTGTGTCAGACAGCGCTTCTGTGTCATACAGACCATGTCAGAGTACAGGTTAAACAGAGTAGGTGAGAGAGTGCATCCCTGTACACACCGCGCTGAATGGGAATACCCAATAAGTCTAATAATAGCGCTTTGTTCCCAGTACAGATTTTTGATAATTCTTACATCTTTGTCATCTGTGCCACATTTTTGTAACATTCTTATCAAATCCATTTTCAACTACCTTTTTTTTTATTCATCTCACTTATATTTTTACGTATTACAAGGGGGTAATTGATTGTTATCTACAACTACTGGCATAAGCATTAATTACTTACTTTCCGTTTTCGGTACATCAAATCTTAAACCCCCAGTAACTGGCCACCTGAATGCACCCTCTTTGCATGCATTGAGTTGTACTACGCTGGTGCAGCATATTCAGCGTCAGAGAAATACAGTGCCAAGGCCGATGTTCGCAGGACATGAGGCTGTGTCTCCCACTTCGTGTTGTTCAGTTTCCTTATAATGTTGTTTCGTGAGCACACTTTGGCCTCCACCTCCGCACAATGTCCTCGGAATGTTAAGGAGCGACGGACACCCAAGTACTTAGTGCATCGCTGTGCTCCAATTCATGCACCCGCCACCTCACCTTTAATTTTCTTCCGGTCTCTCTGTTACGCAGATGGAAAGCGCAGACCTGTGTCTTAGTTGGATTGGGCTTTAATAAGTTCTCATCCTAATAATTTGCCAAATCCTGAAGAGAAGTTGAGAGTTTACCTTCCACTTCGTCACAAGTTTTTGCCTGTGCTGCCACTGCAGTATCATCTGCATAGATGAGCTGTCTTGTTTGGGGATTGATGGGTTGGTCATTAGTATATATATATTGTAGAGTAACGGTGAGAGTACACTACCCTGTGGCAGACCATTCTTTTGATTTTGCCATCTGTTCTTCTTTGATTGGAGAGTAACAAAATATCTTCTGTTTTGCAGTAGACATTCCACCAGTTTGGTCAGGGAAAAATCACCAGTGATGTTGAACAGTTTACGTACAAGTCTTTGATGGCTTACCATATCGTATGCTGCCGTAAGATCAATGAAAGCTACTCCAGTGACTAGGCCTCCATTAAAGCCATCCTCAATATTTAAGATCTGAATACAGCACGATTTTCCCGGCATGAATCCCGCTTGTTCCTTGATAATCTTATGCTCTATTTTACTGTTTTGCTTCATAACGAGGTTGGATACTAATTTGCACCATCTGTCCTAGACTGAGAGATTGCTTGCATTACCATCTCGACTGTCGCTATGGTCTCTTCAGAAAATGGGTTTTCATCGTAGAGCTTCTGAATATGGCTGTTCTTGTGGATATGCTTCTAGTAGTGTCTTTGACTCATTGTTAAGACCTGCTATGTATTCAGTTCTACAACCACGAGGTGTATACTTCCTGGATACCTTTTTGACCAGTTCAATAAAGTCATCATAAGATCTCGGGTCAGGTTCCAGGAGCTCAATTTTTTAATCCAGCTCCTCGGAGTAACCATTCCTGTTTGCTTTTTTGAAGTTAAACCTTCTTTTGAAAGGGGCAGTTTCAGGTTTCACGGCTGTCATTATTTCACAGGTGATTGGTCTGTGTTGAGTTTTGGGTATTGGTTGAAGAACAGTTTTAGTTGCCAGCTGGGTTGACGCCGGTTGTTTAGGGTCTTGCAGCAGTTTCAAGTTCTGACTTTCTGCCCAATTCTCAAGTTTCTCTCCGTTTGCATCAGTCTCTCGATATCCCCATGCTGTACTGTGACTGTTAAAATCACCCATGACTATTTTTATTGGTTTGTTAAAATTTTCAGGTTCCTTGAAGTGAAAGGCTTTTGAGGGTGGCTTATACACTGATGTGATGGTGCATTTATCAATTTCAATCGTAAGAATTTCGATGTCCTCCTCGCAAGTCAACTTCTCAGAAATTACAATGATTCCGTTTCTGACAAAGATGGCGCTGCCATACTTATTGTGTGGCCTCACCAAGATCGACCTCATACCATCAATGGTCGGTCTCTGGTTCTCAAGTCCCCTGTGTATTTCCTGCAGTAGCAGTATGTCACAGTTCTTATTTCAACAAATATCCGGTAGCAGGTTTTCCTTGTCCGGTGAAAGTCCTTCAATATTAAATCGAAGTCGTCGAAAGAGTTGGCCTTGATAAAGGCCGTTTTGAAAAACTCGCTTTTTTGATGTTTGCACGATTTCTCCTTGGTTGCATTCTGACTATTTTGGTTTCCTTGTGATTTTGAAGATTTGATGCTCCGATGGCGAAAGAATTAGCCGGCATTCAGCCGTTTCCAGGGGGCGCCCGTCTGTTTTTTGAAAATTCCAAAACCCAATTTGCGTGGCGCTCCTTTCATGCCCCCCGGCATAAGTATTAAATATATTTGATCTAAAAATATATCAACCTCTTTCCTTTTTATGTAGCTTAGTTTGTAACCAGTTATAAAGTGTATTTCATTTTAGGTCAGAATGCTTCATCGCACTCACAAATGGCAGAATCAGAAGAGGAATATGAAGACGTGGATCTGATGGATCCTGATGAGTATGATGATGACAGTGATAACCAGGGTGGAAATCAACTGATTACTTCAGAGCAGTTAGCCGCTGCCTTAGCCATGGCGAGAGCATCTACGAGTAACAACACTAATAGTAATAACTCTGGAAATAACTCGGGTATTTCACCTTCATCTCTATATGGATCTGCTTTTGGTGTAAATAATACTAATTTTAGTGTGATGCAATCAAAGCTATCAATTAATATCTACAGATATAGAATCTTCTTTTATGTATCTTATTGCCTGAGTTGAGAGAAGTAGCACTGATACTGAATGAGGTGTGCTGAGGGCCTAGTGAGGGAGTAACTGGCATCCAAAGTCTAAAAGGGGTTTTTCCGAGCATTACAGAACTGGGAATAATTTGCTCAACTGATTGCCACTTTTTGGGGAACCCTACAGGGCCCATAAAGGAAAAGATATCTGATTGATTTTTTTTCAGTAAATTGTTGCAATTCCCTGCATTAATTAGGTCTCACTGTATAGAATTGAATAAATTTCAGAGATATAAAAGAATATAAAGCATTTGTGATAAGAGCATTGATATATACGTATATAGTGTATTTCCACAGAATCATTTTCTTACCTCTTAACATAGATCATAATTATAATTCTTTTAATTCATTTTCCAGCTAGTGGACCCAGTAGTTCTTCTTCACAGCTTGATACAGGGCTGAGGGATTTTCTTGGTTCTTTGCTATCTGGTATTGATTCAGAAACTCCGTCTAATAGTGGTAAGAAATTTAAGCTTTATAATGATTATTAACATTGAGAAACAGAACAGTGTCGACAAATAAATAATTAATTTCTATTTATAAATATGATTGGCTGTGTGTGTGTTTCGCAAAAACTCGAGAACAGCTGGCCAGATTTGGCATAAGCTTGGCGAAACGGTGAGACAATATGGAATAATTGCAAGGAAAATAGAAAAACACACAATAACTTCTTTTTTACGAATTATTTTCCTACCTGTCAGATGTGTCACAACAAAGGATCACTGTTCAAATGAAGTAAATAGTTAAGGGTGTAGATGATATGAAGATTACTGAATCATCTATTTCGAAATAAATTTAAAATTAAACAGCAAGGTTGCAATGATTTAAGTTGGTAGGACCTAGTGTCATGATCACAAAAGTTCCATTATGGGACGCAGTGACGGCGGCCTCCATGGAGGCTGCAGGCTAGTATTCAAATAATAATAGTGTCATGATTTTGTTTTTATTTTCAGGAACACCGTCACGTCCTGTTATCACACGAGACATGATTTCTAATGCTTTGTCTCAGGCTTTGAGCACTGTATCCAATACCTCGACTAGCAATTCCAACTTATCTAATTATGGAGAGCCTTCAGGAATGATGCCAACCTTCACACCTTCAGATTCTCCTACTTATGTGCCCACTCCTGTAGAGAGTAATTATTCCGAACAATTAACAACAATGCGTGAAATGGGCCTGATGAATCATCGTGTCAACTTGCGAGCTTTGATGGTGAGCAACGGTGATGTGAATTCAGCAATAAATTTAGTTTTAAGTGGTGCTATAGATGATTGACCCCTGTTAGAGCTGCCTGATATTGAAGATTGAACTGACTCGACAGCAATAAGTGAAAGAATAGATTTGTACATTTTTTTATCAGCGACTATTAAAGTAAAAAAAAAAACATTAAAAATATTATAATATTAGTATAATTTTTACTCGATTTCTCTATACAATTATTAATATATGCACTCAGGTAGTTCGTTAACTGTATTCTTACAAAATTAAACATTCAATAAGCCTGAAAACTTAACCCATTGAAATCCAATTGTTTGTGGACCAAAGAAATGCTATTTAAAAAGTACTCACCAGTTTCATGAGTTCTCATTATCTTTAATTTAACTCATTACATAATATTAAATACAATCGTTGCCAGATATGTTACATCTTTTAAAAGTACCCTTTTTGGATATTTTATGAAATCCAATTGTTTGTGGACCATAGAAATGCTATTTAAAAAGTACTCACCAGAGTTTCATGAGTTTTCATTATCTTTAATTCAACTCATTATTACATAATATTAAATACAATCGTTGCCAGATATGTTACATCTTTTAAAAGTACCCTTTTTGGATCTTTTATCATTTTGCCTGCCTTTTGGGTTCAAATTTTCATATTACTATAAAAGAAACAAGCACATGCACATCTGGACACAGCTCAAAACTGTCCTTGACTATTAGCTATAAATCTTTTCTAAAGCACAATTTATCTATTGAGTCAAGATTATATAAAAATACAAATCGTGGGCGTCTGTGGCAAAAATATGAGAAAGTGTTGTAAATTTTTGAACAAATTAATTCCATTAACTGAATTTGTGATTTTATTATCCAATTGAAATTGTATGAAATTCTCATTTTGAATCGGGACTTAGACTTTTGATTCTATAAAGCTGCTGAGTCTTCTGTGTCAGCTTTTAAACAAGGAATAATTTTTTGGCGAAACAGTTGTATTTTTCTTCTTTTACTTTATTCACTGCTTATATATGAGGAGCCTAGTATCAAAATCGACCAAATAAAATGTTTTTTTGAGGCAAATTGAGTAAATTCTATTTGTCAATAATTAATAAAAAAAATAAATCGTATAGTTATTTGTTTATTAAAAGTTTCTAATTTGATTTATATTAGTATAGTTATTTGTTTATTAAAAGTTTCTAATTTGATTTATATTAAACTACAATTAAGGATAATAAAATATCATATCGCGCCTTTATTTTCAAAGTGACACTAAACTAAAAACATACATTTTCACAATGAGCATTTTTGTTATTATTCAATGTCCTGCAATTATTATTAACAAAATTTTTAGGAATGCTAAATAGATTGTATATTTTAGTAAATAAACCTAGTAATTTGTAAATATAGTAGGGTTTTGATATAAAAAAAATATATAGTGTCAATATGATATTGTAGCGTACCCGTATCTGACTCCATTTCAGATGTAAATGCTGTTTTTTTTTTTTTAAATGAATCTGTGCTCTTTCAAAGTGAACACAAATACATTCTTTGACTCTTTCACAGTAAGCTACTTAAAGCTTGTGTCGTGAGAGAGGAAGATGGTCCGAAACCTGGGATCGAAAACACGACCTCAGAACGAAATAGTATGAAGCGTGGCGTCGTAACCGCTAGTGTACCAACCACTTCTTATTGTAAGTGTAAAAATGCCAGAGATTACTAATTTAGCACGCACCACAGGATAATTCTATCTGTTCCCATGGCCAGTCTATCGTCAACATACATACATTCTCCCTTTAAGGCCCCCCCGCAAGCCAGCCCAGAGGAGAACAATCCGCAGCAAACCCGACCCGCACAAAACAATCCCCCTAGCTCGATCGAAGCAATCAAACCAAAAAGCCGGCCCCAACTGTCAAACCACTTCTTTGTATGTTCTTTATTGAGATTAGTTCACCATTAAGCTCTGGTACATACAACACATCTTTCAATATAATTTTAACACCATCCACTGATCCTGAAATATTCTTTAACACCTTCCACTGTTAGTTTTGTTTTCGCAGCACATGCAACTTATCCATCATGCGCGTTAATGTTGTCAAACCATTCTCTTCTACTACTCATGTGTGTGGTTGCCCCCGAGTCTAATATGAAGCAGTTGTTTGTCCCACAGTCTCCTGCTGTAAATGTCAATGCGGTCTCTGCAGTATTTGCTTTTCTATGACTATTCTTCTTTCTGCAGTCTTTCATGACGTGCCCTTCTAGTCCAAAGTAATGACAGATTATTCTCTTTTTACATTCACGCGCTATATGGCCCTTTCCCTTGCACTTGAAACAAGAGATATTGGTAGAAGCTTTAAACACTGTTTCATCGCTGTTACTATTACGTGCTGTTGTCTTCATGCTCTCTGCGTTCGGCAATCTTTGAGTTACTAATTCAGTTGTAAGGTTCTCATTGGGTTGACTCTCCAGGCTGGTACATATTGCATCATACTCCGATGGTAGAGACATCAGCAAATACACTATCATGTCCATATCACCGACTTCCCCTCCTGTAAGGCGTAGTTCATTGATTTCTCCACAAATATTATTTATATGTGTCTGCATGTCGGTAGTACTTTTCTTTTTCATAGTGATTAATTTCTTTCTAATTAAGATCTGGTTCACCGCACTTGGAGTATTGGAGTATTTATCACTAAGCGACTTCCATAGCTCATAGGCTGTCTTTTCAATAACCTGAGACCCAAAACTTTAATAATGAAATGACATCATTTTGCTATCATAAACTGTCATAATGATAATATAAAACTTTCTTGGGTAAAAATAAACATAGTAATTTACCAAAATTGGCGGGCTTATTGCCTAGGGTAATTTCTTCCAACCAACCTATTATAGATAACATTTAAACTGTTGCTGGTTATATAAAAAATACATAATAATAATAAGGGGATAATTTTTAACGCCCCGTTTTGTGACACAATGGCCACCTCAAGGGCGCAAAGCATACAATATACATACATAACAATTAATCCTATACAAGATACATAAAATAGGCTTAAGAGAACACAAAATTAAGCCATGGACTATTAACATTACACACAGCAGCTACATTATTGCATACATAATATAGGTATTGCAATAAAAGTATTCTACATACAGTTAGGATTAAGCATTTAACAATTATTATAACTAAAAGCATTTTGGTATTTACGTTTTGTTTAAGAATTGTCTGGATATGATATTTTAAACAAATGTGTTTTTAAAAGCTTCTTGAAATCTTCCACTGTCCTGGCATTTCTGAGATCTACCGGAAGATTGTTCCAGAGCTTTAGACCAAAGATAGTGAACGCTCTATCGAAGTATTTTGGCTTGTTGGATGTGTTAATTTGAACCAGCTTATTGGTAGATTGCATTTGGGATCGGAGTGTATTTTGTCTACTACAGAGTGTAGAGGGGATGCATAATTCTGAAATATAATCAGGAGACATATTGTGTAAGGCTTTGTAGACAAGTAGACATGCTTTGAAATTGATTCGTTCTGGAACCTTTAACCAGTGAAGGTCACGAAGTACTGGCGATATATGAGAGAAGCGGTCCACCTGATAGATATAGCGGGCAGCGGTGTTGAAAATTAGCTGAACTCTGAGCAATTGACACTGGGGAAGATTTGTGAGAATGGCGTTGCATTAGTCCACATGAGAGACTATTAATGCATTGATTAACGTTTGAACAGCTTCCATTGTTAGACAACTACGTACTTATACAAATACAGACATAATATATTCAAATATATACATATATAGGTATACATAATGATACATTTGATAAAAATTCAAGTAGATTTGATTTTTGAATTTTCCTCTGTCCGGAAAATTGTGTCCAATAAAATGGACATTGGAACTTAGAGCTTACAAAATCTACCAAGTGGGAAAACTCCAGTACAATTGTAAACGAAAAACATTGATTTTGTGATAATTTTGTTTTATTAAATGAAAATGAAGGATTAATTTAACAAAATGTAGAATACACTATCGATTAATAAAAATTACTGATGGAACTTGGCAAAACAGTTGCTTTTTACAGTAAGGCATAGGTACACTGAACAACCCATGCACCTAAATTTTGTTATTTCGGCGCAACGCGTTAACTTACACCTCATAGAATTTTTTAACGTCCACAACTTCCGGAAGATGAACTATTTTATTTTTTACTGCAACTGGACTATCTCACACTTTTATTGGATATTTTCTATTCCTAGTTTGCATCTCGAGACCATTGGACTCATTATCATTGCATTTATAATCAATGTCAAAAAATTCGGAGACCTGAATTTTAAAATCAAGAAATTGAAGAATATTTTTGCGTTGTTCTCCTAGCTGTTTCTTATCTTCCCTGTAAAGTATCCATGAATTTGCAATTGCTAGATCTATGAAATGTAGTATAGTTTTGACTGTCCACTTCTTTGTTCTGGTTTTTATCCTGTAATAACTTATCATTCGGTCAACTAAGTCGATACCTCCCTAACAGAAGCTGTTTTCGGCCGCTGTACACTCTGGAAACGTATTTTTTCCTTGATATACCTCGAAATCCATCACTAATCCTGTAGGAGTGGCCAAAACGAATTTTTTGAGTCCTTTAGGGTTTGGTTTTCCTCGGACAAACTGCTTCACTCCACATACACTGGTGAAGGGAATCATTTGTTCGTCTATGGCACAATTTTTTGTCGGTCTAGTTGTACACAGCCTTTTAAGATTCTTTTCATAATAGGCCTTACCTTCCATAATTTATCCTTCTCTCGTTCGTCTTGACTTACACAGGCATCGTCCACAACTTTTAAATAGTTCCTGATAGTGAAAAATGTATTGCGAGAAATGGCATTGGCTATAGGTGGAACTATCGTTGTTTTGGCCCAATAGATTGGAACTCGATATCCTATACAGGATTTATTTATTATTTATTTATTTACTGGGCCTGCTGCCTCCAAGGAGGTCGCCGTCACTGCGTCCCAAAATGGAACTATTGTGACTGGCCCTGCCTCTAGAGTTCGTCGCTTAGTCCAGCCTCCTGGAAGAATCGGAGGACTTTGTTGACATCAAGAAAGTGCCCAGATTTTTGTGTCTATTATGCATCATCGGTAGGCACTCACACAGGAGGTGCATTGGGGTCTCAAGTGACACCCCACACACCCTGCACATGCCACAGTCCAATATCCCTATGGCGCACATGTGCATGCTTGTTCAGCCTGCAGTGCCCCGTTAGGAACCTCGTGATGCATAGATTATTCCTGCTAAGGGACAGTAGATTCCTTGCGGATTTTTTGATATCCATGTTACCTTAATTAGTGGATGGTGTTACTCCCGAGGGAGTCAGTTCCTCACTGGCCGGGTGACCATCCAGTGAGGAAGGGTTCACTTTATTAGTGATTGTATTGACGTTCATGACCGTCCCAGGTTTACCAAGGGAAAAGAAGTCACAGCCGACAGAGCCCCGCATGTCGGCTGAAGGGCTGAGGTTAATCCCCGAGGCGCCCAGGTATCGGAGATGCACCGTTTAGACTGGGTAAACCCCCAGCCATTCATCCATCGGCACGGTACGCTTAACACCTTTGATTGACAAAATTGGCTCCACTTTTACGAATTGCATCGCATATTTTATAAATATAGAGTTATGGTACTGGTAATGATTTTATCGGAAATATGTACCTACTCTATTTAGGTTCAATTCTGTTGCAGTTAAGTTGATATTTTAGATTTTTTAAAACTTTATATTGGAGCAAAGTAATCTGTATGAGGCGGGCATCTTTGCTCCAAGACAATCTGATGTCCTTGTATTCTGCTTTATTTCTGCCTTGGAGCATTAATTAACGTGTTTTAGCTCTCAATTGTCCGTTCGATTTTTATTGGAGAAACAGAAAAACACAATTTCGGGTCAAAATCTGATTCGTTTTTATTGAGATCAATCAAGTACTTTCTATTTTTTTTTTCTCTTTTATGATGGCATTCACCTTCTGGAGAAAGTGTTATTTGCCATTATCATGTAGGGGCTTAAAATTATGTAATATTATTTAAGGGCTTAAATTAAAATGATAAACACGTTAAACGAAACAAACAAGTCCTCCGCAGTTGTCAGCAAAAAGTTTCAACATCGTTTTCATCCATCAGAGAATAGGTGGAGTGTCCCTGTGTTGTCAGGTATGTGCTTTAATATATATCTCCTCAAAAACGTGCATACTTCATTTGGTCCTTTGTGAGCCTAACCTTCATGGTACGAATAAAATGTTGATTTGTCATCTTTCAAATTATGGATACAAAATTGGTTAAGCCACTGTTGCCTGTAGTAGAACATCTCCTGTACCTACTGGTATGCGTGGTAACGGTAAATTTTGCACGTAATCGAAACACAACACAAAACATCATCTTTTTCCCTTGAGCTTCCTTTCAACTCCTGCATTTTGTGGTAAAATTTTTTAGATTTAGTTTTTATATGTAAAAGCGATGAAAATCCCATTTCGCACAAGTAGGTGGTAGCAAAGGGTAAGAGTAACTGTAAACTTTAGATTCTCGCACTTAGAGCAGACATCTAGAATATTTTATAATATCCTGGCACTCAGGACGTCTTACTAAAAACATATCATGCATACGTTTGATGTCCAATTCGGCTTTTGTAACATCACTATAGTGAGACTGTTTTACTGCATATGACTCCATATTATGCTTTTTCACCAATTGAACATACTCTCCCTTAACACATCTTGAACGAGATTCTGGATTTCGCCCTCTCATGTCTATAGGCGTACATCCCTTTTTTAACAAGCTTGCGAGCCTGCGTACTCGAGCAGCCGTCACTGAATGCAAGTGTTCAAAGGCCACTGTGCACACCCTTATCTTTTCACCCCCCCACCCTGGTTCTTACATGGTATATTATCTCTTTTTCTCGTTCTACTTTCACTTTATTTTTATTTATTTTCTTTTTTCTAGAAACAAAAGCGATTCTCCCATTCGATAAGTATAGATGTTTTCCATACAAAATTTATTGTGTTACTCACTTTATTGCCGTGACTACCATCCGATAAAACTTAGAATACGGGTACTTATTCTTTTATCATCGTTGCCAAGGATTCTACTCTGCCAACATGCTCCGCAATGGTGTCCGTTAGGAACATTTTGTACTGGTAAAACCGATCGTGGTGGATCAACTTGTTGGTCTCTGAACACTGCTCGTATATTGAGTCTAACTTTTTCATCATTTCTTTTAAACTAACAGTTTTCTATTAAATATATTTGCCTTCGTTCGATTGTCGATGTTAACATTGTTAACATTACGGCAGCGTCAAATTTTTCCCGTTTTTGCAATTTACCTTCATTAACAGATATCTGCTGGTTTTGTAATTTTCTAGACCTCCTTTGCTTGATTGTTTCGATGGTAATCAACCCACATAAATGAGAATCTTGAAGATCTTTTCTTTTAATTTCATTGAATTCATTCAGGATTTTATTTCGTTGTTCTTCATTAATGTTTTGAAATCATTCGAAACGTTTATATCTGTACTGAAATAATAATGCATTTTATAAAAGAAACTAATGAGAATTTAAGGTTATGCATGTTCACCAGCAATCTGAGCCAACAGTTTTGGCTTTTGTTAATTTCCCCACATGATTCACATGCTCTACACCTTTTATTTTCTTCTTTTTGAAAACATCTGCCTTTTTTCTGTTTTGCACGCATTTTGGGCCAATTATTTTCACAAGAATCGGACATCGCGGCAAAACAATGACAAACTAATGAGAATATCATAAACATTGACAGTTGCATTACGTATTTTGCTTTCCGTAAAAAAAAATGTCACTCGACATGTGTTATTTGAAGATTACTTTTTCCTGGCCATTAATGTCTACAGAGAAGAGTCGATCATTGAGTCGTTTAATAATTTTATGTTGTCCTGTATAAGGCGGTTCAAGAGGTTTTTTTTTACACTGTCGACTCTTTTGAATACATGTGTGCAGGTGTACAAGTTGTGCAGGATGAAAGGTCTTGTATTCGTATGGTGGGCTGTTGGAGTGGGTCTGATGGTTCTAATATGTTCTCTGAACTTTTCAATGAATCTCTGAGGGTCTGCAGGCATGTCTTCGGAGGTGAAAAATTCCCCCGGTATTCGAAGAGCTGACCCAAAAAGCATTTCAGCTGGGGATGCTTGGATATCTTCTTTGAATGATGTTCGGAGGCCCAAGAGGACAGATGGTAACAGTTGCGTTGGAGTTTATTAACCTGCACGTTGATAAATCTCCTCGAGCGGTGGTGACTGTGGCTGAGACTTGCTTAAAGACTGTCATAAACTTTCTTACGTCGTCGAGCACTTTCTTCGACTCTAGAGCGTGATTACCAGATAAGCAAAAGTTTCTCATCATAATGACAGACTTCATATGTGTGTCTTTATAGACAAGCGTCAATTGAGTCACAACGCTTGTTAACAGCACATCAGCAGCCACAGGATGCGCAACCATCTCTTTGTATGCCTCCAAGAGTCTGGTTCTCATCAAAGGGTGGCCTCGTCCGGCTATTGGGAACTGGGCTAGTCTCTCCCATATGTTGATCAAGGTCTGATCAGCCAAGAGGTTTGTTACCCCTACACTTGCTAATGCAGCTTTCCACCTCTTAACCCCTACGAGGGAATTGTTATTTTTGGGTTCTTTCACAAACCCTATCATTGTTACCATTCCCATGTATGCTGCCAATTGAAACCCTGCACTTGAGGGCTGGGCTGTATGCAAATTGGCTATGAGGGGTGCTACTACTGTATGTACAAGTTGGTAGTTTGCTCCTTCATCATTTGCTAAGTTTACAAGGCAATAGGCTGAACTCGTGAAGGCAGTGGGTCCAATGGGCTCTAGTGAGTTGTTTGCCAGGCACCAGGATGTGAGCCTTTTAATCCCCACGTAAACAAGAGGAAGGGCTGCTGTGGCCAACACCTCTGATCTATCTAGGATTCTTTCTTCCAGAGGGATGGATACGGTCGGGACTGGCTCTTCGGGTTGGGGGTTCCCCTGCGACGGTCTTGCTAGTGGAGCTCCCAGCATTGGGTCGTCTCTGGGTTGGGCCATGTCTGAGGAATCTGAAATTCGAGCAAGATGTGATACAAGGTGTTTTGGTTCCGTGAAGGATGGTTCTTTTGTAAAATCTCAAGCACTGTGTGAAGATGTTTGAGATGCTGCAAAATTAATTCCTCTTAGGATGTTGTCCATATTTGATAATATAGTCCGAGATTGTGAAATTAGCTCGGTTAATGCTTCCTGATTGGCCGTCATGTTGTTCACTGGTGATGCGGTAATGTGTGGGTGAAATGGTGTAGCTCGGCACGAGTCCATACTGGATGCAGCACCGAATTGAACTGAACGACACTGGGTCATTGTTTAAATCACAACGCAATACTGTCACAAGAAAGGGTCTGTGAAGTCGATGTTTATAATAGGTACACTGAGAGCACGTGTTTGTCACTGAGAGAGTTTAAATCACTTTAAACACAAGAATGTCACGATAAAAAGTCTGTAAAGTCAATGTTTATAGTAGGAACACTTGTAAATGTTTATAAAAGATACACGCGCGTCTGACCGTAGTATGTGACTGTTTCACTTCACTAAAATAGATATAGTATTCGCTATACTATCACGTCGGGGTCACCATTGAAGGGAAACAGTGACATAATGCTAATTAACAGTTTAAAACAAGTTTATTGATGTTTAATGTACAATTATTATGGTTAGCGTATGAGGAGCGAGTTGTAGTACCGTGCGCGTCCCAAGCGTTGCGAAGCAAGATGGCGGACTTGCGGGACGCTAAAAAGGTATTGTCTATGGTCTGGAGTGGTTGCCAGTTATATGGTGGACTGGTTGCCACATATTTTTGCAGAAACACTTCTGACATCTGTTGTTTTTGCCGAAATCAATCAAACTTTAACGCCTTCTAGCTCGTGCGTGACATGAGTTGTTTTTTTTAAAGAACAATATAAAAAATCCATAGAGAATTTAATTTGAGAACGTTTGACAGACTTAATAATCTCAAAATCGTTTAAAACTACTGACAAAAGTGTAGTTTTTGATATCAACCCTTCAAATGTCATTGGAAGTTTAATGTTATTGATTTTTCCACCCCAATGTCGACATTGTAATTCAAATTTCCCGCAACAAGTACGACTTCGTTTTTTTTGTCGTTCACTATACTTAACTTGTTCACTATATAGTATACAGTGTATACGAAGGATGCAGTTTCATTTGATGACTATGGCATTTCGTGTTCGCACTATGAATACACTGATAGGGAACCCGGGGCAGTACGGGCCCCTTAAGCTTTATGACATAATAAATACAAGATTTAAGGAAATTGAAAGACCTTTTGCATAATAATTGAGAAATATATTTAATAATCTTTAATTTAATGACATTAAAATTATCTAGTACTAGCGATCCGCCCGCGCCCCGGCTTCGCGCGGGTAGATAGGTACTTAAAAAATAATTTAGTTCTTATACAGATCCCTAACTTTTTCAAAATATTCCATAGCTTATACTAATCTGGAATAATGTAGCAGGTAAAAGGATTTTTAAAATCTGTCCAGTAGTTTTCGAGTTTATTAGTTAGATACATACATAGACGTCCGTCTGCGTTTGGGTATCGTTGAGGGTACTTTTTGTACAGTTTTTCATACACGGTGCTGTTAAATTATGCTCTCCACATGGTCCGTGCACCATATTTTTTGTTATGATATCGTACAATAACGGATCGTTTTGTTGATTGGGCAGTTCCGCAACATCAATTTCATCTGGCTGGATTTTTCTTTCTAACCAAAACAGCAAATGGCAGTGTGGTAATCCTCGCTTCTTCCACTCCACACTTGCCATGTAACATTTCACTTTTCCGAATATTTTGTCTTTGGTGAATAATTTTATGAATTTCTTTAAATCTTTAAATAAAATACCTTTGAAATTAATTCATGACGATCGAAAGACTGCTGACCAGAGAATATTTCCGCTTTAATTTCAGGCCATTCGGGGTTACACGTAAAAGTGACAAATAAGTGGTCTCCCACAGTTTCGGACATAAATCATCGCATCTTTGGTTTTTTCATGCAGATAACGCGGAGAACCTGTGAACGAAGATGGCAAGATTACGCGTTGACCGATATTTGATGAAAATATTGGAATGGTGTTCGTACCTCTGAATCATCAGTCGAACTTTGCACCCAGGATGCAGTATCTGGTTGTACAAATTCTTTACATTTCCATTTCATATTTTCTATGTTTATGTTTTCTGAATTAGATGGCGATTCCTCCCGTTCTACTATTATGGTATTTCGTTATCTTGTGTAGTACGATTCACTATATTTGGGAGCCAGTTATCAAAATCGTCTTCTCCTTCACTTTCACTACTCAAATCTAGATCAGAAATGTCTCCATCTTGCATTTTGTTCAACAAATCGTCTAATTCGATCATTTAGATCACGTCACCTCTTCCATTTAAGTCTAGAAAGAAATAAAACATTCAAAATACATAAAATATTAATGTTTTCCTACTACGAATCGCATACAGGGCATTCAAATATTTGTATAGGATGAGCCCTGTTGGTAACATTTGTGTACATTATAATTTTACTAAGATTTAAGGGTATTGTTAATAAAATATATGATAGACAATACACTAACATCAATCTATATACTGTTATATAGATTGATGTTAATTTTTTCATAAAAAAAAACAAACAAAAAAATATGTACTCACTCGGCATGTTTCACGTCGTTGTTGTCACCAGCTGTCAAGTGTAAAGACCAAATTCAATATTTTGCACACAGATGGCGTTGCATGTCCGCTATTCTCTGAATGTTTGCTCCTCCCTCTTGCGCCAAATTTAAAATTGATTGGCGCTGGACTTTTGAACAGAGAACGGTACAATGTTCATGGTCACATATGTGACCGCCAGGGCCGAAAGGGTTATGTGCTTATCAGATATACTTAATGTGGAGTTTAAGCACAATCGTTGAGTTTTTCCTCTACAGTAACATAGTACACAAATTTGTCGAAAAATAATTTGACAGTATGTGCTTTTTCCTCAAAATGTCTTTCTTTTCTGGACTCTTCTCGTGTTTCGACAGGAATAATATTTTGATCCGTCTTTATTCAATCGTGTAAAAAACCCTTCTACCCCGTGTCTAGTTATTCCCAGTATATATAGGAAAGCTTTCCTTCATATGCAAAGGGGTTTTTTAGCTTCATTGATAACGGTGTATCTGATTGAAACATGTATGGGAGGGCTTTTTTATGGAGCTCTTCTTTGTTTTTGGCTTTTGAAGTTTACATTTTTCGTCCCCACGTTTCCAAGATGTTGGATCTCATTTACGTTTTCTGGTAAGAGTTTTTGGAATTGGGAGGATGTGTCCTTCCATTTTTACAAAGTATAAAGAAACAATCTACTCAAAAAGTGGTTGATAGTCTCTAGGGGCAATAACGCCGGCTTTCGTACTGTTTCGTGCGGAGGTCGTGGGTTTGAAGTCTCTAGGGGCAATAACGCCGGCTTTCGTACTGTTTCGTGCGGAGGTCGTGGGTTTGAAGTCTCTAGGGGCAATAACGCCGGCTTTCGTACTGTTTCGTGCGGAGGTCGTGGGTTTGATTTCAGGTGCCGACCTTCTTCCTCTTTCACGACACAAGCTTTAAGTAGCTTACTTTGAATGTATTTGAATAATAAGAGTGTATATCCTACCTACTATAATATACTACCATAGATATCATAAAAATCTCAAATATGCCCTACGGTCGATTTTCATACTGGACTCCTCGTCTGTTCTCAAGTTGTTTCACTTGTAATGAAATTCACAAGATTTCATTTGTAATATTATGTACCTATCAATAATCTTATTCATTTACCTCAGTGGTTAAATATGAAATTTTGAAAATGGATTGAAATGGTGAATGAGAAACCAATTCATTTTCAAAATAGTGTATTTTTTTGCTTTCTTATAACACATGTACATTATCTTGATTGAATAGTGTTTTTTTTTGCCTAAGATACTGTCATTGCTACAAGTAAAATTGATCCGATAACTCTGTAGTTGGCTATATATGAAAAATCTATCACCAATATCAGCCATAAAGTGATGTGAAAGAGAACAGAATCTCAAGTAGGTTAGGTTGAACTTAACACTACCACTTAAACTTGTTGGCTGTCAATAGTATTTTATTGAAATTTACCTTTTCTGTTTAAAATTAACAGGTCGCCAACTCTCAGCCATTGTAAACAAAAACTAAATGACACTGCTAACTTTATGTATTGGCAGTATAAAGGAAAATACTAATGTACAGAAACATTGTGTGAGTCTATGTATGAGTTATGAAAATCTCAGACTTATTTGAACTGTCCTTGAATTGTATTACACATAAAGAATTTTACATTATAAAGGTACCTACTATTTAAGAATAAATACATATATTAATTTAATAAATAGTGATGTTTCTATGTATGGTAAATGTTTTACTTTTCTTCCTACTGCCTTTATTCACATTAGTTACCTAAGTGGAGCATTTGTTCGCTACACAGCATCGCCAAGCATCACTTTCCCTTTATTTAATATCCACGCTTCAAATTATGCCGAGGACATTTTGCGCGTTGAACGTTTGTATGAGGAAGACAATAATAAATTTCATGTTGAGTTAATCTACATAATATTTTAGTCCGTTTATATTTTTGTACGAGCATCAATCATAGAAAACAAACGTAAAGGTCAGATATTAATATGCGAAAAGCCGCGCAAAATTCCAGAGAGCGTTCTTAAATATATTTAACTACATAAGCTTTGATATATTTAAAGCTATTTAAAAAACTCTTATTTTTTTAGGATCTTCATACTACGTTTTCAAAAAAGACAGATGCCATCTTTTGGAAACAAAATTACTCATGTAAACGTTGAATGGAATCTTGGTATTACGGTATGAAAATGTAATAAAATAATTGGAGATTGATTTGTTATACATATAAATGTTATTCAAATCTTATTATTCTCAATAAACAAAGATTTAATGAAAAAAATTGCAAAATAATCCTCCATTTTGAAATCTGACACATTTTAGCAAATTTATGGCCACAGTTTTTTTTCAAACTGTCGTAGACAATGTAATAGATAAGTAATTATGTAGGTACCTGAGAAAATTATATTCTAATGTAGATAAGTATTAAATAATTTAGCAACAATTGTTGAATCATTTTATATTCCTGAAATATAAATAATGTTTAAATCTTAAAATCATTGTTGAAAAAGATAAATCTTAAAATCATCGTTGAAATTGGTATGAACATTCCATAGACAAACTGGCCGGTAACAGTGATAAATTAGATCATAAGGTACAGTGAACTTGACAGAATTGTTGAGAGAAAGAAATAAAATTGTTGACAATAATTGAGAATCTTTAAATTAATGTCTTCGGGATTTTAATCAGTTTAATAAAACATTTGTTTTATCCACATAATATTTGTATTCCAATTAATCACACTCAACAACGGTATTATATTGTATCTAAATTAGTATGTAAATAAACTCAAAACCACTTTAGCATAATTACCTTCGATTCGTTAAAAAAAATATTCATAGGGTGTCGTATACTTAATCATCGTGTTAAAAGAAGTATTCTTCAAAGACAGCGGCCAGTAAGAGGTTTGATTGGAAGCCTTTCTTGACGACCTTCCAAGGTTTGTAACAAATCATTCATCCTAGAAAAAATACAACATTATTATGATACGACATATAATATCATTCCATCTTCCACATAATTTACATTATGTAATATCATGTAGGTACATTAATTAAAGTTATAGTAGGTATATAATACATCTATAAGTAGCCAAAATCAACACTCTTTTTATAACAGAGATTTTTTTGAAGTATTTAAATGAATAAGATCACAATGAAATCAATATCTACATAATATTTTAGTCCGTTTATTTATAGCCAGATAGATGAGTAATTATGTGGGTACCAGATAAAATCATATTAAATATTAAAGAAAATGTATTAAATATTAAAGAAAATATAATAAAGCTAAGGTAATAAAATATATTAATGAAGATTTAATTTGAAATTTGTATGAACATCCATAATAGCAAGAATTAGATGGTAAAACAGTTTGCGTAGTGTGTACTTACCCACATCTAAATCTCAAAATATTACCAGAATATGAATTCACGAAACTGTATCGAGCTCAAAATTCTTATGTAGATAAATGCAAACTTATATTCTCTTACCTTTTACTTATTTTATTTAATGTTACATTCATCACAAAACAAGGTGGGTAATATTTTTGGCAGCGTTTCTTGACATATCCAAAATCCTTGCAAGGTTCTGACCTAGAAAAAAACATAATTCATTTAATATATGAAAGCAAAATAAAGTGATTACATGGTTGCAAATATATAAGACAAGATTAGAAAATTTTGCATTTTTCAGGGATTTGTTTTAAAAATACACATTGTGAGAATTTGATTAAAATCAATATTAAGGATTTAGAAAGTATATCAAACTTTTAAGAACTTCATATTATATTAAAGTGTAGTATTTATACCTTTTAAAGATCTTCATAAAATCCATTTAGACTGCATAATGAACCATATTTGATATATGCTCTGCATAAAACCTTCATTTGGAATCTTTCATTATTTGTTTGAAAGTGTAGCATTTATACCTTTTAAAGATCTTCATAAAATCTATTTAGACTGCATAATGTACCAGGTATTATTATTTCAAAGCTGCTACTCCATGTCTAGAACATAGTATACAAAATAATCTTCAAAACCTGTCATATTTTAGTTACAGGGACAGCAAATTCAAAAAGTATCACATATTATGCCCCTATATCTTTACAATTCATGAATAGCCTAATCTTAGTAATTATATATAGCTTAGGTACCTACTTAGAAAAATATATTTCAATATGTTTTTGAATTTGGAATTCAATCGCTGTTTCGTTTTGTTTGTATGAGCTGTCAGAATCTGAATCTAATGACAATCGGTCCGCGGTCGCCATAGATAGTGAGCGAGAAAACAAAAAAGAATGAAGAAATTTTTTATAATAATTTATTGAATGTTTTATAATTTTTTTTTTACACAATAATGTAGTTTTTGTGTGAAAAATATTTTTTTAAATGAATCAAGTATTTAAAGAGGCCATTATATAAGTAATTTGAGAAAAAATATAATTTATTGAATGTTTTATATTTTTTTTTTCACATTTAAGGTGGTTTATGTGTAAAAAATATTTTTTTGAATGAATTAAGTATTTTAAGAGGCCATTATAAAAGTAAATCAAAATATTATTATACCATAAAATAATTTTATAGTACTTATACCTATATTCTAACTAATGTTGAATTGTAATAATAATTATCTTTTGTTATCCATGGATCACACCACGATGACAGGATGACACTTCCAGTATATATTATATTATCTATGGACACTTCACAATAAATCGTATTTTGTTGTCAAACGAAAGTTACGGTTCGATTTTGAAAATAATTATTTTCAATTGAGTTTAATGAAAATAAAACTGGTAAGTCATTAATTGATTAAAATATTTGTAAGCTTAAGCCATAACTTCAAACATTTATGCGTTGCAAATTGCAGAATAGTTATGTTATAAGGCGGAAAGTACCGAAATTACAGGATCTTAATAGTAATTAAAGTAATTAATTTTGTTTATATTTTTTCAGGTTCCTCTGGCAAACGTGTTTTCAACAAGACTAATTGCTTTCATCCCACCTTTTTGACATAGCAATTAAGTACATACTTCTAATGATCAAATTGATTGATAAAAGTGCATTTCTATTTAAACAAACTCAAAAGTTTTATTTTTGCAAGACAACATTATTTAACAAAATGGTAAGCTATGTAAGAATTTCATTAATTATCTTTCTTGAATTTCTTTATGTGTATTTTAATTCAGAAACATTATGTTGCAGATGAATAATTTTAGAGAGTTCCTTAAAATTTCCCATTTAGTTGAGAAGGGAAATAATTGTATTGAAAAAATATTCAATGGCAGCTTATGGGATGTAAAGAAGATTGACCATAATCAATAACAGACTCTTGCGGGTGCCAGTGATTTTATAAATTTTTACTACATATCATTATAAATAAGTTCTCTTTCTTCTTTTGTGTTGTGGTCCGCTAAAAGCATATTATCAGCTTCATACAGAGTCTAAATGTATCTTAAACCATATTATATAAAAACAATAATGCTTCTGGCTCGACACAACACAAGCTGATACAATTAGTGTGTTTCTAGCAAATAGATTTTTATATATAACTACCGAGATGGAGTATTCCAATAGCTCTTCATAGTAAATAAGTGAAGCCGATTTGGCCGGCAATTTTGACAGTACAGTAGTCAAAACGGAACGTAAGAAATGATGTTGACATTTATAAAGATACTTAAAAATGATCTAATTTCACTTAGGTATTTCAATGTAAAAATATATTTTATTGTAAAAAACACGACAAAATCGACTGAATAAATATACACCGTACCACGTTCTTTTGGGAACCAAACTGTCAAAAGTTGCAATATTTCGGCTTCATTTTTGAATGCGAATCGGGATTCTACGTTATTTATTGTATAGAATTCTGTGTTCTAGCATCAGATTTATTTAAACTTTAAATTTTTTATTTCGGTTATGGAATAAAAATGATATAATGTTGGGTTAAGAAGCGAATAACTAATATAACGGTGGGTCGGAATATCTTTTCTGGTTTCCATTTGTTTGGGAGAATATTTTTTTTACTCTGCTGATTTAACAATAAAACTTTGAGATTATACATATTTTATTTTTTTTATATAGCTTTTCAATTGTTGATTTTATGTTTTATGAATTAAATAATGATTGGACAAAAAATAAATAAAAATTCTTTCATTCATTCATTCATACTCATAAATAATACTACTACTAAAATGGTTCTACCTTGAAAAACTTGACATTTTTCAGAAGCCAATAACTTAAATTTGAATTTGTTTCCTATGTACATTTTGGTTCAAATTTTGTTTAATTTTAATAGATAATGGCATTTATCAATAAGGAGAAGAAGAAATACCTAAATTGGATATTGATATACCTGCATTGATTCATTGAAAATTTCCTTATAGGTAACTTCACATATTTTTTTAAATTATATTGTAGTGGTGTAGTTTTGTTTTGATTCCAATGCCTTTCTCAAAATGACATTAAATAGTTTTGCCTAATTGCCATAGAATTTTTCACATAATAATAATACAACATCTATTGACGTCAAGTGAGCATCTCGGTAGGTTTCGAATCCTACTATGGGCAATTAATTCTTCAATTTCCTGTGACGAGTCTGGGGATTGCAGATTTATAAGTTGAACCACCAAAATAGAGAGTATTGTTAATCTATGTAGGTGAGTTTATTTGCATAATCAAGTTGATTTTTATTCGCTCAGTAATAATCTACCAGATGTTGTTACTTGCATCTTGAAGTTATAACACATCAACCATTGATGTCAAGTTAGATGCAAAACTCTTCAACAATTTGTGGCGATTATTTTGAGTTTGATGTATCCAGACATGGAAAAGAAATTTATGGTAATCATAGATACAAATTTTTACAATTTCTCATATATATTTAATGTGATTAATAAATTTCTAAAATTACAAAATTTTCATAGTAAAATCTGCGTAAACACAGATGGCCATCTTTTGAAAACAAAATTACTCATGTAAATGTTGCATGGAACCAAAGTTTGACAGAATAAAAATGTATTTAAAAGATTCAAGGTTGTTTTGAAGTAAAAATAAATGTAATTCAAACCATATAAAACACATTTTATCAACATTAAAATGAAAGTACATTTTCAGATTACTTTTCGACTAACGTTTGAGGTCGGTAAAACAGCTGCCTTTATCATTAGCCAATCGCATAAAATTTGTACCATTCCACACATAGAGGTTGTAGGGAATGTAGTCAAGACTCAAACCATATTGAGAGTAAAACTTTCATATTATTTAGGTAGGTTTGTATTATATTACTATTAAAGGAATTTTTTACCCTTCTATTGAGCAGTGGAATTGAATCAAGTGTAAGATGTAACATATTATGATACATGCAGTTTTTTCCATGTACCTAGGTATGTGGCAGACTATAATTTTTCTTCTTTCTTTTTTATAAACATTAAAACTGTCATTCTTCTCTCTTTTTATGAATTGTGAAAGTGTAATTCTTCTTTTTCTGTGCTTATGTCAGTTATAGAGGTCAGTTAAGCAATGGGAAGCTAGACTAGAACAATAGAACCTGTTTAATTACCTACCAATCAAGCTTGACATTCGGAATTAAAAACGTAAAGCAAGACGGGTATTAGCTAGTTTGAAAATAAAACATCTTTCAAAGTTGTTTTAAGGCGGAAGGTGGGCACCACATTTGTTCTAGCTCAGATTTCCAATCACACCATGCAGCTTAGATTTCAGTTTCGATATCTACGCAAACATAAAAAATATCATTTTGATAAACATACCACGCATCGTCTATAGCAGCGGTCGTCACACTTTTTTGTTCAAGGGCCGCATAGGACAATATGAGCTAACACTGCGGGCCGCACCATGGGTGCCAGCCCAACCCCCCCCCCCCAACAAAAAATATATCCACCCCCCCCCCCTTAAAAATATGGTGGGAAACCTACCTACTGTTCGAACTGGTGCCCGTTGGGGACAAGTTATGTGAGCTAGTGCACAACATTTTGCTGTTGTGCATCGGTTTGCCCGTGAACTTTTTTATAGCGAAACAACTATTTTCGTTTCGGCAAAAATCGTGGATGATCGACTGACGAGATGAGCTACGCATGACTTTGAAGTTTTGTTACAGATGCGAAAACTATTGAAATTCTTATGAGGATACTTTGTTCTAAATCTATGAATTTACAAAATGTTTTCAATTTAAAAAAATAAAGAATAGTCAATAGAAGACCATTCCCGTTCACTATACACCCCTCAACAACAAAAAGCACCTAATGAAAAACGTCGACAAATTCGATGCTCTCGTTTGTTAAGACCGTGTCGTCGAAACATCAACGAACTTACTTCATGGATTTCAATCCAGAGAGAGAAAATTTAAAATGGTCAAAAATGCATTGAAGGTGGCCTTCGATCAGGTAGTCCTGTTTTATCCTCGGGAGGAAATATGAAAAAGTCGAGAATCCTGTTCTCGAATATCCTCGAATAAAAATCAATTAGTAAGCAGAGACCATCAAGCTGAACATGAATATCAAAACACTCAATAGTTCATGACTTTTTAGACCTCAAAAAGTCTGGTGAAAGGTTGGGTCCATGAATCCTCAACCTCGCAGAAACAAACGCAAATTGAATGATGTTTATTACTGGGAACGAAAACTGAGTGTGTCATTATGCTCCTGAGAGAAACCCGATTTATTTTAATAGAGTGGATAAAAAACTCTGCAGGACCTTCGAAGGAGTACAAAGTCATTAAATCGGGCAAATTTTACGACTCGAAGGAGTTTTTGCTTATTGAATATTTCAAAATAGGACAAAGTATATCCGCAATAGCTTACCCAAGCACTATGCATGGTTTGTGGGAAGCAATTGAAGAAAATAATCAAGGAAAATTGACCACCAATATCTTGCTCCTCAACGACAAGGCGCCGATTTACTTGGCTTGGCTGGTATTCGATAGTTTGGCTTCCAAATTTTTTTTTTTTTTTTTAAATGAATCTGTGCTCACTCAAAGTGAACACAAATACACTCCTTGACTCTTTTCACAGTAAGCTACTTAAAGCTTGTGTCGTGAAAGAGGAAGATGGTCGGCACCTGGGATCGAACGGTACGAAAGCCGGCGTTGTAACCGCTGGGCCACCAACCACCTCAACCATATACCTTTACAACAATTTTTATTCCCGAAACTGAGAAAAAAACATTAGCGGAAAGCGATTTTCCGACGATGAAGAATTCCAGGTGGCCAAAAACTATAATTTTTCGGAAAATGATAAAAAGATTTTTTTGAAAGATGTTGAAAAGATACACAATTGCCGTTTTAAAAACATAATTGGGGTTGAAAAAGATAATATTATTGAATTTATTAAAATTTTTCTGCCTTTTCCTACATATCCATACAGAGAATGCTTTGAACTCCCCACGTATGTAAATTGAAAAAAAAATATACTTTCATACCTTAATTATTATATTTAAGATTTTTATTAGAAAAACAAATTTTATGAATTTTAGTTATTTCGTTGTTCTCGAACCCGTTTTCTAATAATTTTACAAAATATCGATACGTAGTCATTGTCTATTGAATGGCTCACCGCGTCGCGGGCCGCACAAAAGTCTTCAACGGGCCGCATGCGGCCCGCGGGCCGCAGATGACGACCACGGGTCTATAGTCTGCAACTACTTAGATTGAAGAATTTGGGATTTTGGCATCTCATATGTTTCAAATGTGATAAGGCAAAAGTCAAAATAATTAAAAAATATTTAAATTTAGTAGTGTGCATAGAATAAAAAAAATCATACCATCTACTTGTGTAGAACTTTCTTAAATTATTCCGATAGAGACTAGAAGTGTAGGCACACTTACTGCTTGCTTGAAAGACATCTCAAACCATAAAATAGACAGCAAGGCTATATTATTTTGGCTTGAAAAACGAGTAAGATACAAGGAGTAAGAAATAGAAATCAAAACTCTCGAGAGTCTTGGAGTATAAATGTAGGAGAATGGAAACGATTTGATATAAACAAATTTAAAGGTCTGCTGAAAAAATCTTAGGACAATGATCAGGATAACTTCGTTTTATTAGATCCAAGATATTAATAAAGCAAATGCAAGTGGAAACGTAAATTCAGTTTGACGGAGATTGTACAAAACTTCAGTAGATGTGAAAGTTCGAAAGGAAAAGTTCAAAAACCAAAATTCACATTAAAGGTCAACAATGGACATAGACCGCCTAGGAAGGCTAAATCTACTGGCTTTGTATTATCCCATTTTATCTATGTTATATAATATCGTCGTATTGAAATAAAATGTATTATTTATGTCTGTTTATCAACTTGAAACAAATGCATGCATTATTGCGCTAACCAGTTCTAGGACATTGTTATCGTATTACCTACACATTTTTCACCAACAAAGTGATAAAAAGTTGTAGCTGAGAAGTTGACTATGTTTTTCATTGTTTAGTTTTTCAAATCATTGCATTTTTTTCAGTTCTTCAAAAATATATTACAAATACCTACATAAAAAGACGATCATAAACCAGCAAAGTTTGCCAACATATTACTTTTTTTTTAATTTATAACCTACTCACTACTGAGTAGTGAGTACTGACTACAGTATCTAACAAGAAAACAATCTAGACGGGCATGCCGCCGAGTCGAAAACCCACCATGATCCATACTTCGATGTTCGCTATGACAGACTTTCTCCACCCATACCAATATTAAGAAATATAAAAGTTTATAATGTCAAAAGGACTAAGAAAGTTATTCGCGCAATTTTCTTATTTTTTTTTCTTCATAATACAACAAAAGAATAATTAGAAAATATAGCTATATGAAAATTTATTTTATCCTTTTGACGATACTGTAATAGGTACTCGGTAAAACATAATGTTTTGAAACAACAAAATAGCATGGTTTAATGATAAAATCGAATAATAAAAACGAAGTTATGCCACTTTCGACGTGGAGAGAAGATAAAGATGTAGGTAATGGATGTTTTAGTATTGTTCTTACGGTGATCATAATAATGGCTAAGACCGTTCATACAATATTATCTGACTAAGTAATAATTATTATTTACGGTACGTACATGTGTCTTTGTATCTGCTCATCCATGAATATGAATGAAAATACTCCATAGTACCGCGTACACTGCCTCCATAGTGTTAAGTGCTCCTAATAATCTGCATACAAATAGTCTCTTTAGCCAATAGCCAGGCAATTACCTTGTGCACTACATAATTAAATGCAGAACATTACAAATACTCGATAAGACGGTGAACGAATTGGTCTGTAGATATATTCACCAAATTTTTTTTTCATCGATACTTTGTAGGAATCACCATGGAAGTGCTTCAATTAGCAATAATAATATAATATAACACTTTTCTATACAAAGCTGTCAGTATAGCCGGAGGAACTTATTGCCTGAAGCAATTTTTTACAGTCAACCGGTCCCGTCCAATCTGAGACAGGCCAACCCCGGGTAGAAATTTCATGTGAAAAAACACTTAGAAAAACTCTGACCCGACCGGGAATCGGACCCGGGACCTCGTGATCTGAAGTCCACGCCAGTACCGAGGTCGGTCAGATTAGTTGGAACAGTAATTATTTTTATAATTTGAAAATTTTGCATGGATATTCATGATAGGCCTAGTTCGAACTAAACATATTCTTTTACTTAAGGCTGACTGTCCACGGCAGCGGGGCGTATGCAGCGCGTACTCGTATTTTGCCGCATGGTATACGATTACTTGCAGCTGCACATACAACACAATGCGCGAGTAGCAATGAGGAGTAGCGTACGCACAGCATTAGCACTGCTGCACCGTGGACAGTCTCATTGTGTTGTATCTGCAGCTGCAAGCAATCGTATACCATGCGGCAAAATACGAGTACGCGCTGCATACGCTACGCTGCTGTGGACAGTCAGTCTAGGTCTAGGATCATTATAACGCTCTTCTTAGGGCGATGGGGGTGATTAGCTGGAGGAGGCGGATGATGGATGGGGGGAACGGCAGAGAATTCTGGAGGAGGCCGAGGCTCAAAATGGGCTGTAGTGCCTAAGATGTTGATGATGATCATTATAACGCTAAAAAGAAATAATTTTTAGAAAAATTCAAATTATTATTGAGAATATTCTTCAAGTTTTTTTTGCATCTTGCATTGATTTATGTATCGGGAAAAATATGAGAGATCTTCGTACCAGAAAAAATACTATTCAAAAGCGTCAATAACCAGCTAAACTATTTTTAATTAAAATTTATTCTACAATAAAACAGAAATTTCAATGTCGTTTGTTAAGGACTCGCGGAATCAATAAAAATTAAATGTGCGAAAATGGGTGTTTACGTGCAACGCACCCTTAAGTCTAGCTCTAAACTTAAACTTTTTTTTAATTACTTACCCTGCTGCTTAGCGGTGTTCCATACCTACAATTATTCTATATCAAAATCTTCAAGGGATATTTATTTATTTATTTATTACAGTAAAAAATAAACACCACTCATCATAACAGCTTTCGCCTTTGCGATGAGTGATGATAAAACAAACAATAAAATAAAACAAAAATCATATTATAAATAGATAAAAACTAGAAAACAATAAATAATTACCCATTAACAGTAATAAATTTATATAATTAATAATACAAATATACACACATAAAATAACAAATAAATATAAAAATGCATTGAGGCATCATAAAATAAAAACAATTTTGCCAAAACAAAATTACATTTTGCATGGTTGCAACACCGCGTCCGATAGAACGCACTGTGTAGTGTGTAAGTAGTGAGTGTGCATCGCAGTACCAAACATAAACCATGTTATGATCGGTTGAGGCGTTCAAAAATCTGTTCTGAGAAGTCTCACAGGTTGTTGTTGAAAGAGTAGGCTTAAAGGTCCGAAAGATAAGAAACAATGGATATGGTTTTTACATAGTTAACGCGGCGACAGTTTGTCCCTAACATAGTCTTTTGTTTAATTTTAAATCACAATATTCTAGTGAAACGGGTTTTTTTGGATGCTTCGAAACACCGTAGATAAGGGTAGCTCTTTAGTGCATGGTATTGTTTTGGCGGATTAGAATAATGAAAAAAAAAACCCTTGTAATAAAATATGTTTGTTATGATACATAGAATTGTTTAGAGGGTATTATGATTATTATCAAACTAGGTATGTAGTTGTAACTGTAAACGAACATAAGTAGGTATGTTGTTGTTCTATAATAGACTATGGTTTAAACAAGACTTAAATACTGAATAAATAATGTGTAGAGATTATAATGTTGTTTTGAAATGATACATATGCTTAAGGAGTAATATAAGATATTATAAGACTATTAGATTAATTATTGATTAAGGCACGTTAGTTTAATTACTGATAAGCATCTTAATTAAGATGGAATATACCTATGTGTAGGTTAAGAATTAACTAAGATAGAATTGATTAATGGCCAAAATTTGTAATAAGATTAATAATAATTAATATTAAGAGAATTATTAAACATGTCTAGTTTATAAGATTTCCCTATATTCATAAGGTTGTAATTAATTTTAAGAATTAAGCTTTTAAAAGATTATTATTAAGAAATGTATTAAATTAAGGTTTATGAAAAACGTAGATCATAATACTAACCTATCAGTTAAGATGAAAAATCATGTATAAAGAAAAGATTTATTGATTACTAGGTATGAAGATTCATACGGAAAGATATGTTATAATTATATTATTTTATTATATGTTTCACGCGCGTAGACATTTTGTAGTGGTCACAAAAACAATTACCCTGTCTCCCTCGCACACTACATCACAGGCGCCTCCACCAATAAGATCATACTTTGACTCCATTTTTTCCCCCTTCCTTGTCCTGACTCCGCCTCTCGGAAGCTTTCTTAAAAATAGCTGTATGGCACGGCGAGCCCTCATAACACGCTAATACGTAGTTGCACGCACATTGACTTACGCTACTAACGGTTGCCTGTGTTGTTTTAGAGTTTTGACGTAGTGTTTTGATTCGAAAGTACATGTAGATTTATTGTAAAATAATTAGTTATTCGGTGAAAGTGTAATTTCGGTTTATTTTTGGAAATAAGCGTAGAGGGGTGTCGGGTATATGGTAATCGCGTAGTGAGTGACGTATTAAAGTAAACAAGTAGAGATTAAGTAATAGTTACATCTAGTGATTGAGTTTATTTGCTAGTAGTGTTTAAATAAATAATCGCTCTTGTGTAGTGATACCAAATTGGATTAATTGGCTGGTTGCAGTAGAGGTTTGAGTATCTAGTTTACTAACCATAATATTTGTTCATACCCAAGTTGGTATTATATGAGGATTTAAATTTTACTTGTTTTGTGTTGCAAGTTACACAGTCGTGTGACAATTAAATTAAATTCATTAGAAGAGCCTCTGAAAGGATTACTCAGAGGGGTCAGGGAGGGCATTCCTCACACAATACCTCCCACGGGTTTTAGTATACTAACCGAAGTAGTTTGAAATTTTTCTGTTTGTTTCGCTTATAGGTATTTCATAAGATTTTCATGTTTTTGTCTCCCGAGCCTTATAGGCGTAACAACTTGGCGCCAACGTGTGTTTAGTTATATATTAAGCATTGACGAATTCACCCTGAGACGAGTCTTCAAGTTTTATTATTTTTTAGTGATTTTATAAAATTTTCCAATATTTGAACACGTGGAGACGTCGCGGTTTATACTAGAATCCAGTAAGATTTTTCTTTCTATACGTCAATTGCATTAGTTTAAATCCTATTCTACATCGACAAGTGAAATGATTATTTTCAATTGGTTCGAGTTGTTGCTACGCGTTTGCAAACTTTTTATTTTCGCGGTGGTCACAAGAAATGGGGCTGCTTCGGCAGGTTCGTTAGGCGTTGACGAAACGCCACCCATTTCGTCACATGACGATGATGACCATAATGTGCCACCAGCTGACACATTAGAAACGAGGGATAGGAATTTAGATTCAAGACCGCAGATCGTTTATGTGAGAGATGAAGTTCTCAATGAGAACTTCTTCTTTAGCGGGTTACCCCAAGAATGTCCGAAGGCATTTATCGCGGATTGTCAAGAGTATTTTGCTCTTCGGAACATTAGGGAATCGGAGAAAGTCAGGTTGGCTGCTCTGAAACTTCGCGGTGACGTGAAAACCTGGTGGACCAGCCGTGGAAATGGGTTGCTGAGATGGTCGGCCTTCAGCGCTCTTTTATTACAACGGTATGGGATTGATAATAACAGACTAGCATTGACTGGCCATTTACTCTCACATAAACAACAAGAGAATGAGTCGGGTTCCTCATTCTTAAGTAGGAAAACGAAAGTTTATGACCGGGTTTATGGCAACGATGTTATTTATTCGCCTGAGTTTGCTTTTCACCTATTAAATTTGATGCTGCCACGTTACACCAATGTTCTGCGTAGGGAATTCACTAAGGAGGACATCACGTTCGACAGTTTGGAGAACAGAGTCTCCGAGATTGATTTTCCGACGGAACTGGTATATCCAGTAATAAATAACGAACCAGCACCAGCTTTGCATCAGCCTCAAAGGCAAACTTCTAGCATTTCGGGTTACAACTGCAACGGACAGCATTTACAAAGAAATTGTCCATTGATTAGGAATAGGAACGATAGGAGTTTTAATAATAGAAATAGTAACGGACAATTCCATAGGCAGGGAAATAATAACAGGAGAAATTTCCAGTCAGATAGGCAAGGAGATAATAATTATTATCAGTCAGGTAACTTTAGAAACTCTAATAGTAATTTTAATCAGATGAATAATTTTGAAAATAGGGGTAATCAAAATAGAAATAACTTTAGAATGGACAATAGGAATCATGATCAGAACAGGGACAGAAATACAAGGAATAATAATAGGCAGGATAATAATAATTTTAACAATAATCAGGCAAGGAATAACGTTGATAATAGACAGGAAAGGAATAACTTTGATAATAGACAGGGTCAAAATAGGAATAATAATAACTGGAATAGAAATGGGCAAGGACAGGATAGAAATAATTGGAATCAAAACAGGGGTAGGCAAAACGGAAACCAGAACGCTAATTTAAACGCTCAAGGCCCTGGACGGAACGCCGGATCAAAGCCGTCTCAGGGCAATCACTAGAAAACGGATTAGAATATAGGGAGGTTGAATCAGAGTTACGACCGACTATTCAACCGGTAGCAAAGGTCCTTGATAATGATGTGAAGCTCAGGTCTAGAAACATAGTTTCTAAACCAATTCCTAATAATAATGAAACGTTAGATGAAGTGTTAGTATGGGAAGATACGGGCGATAGTAGTGATGGGCCAGTCGAGGTTCAAGCGTGGTTACATCGTCAAGGTAATGGTAAAGATGTTGAGCGCGATAATTTTAGACTTTTGGGTTCAAGTTCCGAAGAGATAGAGAGTCCACAACGCGATAGAGATAGACAAAGGTTATCAGATGTAGATTTAGATGCGATAGAATTTTTTGAAGTATCGCAGTGTGTAGCTATTGTAGATTCGGGAACGCCATTACTCCCGCGTATTAGAATGTCGTTTAATAATATAGAGTGTACAGCTTTGGTGGACTCTGCGTCTTCGTATAATATTGTATGTAGCCGATTAGTTAGAAATTTGCATAAACAACAGACCCATATTGACAGACTATATTTAGCAGAACAAGGTGCTTACATGGAGGTAACGGCTAGACTTGAGACAAATATTTTAGTTCAGGGTATAGAGGTTATTTGTGAGTTTTTAGTCGTAGATAAGCTTAGGGATGATGTTATTCTCGGAGTGCCGTGGATGACGTCACAAAAGTGCGTTATAGATTTTCATAGGGGTTGCCTTCATTTCGGTAGAGTAGAAAGAGTGACGACGCATTTGATACCGGTACGTGGGGAAATGAAGTGTGATGTCGAATTGCCAGAGTTGCAATCCGATATACCTCGCGGACACCGAGAGAGTCTTATAGGTATTTTAAATGATTTTAAAGAGGTATTTCTTCCATATTCTGGCCCTGCTCCGCTACAACCTCACGAGATTAAGCTGAAAGATGCACGCCCGATTCGTTTACCTCCGTATAGGCTCTCTGATGAGAAAAAGAAGCATCTCTTGGCCCAGCTGGAAGGCATGCTGGCTGATGGCGTGATCGAAAGCAGTAGATCATGTTATAGTTTTCCGGTAGTTATGGTCCCCAAGCGAGGGAAGGATGAATATCGCTTTTGTGTAGATTATCGTAAACTCAACGACGTCACTGAGAACGAGCCATCACATTTACCCATTATTCATGAAACGTTAAAAGATTTAGGTAACGCGAAATATTTCTCGTCATTTGATTTACAGAAAGGCTATTGGCAGATCCCAATGTCTGAAGATTGTAAACACTTAACCGCTTTTTCAACCCCTGACGGAGCTTGCTACCAATTTAGAGTTATGCCCTTTGGTTTGAAAGGTTCCCCAGGAACATTTCAACGGATAATGAGTCAAGAGGTCTTGGCTGGATATCTACGTGATTTTTGCCTTGTTTATCTCGATGATGTGATCGTTTATTCTAAAGATTGGGCTTCACATATGTATCATTTGAGATTAGTTTTAGAACGGTTACAGCAGTATAATTTGCGGTGCGCTTCAGATAAGTGCAGGATCGGTACCACAGAATTAGAATTTTTAGGTCACGTAGTTTCGGCTAGTGGTAACCATCCCCAGAAGTTACATGCAATCTCCATTGCAAACTTCCCAGTGCCTACTTCAAGAAAGAAGTTGAGGTCCTTCCTCGGCTTATCGAATTGGTTGCGCGAGTATCTTTATCGTTTTGCAGAGATAGCAGCTCCATTAACTGATTTGTTGAGCACGAAGAGGCCATTCAAATGGAATGCCTCAGCACAAAATGCAATGGATAGCATTAAAATTGCTATAAGTAGGCCACTCTCCCTATGCAGGCCAGATTTCGAGAGGCAATTCGTATTGCAAACAGATGCCAGCAAGTTCGGCGTTGCCGCCGTTCTATATCACGAACGACCTGATGGCGGTCGTGATATTGTCTCTTACGCTAGTGCTCGTTTTTCTGATGCAGAAAAACGCTGGCATTCGAATGAACAGGAAGCATTCGCGGCTGTTTGGGCGATAAAGAAATATCGTCAGTATTTGGAAGGTACACATTTCATCCTACGTACAGATAACAAAGCGTTGACATGGTTAGAACGGGTTAAAGACGAAAGAGCTAAGTTAACTAGGTGGGCATTGTTATTACAGGAGTTTAATTTTACGTTAGAACACTGCCCAGGTAGGAAAAATGAGTTACCAGATTTCTTGTCGAGGAATCCGGCCGAATCGAATATTACTGAAGATATTGATTCGTTAGATAGGGGAATGTACCCCAATGTTAGCCAGGAGGGCTGGAAAGCAGATAGAGGTCTACCTCAGGTGACGCTCATTGAGAACGGTCTGGATCTTCGGGACGCTGAAGATCAGCAGTCTGGAAAACTGGCAGATCGTGTGCGTGGGGCCCAACGCACCGATCAGCGGTTGTCTCGAATGATAAACCATTTGGAAAGCTTACTTTCTGCCAACAGTCCACCAACAAATGCCCGTGATAGGCATTGGTTGGAGATATATAAATTAATTGATGGTTACTTATATAGACAGGTTAGCGGAGATTCAGTTCCGAAACTGATTGTACCGAAATTTATGATCCCTCACGTTTTAAATTTTTATCATAACAGTAGGCATGCTGGCCACCCTGGTGAAAGGGAAACGCTTAGAGCGACTCGGAGATATTTTATCTGGCCAGGGATAAATAGAGATGCGAAAAGGTTTGTCAAGAGATGTATGACTTGTGCTCAAGCGAGAGCGTTACCAAGTCGTCCACGCGCGCCTTTAGGATCATCGGTAGCACAAAATCCTTTTGAGATTTTAGGTATTGACTTGATGGGCCCATACCCTAGATCAGCTAAGGGGAATACGGTTTTATTAGTAGTTACAGATATGTTTACAAAATGGGTAGAAGCATTTCCTATGCGATCGGGGAGAGCACCACAGATTGTAGGCTTGTTAGAGAAAGAGATTTTTTCACGGTATGGGTATCCTAGGGCTATTCTCTCAGACAACGGACCACAGTTTAGTCACGAGTCTTGGAACTCGGCAATAGATAGGTGGCAATGCCAGCATTGGACCACAGCGATTTACCTACCCCGTGCTAACATAACAGAACGCCGAAATCAAGAGTTAAAAAAATTGCTCCGTGTTCACCTATTAGGGCGTGAACACAAGCGTTGGGATGAGCACTTAAGCTCAATTTTAGAGTCAATTAGGGGAAGACGTAACGACGCGTCGGGAATGACTCCAAGCCAAGCTCTATTTGGCTACGAAATTAAACGACCTGGCGAATGGTCGTCGGTAGCCCCAAATACTAAGCCGGAAAGATCAAATAGATTAGATATAAATAAAAATATTCGTCAAAACCAGGACCGGTATAGAAGTAAATACGCCCAGACCAACGGAAAGGTCCTTGGTTATGTCACTGGACAGAAGGTTATGTTGAGAGAACATCCACTCTCAAAACGCGTAGCGGGTTTTCATGCTGGGTTTGCACCAAAATACTCCGGTCCTTATACGGTTCTATTACCAGTAGGACGGGGAAACGTTTACTGGATAGATCGTAAAGGAAAACCTATTAAAGTACATTCAGACGAATTAAATTTAGCCCCTGTTCAACAGGAAGAGGTCCAGGAAACTGAACCTTAAATTAAAGTTTGAGTTTCTTATCGATCGGAATATAGGCTAAGTAGTGAAGTAAAATAAGTTATATTAGAAATATAGGACATAGTTAGAAATTATATATTATAAAAAAGAAAAAAACAAAAAAAAAAAAAACAAAAAAATACAAAAAAAAAAAAAAAAACAAAAAAGGTTGTGGGTAGAACTTAGAAGTATTTAGTTGGTAGTGGTAAATACGTTTAAAACATATATAGAATTGTATTTAATGGTGGTGTGGGATGTTTTTTTATTTAAACTAGGATAACTGGCTTATACATTCACAGCTATCCTATATACTTATTACCATTGAATGTATTGGCGCCCTAGAAGGTTACATTAAGTTAGTTTACAGTTATTTAAATAACAGATTTTGAACGTTTAAGAGGGGGCGGATGTTATGATCGGTTGAGGCGTTCAAAAATCTGTTCTGAGAAGTCTCACAGGTTGTTGTTGAAAGAGTAGGCTTAAAGGTCCGAAAGATAAGAAACAATGGATATGGTTTTTACATAGTTAACGCGGCGACAGTTTGTCCCTAACATAGTCTTTTGTTTAATTTTAAATCACAATATTCTAGTGAAACGGGTTTTTTTGGATGCTTCGAAACACCGTAGATAAGGGTAGCTCTTTAGTGCATGGTATTGTTTTGGCGGATTAGAATAATGAAAAAAAAACCCTTGTAATAAAATATGTTTGTTATGATACATAGAATTGTTTAGAGGGTATTATGATTATTATCAAACTAGGTATGTAGTTGTAACTGTAAACGAACATAAGTAGGTATGTTGTTGTTCTATAATAGACTATGGTTTAAACAAGACTTAAATACTGAATAAATAATGTGTAGAGATTATAATGTTGTTTTGAAATGATACATATGCTTAAGGAGTAATATAAGATATTATAAGACTATTAGATTAATTATTGATTAAGGCACGTTAGTTTAATTACTGATAAGCATCTTAATTAAGATGGAATATACCTATGTGTAGGTTAAGAATTAACTAAGATAGAATTGATTAATGGCCAAAATTTGTAATAAGATTAATAATAATTAATATTAAGAGAATTATTAAACATGTCTAGTTTATAAGATTTCCCTATATTCATAAGGTTGTAATTAATTTTAAGAATTAAGCTTTTAAAAGATTATTATTAAGAAATGTATTAAATTAAGGTTTATGAAAAACGTAGATCATAATACTAACCTATCAGTTAAGATGAAAAATCATGTATAAAGAAAAGATTTATTGATTACTAGGTATGAAGATTCATACGGAAAGATATGTTATAATTATATTATTTTATTATATGTTTCACGCGCGTAGACATTTTGTAGTGGTCACAAAAACAATTACCCTGTCTCCCTCGCACACTACATCACAGGCGCCTCCACCAATAAGATCATACTTTGACTCCATTTTTTTCCCCCTTCCTTGTCCTGACTCCGCCTCTCGGAAGCTTTCTTAAAAATAGCTGTATGGCACGGCGAGCCCTCATAACACGCTAATACGTAGTTGCACGCACATTGACTTACGCTACTAACGGTTGCCTGTGTTGTTTTAGAGTTTTGACGTAGTGTTTTGATTCGAAAGTACATGTAGATTTATTGTAAAATAATTAGTTATTCGGTGAAAGTGTAATTTCGGTTTATTTTTGGAAATAAGCGTAGAGGGGTGTCGGGTATATGGTAATCGCGTAGTGAGTGACGTATTAAAGTAAACAAGTAGAGATTAAGTAATAGTTACATCTAGTGATTGAGTTTATTTGCTAGTAGTGTTTAAATAAATAATCGCTCTTGTGTAGTGATACCAAATTGGATTAATTGGCTGGTTGCAGTAGAGGTTTGAGTATCTAGTTTACTAACCATAATATTTGTTCATACCCAAGTTGGTATTATATGAGGATTTAAATTTTACTTGTTTTGTGTTGCAAGTTACACAGTCGTGTGACAATTAAATTAAATTCATTAGAAGAGCCTCTGAAAGGATTACTCAGAGGGGTCAGGGAGGGCATTCCTCACACAATACCTCCCACGGGTTTTAGTATACTAACCGAAGTAGTTTGAAATTTTTCTGTTTGTTTCGCTTATAGGTATTTCATAAGATTTTCATGTTTTTGTCTCCCGAGCCCTATAGGCGTAACAACCATCGATACATCGACGATCCACGCATATGATGCATATGACGTGGAGTCATATGCATTGTGCATGATCGAGCGCGATGGAGAGCTGTTTTTGTCTCCCTATGCCCCTGAGTGGGGTTCAAAAGGAGATAGGGTGTGTGTGGATATTTTAGAGCTAGGGATTGCAATCCGGTCTCATTTTGAATCCGGCCGGGTCCAACCGAATTTTCGTCAATCCGGCCGGATCCGACCGGATTGAAATAACCTTTAATAATTGACATTTTTAACAATAATGACGGCTAAAAATAAAACAACACATATACGAAATTAATATAATTAGGGTGTGACTACTTTAAAATGGTAAAAACTATAGAAAATTTAGTTTCAAAAGAAATAAAATTACAAATTAGATTACGTATTATAAAAGTCAAATTTAAATTTAACTAAAATATTTATTTTGACCTGCTTGATTGATCATGATTTGAAAAGAAAGATTCTCAGAGAACCGACAACACAAAAAAGAAAGATTCTCGAAAACTCTCCAACTCATTGTGAAATAAACCATTCGAGGCAGAGTTAGAAACTCCGGATTCGGGGCTTCTGCGATATTGAGAACGCCAGGCAACGGGGTAGCAATAAGGCATTACTGGAATGATCACGTCAACAAAACGGATCCGGTGATTCTGGTAATTATAAGAGGATGAAATCACATCAACCAACAGACCCTTGGACGAGTACTAAAGAGATAGATGTGCAGTTGGACATCCGCGTCCTAGAAGTAATACCTATAACCGGGAATAATCAGAGATACTCCTATATCGAGAATAATTAATTTTTGAGAAATTGTTTCAGTTTATCCTTGAATATAACTGCACACACATTATGACAGACTACCGAACTAATCTAATGTATACCAGACAATAATCACAATAGTTTTGCTTTTAAATAGGTTAATATATTTTTTGTTGGTTAATTTTATTGCTTAATGCTCTCACCATTTTCCAAGAGATGTCTTTTCATTCGATAGTCAATACTATCAATACGAGTCAACACTACCTAACCCCACCTGGGGCACAGGAAGGCAAAAGCAGCATTACACTGCGCTCAGTGTGATACATTTACCTCATATTCTCTTCGTATCTTTATGGGTACCTACAATGACCCTGTGGAATTGCTAGGGATACGGATTCGAGTCCGGTCCATGTTGAGTATGTCGAAAAAATCCCTTAAATGATTAACCGAATCCGATCTACGGATCCGTTAATTTGTGCCTGATCCGATATGAGCATTTTCATGCCGGATCCGCCGGAATACTGGATTCGGTTTTCCGGATTGCAATCCTTATTTAGAGCAAATTTAAATTTTGAATTAAAGTTAGGGTCTAATCTAAAAAAAAACTTAAATAGGTATATATTGTGAGCAAAGCCGGGTACTTAAGTGGATTTGATGTGAATCCTTTGTTCTTTGCGCCGTTTTGTATTGCAAATATTATTGTTCTTCTGTTGCTGCAGCGGTTGAAAATTAACTTGTCTTTGTACAAATTTACATTCATTTATGACTACACACTAGTTACCATGTGTGTACATAACAGATAGTAATTTTATCCATTATCAGAATCGCCTTGTTAGATTAGAATTAACCACTACGTACCTACTGTTTAAACTGCACCAATTTCATACCGAAACCAAAAAAAACACAATTTGTTTGTTTTGCCAGTTTCAATATTATAAAGGTTTATTTTAAGATACATAGCTGTTATTATCATCACCAGCTTCTTGGTAAAATGGCCTTCACGTCCTTACTGGCACATATTTCCTATTTTTTATGATTATTTTGAATAAATGTGGATGAATTTTTTTACATACTCGTACGCCAGAAAATATCATATTTTATAACCTACCTAAGTATCTACCTAAATCATAATGTCTAGATTGGTTAATCTCATCGCCGACACGACGACGCAAAATTATTATTTTTCTTATAATAATAATTGAAGCGCGTTCTTCCGGATTATTTCATTTTTAAGAACCCTTGGGTAACTATCAGCTGTGAATATTTCAGAGGGAGGCCAAAACTTTACATACCCACCTACATAATGCATAATGTTGGCAGTTTTAAAGTAGCGTTAATTTTGGTTTAATCTTTATAAGCAAGTATGTATACCTAATTTACTTATTTAGTACTTAAAAAATATGTACAGAAAGATGCCGTGTATATATTCTTATCTCTAGCTGTTCCATTTACAGGTATTTCATCGACATTACTTCATTATTCCCAGAGCCTTCGCAGTGGAACTTGGGGAGCCAACAGCAGCTCTCATGAGTAAAAAAACCAAAAATCTACAAGAATTTTATGCGAGAGAGTCTATATGACGGCTTTATCGAATGGTCACACTACATTATGTGGATCTATTATATCTAATTCATTCCCTATACCTATCTCGCAAAGTATGGTTTTCTAGGATAGTTTTACCTACACACCTACTTGATGCGTCAGTGTGAATAAATAGTAGGTAGGTATGACATGAAGCCATATTATTTGTTGCAATTAATTTATTGTGAGGTTAATTTTACAATTGCAATAATGTCTCACCTATTAATTTAATAAACACCTTTTATAAGTACTAATATACAACTTTTAGATCGGTAATGTAATCAAGATAGGTATTTTAATTACTTAAACCATTTTTTTTATTCCTTTTGCTCCTGACTTGGCCCTCCTCTAAGACTGAACCGATATGATCGGACCATGTCATTCGAGGTAGGCCTCGTCGGCGTGCACCCATTCTTTCAAATTTATATATCTTTTTTGTCATTCTCTCCTCGTTCATTTTCTCTACATGCCCAAACCACCTTAATTTATTAACTTTCATTCTAGTCACTCCGATTTCTGTGATTTCTACACCATCTAACAATCTATTCAACTTAGCATCCATTCTTACATAATAATATTTGAAAAGGCTCATTGAGGAGCAATAACAAAAATTTGCGTCATGAATGGGTTAAAAGTCGAACTAGATTTTAAATGATTGGATAGGTTTTGCCAGCTAATTGTTATCGATTGAATGAATGAGTGATGAGCGTGTGGAGTGACCACATGGAGCTGACAAACAACTAGTTGGCAGGGATGGAAGATGTGCGGATCTAATTACATAGAAGATAGGTGCGGCTGGTAATTGCTCGACTGACTAACATCACTCTAGATTTAATCACTCCACAGTTTGATTGGATTTTTTATTCGCAACAAAATTTTAATTGGTCCGGAATATATTACATACTAGCTTTCCCAGCCGACACTATCCTGTCTTTATTAAGAATACCGAATTCGAATTTGTAGAATGATACATCAACACTACCTATTTAACCAATATGATTCCGACCAATGCATCTGTTTAAAACGATGTTTTCGAGTCACATTTTCACAATTGCACCAATCATTAATCGACTAACCGTTTTTAAAACGTAAATTTAATTAAAACAATAGAAATGTTTATACAGTCCAAACTACTAAGAATGTTACCAACTTAACTTTGAAATGCAAACACAACAAAACGAGAATTAGCGAAATTGGTCTAGCTGATCACGTGGGATGACCAAGCGAAATACACAATGACATGTCTCCAATTTTACATTATATAGATTATCGTTGGCTCAATACTATAATGACATAACTCGAATTTTGCTGTTTTTTTTTTACCTTTTTGACCAGTAGGTTTGTCATTAAGGAGATTTTCCACAAAAATAATTACTGTGTGATTAGGTATAAATTACGATAAATACTTAAACCTGGTTTTGTCATTATTTTAGAAATCGCTGCACTATTATTTTCTTCTACACCATCTCACAATACCAACTACCTCACTCATATTTTCGAATGTCAATATAATACACTCTTTATTATTTTTGTCAACAATTTTTGAAGTTTCCAATCAATCATCTGACAATGTTACATTTTGACAGTTTTTGTAACTCTATTCTTTCCCTTATGTAATTCAGGCCTATGGGTATGAAGATTTTTTTTTCGGATTTAACGGCAAAGCATGGTCTTAGAACTTTGGTTGCTTTGCAGTTGCCTACATTTTTTAATCTCTAGGGGGGGGGGGGGGTGCCCCCCCTTGGCGACGCCCTTGTGTATTGGTATTTATCAGTTGTCCATTTTCTTGCTCCTTTTCACTCGTGCGATTTTGCACCCGGGTTCTCGGATTTCTTACCACTAAAAACACAACTTTGCAATATGTCTCGTCTTGTACTTGATTTATCTGCTCTAAGCTTAATTTTGTAGGATGCAGCACAACTTCTGCAGGTGACGGATTGGCGGACCGCAGCGGAGGACAGGAGGAGTTGGAGGCGTTGTCTACAGCAGTGTTCCGCAAACTTGTGTTCTAGGTACACCTACCCAATCAAGAAATTTCAGAGGAACACCAATGAAAAATAGGGTTGCACTACTATCTTCATTGATCGTCCTAAAAGGTTGAATTCCTTTTAACGATTGTTGCGACTTTCATTTTTCTCTGTGCTCATTTAAATTGGTAAATATGTAGGTAGTTGGCAAATTATAACAGGTGGAAGTCACGAGTTGACGTCGAAAGTTGCCAAAGGGTGAAAACACGTAGAAAGCCGATTCCGACACGCGCCGACCAGCTCAAAGATTGTTGTCTATGGTTTCAATGCATTTAAATGGGCATGCCGGAAAGTGGGTTCCTGCTTTTACTGTGCGTATCCCCATTCAAATGCATAGAAACATTCTGTGGGCCGATCGGCGCGGGTCGGAATCGGCGTTCTACGTGTTTTCACCCTTTGGCAACTTTCGACGTCAACTCGTGACTTCCACCTGTTATAATTTGCCAATTTTTTCTGTCTTCTGTACTCAAAGTGGTTAAAATAATCTAAACCAACATGAAAGTAGACAAAAGATACATATGAAGGTACGCAAAACCTCAAATTAATAATATATTTTCTCGAAATTTTGAGATATTCAGTTATAGAATTGAGCCTACCGTATTGTTTTGAACTCACTGTCCCAAAATGACCACGTATAACGAGTGTTAAAAACCTTTAAATTTATTTATTTATGCTGGAGATATAACCTGGGCTAGAAATATGTATTTATCAATGCCGATTATCCGGCATACTTGTTATACGTTAGGCAAATATTTAACAGTAAGTTAATAAATGAAACGATGTTTCCTAGCAAGAGAGATCGATCTTAGGGTCAAGAGAAGAAGGCTAGGCCAGGATCTAGAAAGATTGAATGAGAATAATGCAATCTTTAAACCACAGGTAAGACGTAAATTATATCTCCTAAATCTGATGAAGGATAGCTCCCGATCTTCCCGAGTGACGAGGTTCATTCTTGAGGAAGCCAATACCTACCAACCAGCATTAATTTCTTCTATGCAGATAGGTTATTTACCACACTCCTTATTCACGACTGGACTGATTTGAATAAAAAAGGTTATTCGAGGATGGTTTAGAATTACAGTTTGTTCTTTTAGCTAGACATTGTTTTTCATAGTAAATTTAATTATGCATGTAATTAAGTGCTTGACAGCAGATGCCCCCTGCTATGTACCTTTGTAAACAGTTGATGAACTGCATGTTTACATCAAACTTGTAGCGTGGATTAAAAACACTACTAAGTAGGTAATACGTGAAGTTATCAGCTATTAACCTGTATGATAAGTGTATACACTGACGTTATTGCCTTTTAGATTTAATATCTGTAAGCATTTTTATTGGCACCAATAATCATATATCAACATTTTTATGGTTTCGAAAGAATGCTTACATACATAGTAGCTGCACTCTTATATGTAACAACATCGCCTATTTGTTGGTCATCATTGGCCTATTGATGATCAATAGCAATAAAATCGTTGAAAGCTTCTTGGTTGGAGATATACAGAACTTACAAGGAGAAAACATTAAGGGGGATCACGTCTTATGGATGGACCTTTCAGGAAAGCTAAAGCGGCAACGCTACAGCTTCTAGAGGGACACAGACCAACGCTAAGAACGCCACAGAGATGAAGAGAGAATGATGAGTTCGGACTAGGGTTCATCGCAATGATGAGTTCGTGCAATAAGCAGGCCTAAAAAGCCAAACAAAAGGGGTGAAGCAATAAGAAGTGTATTTTCTAAAGAAAATTACAAAGAATTTTATTGTTGCAGGGTGGGCGGTGCATTAAGACCTATAATGAGAAACAACAACGTCTCACTACAAGCAAAGAAACTAGTGCATAACGCAATCCTGCTACCATCGATGATGTATGGTTGTGAAACGTGGACATGGACGAAAAAAGAAGAATGTAGTATAAATGCAGTAGAGATGAAATCTCTACGAAGAATATGTGGAAAAACTTTATGGGATATGGAAAGGAATGAAAATATTAGGAAAGAATGTGGTATGGAAGTAAGTGTTGTGACAAAGATGAAAGTTAATAAGTTGAGATGGTTTGGGCATGTGGAAAGAATGGATGCAAACAGAATGACAAAGAAAATTCATAAGGCTGAAAGGAATGGTGTAAGAAAGCGTGGGCGACCGAGAATGACGTGGATCGAACACATCGATTCCGTCCTCAAGGAAGGCCAGGTAAGAAGTAAGAGAAATAGGAGAAGCTGTATGAGAAATGGTATGTCGAAAGAAGCGAAAGAAGTATGCTTGGATAGAAAAGAGTGGAGGTCCGTTCTCACTGCCTACCCCGTACGGGACACGGCGTGATGGGTAAAAAAGAAAAAAAAAATTATTGTTCATCTTGTAAAAATTTATCCCTTTTTCCATTGGTCAGATGAAACCTTTTGCAATCTCGACCGTTATTCTGTTCTACCTTGTGTTGGCAGTATTTGTCTTGTTCTGGATGTACTTACAGCCATCTTCTTCCTTTGCAAATACACACCTACTTACTTAATCTACGTTCGCTTCCTAGGTGGAGCATGCGGTCACACAAAGCCTAGCCAAGCATTCCTCCAGTCTAAGCCGGCATCCAGAAGGTCTTCATAGTACCTACTTATGCTCATCATTCTTTTAGAATACGCAACAATTTTTATGTACCTAACCCATGGTTATGTAATGCAGGAATTGTAAACCAAATTAACGTGTGATGAAAAAAACAACATGTATTTTATGTGAATTGTGTCAGAAAATTACAGTCATTACATAATTTGGAGGTAATCACAAAAGTAAATAAGTAGGTGTTTGCAATGATTATTATAATAGCGTGTTATTTAAAATTAATGTTTTTATTAATGATTTGTTATGAGGATAATATCACTAATTTTATTTATCTTCAAAACATGTATTGGCAAGGGCGTCGCCAGCCCATGGCCTAGGGGGGGGGGGGGGGGGGGTTGAACCCAGTCATAGGCTATTCTCCGTATATACTATATTCTGGAGGATGAGAAATATATGAATTTTAAGTATAGTCAAGAGTATGAAGATTTTTTTTTCGGATTTAACGGCAAAGCATGGTCTTAGAACTTTGGTTGCTTTGCAGTTGCCTACATTTTTTAATCTCTAGGGAGGGGGGGGGGGGGGTTCTCGGATTTTTACCACTAAAAATACAACTTTGCAATATGTCTCGTCTTGAACTTGATTTATCTGCTCTAAGCTTAATTTTGTAGGATGCAGCACAACTTCTGCAGTTGATGGATTGGGGGACCGCAGCGGAGGACAGGAGGAGTTGGAGGCGTGGTCTACAGCAGTGTTCCGCAAACTTGTGTTCAAGGTACACCTAGCCAATCAAGAAATTTCAGAGGAACACCAATGAAAAATAGGGTTGCACTACTATCTTCATTGATCGTCCTCCGAAGGTTGAATTCCTTTTAACGATTGTTGCGACTTGCATTTTTCTCTGTGCTCATTTAAATTGGTAAATATGTAGGTTGTTATATCCGACAAATAAATAAGTTTTACTGCTCATTATTTTCTTTTGAACACAGAATCTGAACAATGAGCCTTTACAAACACTTGGGTCTCAATTTTTCGCAGCACACCAACCGTTGACCACGGTACACCACTGTGCCGCGGAACACTGGTCTACAGGAGGCCAAGGCTCGATTTGAGCTGTAGCGCCATCGAAGAAGAAGAACTTCATTTTGCGAGTGGGTACCATCTTTCTTGGGTCTGTACAGGCCCTTATGGTAATAAAAAAGGGAATTACTGACGTTTTATCATACATGATGTTTTCATAGAATGTTAGACAAACGAAGGATACACAAACAAAATGAATTTAACGTGCATTCTTGGTGGAAAAGTAATTTAAATAAAACAATTAATTTGTTATTTTATTCTACAAAATTATTTAATACACTGACTAGTTTTGCAGGCATAGGTCCTGCATGATCACAGAGGTGACAACAAACATTTTTTTTTTTGAGAAATCCCCATGTTTTACCTGTTGCCCCGTAAAACTTTTTATTTGCCAATCACTCAGATCCAACTGAATTTTGTTTTTATTAATCTCTTTTCTCAAAATGCTTTTCAAAATGACTTAAATACTTTATTGGACCACAATTTTTACACCACTTTTATCCAACAGACATTGATTATAGAACCCATATACATTTGAGATCAAAACCATGTAAATATCATCGATTATAGTTTTGGTGTAAAGTGATACCTTAGAATGTCGTGCTACTCTTACATTTGAGCATAAATGCTAGGTTCAATGTCAGCTCTAGTGAGTAGGTATTGTGGATGATGCTGTTAGTTTATAAAATTAACAGCTACTGAAAAAGTAATGGTAAGTAGGTACCTACCTATTTACATTCGGCGTTATGAATTAAATTGAAATCATTGCGGTGATAATTTATTCCACAAACACAGTCAAACATCCTTCCATTTTATGCAGTTGACTAGGTACGAGTATGTTCACCTGTTAGCCTCCACTGACGGGTGCCATCATTTAGTACATCAGTTAATGCAGGACAAACAATGGTAATACACACTCAGTATATCATCCAGTCACGTATTTAGTCGCTTTCATTTTGCAACTCTTCGCTTTGACAAGATATGATAATTGATTGCTTATATTATTATATTGAGTTAAGTATTTGTCTGGTTAGATATCCAGGGCAGCAGATCATCACGAAGCATAGTTTGATCACTAAAACCAACACCACCTATATAGGTATAGGTTATATAAGAAGGCCTTAGTGCTGCGTCTCATCGTGAGGCCCAGCATTCGCTTGCCTATATCTCTATCTACTTACCTGTACGCTATGATATCTGTCTACACGCCGGCGGCCTGGTGACGCGAGAGGAAAAAATGGCCGCCAGCGCTAAGGCCTTCTTATATAGGTGGTGTTGCTAAAACCCTGACAATCCTCACAAAATACTAAGAATTTCTCTTTTTACAATAATGAGATTATAGGTAGGTCAAACAAAGAAAATTTGTTAATATCAAAAACCATTCTTCCTTTTTAAGAATACTTGCAATCTCCATCTTTGTATTCTTAATAAATAAATAAATCAACACCTTTGTCAGTTTACAAATACAAATTTCTCAGTTTATACGGCGTAGCTTATTGCCTAAGATATTTTTTGTCTAGCTAACCGGTTCCGTCAACCTGAGATTGGCCAACTCTGGATAGGAATTTAAAGTGAAAAATACTTTGAAAATTCTGACCCAACTGGGAAAGAAACCCGCGATCTCTTGATCAAAAGTTTGTACCTGCACCACTAGGGTACCAATGTCTTCGAACTATCAAACATCTAAACTAAGGGTTATTTCGTATACCTATAAGGTTTGAATTAAATAAGATTAACGTCGTACAAAATTAAGACTCAGTGTATACCTACGTAACTTTAGCGAAGAACATAATATTATTATTTAAATACAAGAAAACAAAACTATTTAAATACAAGAAAACAAAACTATTTAAAAACAAGAAAACAAAACCATGGGGTTGCCGGCTAAGAATAGCACCTCTGCTCTTTTTGCTGGTTTTTCGAGCATCCTGTAAGAGGCAGGAAATCGAAAAATCAGATCGGGACCGTGAGGTTGACCACCTCACGTCCTTAAATCTCAACTGGTCAGAAAAGGCACAATGAGCCTCGGATGCCTTCGAGCGCAATTGAGAGCTCTTGATGCCTCCCTATGCTCCCGAGTGGGACTTAGGCCCCCCGCATGCGTTGGTTTGGGGGTGATTCGCGGCGGGCTTGATTTGTCCGGGGCCGGCTTTTTGGTTTGATTGCTTCGATCGAGCTAGGGGGTCGGGTTTCCTGCGGATTGGTCTCCACCGGGCTGGCTTGCGGTGTGCGGGGGGCCTTAAAGGGAGAATGTATGTATGTATGTATAATTAATAGTTACCTACTTTAAATGGGGTACATTTTTTCTCAAATCTTCTAAAGATTGGTTGCCTTTATTATTAGCAGTAAAATGACTGGTTGTTCCACGTTAAACATTGATAAAAAAGTACTGAAAATTTACAAAAAACCAAGAACTTAAGGATGACATAGGTAAAAAGAAGAAACACTTTTCAAGCTTGATCCCATATCGACCGATATTAGACAGAGGAAATTATAGCCAAAAAGATGACGGTAGGTACTTAATGAATATTTACAGGAGAAGTCTTGAAAGAAAGAAAACCATGACCTTCAAAAAGATCACTGGATAACGTCAATTTACACCATGAAAGAGCAAGACAGAATCTTTGAACCTGAGAAAGATATCTATAGGTGAGAATTTATCGACGATTGAGGTGGAATCGTATCATTCATATCCCTTAACTTAGGGAATATTTTATATGGCACACACATTGTTTTATCATGGTTATTGTTATAGATATGTGCCTGTTCCTATCTCAGTTTTACTTCGTACAATATAAAGGTTAGACGCTATATGCGAGGTAGGTGTATATCTATGATGTATATCTGCAATATTATATAGCCACACAATAGTACACTGTCAATAGGTGATCGGAGAAGACAAGTCGATCGCTTTTATTTCAGTTGTCTTTTAGTTAATTTTTAGTTATCGGCCGGCGATGTTTTTGTCTGAAGCGATTGGTTTTTGAGATGTGAATTGTGACGTGATGTGATAAGTGTGTTTTTATCAAATTCTTTTAACTAATAAGGTGTAACTGCTGTTCAAAAATTTAAATATTGTGTGTCAGTTGTTCTAGTACAAAAATAATTTATAAGGAAGTTTTTAATCCTATTTAAAAAGTCTTCATTGTTATTAAACAAGAAATTATACAAGAGTTTCCAAAAGGTTGAGTTTTTCATACATTACGATGCCTAAATATTAGAAGGTTCATTTCACAATTGTCAAATGATTTTTACTTCGAGAGATAATAAAAAATCAAAACAGTTTTGTAATCTTAATCCACATTTCTTTATGCCAGACGAATCAAATCATGTCGTTTTTATTTCGATAAGATTAAGTTAAGCGAACGCTACGGTGGGAAAGACTCATTCATTGATAAGAAATTAGATATATTTTATTTTAGGCACTTTGGTATTTTTTTATCTTCAATAAAATGAGAAGCCGGTAACTCAAAAAAAATAAAACGTTGAAAGTACGATTTTTATCCGGGTTCCGTTAATAACATTTTTTTTTAATTTTATTTATTTTGAGATCATTTACATAGGTATGTAGTTAAAACAGAGACCATTATTCATCAACATGAAAAACTGCCAAACACTTTATATAAGAAAATTAACGATACCAATAATCTATTTGCAATTTCTCAATATTTTAGAGCCTTTTTGAGGTCATAGACATCAAAGACGTAGCCAGAAAATAATTTCGGAGGGAGTTTAGCTTAGATGCGTAGTGGAAGAGTAGAAAATGATGAATGGGTGCACGGTATGTATAGCTGCAGTCTCGTTGGTGGTATCGGGGGAGATCAAACCCCTAATAATTAATAGGTTTAATCAAGATTAACCCCTAGTTACAGCCTTGATATACATGAACATTTTATTCTTATTATTTTATTCTTATTATGAAACTGAATGCAGGGCACATAATTCTATAAGTCGAGTAACCACACATTATTGACCTTATCTCATATCTGCGAATATCAGTGACACTCTGTTATAGGAGAATCATGGCAATTTTAAGTCTGCCAGCATGAGAACGTCCATTTGAGACTGGAATACCCACACAGCAAACATTCCACGTAGGATAAAATAACTTAATCAACTCGACACAGTTTATAAACCATATTTTCTTATAATTGTCCAAGTCCCTGCATTTGTAACGCTGATGTCATAAATTTACTTTTGGAATTGAAAATAAATATATAGGTACCTAACAATTCCAAATATTTCACATTTTGAATCGAAGTTCCGAAGGGTGCATGATGACATGACACGATGTGTATGAAATCGGTCAAGTTTAGTGTTGTTCGGGTTATTGTATACACTGCGCCTAAACTTTTAAAAAAAATACCAGTAGAGATTAAACAAAATAAATCTTGTGCTTCTCTAAATATAAACGTGCCTGCTCTGGTTGGGTGTCATGTATTCAGTTGGAAATTTTGCAGCATATCTTGGGTTTTGTCCCATAAAGTAGATTTGTTTAGTTTAGTTTTGTTTTGTTTTTTTTTCTTTCTTCTTTATACTGTTGATTGATGTTTGTTAGGCCGAAGGGTGTTGTGACTGTGGGGTTATGCTTTGTTTGTGGAGGTATACGTAGTTGAGTTGGTGCATGGTTGCGCTGTGGTTCGTGTTTGTATGTTCCTTTAGATATTATTTTTTATGAACTGTTTTAAGATGTTTGCCCTAGTACAGGTTTGGCCTATTTGGGCAGCATTTCCATTTGTTGTCTGTTATCACTGTTAATATTATGTATGAATAAATATAAAAAAATAGGTAAATGTCCTATCATTTAATTCGGAAAAGTTCTAGACTAGCTAACAGGTTTATTAGGTTTCTGTGCATATAGTAAAAAAATAACGTAATTGAATTTTGATGTCCTTGTTATACGAGTTGGCAGGCAAATAAACAAATATCTTCTATACCTACATACATACGGACAGAGTCGAGAACGAGCTGCAGATCTTTAGTGCCAACTTATCGACATCAGGATTGTGGACGAAAAAAGATAGATAGCAGTCAATAACGCCGGCAGAGCTCAACACTTGAAGCGTTCTACACTAGTCAATCGATCCTATCCAATATGAGACAGGATTTCAACCCCGAGTAGAAATTTCAAGTGCAAAAACAAGTCAAAATTTCTAACCCGACTGGGAATCGAAACCGGGACATCTTGATTGATCCCTATATACTACTAGGATAAAAAAATAAATAAATAAGTTTATTTGCTCTTAATAAAAAAATAATTAGTTTATCTGCTTACACTTAGCTACAGCGCAGTGTTTCAAGACTCTGCGATGAAACAGCACGCCTTGGCCTTCGAGTCAATGCCAGTAAGATGGAGCTCATGGCGAATAATGCCTGCCCCGATAAACAGCTGCCGATTACCATCGATGGTCACCAGGTCTCCCGGGTGGATAAGTTTAAGTACCTGGGAGCAACCATTACCACCACTGGTGACCTCGGGGCTGAGCTCCCGATACGTATCGGCATGGCAAGTGGCGCCTTTAACAACATGACCAAAATATGGAAGGCGTCGGCGTTTAGTATCGAGACAAAATGTAAACTGTTTGATGCGTGTGTGTTGCCCATTCTCCTGTATGGGTGTGAGTCCTGGCACCTGACTTTGGCCCAGGCACAAAAAGTATCTGCATTCGAAACGAAGTGCCTCAGGAGAATTTTGGATATAAGATGGTACCACCGCATCACGAACGACGCTATACGCCGGCGCACCCAGCGTGAGCCCATCACTTCTACTATTATGTCTTGGCTGGGACATGTGTTAAGGATGCCGAATGACAGTTGGCCGAGGAGAGCGCTGTTCTTCCTCCCATCAGGGTCCCGAGGACGAGGAAGACCCTCGCATACTGTGTTCCGCTCCTTCGAAGCAGAGCTGAGGATTCTGGACATGGTGTGTGAGGAGATCATTAACGTTGCGCAAGATCGAGCGCAATGGAGAGCTCTTGTTGCCTCCCTATGCCTCTAAGTGGGGTCTTAAGGGAGTTTGGATTGGTTTTGTGGCTTACTCTTAGAAATTTAAAAGTGGTTGGTAGTCTAGTGGTATCAATCGAAGGCTTTCGTACGCATTGCGTACTGAAGGTTGTGCGTGGATCGAATCCCGGTGCCGACCATTTGGTTAGTGTGAAAGATGTCAAAAATGTATTTGTGTTCACTTGAGTGTGTCCAGATTCGTTAAAAAAAACCTAGGTATTTAGAGTTGAGTTAAAAAAAATCTATTGAGAGAAAAATGATGAATGAAGATGTTGAAGCATTTAAAACAGGGCTAACCTTCAGAAATACGAAAACTGTCATATGGAGACAGTGGGGCTAGTACGAGTTTAATCGAAAGCTGTTTGCACGCTAATAAGCGCTTATTAGCGTGCAAATAGTGTTCGAAAATCAAACGATCGAATCATTCGATCATTTTTGTATGGAATTTTTCGAAACTTTTTCGTTGAACGTTTCGATATTCGATCATCGAAAACTTATACTAGTGGTACTTGGTGACCTAATCTTGTTATATGTTTATTTTAAAACAGTCCTATCGCGAGTGATGTGTTCTGTTTACGTTTGACAGCTAATCGTCGGTCACAATAAATAATAATATTGTCATTCAAATCAGAAATCAGCGAAGGGTTAGCCACAACACATAGTCATTATTTAAAACAAACATGCATTCGCCATAGTGATTGTGTCTTTTATCAAGAGAAGCCAACATAAATATTCCATTGCTCATCGCTATTCTCGTTTGTAAAATACATACCTATTTACCTACTATTGAATGATACAATGACATATTATCAAATGAAGGTTACATGAAAATTGATCGAAAGCACAACTATTCGAAACTAAATTTTTCACGGACTGTGTAAAAATTCCAACAATCTAATTTTTGTCTAATTGAGAGTTATTAATGTGTTTTTTTTTCTTTTTGGGGATGTTTTGCGCTCCGACCTGGGGGCTAGTACGAGTTTCATCGAAAGCTATCTGCACTCTAATAAGCGCTTATAAACGTGCAATTTGTGTTCTAAAATCAAACGATCGAATCGTTCGATCATTTTTGTATGGAAAATTTTCGAAACACTTTCGTTTCGATATTCGATCATCGAAAACTTATACTAGGGCTAGTAGTGGTCTATTGTGCTTCCCCTACTTGCTCATGGTGTTTCCCAATTAGGGCTTCCCCACTAATTCGCTTCAGGAAGTCTAGCATTAGAAGGGGATCCAAGGTGATCCAAGGCGGCGAAGTCCTCCAACTCAATCCTGTGTTTACCAAAACTTCTTGCTCTCGCATAAACTACTGCATCGCAGTCTGTAAGTAGGTGGTGAGGCGTTTCTACACGTTCTTCGCAGAATCTACAGGTTCCATCATCTTCGAGTCTCAGCTTCCTCAGGTGTTCCCCTAAGTCTACAGTGCCCCGTTAAAAAGCCTGTTAGGGCTTTAAGACCTATTTTACTTAGGCTCAAACATATTTTGTTCTTCTGGAGTTAAAACCACCAAGAAGATCATTGGATTGCCTAAGTCCGGGAAGGTTGTTCCACTGTTCTTCTCTTTATTCACTTCACTTCCTTTTTACCTCTTCTTTGAAGAATCTGTTTACTTAGACTGCAAATAGGTTCTGGTCCAACTAAGTATGTTGCTGCACCAAAAAAATAATTAAACTTATGGAAAAAAAAAACATGATAGGTAATATATTTTATGTTTATTTATTTAAAAAAAAGTAGGTATAAAGGACAAATATGTGGTGTGGAATCGATGGAGGATCATGACGTCTGAAAAATTCAAACAATTGTGATTTCTGACAAATGTGTCTTCTTACAACTATGTTTTTCGAAAAATTGTGCTTTCGAATAATTTTTCTGTCACCTTTAATGAGAAATATTTATAAAACTTCTTCTTCTTCTTTATCCATGTCCGCTCTCTAGTTTAGCATATGGACTCCACAAGTCCTCGCCATGCGGTCCTGTCCCCTGCGATTCTAGGAGCCGCACCCATGCCAACACCAACGCCCTGAAGGTCAGCTTCGTAGAGCCTTTTAATTGTTTGGAGGGGCCTACCGCGTCTTCGATTGCCTTCTGGATGGTAGTTGAGACTAAGACGGGTTATGTCCGTTATGCAATAATAAATTTCTTATAGTTGTAATTCTATTTGATACCGATTTCGGCGATCTTGTAATCATATAGGTAGGTTGAATTTACGATATTTTCATTGAAACTTACTAGGTATATTCTTCTCATATTATAGTTTAAATCGTCTTATTTTAATTTATGTTTTAGGTTTGGAGATCAATGATAAGTTTTACACATATCTTATTTTAAGAAATGAAGTTTGATGTGTGTTTTGTTGTTGTTTTCAAGAGCGGATGATATTATCCTCAGATATAGTCTAATCCCATTTCGTTAAAGTACAGATTGTTGCAGATTAAGATTCTGACAGATAATATGTATTTAAGTCACTTAAACTCACTTTGAAAACTAAATCACATTTTGAAAACTGTACATACTTTGTCTTCTTTATCCTTATTCAATGCGTTGATGGTCGTAGGTCTCCTTTAAACTTTCCACATCCCTCTGTCCCCCGCTTTTGTTATCGATTTCCAATTCCAATTCATTGTTGTAGGTTGTAAGAATAGGTGTCATTGACCCATCCTCCATATTATGTTAACAAAATAAGCTGAAAAATGCTGTCGAATTCATCTAACATAATTATTATTGCGAATTAAGTATAATCGTTTAGGATCTCGTAGGTAATAGGTTTGCCTTATTCCTATGGGCTTTGATTTTTATCAACTCTATCTATTCCAATAATTATTATTTATCTGAACTGAATGACTGATCAATACTGTATAAGGGTAATGAAACGTTTTTTGAAGACACACTCAAATTTTTCCAACCATTTGATTAAACTAACATAGGTACTTATACATATAGATACCTACAATTATTTTCAGGATACAGAGGTTAACGAGGCTTAAAAAATAACAGACATTTAGCAATATAATAGTTGTTTAAGATTACATTAATCATTCAATAATTACAGTACAGTCTAGTTATAGCATATCTCATTATGTTATAGTGAAATAAGCAATAATATTATTGTGTCATGAAAAATAACTCACATTGATCGTTATAGGTAGGTACGTATGCATTTTTATCAAGTCATAAAACACGACCAGGTCAGTGGGGCTAGTACGAATTTTATCGAAAGCCAATTGCACGCAAATAAGCGCTTATTAGCGTGCAAATAGTGTTCTTAAATCAAACGATCGAATCATTAGATAATTTTAGTATGAAAATTTTTCGAAACTCTTTCGATGATATTTTCGATATTCGATCATCGAAAACTAAGGCTACAGGTCTTTCAAAGTAATAACGTTGAAATGTCTCAGCATGTGTGGCATTATCTTTTAAAAGAAAATTCGCTATGGATATTGTGAACCTAATGCCATAGCTAATACATCTTCCTATCCACTTCTCTTTTGTGATGATAATAACCTGTGAGACCAAACACACAAATCATGTCTATTTCTTATTTGACAAAACACGAATAAATCAGTTCGTACGTATTTGCCAAGAAATGCTTCCCACAAATAATCTAAACGTTTTATAAGATGATAGTGGAGTCATATAATGCATGACTATGACTATGAGTATATAGGTATAACTTTTTAAGACTATTGACATCCATTATCGGGCATGCCTTCTTCCTCTGTCATTGGTCAATCGCCTCCACAAGGATGCAGTTACTCGTTCAATGCCATCATCCAATCGATTCGCTGCCCATCTTTGTCCAGCTTTTAGCCACAATGAGTGCATGGTCATTCCAAAAATAATAAGGCTTACACCATTAATTTATTATCCCTCTCTCACTCTGGTTCAGATTCTATTAGTTGAGATAAACAGATATTTTATTAGTGATTAATGTCTGCATTGAAATTTTAAAAAAGAAACCCTATGTACCTATAGTGATCGGAGAGCTCTTGTTGCCTCCCTTTGCCCCAAAGTGTGGTAACAGATGGTGAAATGATCGATTGATTTTTATTAATATAAAATATCGTTTTGTAAAACGGACAGTCATATGAACAATCGTAACTGTACCAACAGGTATTAATACCTCCCTACCTAACTAATAATTATATAATTGTGCGTTTGTTTGAATGCATCAGTTATGTTTGTGTCAAACCTAATGATCTACCCGTAATTATACCTTATTTCTGGATTAAACAATCTGAAGTGATTACTGATAATTCCAATGAAAATTGCCGTCAAATTACACTGACATTAGGTCACCATTACATAATAAGACTGTGTACCTTTGTATATATTGGTACCTATATATTTGGTCAATTTTATTCCTCATTGTAAACCTACCAAAATTATTTTTCAATTTTGTCAATAACGCAAGTAACTTAATGCCAATCAATTTCTACCACTAAATTGGTCCCATCCAATTTGAGATGCCAACAGCTAGTAGAAAATTTCATGAAAAATTCTGATCGGACCACGGGGAATTGAACCGGGGACCGCTTGATCAGAATAATGCGCATAAACCTACCACAGGTAACCGAGGTCGGTAAATAATGTCGGTTTAAAAATGTTTACATTATAAATATTGTTTTATTTTATAGTTATTTTGATTTACCTAGATAGTACCAGAAAAAAATATTTGAGCTTAAGTGATTGTTTGCGCCGGACGCTTTCCTTGATATCAAAAAAAAACATTAATTGTCAAAATTGTCCCTTATAGGTACCTACATACATCCCTGCTTCTCAATGTCTCTGAAACTAGTCAGTGGCAATCGGTACCTCGCTGTAGTAACGTAGTGTCGAAACATAATAAAATAATATATTGAAACAAACCCTTCGGATTACGTCGCGTAATGGGTGACTTATTACTATAACACTCGCAAACGAGTAAAAGTTTAAAAAAGTGACTTAAATAGGTATCTATTATAATAATTTATTTTCCTAAAAAATACAATATTAACATTATTAATAATTAAACACTTCGAAAAATCCTGCAATAAGGCATAGCCTGTTTGTGGGTGTAGAATTTTGAAAAACAATATTTTTACAAAATTATTAAGATACCTACCTATAGATCTATGAATGGAAGTAATAAGGTAAAAAAGAAAATAAAAATGAATAAGATACCTAATAAAAACAAAGTAAGTACGTAGTTTAAAAAAAAACACTTGTATATAAAACGCAAAATAAAAAGTCGCAGATAATACAAATACCCTTACCAAATACCAAAAAAAACAGAATTAAGAAAAACCTTTTATCAAGTAGGTACCTAGCTTGCGATGTTCAATTCCCGCAGGCACAGCTTGACGTCTGACGATTCAGTTTTGTTGTTTTCGATAAATAGGTATTTAACCTGGACCACGTGACAACAGGACATATTTATAATGAGCTGGGCAGGGAGCACTCGTCTGAGAGTTAGTCATATCCAATAATTATCAGTTTCCTGAAAATTATTTGTAGTTTTTGGCTGCAGTCCAGTTATTAACAGCTATGAACTATCGCCCTACGTAGACATCTATCTAACTATATTATAATAATAGTCGACATTGTAGTGTCAACAAACCGATTGCGAACACCGTATATAAATAATAATGAAGTTCAGAGGAGACATTCCGTCAAAACGACAATAAACTAAACTAACACTAAAATATTCGTAAATTTTCATTCTATATATCTGCGTGTTTCTAGGACTTGTGCAAATGTTACTAGCGGTGTCTAATAAACTGTTAAACAACGGATTTTTTTAAAAAATATCACATGAAATACCATAATAATAATGTAAAATGATAATATAATAAAATAGTAGCTGTTGCCTGACAAGCATAGACGAGAGGGTTTGAGTTTGTGTTGAAAAGGGAGTTTCAGTGTTTGATTTATTTCAGAGTTATGTGTTATGTCGTCGGTAAAAGCGTACCATTTTTACTTAACCACGTTTAATACTGTGAAAAAATTGACGTTACTTCCCTTAGAAGCAGTTATTGTAGGGTATCTGATCAAGTATCATTTAGGTATTAATTGCCATAGTAACTATCGCCTTACAGACGAATATTCTATGTTTGAAAAATATGTATCTGTACTAGGGTAGGTATTGTCATAGTTTGGAAAAAAAATGTATGAAAAAACCAAGTTGCGGGGAACAAATTAATTATCATTATTTTGATTGTCAAAGATATTTTGAAACACAAACACACATGACACAAAATACCTATTTAGTTATTTCCCGCTCATTTTAAAATCAAGCCGGTTTTTAATACAACGTCGTCTTCTTCTCAACTCTCAACAAATATTTCATCATAATAATGAAACTCATAGCTATTTTGGATAATAAGTATCTTGCATCGAAATAACCAAACTGTGTTAAGTTTTCAATGAAACGTCCTATAAGAATAAGCAACCTTCTGTTAGTGAAATTTTGTGTTCAGTGATAGATAAGTTGAGCAAGTTAAAGCAAAAAAATGAACCGAAGAATGAAATCAGATCTTCGAATCAAAATACCAACTCCAGTAAGCAATAGCAAGAATGCAAGTCAACCTATAGAAACTCCTCAAATTATTGTCCAATCTCCCTCATTCAACTGCTTGCCTTATTTCGATGACGATGTACCAGACAATTACGGTTCGCTCACCCCGGCTGTTGAAAAAACGAACAATAATTCTAAAATGGATGTAGCCAAGATTCGCAATGCAGATAGTAACGGGGGTCTTTTGGGAGATGAAGATCTTGATGCAAGAATCGCTCCTTTGCCGGAATCCGAGCTAGGCAGGAAAACTTCAGGACTTAGGAGGAACTCCATATCTATGCCAGCTGGACTGAATTCGCTGGAGTTGGAAGCGCTTAGACAAAAACACGTCAATCATCCTGCAAATGTAAGTACCTATTGAAATTTAATATTTAATTTTTCCATAGAACTGTAGATACTATCGTGTTTCTCTCTCCATTGCTATAGGTATACAGTCCTACTCTAACTTATCCATGTGCATTGTGTATGTATATGATTTTTTTTGTCTTATTCGAAGATATCATGGCTGTATATATATATAACCAACAGTTGGTTAGTAGCTACTACCAATGAATTAAGAAATCACAACATGAAGTCAGTACAAAATATTAGCGCCTGATATTAAGCAATAAATGTAACAATTAAGTAATAGTGAAGTTGTCAATTATTTTCAGGAATACACATAAACAATATACATTATTTATCAGCTGTATGCACATAAATGTTCATATAATCAATTCATTGAAAATTATACTTAGGTACTTATTTTATGACCATGATTTTTGTGTACTTCTGATGTGAAGTATTATTTCATCACTAGCTTATACCCGTCTTGCTTTACGTTTTTGATTCCGATTGTCAGGCTTGATCGGTAGGTAATTAAACAGGTTCTATTGTTCTAGTCTAGCTTCCCATTGCTTTGTAGACCTCTATAACTGACATAAGCACAGAAAAAGAAGAATGACACTTTTAATGTTTATTACAATTTTGTATGAAGATCCTAAAAAATAGGGTTTTTTAAATAGCTCTAAATATATTAAAGTTAATGCAGCAAATTGTTTTAAAGAACCTTCTCCGGCATTTTGCACGGCTCTGTGCAGATTCATATCTGACGTAGCATTTGTATTTTGAGCGTGATGCTATGACATACGGTAAAAAGCAAATAAAAAAACATTTCTGAATTATTATGTAGATAGAGAAGGAGGGGCTAATGCGAGTTTTATTTAATTTCCCAATTTACCACGCAACTTTCTTAATTTTTTCTTTCATAAGACCTTCTACTGATAAAAGCCAACACGACAAAAAAAGAATTAGTGAAATCGGTTCAGCCGTTTAGGCGTGATGCGATGACATTAGGTAAAAAGCTAATAAAAAAACATTTCTGAATTATTATGTAGATTTACCACGCAACTTTCTTAATTTTTTCTTTCATAAGAACCTTCTACTGATAAAAGCCAACACGACAAAAAAAGAATTAGTGAAATCGGTTCAGCCGTTTAGGCGTGATGCGATGACATACGGTAAAAAGCAACTAAAAAAACATTTCTGAATTATTATGTAGATTTACCACGCAACTTTCTTAATTTTTTCTTTCATAAGAACCTTCTACTGATAAAAGCCAACACGACAAAAAAAGAATTAGTGAAATCGGTTCAGCCGTTTAGGCGTGATGCTCGGACATACCGTAAAGCAACGACAAAAGGCAAATAAAAAAACATTTCTAAAATATTATGTAGAAGATACATAAGAGAGCTCTTAGTGCCTGCGAGAACCCTGACTTTTCTTATTGAGTATCATGATGCAACGCTAATTATCATCATGGGTGTTGATCCTATTTTTTTTTATAAAATATCCTTTTCTCTTCTTGGTCGTTTTCTTCATTCCTGAAGGGCCAACCTAATGCCAATCTCACCAATCTGTTTCCGCGACCCTGATGACGATGCTTCTCCAAACCTCCCGGCACTGCGGCAATTGTATCGCTTCGGGGCACGTTGACCCCAATTCATCCCTGACCTGTGGGGCTAGTACCTACGAGTTTAATCGAACACTATTTGCACTCAAATAAGCGCTCATTAGCGTACAAATCGTGTTCGAAAATCAAACGATCGAACCGATCATTTTTGTATGGAAATTTTTCGAAACTCTTTCGATGATAGTTTCGATATTCGATCATCGAAAAATTATACTTGTAGTACTGGTCCATGGACATGGATGGCTGGAGCCATTACATTGGAGCTCTCCGTCGTCCTTTCCTCCCCTTGCCTTCCATTATTATAGTTTTTCAATACTATTGAAGTCCCACCTAGCGATGTGCCCAAAGAACCGCGCGGAGAACCCGTCCGACACAAAGGGCCGAGAGTTTCAACCACCAATTTCATCCAATATTGATGAATTGATCCTCCTTGCAGTCCAAGATTTTCGAAGCATTCGCTTCCAACACCAAATCTCGAACACCTACGCACAACGGCGGATCCAGGGGGGGGGTCACGGGGGTCATGACCCCCCCCCTAGGCTATGTAATCTGATGTAGGGCAGTGATATTTATTAATAAAATCTTTATTTTGCTAGCATAATTATAATTTCCGTGGGTCATGACCCCCCCCCCCTGGAGTGTAGTTTCCAGATACCAAATTTTGAAAATGACCTTTTTTTTTTTAGGAAAAGTGTAGTTTCCAGATACCAAATTTTTAAGATGACCTTTTTTTTACTTTGTGACCCCCCCCTGGTGCCAAGGCTGGATCCGCCCTTGCCTACGCATTGCTTGACTCTGGTCTTCAGTGTCAAAGTCTCCACCCCAGAGAGGCATATGGGGAAGACAAGCGCCCTCACAAGACGGACCTTTGTTGCCACTGAAATTTATCAATTTTTTTTTTCATTTATAATGGCATTCACCCGCGGTATAACGAGAGCGTCTCCAAATTGATTATTTAATTAATTAACTCTATTAATATATTAGTGTGAGTAGGTATATTACCTTACAATATACTAAATTAAGGGAGGATGTAGTTGACAGTCAGATAATTGAGATCACAATCATTATCTTCTACAAGAGTAAGAAGAAGATTATTTAACTATTTAACCTTTATTGTTCCCGCCATTTTTTTCCCATAGATCTATGACACTTACCTTATTGTTATGGTGCTAGATTAGGTAGTGATAGGTATAACAAATTGTTCATAGGTAGGTACCCAAATGTGCTATACACATGCGTACATACGTATTCTTAGGTAACCGCGTTGGACAGGATGGAGACCACATTGCACTTAATGGAGTCAAGGTCTGTCTGGAGATTATGTATTTAAGTGTTGACAAAGTATCTATGTAGGTAGCTATAATCTACATAATAATTCAGAAATGTTTGTTTGACTTTTACCGTATATATATATACTAGCTTATACCCGTCTTGCTTTACGTTTTTGATTCCGATTGTCAGGCTTGATCGGTAGGTAATTAAACAGGTTCTAGTCTAGCTTCCCATTGCTTTGTAGACCTCTATAACTGACATAAGCACAGAAAAAGAAGAATGACACTTTTAATCTTTATTAAAAATTTGTATGGAGATCCTAAAAAATTGGGTTTATTAATTAGCTCTAAATATATTAAAGTTAATGCAGCAAATTGTATTAAAGAACCTTCTCCGGCATTTTGCACGGCTCTGTGCGGATTCATATCTGACGTAGCATATGTAATTTGAGCGTGATGCTATGACATACGGTAAAAAGCAAAATAAAAAAAACATTTCTGAATTATTATGTAGATAGAGAAGGAGGGGTAAATGCGAGTTTTATTTAATTTCCCAATTTACCACGCAATTTTCTTAATTTTTTCTATTATAAGAACCTTCTACTGATAAAAGCCAACACGACAAAAAAAGAATTAGTGAAATCGGTTCAGCCGTTTAGGCGTGATGCGATGACATTAGGTAAAAAGCTAATAAAAAAACATTTCTGAATTATTATGTAGATTTACCACGCAACTTTCTTAATTTTTTCTTTCAGAAGAACCTTCTACTGATAAAAGCCAACACGACAAAAAAAGAATTAGTGAAATCGGTTCAGCCGTTTAGGCGTGATGCGATGACATTAGGTAAAAAGCTAATAAAAAAACATTTCTGAATTATTATGTAGATTTACCACGCAACTTTCTTAATTTTTTCTTTCATAAGAACCTTCTACTGATAAAAGCCAACACGACAAAAAAAGAATTAGTGAAATCGGTTCGGCCGTTTAGGCGTGATGCTCGGACATAACGGTAAAGCAACGACAAAAGGCAAATAAAAAAACAAACATTTCTGAATTATTATATATATATGAGCATCACGCTCAAAATACAAATGCTACGTCAGATATGAATCTGCGCAGAGCCGTGCAAACTGCTTGAGAAGGTTCTTAAATACAATTTGCTGCATTAACTTTAATATATTTAGAGCTATTTAAAAAACTCTATTTTTTTAGGATCTTCATACAAATTTCTCAAAAAGACAGTAAGCCATCTTCTGGAAACAAAATTACTCATGTAAACGTTGAATGGAATCTTGGTATTAGAGTATGAAAATGTAATAAAATAATTGTAGATTGATTTGTTATACATATAAATGTTATTCAAATCTTATTATTCTCAATAAATAAAGATTTAATGAAAAAATTTGCAAAATGATTCCTACATTTTGAAGATTGACAGCTGCTAATCACCCTCTATGGGTGGAATGCCTAATTAATTATAACACATTAGAGGGTGTAGGGAATGTAGCTAAGATTCAAACCACAGAGCTCTCTATGAAAACTTGCAAATTATGTCGGTAGGTTCGTATAATATTGTGAGGTCGGTAAAACAAAAATTGTAAAAGCGTCATTCTTCTTTTTATGTGCTTATGTCAGCTATAGAGGTCTGTTAAGCAATGGGAAGCTGGACTAGAACCTGTTTAATTACCTACCGATCAAACCTGACAATCGGAATCAAAAACGTAAAGCATGACGGGTATAAGCTAGTATTTATTATTTCGTTTTGTTTTATTTCATATTGCCTAAGTATTTTATTAATCTTCTGTATAATTTTGATAAATACCTAACTGAAATATAAGTTACTATGTTTCGCGACTCCCAATATTGTTTACTTTACAAGAGCATCCTTCAATGGCAACTGGCAGGTTTGGTCGGTGTAAGTATATAGATACATATTCTGTTTTTTCTTCATGGATACTTAAAATAATAATATGACCTACATTTCTACATCTACGTACTTACGTATGTTTGTTAATACGAATGCTTAGTTCACAAGCAAAAAAAGTAGCTTACTGTGCATGAACATACAAGCTAAAGCTTGTGTCGTTCATTCACAGTAAGCTACTTTTTTGCTTTGAGTGAGCGCAGATTTATTAAAAAAAGTTATTAGGTTCCTATATATTTCCATGTTTGTAGATTTTTTTAGACTGCAATGCCATACCGTTAAAATAACATATTTTGTCAACTTTGATTACAATTGTGCGAAGGTAATAGCACTATAATTGCCGTAAAGAATCGATCAATTCAGGCAGCGCAATGAGACTTAGCAATGTATTATACACGTATATTGATTAATTGAATGATAAATTTTTCTATCGAAAAGAAAATTAATAACCGTATTTTTTCAATCATTTTTTATAATAATAAGGGGATAATTTTATTATCTTTGTATTCTTTCTCTCTTCCCTTTATGTATTTTCACTCATATTTTTATTTTTTCATATTTCTTTTATTTACAAGTTTTTATTTAACTGTTATTTCAACACCTTTCCTATTTAAATGTCACACATCTTTATGACGAAATGCTTAGTTATAAGTAATGTACCTACCTACATAATTTTTTTTTAAATGAATCTATGGTCACTCAAAGTGAACACAAATACACTCTTTGACTCTTTCACAGTAAGCCACTTAAAGCTTGTGTCGTGAAAGAGGAAGATGGTCGGCACCTGGGATCGAACTCACGACCTCCGAACGAAACAGTTCGAAAGCCGGCGTCGTAGCCGCTAGACTACCAACCACTTCGTATTATTTATATTATTTATATCATTGTAATTTGTTTGTGTGGTCAATCATTGTTAGGTGTTATGTGTTTTGTTTGCCAAATATGAGAAATTGGCTTTAAAATGGTAAAATCGTGCATCATCTGTAAAATTAAAAGTGTTATGCAGCACTCTGAATCAAGAATTTAATTTTATGATCACTCTCATTGCACTTAGAGAGTGAATAATTGCTGTAATGCAATGTCTTACAATCAACTCAATTAGGCAGCACGTGGGTTGAATCGAGACCAACGTGATTGCTGTCTCTCTCATTTGTATTGACGATGCCGATGCGAAAGAGACAACAGTCACTTAGGTCTCGGTTGAATGCGCTTCTTATATCTATTTGTTTGCTCATCCAATTTTTATGTGGGTTTTTCGATCCCGCGAGTAATAGTAAAGTATGTATTTAGCACAATACTTTACTATCAGCCATCAGGTGTTACTCGATCGTAAGGAATATCAAAGTAAACGATAATCGATGAGTAACATGCATACCAACATCATAATGCTTAAAAACATTTTTTTAAGCATTATGATGTTGGTATGCTGCCAATTCATCAGCCAAAATTATGCTAAAATGATTTTTTTTAATGACTAAAATATTGCTATTAGGTACCTACTTTGCTATCGCTAACGCTTTGCTATTACTAACGATCGAGAAACCCACCCCTACTCATCATCATCATCATGGTTTTTTTTCTTTTATTGTTTCTTCAACTTTTTGGTGTTTTATTTTCATTTTATATTAAGAAGTATCAATTATTGTTCATTCTTAAATCTAAATTATTGTTTCTATATAATATAACGTAGTGTTAAAAAATTTTTGTAATAAAATTGTTTTAATAAAAAAAAAAGAATTAAAATGGGAATGAATCCATGTTTTAATTGTCAAGGGTCACGCGTGAACGTCTTTTCAAAGCTGTTTCAGTTAGAAGAGCACAGTCCAATCGAAGACAGCGTAGTAACTTCACAAAACTGTCTTTCGACAGGTTTTTTTGATACGTAGAAAAGTGAAAAGACACTTGAGTATGTTTGATTAAAGATTGGCAGATTTTCACAACAATAATTATTTAAGCCTACTATGTATTTAAGAGTTTGGTAGCCTGGCGGCTACGAAGCCGGCTTTCATACTGGAGGTCGTGGGTTCGATTCCAGGTGCCACCATCTTCTTTTTTCACGACACAAGCATTTAGTATGTAGCTTTCTGTAAAAGAGTCAAAGAGTGTATTTGTGTTCACTTTGAGTGAGGATAGATTCTTTACAAAAAAAAAATGTTAGCGTAAATTAGAATAATAATAGTTTAATCAAATATTAAAAAAAAAAACAGGAAACACTCTTCGCAACAGAAAAATACAATGAATATTAATTATTCTGCTAATATAATAATTAAGTTTGGACAGTTTTGTAAAAACGGCATTTTTATTTTCACGTATGACGCATTGCGTAGATACGTATGAAACGTTACTTTTTGTCTTGTATCTAATTAAGTTATCAACTCTTTTTAAACAATAATACTGGTATGTAGTAGGTATGTATGTAAGGACTGTCTAATGAGAGGATACTGTACCTGGTACCTATACATACTTACTACAACTGACCGCTGTGTTATACATATACAGTGAAAAATTGTTAATAATGGATGTGGTGACCACGACTGCGAGCTGACCTTTCAAACGGGCAATAATAGAAACACCTCATAGGGATATCTGTGACGCGAAATAGCTGACATAATTTTGGATATTTTAGTTTTTATAAACAGCTTACACTTATCCAAGCAAACTCATCAATATTGTTATCGTCAATTACAACACCTCAAGAATCAATAGGTGTAATTAACTACAATATTGAATTGGTTCGTAACCTAAAAGGTCATTTGCCAACTTTCGATGTGGGGGTCATACGTTCGATTACTGTTGCAGACCATTATTCCTCTTTCACAAAACAAGCTTTCCTTTCTGTAAAAGATGACAAAAGTTTATTTGTGTTCACTTTGGGTGATAAAAATGAAACGAGTCTTAAGGGCAGTTAAATTTTTTTTGAAAGAATGGGAGAAAGCAAAAGCTCCAACTCTTATTATCAAAGTTTTGAAGGGATACAGAGTACCTTTCATTCAAAAACCCCCATTAGTCTTCCCTCTATCACAAAATTTATAGTCCTATCACTTAAAAAAGTTCTATCACAAAATTTATAGTCCTTTAACTTAAAGTTCTATCACAAAATTTATAGTCCTATCACTTAAAGTTCTATCACAAAATTTATAGTTCTATCACCTGGTGAGTGGTGAGCCCTGATTCAATAAAAAAATTGATCTGCAAAAGACGGCCACTATTTAAAGCGGCCCGTGTAGGTATGATTTTTAGGCATTACTGCTGTGAGCACAATATTCGAAGTATTTCCGAAATACCATTTAAGTATACCTTTATGAATACTTACAAAAGAAAATTAAGTAATCTATTCCTAGGAGACTGACGAATTCATATAAGTAGACCTTACTAGTAGGAAAGGCAGAAATGTTAAAAGTAAAAGTTTTAGCCCAAAACCTTCCACTTGTAGTAATACCTTCTCAATCTATTGATCCATGTAGGCTTTCCAGCGTGTTATTCATACGCACTATCAAAAAATTTTAAAGAACACAAATCTCGTGAAACTTCTACTATATACGAATATTCTATTACCAGCTTATTAGAGAGAATAATATGCAATTGATTAAATTTAAAATGATTAAATAGTTATTTTGAAGTAGGTGTGACCAAAATTGTTTAGATTCTAGACAACTATTAATAACCACTTTCCCAAATCGTTTTTTAAATATGGTTACAACAACTTGGGTTATATAAAATAATCGTCAATAAAAAAGACGAGAGGAACTAGACAATGATCTTACTTACAGAGGTTTGTTTCAGACGAGATGCACATCTAAGAAGAAAAATAAGTAATTTCGGTGTATTGAGCTAAGGATATTTTAGTGTTTGAGTTATGTGAGGTGAAAATATGTGTCAAAGTGTCCTATTATTTGAGCAGGAAGTGGGTTATATAACTGCGCGTAGGTACCTATTAGTGTATTGAGCGCGCATTGTCAAGATCATGAATCCTCAATACATCAAGTATTCTTCTCCTTTGTGGTATCAGCCAGATTCAGACGAGAGTGATGGCAGTGTCAGTATAAACAGTTTCTTAGATTTGCAGGTATAGTTTCACATTCAATTTATTTCGTTTGGCATTGATGTGTGAATATTAAAAAGTTGACATCGAAATTTGGGGTTTACCAGCTGTAAAAGTATTACTAATCACTAATCAGGACCTAAGTCCACGTAGCCCTGTCTTATTTTCGTCACTTTACTGATCCGACGCTTAATATACCATCGATAGAAATGCACAGGTATCGCAGATTAAAATTTAATGTACCTATTTTAAACTAGCTGAAACCCGGCGTGTGCCGCTAAGCTAAAAAAGTATTATGTGATAACCAAAAATAATAATAACATACCAGCGTCTGTATTATAAAAGTAAAAATAAAATAAATATGATGCGCAAATTGCACAAACTAATTACGTACAAGTAATGCCACCCTGTGATGAGGTTGTGTACAATTAATAAACGGGGCGCGGCGTGTGGTAGGTAATATCTAAAAAGAGGTTTTTCTTTTCTCTCGCGTTTACTTTTCTTTTTCATTGTTTTATTACTCTAAAACAATCCTCGCCTTTCTAACAAAACCAGTTTGGGGTTTATCAGTTGCATAGTCCATAACTGACACACATTCCAAAAATGTTTTTTGTCTTTTACATGATTTTTGTGATGATTGTTTACATACATACACGAATAAATCCTTAACGTCACAACTCTAGTGAGACTTACCTGCCTCCTAGAAACGTCACCAAACCTCTATATCGCCGGTTACCAACTTCCAGTTTCTTTGCCTCAGCCCTGCAGTTTGCAAAGACGTCATCTAACAGTGTAGCGAATTTCGCATTCCAACAATAGGCAGCTCCAGGTTATCCTCGGAACAGATTTCGTAGCCAATGACTACGCTGAAAATCCAGCTCGGTGTTATATCAATTTCGCCCTACTTCGCCATCTTTAATACCTATGTCCATATTATATTCAACGAAGGATCACTCTTTCAAATTGGGTGTTATCCTATAGCGGTTATATACGACGCCGATTTTCGTACTGTTTCGTACCTACTGGAGACTGGAGGTCGTGGGTTCGATCTCAGGTGCCGACCATCTTCTTCTTTCACCACTTAAACTTAAAGTACCTAGCTTACTGTGAAAAAGTCAAAGAGTGTATTTGTGTTCACTTTAAGTGAGCACAGATTCATTTTTCTAAAAAAGGCGTCCAGTCCATTCTCGTTCTGTAACGTCTTATAGAGCGCGGCATTTGTCTTTCTGCTACGAGACCAAGTAGCAGCAGTTGGTCTGCGAAAGTTCACAATCTCTAAACTTTAAACAGGCATGCCAGTGTGGTGTCTTCACTGATTCGTGTTCTGTTCCACTAAGTGATTACATACCGACATTCAATGAAGTATCAAGGAAGGGATGGTCCAGAATCTGGCAAGACTCCTCAACTGGATCATATTACAAGGTAGTTCAGACGTTGATACCAGTTTTTTCTTGGTACAAGAGACTATCAAACTTTCGAAAACCAGGGTTTCGCTTATTGCTAGGATGAGAATGGGGCATTGCTTGAATGCATCTCACCAGGCTAGAATCGGCATAGTATCTTCGCCTTTGTGTACATGTGGACAGGCGGATGAGACGCTTGAACACATGGTTTTTGAATGCGCACAGTTTTCAAGAACAGAATTGCTTGAACGCATAAAGAGGGAATGCTCCACATTCCCCATAAACTTCCTGCCTCCTGGCAACGCAGTCGACAAAAGTTTATAACAACTTAGTTGGGTTCCTCAAGACCCGTAATAGATGAAACCTTTAATTTTTAATTTTTTATAGATTTTGATTACGCCGCACCAAACCCAAATCACTCGACGACGAGTGCAAAGGGGTAAAAAAAATCTCTAAAATTTTATTATTTCTCTTTTGACATGATTATTTTATTTTATGCCAACGAAATAGCAGTGGACCCTTATTCGTTTATTAAAAATCATTTTTTTCCTGTAGTGTGCATAGAGAAACTAATTAAATCATGTAGGTACCTACATATTTTTTAACATAAAACATAGCAGTAAAATACAGTAAATAGCTAGGTACGATGTGTTGTCTTCGTCACCATCACGTGCTCTTTGGTACAAACCGGTGGCAATAAGAGCCGGGAGGGGGCCCTCAAACATTATCAACTCACGTGATGTAAACAAGCAGGCCTGTATGGAGGTGCCACGTTATTTCGTCATCTTATTGCTGCCAGCCCAACATTTATATGTAAAATCAGTATCTCATTGGTAACCACAACACAATCAGTAGGTACCACTGCTGATGCTAATAATGCATTTGTGGGCTGTTTTGTGTTTTATTTTTCCTTATAATTTCCCAATACATGCAGTGTTTTGTCTGTATATGCTAACTACCTTGTAATCCTTGATTTATTTTACACAAATCACGGTCTAAAATTTTGGTAACTACATTAGAAATTTATTTGTAGACGTCATGCTGAAACTAACTGACAGTGAATATCTGAAAATAAAAACAAAATCATAAGCATGAATGTACGTAAATGTGGAGGGATCCGGTGCGGTTATTGACAAAGAAATGTAATGTACTGCTACATTCACACGCTTGCCATGGCTTGACAAGCCACCACAAACGCTTGGACTCCATTTATACGTTGGCGTGCGCGTCGGTATTTTAATACATTTGTCGTAAATTCATTTGATGTGTGTCGAAAACCGACACTCGTTGCAAGCGTTGGCAAGCTCACACAAGCCAAGACAAACACCGCATTTACGCGTTAGTGTTTGTGATGGTTTGTCAAGCCGTGGCAAGCGTGTAAATGCAGCATTATGAATCTAATCTACAGTGATTATGGAGCGCTGGTGAAGAAGGGTACAATCAGTTATTGACCTTATCTTCTTATATACTTGTGACTAATAAAAAATGTCCTTCTAAGAATTTTTTTAGAAATGTTTATACAATAAGACCTGGGGGCTTAATCTTCATTTCAATCACAATACCGATCCAATTTCAACCTTAATTACGATGTCATTATCACACTAAAGCATCGTACTCACTTGCGCCGCGAACGTGTGACATTGCGTCAGTTTAATAGAAAGGTTAAGTGTATATGTGATTCGAAAAAGCGAACGTAAGCGGAACACAATGCATCCTTTTGATAAAATCGATATAACGATACACGTTCGCGGCGCAAGTGGGTACCGAGCTTTAGATTTTGGTTATTATGCAAAATAGTTTCACGTAGATCCATTTTAAATCGGTATTGGTTAACGAAAAAATTGAACAAATATGGATTTATACAAGTATTTTAAAAAATACTTAAAGGATGGGCGGTCGACATTGAGTTTCAAGAGTTACCCCCCTAGTAGGACCATTCTTGAAATTAAGATTGAACTCCTATGCCTGACAAGGGATTTGCTATTTTTAAACCAAAGATGTATGAGAAAAGAAGACAGCAAATTAAATGTACGAATAAGAAAGAAGACAAGGTGTAATCGATGAAGTCCAAAAATAACATCCCTCTAAAGTGAAAACGATGACTGATGGAGCAAACAAACCATGAAATCATTATGGGTTAAGTCCTCCTATAGCCCAGAAGTCATAAAACTAAAGAAAAATTGGGTTTATGAAATAAATATAATAAGTGCAAGAGTTCAGATAGACATAGTCGCAAAGCGAACTATGAAGTGGCCATTAAGAACAGAGGAAAAACCCAAGGTAAACAAGGTGGTTCAGTGTTACATAGAAAATCACAGAAAAAAGCGGAGGATATGTTTTACAAATAATACTCTGGATGAGGGAAGGCTTAGATTCGATGGTTCAGAAAAAATAAAAAGATACACTGTTTTTTTTCCAGATAGTCTCACGGCGTCACATATAATTGAACTGTTTCTCTACTAACTAAACTGTCAGGTTTAAAATAATAATAAGTTTTTGATTACTAAAAATGATTGTTTATGCAAACCACAATGATTAAAGACGTCTGACTCTGGTGTTTTGATCTCTTTTACTACGAGAAAACACTTGGAAACCGGTTCCTAATATTGTGCTACTCTCCGGGGAATACCAGATCAGCTGATTTGCCGCTTCAATTCTCGGAACTTCACCTGCGCACCGAGTACCAACTGCGAATAAATGGGATTACTTTAATTGTTGCATTATTTTAAAGCAGATTGATGCAAATATATTTATTTTTAAGTGAAAGCTATTTATTTACTTTACTGATTCATTAGCATACTTTATTGACAAATATCGGCGTAGCAGCTTACAAAAATCAAAAGACTGATCAGATTGACTGACTTACCATAAATCGATTCTCTCTCTATGGTTCATTTGAGACATAAGGATACAAAAGGAACTCTCCAGTGTGTTCGATCTTGCGCATTTTCTATAACTTCTTTCTACAGCGTTTCCGAATCTCTTAACAGTAGCTATTTGATAATCTTTTTCATTTTATGGCCTGTAAAAATGGAAAACACTTACATATGGTTTTGTAGCCTAATTAGAAGGACTTTTGATTTCGATTTGACATTATGTTTCCTATCGTACAATGTTTGCTCGGATTTTTTTTTTGAGTTGAATCCAATTTTAAAAATGGAAAACACTTACATATGGTTTTGTAGCCTAATTAGAAGGACTTTTGATTTCGATTTGACATTATGTTTCCTATCGTACAATGTTTGCTCGGATTTTTTTTTTGAGTTGAACCCAATTTTCAACTGGTTATTTGTAACATTTCTTCGTTAACAAGGCTTTCAGTAAATCGAAACGTCTTGTTCTCGTCTAAATTCTTGGTCCCTGCGCTTTAAAATTATTTACTTTGTGTTCTTTATGCTGGTATTACTTACTTTCCCTATCCGGTTTGATGTTTCGGATGTAGTAGTATTTATAAAATTTATAAGTTGTTGAACATGCATTTTTCTTGGTGGAATTAATTTAAATAATCAAATTTAAATAAAAAAAACTTTTTAACTATTCCACAATTTTATTACACCTGACATGTTTCGAAGGGGCACGCCCTTTCAAATAAGCTGTGACCATGAAGGGCGTGCCCCTTCGAAACATGTCAGGTGTAATAAAATTGTGGAATAGTTAAAAAGTTTTTTATTTAAATTTGATTATGTAGTATTTATGTTGGTATTGAGAAGGTCTTTTCCGAATAATTAGTCGGGAGGTCTTTCGATGTTCATTCGCAGATTTGTGGTAGTTAATTTCACACATTAGGTTTTATATCTTATTTATGTTTATTCAGTTTATTGTCATATGTACCTACTTGGCTTTATTTTTATTATAGTTTCTTTTGTTTTTCTTTCACTTTCATGTTTTGCGCTGCTTACGGGAGGGAACTCAAGAAAGTCTAGAACTTTCCCACAATTCTTAACTATATGTAACAACTAATGACTCTGACAATTCATTACTAATGTTCGATTTTTAAATGGAACAAACCACTACGGGCTTACGACCGTCTTCTACTGTTATTTCGAAGGCTGGCTTAGTGTGATCACTTTACGTTAACAACGTTCGCCATTAGGTGGTAATATTTAAGTCTCCGAAACTCCTTATCATGAGAATTCTCAACATGTCGAAAAATCTCATGTATGCAACAAGTAGATATTAAATAATTTATGAAATATAGAGATAAAAGTTGGAAATTATTGAGAATAACAGAGCAACCAAATTTAAAGACTGCGACTGCTGTCATGTATTTGACAATTCTTAACTAGACTATTCCAACAATTTTAATTTGCTATTCCAATAAATTGTACCTATTTTAATTTGTACGCATACCTTCATCGTCACAGATGGAAAGTTGGTAAAACGCTGTAGGAAGCTGAGTACCTACTTGATTTTGTCTTTTTGACATTTTGCTTATCGGATTCATAAATATTTAGATTTTTAATTACTTATTTGTAATTCATTAGAGAAGTCATTGAATATATTTTCCTTCAATCCATGTAAAATTCCTCTACACGTTTCTCAATGAGGTGGTAAATGTTGTGTGCTATTCCATATAATACGGAGTACCTATCCAGGTTTGCTCCCAAGCTGGTGAATGTGGTCGCCATTAGGTACTTCCATGCACTTATCTTCTGTGCCAGTCATTCTGCTTCTTCCCAGCTCAGTCCGACACTCCATGTCCGCGTTATAGATGGTAAGGCAGGCTCTTCCTCTTCTTCTTGTCCCACTCGAGTAAAATAAGCTGGCTGTACCTACGTTATCGGGGTGCATACAGAGGACGTACCCGAGCCAATCCAATCTGCGATTAAGGGATTTTTGAGGTAAATAAGGATTGTAGTGTTTAATACGAATAGTGAAGGCTTAATAATTATTGCCTCTGATTGTGTAGGTTAAAATATTCTGCATTATATAAAACGTCGTATCTCCACAATATTTAGAGTATCACATTTGGTATTCTGGACAATGGAATGCTCTTAAACTTTGTCTTCATATATATTGGGTCTTCCTTATTGATTCTATCATACTTTTCCCCACATACGAGTGATATGATTTCGTTTTATGTGTTAATGTTTTGATTAGATGAATGATCAGTGTTGAAGGATATTATGTTATAAAATTGTTGGAACGTATTGTGAGTGTATGTATGTATAATCTGGAAATACCTGTTGACATATATTTATGCATATTCTCAAAATACACATCAAAGCAATAATCCTACCTATTATTATCCAAGTTTTCAATGCGTCATGTTCAATGTGTTGTTGTAGAGGATACAATGTAAGTTCTTTGACTTGAGAATCGAACGCATCATTAGTTTTTTGCGAGGATAATCACCACATTTTTTTTGCATTTTAATCCATACATCCTACCTGTAGGAATATAATTCATCTATAATAGCTGTGGTGGTGACCACATAGTTATTATTCTTCGGCGAGTGAACAATCTTCTTATACCACTAACTACTTTACCGACAGATTATAGATTCGTAGAACCACGAGTCGCAATAGATTTTGAAAAACTCAAAAATTACCGAGCAGTTCATTTTGACAGTTGTACCTGAGCGGTTCAGCGCGCATAAGTTTCCGGTCAATTATTTACATTATTATTGTTTTAGCGGTTTATTTGTTTTATTTAATTGGTGTACAAATTATTTCACAGATTAGTTAAAATAACGAGAGTTTATAATATTTTAACAGGTGGTTTTGTTAAAAAAATGTTTACCATGTGATTTTTATTTGTTAAAATACTGTAAAGTTTATATAATAATATCCGTGTAAATAACCTGAAATGGAGACAGTGCATGAGATACAAACAATTGTAAATAACAACAATAACAATATTATTATAAGCTCGGGCAAGAATTTGAGTTCAAGTCCCCATAAAACAGACCATTTGATTATTATAGAGAATGCGAAAAATCTATTTTTGGTATGCAAATATTATTATTTTATATTTAAGTTTTTATACGATCAAGCATAAAAAATATAGAATGACAATTATTGTTATAGAATTTTGTAGTTTCGATTGTGTACATTTTTATATTATTTACGTACATTATTTGAACACGAATTACATACATTTTTACATGTAGAGGCTGTCATGATAGTGCAAGTTTCGAACTCAATCATCTATGTATAGGAAAGTCTTTATTGATGTGTTTCTTTCATACTTATATCCTCCTGACCTCGGTGGTATGAATAGTTGTCTAAGGCGCCAGAGTCATTATTATCAAGGCGTCCTAGTTCGAATCCTGGTCGTGTCAAAAAATTTCTACCTCTTCTCAAGGTTAAATTACTCTCTTAGATTTTTTATATATGAAATGAATCTGTGCTCACTCAAAGAGAACACAGTAATTAAACTCTTTCACAGCAATCTACTAAAAGATTGTTCCGTGAATGAAAAAAATGATCACCACCTGGAATCAAACCCACGACCAGTACGAAATTCGGGTCGTAACCGCTAGGCTTCCAACCACTTTTGACGGTATGTACCTTACTGGAGAAATTCCGCTATACTGACACCTTTGTAGCGAAAAATGTTGATCAATTTATTATTTATTTATGTATTTAAATGCTTGTGTTTGAGTGCGTCGGGACGTTTAACGAACTTTTATTCTGTTCTAAAAAGTTTAAGTTTAGAACTAGTCAAATAGGTGAGATGTAAGGGCACGTTCTCTTAAAATAGGTGAGATGTAAGGGCACGTTCTCTTAAAATAGGTGAGATGTAAGGGCACGTTCTCTTAAAATAGGTGAGATGTAAGGGCACGTTCTCTTAAAATAGGTGAGATGTAAGGGCACGTTCACTTAAAATAGGTGAGATGTAAGGGCACGTTCTCTTAAAATAGGTGAGATGTAAGGGCACGTTCTCTTAAAATAGGTGAGATGTAAGGGCACGTTCTCTTAAAATAGGTGAGATGTAAGGGCACGTTCTCTTAAAATAGGTGAGATGTAAGGGCACGTTCTCTTAAAATAGGTGAGATGTAAGGGCACGTTCTCTTAAAATAGGTGAGATGTAAGGGCACGTTCTCTTAAAATAGACCGCGCTTTTGGCACTTTCACTTTATCGATTTTACTTAATGATTCCGCGATTCCTTAACACACGAAACTGAACATTTTAAAAATATGAAAACAAATCTTAATAATGATTGGAATTTGTTTCATTCACCTAAAAATATTTTTTTAGGAAACGACACTTTAAGTAACTAATTAGGTATGTTTAGTTCGAACTGAACTTTCTCGTCAATACCCTGTTGAAGTCAAGTGTATAATATGCTGTGTTGTATGAAACCAGCTAATATCCTGCAATAGGACGTGTCTATTCATTTGAAATTTTTCAAAAAAAAATTTTTTAATGCCTACTTCGTGCTTTCTGACTAATCTACTAGTAATGCATAGTAAAAAATGTGTTCATTCATCGTTCTTGTGTCACTGTATGTCCTAAATAAAAATGCTGTATATTCAAACTATCTTAACTCTGTTATTAACCTTAAATATCTCACAGATTAAACATCAGATGGGTATATTTTGGAATATTTGGATTGTTGCAATAAAAACGTGTCACCCAATACACATTTCATTACTCAGTGTTTCACCTTGAACTAATTTCTATTTGTTTACTCTGTGTTATCAATATTCACAATAACATTCGAATAGTGTACCGTAAAAATACTGTTTGTTCGAACTCATATTTATATACCTACCTACTTAATTTGAAAAAATATTACCTACTTAGGTATATATTCGAAAGTTTAGCTAGGTTATTCAGGAAAAAAAAGGTTTAGAAATAGTCAAATATTTGAAACTGAAAGGCACTTTGCACCAAAATGAATGTAGAATGAATTTAAATTAAATAATTTAGCTGGCTTAAGATACTTTTTGAGTATTTTTTTTTTCTGGAAAGTCTCTCAAATTTTTCTCGATCCATAACTCAAAAATTTTAATATTTATAGAAACGTAAGATGCGGAAAAATGTGAAGATTAATCTAAATAACTGATTGGATATTGTCTCATTTACTTTAAAAAATATATTTCATATTAGTGTTGTAATGCCCCTTAAGATAATAACTAAACTTTTTCGTGAATACCCATGCTTTCTTCAATCTAGATTATCTACATAGATCTAGTTCTAGACTAGAATGTTCCTAGCTCGGATACTGCGGAGATAAGATTTTGTTTTAGTAAAATACACACCTACTTTTATTGCCAGCGTAAGGCTTGATAACAAAGCTTGTTACAAATCGAGATTATTATCAGCTATGTATCTATATAATTATTAATACGTGAAGGAAAAACTTTGTGACTATTTTTACGAAAATTGCGCGGACGGAGGAGAATGAAATTTCGCACACTTATAGTTTATATATATATAGAAGAGTAGCGAATATTATTAAACAATACACTAAATCAAAAAATAAGCACTACTGTAATGTTATATGTATTTGATACTCACACATACTTCGGCAGATTACTTAAAAAAATCATCACCAACTTCATAGAAACAAATGTAAAATGAAAAGCGCCTCATAATGGGCGCAGACAGCTTTTTGAAGGCGGTATATTCAAATGGAAGGTGGAGCTGGAAATGGTGGGATATAAATTGAGAATAGATTAATATTGTTTGTCTATAAAAATATCTAATTAAAAAACAAATTTGACGTACCTATCCATGTCATTGTTTTTGAAAGAAAATTTCGAAAAAGCGCTCGCTCAGTCTTTGACGATGGAACCTTAATAATGTTCAAACTTATAATTTAAATATGTCATCGATCACTATAGTTAGTATTTAAGAGTATTTCACTGTACCCATATTGTACCTAATACCTACCTATATATACTTACTGAAATAAATGATCACATGTTTAAGACAAGTATTATGTAAGTACATACATTAATTTTATTTTTTGTTTATTTATTGACATTTATTTTACACAAATCACTCTTAGATTTGATTTAATTTTGTGTGAAAATATTTGATACGTTATTCCTTTCCTACGTTCAATCAATACAATGTCCGGACGATTTGCGTTAATCGTTCGGTCAGTTTGTATTGGTATATCCCAATATAACTTTATATTATTGTTTTGCATTACCGAAATTGGGGTGTAAGTACCTGTTATAAGGTACTTCAAAATCGAGCAAGCCACATTTTTTATAATGAATCTGTGCTCACTCAAAGTGAACACAAATACACTCTTTGACTCTTTCACAGTAAGCTACTTAAAGCTTGTGTCGTTAAAGATGAAGATGGTTGGCACCTAGGATCGAACCCACGACCTCCGATACGAAACAGTACGAAAGCCGGCGTTGAATCCGCCAGTCTACCAACAACTTCTTCAAGGCAAGTTTTTGATGAACTATTTTAGCCACATCGTTATGTCTGAGCAGATACTCTGAACCACACAGGAGAGGACACCCAAACAAAATAATATGTCTGAGTGTTTCTCCCGTTTGGCCACATGCACAGGTATTTTCATGATGTACTTTTTGTAATTATTAGTCACGATGACCCGGTCTTGTATTGCACAGACAAAACCTTCTGTTTGGCTAAATAGTTCACCAAACCTCAACCATCCAGTCGAATCTTCAAGACTTACATGTGATGAATGTAAAGTTTCAAAGAATCGACCGTGAAGAGACTTGCCTTTCCATATATCAACCCGATCTTGTACCCCAATTATCGGTGGTGAAACAGGATTTGATAAATTTAAGGGTGCGTACTTCAAATCACACGCAATGATATCTTCATAACCTATTTATTCCTTGATGAGTTAAAGTAGGACTGGAGGAGCTTTATTTCTTTATCTATACTAATATATAAAGAGGAAAGATTTGATTTTTTGTTTGTTTGCATTGAATAGGCTCCGAAACTACTGAACTGATTTGAAAAATTCTTTCACTTTTGGGAAGCTACACTATCCCCCGTGAACATATGCTATATTGAATTTTCAAAAAAAAATTTTGTAACCTACGAAAACTCCAATAATGTAAGCCAAGGTGTAAAAAAATTACGTAAAATATTATTTTTATTGCGTGCGCTGGGAAAACTAATTATGATAGAATAAAATAATGTACCTACTACAATTTTATAGAAGACACCATTATTTACAAAAAGTATCGCGACACTCGACAGCATATGTCTAACTATTATAGTTATGCCACAATAAGTGTTCTTTTATTTAAAAAAATTCAATAAAATGTCACCTCTAGAAAAGGCTCTTTATTGGTTTCTTGGTATTACTCCTCATTAAAATAAATTAGTTCATATTCAAGACTGCTTCAAAGTGTTTGTATAACTTTTTGAATTATTCCATTCGAAAGATATCACGAGTTTAAAAATGTGAGTATTGGAAAAAAGCATAGTCTCTATCATCTCAACTTATCCGATGTAGAGTCAGTACGGGAGCGGGGAGGGGAGTCATGTCAAGTTTAGTAGAAATACCGCGCGACTCAGTTAATTCGCTCGCTCAGTAGCCCTATTCTCTGTTTTATCGGAAGGTAGTCACGGTGGTAAAGTGAGTATTACGTGGTATTACACGATACATTTTTTTATGAAAAACGTCTATACGTATCGAATGCGAGAATCGCTTTTGTTTCTAGAAATATCTCTGTGGCGCCGCTATACACGTTTCCCATACAAAATGTATCGTGTAATACTCACTTTACTACTGTGACTACCTTCCCATAAATCAAAGAATAGGGGTACAGATCTCTACAGAACGGTTGTGTGGAATCGGATAATTTTACGTTGAAAATATTTTGAATTCGCTAACTCAACAAAAAAGTTCTTTTCAGAACTAAATATTTTAGGTAGAAAATTTTTTTAACTAGAAGGTAATTAAACTCAACAAAAAAGTTATTTTTAGAACTAAACAAAGGTTCTTTTCAAAGGCAGTTTAATTTTTTTATCATTTTAAAATGCCAAAAAGATCAAGATCTTAACTTTCTAGAAATAGTTCCCAGGCGAGGGTATCAAAAATACGTCGAAATGAAGAATCTTCATCTGAAACTGAAAATCGTTTTGCAAGTCGGAGAGAATACGGGTCGCAATCGCGTTCCAGAGAGTCGAGTATTGAACGTTTGCAGCGGCTTGCCGAACAAAATTTTAGAACCTCTGTGGTACGGGCGCGATAGTCGAGTACAGAGCGTTTGCAGCGACTTGAAGAGGAAAATATTAGAAATCGTGCTCTGAGCGTTCCCAACGCCTACTAGATCAGAGAGAAAGACAACAGACATTAACGAGTAAAGTTCGTAATCGAGTTTTAGCTCACAGTAACAGATCAGCTTTCAGATACGATCCACAAATTGATTATACTCAACAGTCTTCCATCCAAATCGGAGACATGAATAAGATCTGCTCTAAATGGGAAATATTATGAGAAAAACAACCTCGAGCCAAATCCAAGAAAGACCCAGCTGACAGCGTTCCATCTTAAAAAACAGAGAGGCCACAAGAAGAATCAACGTCAAATGGATGGGAGAGAGCATATAGAGCATTGCACCAAACCAATGTATCTGGAAGTTAACTTGGATATGACTCTGTCCTATAGAGAACATTGCACTAAAACAAAGCAAAAAGTATGTGCCTAAATAGTATATTGCGCAAGCTCATGGGTATGCCATGGGAGGCTATGCCATCAGTACGGAGATCGCCGGCACAGGGTCTATGTCTGTCAGCGGCAGAATACGCATGTCCGGTGTGGCAAACATCGGTCCACTCTAAACAAGTAAATGAGATGGCTCGAATAATTATTTCAGGATGCCTAAAACCAACACCAACCGATAAATTATAATATCTGGTATCGGAATTGTACCACCCCAAATTCGACGAAGGACAGCCGCAGATGCACGTCTATGTATGTATCTAATAAATAAACTCTAAAACTACTCGACCGATTTAATTTTTTTAGGTAGGTACCATTAGAATGCTACATTATTCCAGATCAACATAGGCTATAAAATATTTTGAAAAAGTTAGGGATCTGTATGAAAACTAAATTATTTTTTAAGTACCTATATCTACCCGTGCGAAGCCGGGGCGGACCTCTAGTTATTCATATTTAACATACCTCTACCACCTACTTTTCTCGGTAAATATAGTCTCATCAAGGAACATTTTGGGTGATACATCCTGTATTGTGTCAACAAAGTACGCACCCTTAAATCTATGCTGTCCAATTCCGTCTGGTTCCACTTAATAATGCCGAAAGGATATAAACTTTTTGGTAATACCCACGAATTGAAAGCCATAATTTTGTTTCTACCCGACAGAAAACTTTTCAGAACTCTTTTTAATCTTTTCATGAATTCATTTTTAATGTTATTTTTAATTATTTTGTGGTCAAAAAACCAGATTTTGTTGAAAACTAGTTAAATACTAATAAACAATTTTTTATACAAAATAATATCCCTTTCTTATGGCGGAGCTTGATCTTTATTAACTTTTTCTTTTACTTTATCTTTTGGAGGATGTCAAGATCCACACAGGGTTGCAGCGCCACAGATGTATCTATATATGTATGAAGCTGATGGAAATGGAGTATTCTTTCTTCATCGTTGATATCTTCTTGAATTTATAATTTATACAAAAATACGTTTAAAATATGTTTGAATGTTAAAAGGTTATTTCTGAAAGCTTGAAAGAAATTCTATCAAAAATCTGTGTAGGTACCTACCAAAGTTTTGAAACTCAATGGTTGTCAAATAAATAAAATTTGTGTTATGGAATTTTTCACAGGTGGCGTTGTTGTCAGTAACTCTGTTTCATACTAACCATTATATTTTATATTATTTTCTATTAATTTTTCGACATTTTTAATAATTATCCTGTTATCCGGAGCGGAGAAGAATCCAATAAACCAAGCATAATAAAAATCTGTTCAGCCGATCTGAGTTATAAGTGGTCGCACTAACCCTACTTTCTTTTATATTAATAAGATTATGTAAAATGGGAATATTGTTTGTATTTTGGGAAATAAATAAAATAAATTTATTTATTTTCTTTATTCGTTTATTTTACAGATCCCAGAAAACAGAAATGACAGCGATTCCACCTACAGTCCTGAGCAAGATGGCTCGCTGGAGCGACTTAATGAAATCCTGGCGGAGGAAAAATGTGCCAAGTAAGTGAATAAAATAATTAACAGTTAAAATACCTTATGATGCAGTTAGTTTGTCTCATTCAACAACCACTTTTGTCCAATCTAACACCGGAAGCCAAATGTTAATATTTAGAACCTGCAATCTTCAGTTTTTAATAATTTTATTATTTCGAAGCGTTTATCCTATCCCAACCCGTTTGTCGAATAATATACCTACTCGTAGTTCATGCCTCAACTTCATATATCGGAAAGAAGTGATCGATTTTGGTTTGGTTTCTTTGTTGATTGGGAATTTTATTGACGATCCATGCCACGATTAGTTATTATAATTATGTTTTCCTATACACTAACTTGTATGCGTAAACTATTACGTATTAACCTACTATCTGAATATTTTTTACTCCTGAATACGTTATAAGTATTACACAAAGTAAATTCATGTTGCATAATTTCAGGCTTAATCTTTCATTGATCTACGCTCATGGCACATACGTACCTAATAATATATTCATATATTATTTTTATCTACTTAATGTGAAGTGTCCGTGCATGTAAAAAATCTTCTAAATGAGTTAGAGAGAGACTAATATTATTAGCACGATTCGTACTGCATTTTAAAGTATGGAGATAGTCAACATTGAAATAGTCGAAGATAAATAGAGATAAAGAGACATAAAATAATTGTGTCCATTCTCGATTATAATCTTTGATTTTATTATAAGTAAACATCATAAGAGACTTATCTAGACTCTACATACTATACCTATTCATTGTGACTATGAGATATTCCACAAACTCTAGTTTTTGCTTTTATCACCGATTCACTCATTCAATTGTTGTGTTTTGTGTTAGAAAATTTAATTTTTCGTTTGTGTTTGCTTTTATTTACAAGTTGTGCAAGTGAATGAAAAACTTTGATAAATTCGTGAAATGGCTGATGAAGCACTCATTGAAACCAGCGAAAAAGGGTTATTTTTTTAGTTAAACCTTTTATTTTTTTTCCCTCTAGGTACCTTAATTAGTTATTATATACGACTATTCTATACTATTGGCTACTTTTACTGGGATCACAAGGCTATTAAGCTCAGATGAATGGTTAGGTACCTTGCTTTTGGAATTCTCTGGACATGCCCGGACACAATCGTAGCTGTTTTTCCGGCATGCGAATGGAGTTTGTATATAGCCGTATACATATAGAAGAAGACATTCGTAAGCCCGCGGTGGTTCAAATTTGTAAAAATTTACCTCTAATCACACTAATTAATTTATATGATAAGAAACATAATATGCTAATTTTGATGTTTCGTTTTGAAAATTCGTTTTTTTTTGACATTTTCGTGATCTGGTAACGGTTCTGTGCAACTTTCTTTCCTAATGCATAATGTATCTAAATCTACTTTCAGTACCTATGTAAATACTAAATAGGTACTGACAAATCTTACAAAATATTTTTCAGCTTTTAAGTCGAGTTAAGATGTAGGTACCTATATTCTATATTTATATTTGAAGATTGCCTACATAAATTTGCGCATATCAAAGACGGGGAGATAGCATCTACTAGTAGGTAGGTACATATATTTGGTCGGAAAATAATTAAGTTAAAAATTTGAAGTTTCCAACTTTTTTATGTTTCTAGTTACGTGGTGTTTGAACATTGAACATTCTTCTTTTTCTTCATCAGCTTGCCCCCTTCTTCTTCCAATATTCTCTGTCTTGAGCATTTCTAATCCATGCACGGCCCGCAATCTTAATTGATTCTGGCAAGATTGCGGACCAAACATTGAACATATTCTCTAAAAAATATAAGTAAGGATATAAATTTTAACGTGCATCGAATACATGCATGTTCACAAGGAACTGTTTATGGCAAAGCAGGTGATCAAGTTTGTTAAGATATTATCTATTGGCAAAGACGCGTAACATCCTGGATAGCGGTCTTGAAGAGTCTGGCCTCAATATTTTTACGTTTGCGCTACGACGTGTCATCATAATATTATGATTCTGACTCCTTTATACGTAGACGTTCACTGCCATTACTCACTTCCCAGTTTGATTAGTTAGGTACCAATAACCTGCTGTGATAACATTGGTCCCTATGAACCCAATACACTGTCCGGTTAAAATTATTGAAGATGCCGTCAACAGTTTTTGTAATTGACAAAAGTGTCGCTTATCAAGGTAGAAGTATTAAGTTTGTTCCTGAGTATATGAAGTTTCTTGTTATAAAGCCTAGTGGTTCGGTCGCCAATTTTCGTTCCACTCACTGATTATCATGGGATTATCGAATCTCTGAATATTGATATCAAAATCGGGAAAAAATTCAAGATTATTGTTTGGAGTGTGGGCTGTAAGTACCTACAGATGCGAAACGAAGATCACACAGCGTTTGAAATGTGGTGCAACGTGCAACCGACGCATGGCTAAAGTTCGACAAAGTTCTAAGCGGGGTTTGAATTGGAAAGACAAGCCAACTAATCAAAATAATTATTGCAAAACAGTGGTCAACGTCCAACACCCAGGTCTGCTTTTTACCAGTCTCGAAAAATGATCGAGGGCGATAATTGTAGAGGTCGCCCCACAAAAATCTAGGTACGTTGTAGACGCATGCTCTTTATTTGGTACAAAGAATTGAAGAATGCTAACTGAGCCCCAATTCTCTGTTTTATCGGAAGGTAGTCACGGTAGTAAAGTGAGTATTACACGATACATTTTGTATGGGAAATGTGTATTGCGCCGCCACATAAATATTTCTAGAAACAAATGCGATTCTCGCAATCGATACGTATAGACGTTTTTCATACAAAATGTATCGTGTAATACTCACTTTACACCGTGACTACCTTCCGATAAAATGGAGAATAGGGGTACCTACTGATGACAGAGAGGCATGAATACGAAGGTTGGTGCATGCGACAAAACAATCTATAAATAAAGGTAAGTCCCGAAAGAGAAGATGTCTAAAGGCGTTTCGTTAAAGCATTGAATGATTTAATGATTTTTTTCACAACTTCCATTGTCATACAAACCAATTCAATCAATAAATTCTCCCTTTTTGAACCCACAGTGTAAGTAAGTCCTTGTTCTCAACCTCTGAAAATCTTTAGGTACTTAGTCTTTGGTAGGCGGTTATAAGCTGTCGTGTTTGATTATACCTATACGCCTCTAATACTACTGGACATTACCTACTCTCTACAAATCAAATTGACCACTCAGAGACACCGTTGAGACATTTTGTCACCAAGATCACAGGGTTACCAGGGACCCTATTATTCTCGAACGTCAATAGATGGGTTTTCAAATAGATTTTATGACTTTCGTATGAGTTCTTTAAGAAAATCATAAAAATGTTTTAGAAAACCCATCAATCGACATTCGTGAATCCAGGGTCCTAGGGCTATTTTCAAACATTTAAATAAACCTCCCACTGCTCCCAGTTATTTTAATGCCATGCATTGAATTTTTCGACAATAATATTGTAAAATTATACGATCTTTTTAATATGAAATGGTTTTTGTGTCGTATTTTTTGTCCTTTCTTAACAAGATCGAGTGGTTTCCAAGCCGATCGAACAAAACTCTGATTCATAGACATTAGACAATTTCTTTTTTTCGTGTCCCCTTTGAAAGTGTTTATTTTTTGTTAATCGAAATAAACAATATGCCATCTAGCATGTTCAAGAATTAACTACACCTACCCGTTCTGAACACCTCTATAATAAAGGTTTCCTTAATACTGAAAATTTTTAATCTTATTTATTATTAAAAAACAAACATGAAAATTAAATTTAAATGTGTGCATTTTGTATTACCTAATATGTAGGTAGGTACCTAGGTAATCATTTCTTAAATTCTATCCTAATAATTAATTAGGTATTATTTGCCCACTAATCAAAATGAATCTTGAAAGCCAAGATGCACAAAGTAATTCAAATTTCAAATAAAGAAAAGAAAATAAAAATGTTCATCCCTATACTCAATCCTTTTTAACATGATTCAATTTTCACAACATGTGAATGTGTGTTCCATTGACAATCCTGGCCTACACTTTATTTAGTTTACTGATCACTGACCATACGTGTTAGCACATTGATACATCAGATGGTAGGAATATAGTATATAGTTAATCTATCTTGCAAATATTTTTGTATATAAATAGACTTAAAAATTATCTTTTTTTTTTTCAGAATTCCTTTACGAAGCGCAAGGAGGAAATCAGTGATGGCCGGACCTCCACCCCCACAAAGAAGTCCTGACGGAGATAGTTCTCTTTTGGATAGTTCAGATGACGATTCACCTGTAAATTCTATCACTTCAATCAACTCATTAGCTAGCTTATTGAAGGAGAAATTACAGGTACCTATTAGTAAAATAATTATTGATAAAAGTTGTTCAAAACCCTCTAACACTTTCATTCCATACAAAGTGTGGCTAAAAAAGCCATCTCAAATGAAGTAAATGTTATTTTACGACTTTACTTAGGTATATAATAATTAGGTATATACATTTTTCGAACATTGCTGAAAGCATAGACAACAAACTCAATAAACTCATGGTTAGAGGTACGTAATTTTCGCAAATAAAAAATTGTAATATCGCATTTAAAAAATATATAAAAGCGAAATTTCGCATTTATTCGCATAAAACATAAAATGTCTATAATAAAACACCTTTGAGTATTTTAAATATTTAATAAACAGTTAACAATTGTAGAAAACCTTTATAAAATATCAACATGTAATAAAATATACGCTTTCAATTAATACAATTTAGTTCATCGACGACTTCTATACTAACTGATTTTTCATTTTCAATTATTTTCACAAGGATAAAGCGTTCGTTTTGACGAGTTACTTGATCGTTTACCTTTAAAATATAATAATTATCGATATTTCACTGAAATTTACTAAAATTAAAATATCGCATTTATGGAATATATTGACAAATTTCGCATTTATCGCATCTATTTCGTAAATACGAAATTTACGTACCCCTACTCATGGTCAAAGTGTCGCCCTTAGATTTGGAAAGTTTCGCCCTAAAGTTAGAGGAGAATGTGTCGCCCAGAAAATTATGACGTTTATCAAAACAATAATAATTTGCCGCCGTTTTTTGACAGATTGTTATTGCGAGTTTTTACGGATGTTTTGTTTTGTAAAACCCCTGTTAAATCTCTTCACTTGTGCTGTGTGATTTAATTATATGTATTAATTACATTCTGGTGCAAAAAGTGAGTAGGTATTATTTTTAATTACTATTTCAATAATAAAATAATACTCCGGCCAGTATCGTAAACTCTCCCTCTATTGGCCTACCTAACTCGAAATATCTTTCTTCTTTTGTGAGGCCTATAATATCATCAGCCCAATATATTTAACGGTATTCCGCACTCGGTCTTTGAAAGTTTTGCCAGCAAACTACACAGCATCTGCATGTTCCTGACCGTGTCTGTAAGTAACACTTTCGAACCTAACCTGTGGGGTCACCTAAACGTTGGCGATCACTACAACAAATCTCTACAATAGTGTTAGCTAGTTTCGTGGGCACCATGCACAATAAATTCCAATTCTCCCTTTTACACCCCACTCAGGGGCATAGGGAGGCAACAAGAGCTCTCCATTGCGCTCGATCTTGCGCAATGTTTATGACCTCCTCCCACACCATGTCCAAATCCCTCAGCTCTGCTTCGAAGGAGCGGAACACAGTGTGAGAGTGAACACTGATGGGAGGAAGAACAGCGCTCTCCTCGGCCAACTGTCATTCGGCATCCTTAACACATGTCCCAGACAAGTCCATCTCCTCCCCACAATGGTGACGGGCTCACGTTGGGTGCGCCAGTGTATAGCGTCGTTCGTGATGCGGTGGTACCATCTTACGCCCAGAATTCTCCTAAGACAGTTCATTTCCAAAGCTGAGACTTTTTGTGCCTGGGCTTTGGTCAGGTGCCAGGACTCACACCCATATAGTAGAATGGGCAGTAACACGCATCAACGTTTGTACAAAAATAAAAAATTTCTGAATTTACTAATAATTTTTTTTTAAATGAGTCTGTGCTCACTCAAAGTGAACACAAATACACTCTTTGACTCTTTCACAGTAAGCTACTTAAAGCTTGTGTCGTGAAAGAGGAAGATGGTCGGCACCTGGGATCGAACCCACGACCTCCGATACGAAACAGCACGAAATCCGGCGTTGTAACCGCTAGTCTACCAACCAACAAATTTATTTACCCAAAAACTATATTTTCATAATATTCCTAAACTTAAATAAAATAATATAACATGTGTTTGTTTTTCTTATATTTTTAGTCCATACCGTCCAAAATCAAGAAGCGCCCAAGTGATTATAAGATCAAAGCTTTTGTTACATTCCTGTTCCTTTGTATTATATTTTTTGTAAGTTTTGCGTATGTTATGTATCATCAACAAGTGTTGGCTCGAGCATATTTTGAAAAAATCAAATTCAGTAAAGGGAGTCGCTTAATGAGGATATACAATAGTGAAGATGTGGAAATATTAAGGGGACATTTGGGTGAGTGTACTGTTTATTTCACAAATCTAGTTGTAAGATAAAATTGTTACTTAACAGAAGATTAACAACAGTATTAGTGCTAACAGTGATAAACTTGAAAAGTAGTTTTGTATTTTTTTTTCCAGTTTTGTTTATAATATAACTTATACAGTAATACTTGTTGATTACAGGAGAATATATGGGTAAATCTAACGCCTACAGATGCCTGGTTGAAGATTTCACAGACGAAGAGTCATTGTGCTTTGAATGGTTAAGTGGAGTTAGACTTTACTTCACTAAATTTAATCTTCTTGATAAGACCAATTCTGACATTCAGTGCTACTCTATCAAATGGCAAGCTTTGAGAGAAGGTAATCAAATTTTGTTTTTACTACTTAACATCCATACTCCGTAGCATACTCCCTTTGTGACCCCACTAGGGGCATAATGAGGCAACAAGAGCCCTCCACTGCACTCAATCTTGCATGGATTCAATGACCTCCCACATCAAACTCATGTTCAAAGCCTTCAGCTCTACTTCAAAGGAATGAAACACGGTGTGAGAGGGCCTTCCTCGTCTTTAGGAAGAACAGCGCTCTCCTCGGTCAACTGTCATTCGGTATCCTTAACACAAGTTCCAGCCAAGTTCATCTCCTCTATAATGGAAGAAGTGGTGGGTGTGCACTGGCTATAGCGTGGTATACTGGGTATAGTGTATAGCGTGGTTCATGATGCGGCGGTACCATCTAATACCCATAAGGCACTTTTTTGAAGATGCTTTTTGTTCCTGGGATTTGGTCAGATGCCAGGACCCACAACCATATTTTTTTTTTTTACGATATGATGTCATAAGATACTTATCTACATACACTTTTATATAAACTTAATGTTACTTAAACATATAAATATCGTATACCTCTCCAATAAAGAAATACTTGTGTTTGGAGAGGGAGTACTGATGTGGTGTGCATGCTCTTTTATTTACATTCAGACATCTTACTATTTTTCACTATCTGTAGTGTTATTCTTTTTTATTCTAGTGTATTTATTTCTGTAAAGATTGTCTTCATACAATATTTTTAACAATATTAGCGCATGCTATCAACTTTTTAGACCACATGGTGGACGCGATTCTTATGAATACACGTTTAACATCTGTTGCACTCATACAAATGTGATGTTTGCAACAGATATTGAACGTGTATTCAAAAGATTGTCTTTATGATTTCTCTTATAAATGCTAAGTATGTGTAATGCCGCTGTGCAATATCTTTGTGGCATTGTGGTATTTGTAAACTTCACCGATCTTTGTGTTCTTCTCATCAGGGATACTTCAGATGATGTTCTGTGTTCTTTAAATGTTTGGAGGAGAGCAAATTTTTTGTATAATTTCTCTATTGGGAGAACGCTTATTTCTTTGTATAGGATATGTGTGGTTTTCGGAGGATGATTTTTAATATGATTCTCTGTATAACTTGTAGTGGTTTGATGTTGGTGGGGTAAACGCCACCCCAGCCAGTGATGCCATATTGTATGATGGATTGGGCCAATGCATAATATACTATTTTCAGTCTGTGAAGGTTTAGAAAGTTTCTTAGTTCGATGAATATTTTAAGACTATTTTGAGAGAATATACTTACATAAATTTTTTCATAAAACTGAAGAAAAATGTATAAATAATAGTTTTTATGGCTAGCTTATTAGCAAATAACTATTGATATTAATTAGTGTTGGGTGCTTATTAAATAAATGTTAACTTTTTATTATTGTATCTTTCAGATGTTAACCCAACGGATTGCTATGATTGGTCAACCCCACAAGATCACTGGTATGGTGGAGGTCAATCTAACAATTTGTCTTGGCCTTTGGGAAAATCTTCATTGGACTTTTCCCCATTTATCACGGGAGATATCAAAAAGAACCAATGGGGAAATGTATTGATGAGATACTTTCTCAGCTCAAAGGGTGCAGCAATAATCGTGGATGATCACACCCCGCTATATATTTCATACAATAAAAACAATGATAATAAATTCTGCTTAAAAGCTAAATTCAACGATTTTGCATATGTGAATAGACACTCAATATATCCAGAACTGAAGTATACGATATGCACCTCCACTAATATCAAAACATTGCATTCAGCTTTAAGCCAACAATCATTATGGGATGGTTTGAAACAGGAAGATGTTCAGATTCTCCATTCACTGCTGTCAGAACCAGTGTGGCATATTGCTCCCAGGTGGAAGAGTGAATTGACAGAGACCTTGATTTATAATTACACTGAAGATGTGATTGGCTTAGGATTTTTGAAACAAGGCCACGTCTTGATTAACGAGTTTTGGCAAGATCAAGTGGGAGATTTTAAATTAGACGATAAACGTTTTTCAACCTTACATGAAATTGTAGACATAATTCATAGACGTGGTTTCAGGATTGTGTTTACAATACAGCCGTTTATTAGTACAGAAAGTATGAATTTCGCTGAATGTGTACAAAAGAATTTGCTCATATCGGAACGATTCAGTGACCGAAGAATTCCTGCTCTCACGAGATACAAATCGTTGGCGAGTGCTGGTGTTTTGGATATAACGAATAATAAAACGTTGCCTTGGTTGAATGAAAAGTTAAAAAAAGTTGTGGATACATATCAAATTGACGCATTCTTCCTAGATTTGGGTGTAGCACATAACATGCCCCATTACTATCACTGTGAAAGAAGGTTAATCAATCCTGACGAATACAAAACAATATTTACAAACAGTTTAGATAAATCTCTTTGTCTAATTGGTGTATCATCTGCTGTTACATTACCCCGTCCTCCCATTTTCGTCTCATTACCCCCTTTCGAATCAACTTGGGATGATATCAAAAAAGTTATTCCTACAGTTTTATCATATGGAATAATTGGTTATCCATTTTTAATGCCAGGAGCAGTTGGCGGAGACACATATTTACCAGAAAGTGAACAGTATGTTCCAGGATTTTCAAACGTTGAACATGAGAATATCACTGAGTCAATCTTACCCGAGAAGGAGTTATATTTGAGGTGGCTACAGTTAGCGACATTTTTACCAGTCATGAAATTCACATATTTGCCAAGCAAATACAATGATGAGCAAGTTTTAGAAGTTGCTAAAATATTGACCAGCCTCAGGCAAAAGACTGTAAGTGATGTTTTGACTTAATCAAAGGAAGTTGTTTGAAAACAATCATAGTAATTATTCAATTTTGTTTGCAGGTTACTCCGCTTTTGATCAAATACTCTGAGCAAGCTCTGGACGCAGGATTGCCATTGATTCGTCCACTGTGGATGTTGGAACCAAATGAACCAGCCTGTTATACTGTGGATGATGAATTTTCTGTGGGAGATGAGCTGATAGTAGCCCCGGTGTTGGAGAAAGGTGTTGTGCATAGAGAAGGTGAGGAAACTTATCAAATTGAAGTTAGTGGACAATCTCCATTAATAAGCTTTTACGCCAAGCTTAAAGTATAAATAGTGACACATGAAAGATCCATTAACATTACGTGTATAATTTAAAATTGTTACAGTTTACTTACCCTCTGGAGTATGGAAGGACGGCATAGATGGTTCCTTAAGAAAAGGAAGCAGATGGATTCATGACTACAGAGCCCCGACTGACAAGGTCGCCTATTTTGTGAAAATGCCAGACAACACCAGGTTTTAAGCTGTTACAAGTATTCAATTTTGTTATAATGTATTGTGAACAAATAAAAATAAATCCAGTATTAAATAATTAGTGAATAAAACATATATTAGGTACTATTTCTAATTCATATTTATAAATTGTAAAAATATATTGTCAAACTGACTAACGACCAATGTAAAGCCGTCCATTTTAAGCAGATATAATATATTATTATCACAAACCACTCTTATAGAGTGATTCGCCATTGATGTGTTATTTCTTAGTTGTTACATGAATTGTAGGTTTTTTGTATTTGGGGGTTTTCTAGTATGCCTGATTAAAGTACATAGGCACATTATTATAAAGAATGTCATGCCTTTTATTTCTAATATGAATTTGAGAAACACAGTATGCGTAAGATCGAGTGCAATGGAGAGCTCTTGATGTCTGACTATGCTCTTAAGTGGGATACAAAGGAAGATTTGATTGATTGAATACATTTGAAAAAAAAAAAATGTTTGAAGTCGTTGAATACTTTGAAAGATCATTCGAGTTTAAATCTTTTAGAATTTGAGTATGGTTACCTTTTTTTATATTCTATGACTACATTCCTTCCTCAATTTAAAATGAATTAGTTTTATAAATGGAATTTCGTTATTCTTGTAATATCCTGTAAACCCATACAAAGATTTCAGTAGATTTGGAAATGTACTAGAATCCGATGTTTTGGGTAATGTTTTGCTCAGATTTATTTGAGTAGCAACTATATCATTCGTCACCCACTGTAAAGTTAGATCTAGAGATAATGAATATCTTTTTGTTTTGTTTTATAATTTTGGAGTTGTTAAGTAGAAACATTTGGATTTTAGCATAAACCACTCTCTCCAGGTGATTGCCACATTAAAAAAATAGAAAAAGAATACAAGATGATCAATGATTTGACACTCTGTAGCTTTAATAATTATAGGCTAGTATCATTTTCATCCCAATGCATTTAATCTGTGCAAAATTATTATAGGGTATTAAGGTTTTCTTAAGAGAGTTTCATAGCTCAGCAAAAAAATCTGTGTTGATAAATATAGTTTTGTTAACAAGTAGTAATGTAGATAAATGTAAATATTTTTTTCAAGGTATTTACATTATGTTATTTCTTTTACATAAAATATACGTATTTTAAACTAAACTTATTCGTTTTTGACGAGATAACTGTTTTTAAAACACAGCGGTGAGTTCATTTAAATTAGCATTTGATTTTTGGGATTTCTTCTATATAGTTTCCAACAATTAATTTTGTATTGATCTTCATCTACCATAAATTATTGTATAATATATTATATAGGTAATAAGTGATGTTTTTATTTATTGAGATCAATATAGACCCCCGTCCTAAAGCACTTAGTCGCTTGTTCGAAATTGGGATGCTTTTTTTTCAAAATAATGTGCAGCTCAAATGTTGTTTAGTAATTTTATCAAATTCCGTTTATTGTCTTAAAAGATAGTTTTAGAAATACTCAATTAACTGTTAAATGTATTAAGTAAATTATTATTTTACCGTGTTATAATATTTGGAGTATAAATGAATCCTAGGTGCATATATTTTAGATTTGAGAATATTTTTAAAGTTGATAAATCAAACGGAAATTTGTGATATTTTAAATCAGTGCGTCTGGATCTAACTTGGTATTGAAAAGTTGCGTGACAGTTGTGTGTAAATAGTTTCAAAGTTAAATTATGCCATATTATTAGTTTAGTAAAATATAATAATATTGAAAGAGATTAGATAATTTATTTTTGTTGTATTGTAAGATATTCATAGTTTTATGAAAAAAATTGTTAGATGTAGGTAGTTTGCATTTATATAAAAAAATGTAAGACAGCATTCCAAATAAAAGACATTTTTGAAACATTATAAACTGTTTGTTTCATTCTTTCTGAGATTCTCAGAATTCTTAATTATCAACATCTCAACTCACACTTGTACCACAATGTTTTATACTCGATATTATTATGGTAGTTTCCTGTCCATTAATTTGTTCGTGAATAACGTTCGCATAAGGTTATTTTTGTCCAGTCACTGCTTCACCCAGAAAGCTAGTTGCGTATCAAGCTTAAAGTGTATTGTACCCATCCACTATGTAATTACGAGAACTATCATTTTATTAATTTGTAAAAAATTTAAGATACATTCCAGAAAATGGAATGATACAATTGCAAGGTTCAGTGATAATTAAAATCAATTGATAAGTCTGCGGTTTGTATGATGAATTTATAGAAGACAAGCGGTTACCCGGCTGTTCTACTACCATTGTTTGCCATGGTCGAGAATGACAGATCACTGTGTTAAATGTCTAACAAATGCGGTCAAAGTAAGTTTCAGTGGTTTAAAACCATGTTTGCATTTTTATCTTTCAAATAATGCCAGTTTAGGGTACGTCGGTTGGATGTTGTCAATATTGGAAATAGGTAGAAATTATCTACGGATAGTGGTCTTAAACCATTCTTGCTTTAAAGATACAAAAAACTTTATGATTCTTTTTAAGTTTCTCTCTATATTGTACAATGAATCTCCACAACGTTATCGCCAACAAAATATCACATTGTCATCCTTGCATTATGAATTTTCTAATGAAATCTGTTTGGAGTACATCGGTGGGATGGTTTCCGGGCCTATAACCGACAAAGAAACATTTTTTGGATTTTATTAATATTGATTTCAGAAAATTATGATGATAGGTACTAGAGGATGCAGTTTAATGGGCAAGAAATAAAACACGAATGAAAACATTTTATATTTTTTATGTAATTTGATCAAACATACATACATCTCGCATACAATGATAGTGTTCATGATGCAATAATAATAGTAATTACACATTGTAGTTTAATCTATGACATTAATAATTATTAGGTATATAGTTTGACAATGTTTATATCATCCTTAAAGACAATCCTAACTACATTTGGGTAGTAATTTAAGAAGCGCTTTATATTCATAAATATGTATATATACCATATCATTGTAATATAATAGATCAAAAGGAATTATTTGATCATTCTTCCATTACACTTTGTAGTACTCATTCACTCACGGAAAAGCTAAATCAATTTGCTATTTTGCCAGATAAATAATATAATTAATATTCATGTTAGGAGATTGTCTTTGGCAAAGTGCATCGTTTCTAGTTTCCCAGTTATTCTTAGATTTATAATAGGTATGTTGGTTTTGTAATAATAATATAACTTTGGTGAGTGAACGAAGTGACTCTTCTTTTCTCAAATTGTTTCTTTTTCTTTTTTAAATGACTAGAAGACTTTGTTTTATAAATTTAAAATAAAAAAAAAAAACTCAAAGTGACCTTCACTAACTTTATAGAGTATAATTTCAATATATCACAATTCATGAGTTTCCTATAATGTTTGAAATAACTGATGTCGACAATATGACTATAAGTTAATACAACTTGGTGGACACAAATAAAAACTCAAAACAATAAGCTATTTCAATAATAATTATTTTGTCCTAAATTATCTTAATAATTATTAATTTTTCAACCACTCAGAAATTTGCAATGCTTCTTAATTTTTAATTAATTAAGCACTTTTTTGCAATAAATTCTTGAATTAAATAATTGTATGATAAATCCATCTAATATAATAACCATCAAGAGTAATTAAGAAATATTTACGATACAATTTTATCCCTTTCCGCTCCCAATGTCAACGGATCGTTAACAAATCATCTAAATTTCACCCATTGTACCAAAATTTTTATTCAATAAAATATGCCAAAAGCATTTAAAACTACACATTTTCAAATACATTTATGTTAATATTTTGAAAACAGCATAAACATTCACCATGTGATGATCGTGCGATGAAATGTTTTAAATAAGAAGAAAGGCTGCTATAGAAGGTTTCAAATCAGCAGATTACTTTGATTAGGTATTTACATTGGTATTTTTGGCAAATATTCATACAATACATAAATATATAATTCTATTTGAGCGGGTCATGTCATTGTTATATTAAAATTTTAATAAAAAATGGTAAGTCTGGTTTTTTGTAATAATCAAATCAAATATAATGGCAAAAATAAAAATCGGAAATATGAAATTTATAACTAAAGACTAAGAAAAAGGTTAGGATGACATTAAACTATTTTCAATTTATACAAATAAATTAGAATATTATCGTTAATTTATATAACTCTTGGGTTTTTATAATATTGTGATATGACGGTTAGCTATTTTCAATACCTTTCAGCACATCATAGTAATGCAAATCAATCTACACAATATCTCTATCTACAGAGGGAATTTCCTTTTTTGATCTTGAAATTCGAAAACTTTATCCCTATGCTATGCTTAGGGTATTTCTGATTAAAATGGCATCTCTATTTGTTCATTTTTCAAATGGTTGCTCGACTGTATTCATCACTATTAAGAAATATTTGAAATGTAAATTGGTTGTATATTGAAATTACGACAGCATTAACAACAAAATAATAAAATTATTGAAAAGATTTCATTATGAAGAACCAAATTATAAGATAATTAATAATTTTCAGACTATATATTTTCAGAACTTGTTTTAATCTCAAATCAAAAAATTTATAATCCCGAACACCTCTATGATTTGGATTCTGAAATTCCTAAGTCAAAACTTTCCTAGATTAGATTTTCTCGAAGTACAGACCGTTCTCAGTATTTAATACCTATCTAGTTAGTCAACAGCGATACATTCCGATGGCATAACAATTTTCATTTTAATAATAAAATTATAAAATTCACAATCCTTCAAGGCATTTAATTGTGTAGCACCATACTTGTCTATCTACATTCTTCTTTCACGTTCAAAACTCGCTACAATTTTTTTTTTAAAAGCTCCATTTATACATCAACGATGTAGTCTATTAAAATCCTAGAAAATAATTTCATAAATGAACTCTATGAATTGAAATGATATGATTGTTAGACATTATACAACACAGAAAATCAAATTATCATTTCAAAGGTGTTTTATGGGTAAGAATATTAAAAATTTGAAGAGTTAATAGAAGAAACACACACTTCAGGACACTATAAAGTAGCAAGCTAGCTAAGACGCCCAGAGTCCTGTAGGTTCCAGTGTAATTCTTTTCAGGCATTCTAATTATACAGAGCGAGTGTCGAATTGATATTTACCAATAGTGATTTGGTTGATATTATAATTGTTAATAGGTGTGTTGTTTAAAATTTTAAATTTCAACAGTTCTATTTCATTAACAACATAAACTAACAGCTTTTAAAACTGATTTAGGATTAATATGTACAAAACACAAAGTTTGACTTATTTAAAAGTTTGAAATTAAACTCTTCAGTCAGTACGTAGGGTACTGAAAAAAATAACAGGTTTTAAATATGTAAGTACATTCTTAACATTTTAAAAGTTAAGCACCAAATGAAAGATTGGTTGAAATGTTGTCTTGTAAATATTCTCTATCAAAATATTTTTGTGACCAGATTTTCATTTTGGTCAAAAAATAAAATGCTCAAAATTGCTTTTTTTATCAATGTTACGATGAAGCGAATCAAAATACAATATTATTACCAGCATGAGAATATTATTAATCTATTGTGCATATACAAATATAACTAATAAAAAAATGTTGATGGCCTCATACATACAGTACTGAAACTTATTATTATGGACTATGCAACATTTTAACATTGCCAATTGCAACATAATAATATATCATTAATATAATATTATATAATTAAGAATATTGTTTTTAAAATTCTGATAAACAAAATGGAGAATTCACACAACGCAATAATAGATATATAATTATAAATTATGGTTCCTGTTTTAAATTATATATAAATTTAAAAAAAAACATATATATGTAAATATGGGCTAATAATTTTGATGCTATCAGTTTTTCTATTTAGATGGGCATAGTTTGACTTTAGCGCATATAATAATAATTATTCAAGAATCGATAGCATTTAAATTATTTGAATGAAAGGTAAAAATAATAAAATATATTTTGTACTTATGTATAAAAACTACATTTTAAGATGTACATACACAATTCTAATAATATATATAATAATATTACGTTAAACAAAGACAAAATATAGTTGTTTTTTAAACTCAATACGAGTAAAATAAAATGGTTCTTTAGCTGGTAATAAATAAAAAAAAGCAAACTGAATAAAAACATAAGTTTGTTCTTAATCAAACTAAGGATACCTAGAGCTGGTATATAAGTGTATATACATAATATATTAACAAAATAAAAGAGGAGAAAATGCAGAGAAGAATATAATAATATCCAGTGTGAAAAATTCTATAATATCCTAGAAAATATAAATAAGTATTACAATATATTATTATTATGTATGGATATAGTAGTATATTTTTTTTGTAAAAAATGATGGTTTTCTGATTACGTTAAGTAGGATGTATCTTTTTCAGTACATCAATAATTTCCTTGGTTATAAAAAAAATATTATTGAAATTTGTATGTTCATCTACTTATGTAATCGAGTCTATAAAGTATAATTTTAATACTTTTTAAGATTACCAAATGACGAACGCAATTAAATTTACTTGGATTATTGAAGGATTTATTTGGAAAACACGATGTACTCATACAACAAGCTCATAATATTTCTGATGTTTTACTCTTTCAATGGAGTCTAATTTACAAGGCTTTAACCATTCATATTTTTTGTTATTAATATTCCATGATTTTCTCATTAGCTTTGTAAATTATATTATAATATTCTTAGATTAAAATGTCGACTTAAGAAAACTCTACGAGTACATTCATAAAGAATAGGTATTAATGAAAAAAAAAATGTCGACAGTTCTAAATTTATCTAACATTTACTACCTTTTTTTTTCGTAAATATTTATTATAACAATTTTTCTTTTTCATATTCTCAACTCGGACAGTTGAATAATTTCAATAATTTTTTAGTTGTCATATTATAATGAATAGTAGTTATCATGAGACAAAAATATGTGCCGGACATCACAGCATCTTCAATGGACTTTGTTCCCACAATCTTTTAATGACGAGCAGTAGCTGAAAATGAAATCTGATCATTTTTCTGATCGGTTTTCAAAAAAACAAAATGATTACGATGTTAGTAAATAAATGTATTGACTGCATTTAATTTTTGTGTAAGCCTATCTAGCGCCATGCACGTCATTGTCACATTTTTTAATACTATTCTACCATAACCCTGTTACTGCACAACGACTAATATATAATTAAAATACTTATCAATGCAACAATAACATTAATTAATTAATACTGTGGTCAATTTCTTGTTTTTAGTTTAGGCAATGGAATGTTTCATAAAATTATGCATAAATAAAAATGGACGTCATTGGCAGCAATAAGAATTTACATAATTGGACAATATTGAGTATAAAGTACTAAAAAGCCATTAATGTAAGAAAGATTTATACTATAAATGTATAATATATATATATTTTTTATCTATAATAATTAACAGATTAACTGTTTTCTTAGCATTCTGAAATATTTTGTGCATAAAAATAAGATAGTTTGTTATTTCAAATAAGAAGTTACCATCCACGTATATATATTATTATGTAATCAGTATAAGCTATTTCAAAGATGGAAATTGATCAGGTATTTTTCGAGGAAAATACATTTTGAAATATTTTTTTTTATATAAGTACAACACATATATTATGAAGTTTTTTTTATAATTGATTAATACGAAATAATATGATTGTAATATTTGTGTTATAAAATAATTTCAACCATTTTGTGTTTCGGAGTTAATTAAAAAAATACAGAAAATGGAGGGCAGAATGTTAGGAAAATTGTTTTTGGCTTGGCAGATGTTTTTTGTAGAAAATATCTATCAATAAAAAATTTTTGCAAATGGTATGCCAGATGACAAATTTTAAGAAAAATGTAATCAAACTATAATTTCTTTTAAATGAGAGTCACAAGCATTTGGGACAAACACCTAATTAATTCAAAATTCTTCACTCATATCCCGACTGACAGACATTCCATTGTTGAAATAAAATTCACAAAGTATTTGATTTACACGACTTTTTTTATATTTTTTTTATTTTTATACTCTTCCAAATACAATGATAATTTTTACACACACCACATTTTTCGCAAAGATCATTGATCAATATATTAAAATGCCATCGCTGTTTTCTGTTAATCTTTTTTTTTTACAAAATAGTTGAATATAATTATTTTAATCTCATATTATCTCATAGTAATAATCATTTATCTCATACAATATGGTAATCTCATTGTAATTTACTTAAAATTGTAAATTTTATATTAAATTGCTGATGTTGTTTTAATAGCTATCTCATCATAAAAATATATCATGGAAATTAGAATAATAATAGCTATAAAATAAGAGAGATTAGTAAAATATTATTTGAAAAATCTACTGGAACTTCATTCAAATTAAAGATGTAGATTAAAATCAATAAATAAATATTTTAAAATAATTTACCTATTCTCGTAAATTGCTATTTTGAGATGAGAAAGCTACAAACAACCCTGACACCTAGAATTCCAGTCTGTATGCAGAGCAAGAAGTCTCATGGTCTTGTAAGTTGATTGTACATCTTGATGCCGACGGCGAGAGGTCTATTTTGTATTTCTCCAACTGCTCCTCATTTTCAGTCACCCAGTATCCTAGTACATCTGTGTCGTAAGTTGGGATTATTGTAACTTCTGAAAATATAAAAAAATCACGTACTATTATTTACTACGTAGATGCTAGACGAGGCTTCTTCTCATAAAACAATAAGTTGAGTCACCGTCACTTTCTCCTATATTTAATTAAGATACCTTTTTCAAAAGTTGCTAGATACTAACACAGATTTCATTGTTGTATGACAACAAGATGGAAACAGACAGTCGAAAGATAAAGACACTGTTCAAATAAATTTAACTCCACCCCGGATAAATAATATATTCATATTCACTATGAAAGAGTACAGAGCTAACATAGTCATTATTTCTAATTAAGATTTTTTGATGCTGTCAATTCTTTTCTTTCCCCTTAATGTTTCTTCACCTCCATACTTCATAAATAAAAATGTGGCAAAATACTTTGAACATTTTGTTCCAAAAGTACATAGAAATCATTGACATAATATCTGTGGACTAGGAAATTTACACGAGTGTGAGATGTTCATTCTGTGAGAGATTTTCATTCTGAAGGTAGTATGTAAGTATAGGTGCACAAAGAAAGAGGAAGAGGAATCTGAATACTTGTATTTTTTTTTTATAAAATTGAATCTGTGCTCACTCGAAGTGAACACAAATACACTTTTGACATCTTTCACACTAAGCAAAGGTTTGTGTCGTGAAAGCGGAAATGGTCGGCACGGCCGGGATTCGAACCTACGACCTCCAATAAGCTGTACGTACGAAAGCCGCCAATTGATACCGCTGGACTACCAACCACCTCCGCTGGTAGTCCAGTGTATTAGTATGTATTCACAGACTCGACAATATGGAGAAAATGTGGAATGGCAGTCATGTTGAAATAAGTGATTAATTGTTTATCTTACCTAAATCCTTGTCTTCCCAAGTTTTCTTAGCATCTAGCAGAGCATTATAAATTTCTTTAGAAGGTTCAGTTCCTGAAAATACATAATAACGAGCTCTAACTCTCTGGAAAAATTCCATTGCCGAATAATATGAGTTACCATGATGTGGAACGTATGTCAAATCCATGTAAATTGGCTGTATTTTTTTTCTTCTTGTTGGTGAATCATTTTTTCTACTTTCCCTTGATTTTTCTTGATTGATTCTATTTTTATTAGCAACAGTATTTGCAACAGGTTTTCTTTCCTTTTTCGGAGTAGTTCTGTTAGAATCATACCCAGATATTGGTGGTCCTGGACTTGGTAGCCCTAAAGGTTTACCCCATTCACTAATAGGATCTTTAGTCTTAATTTTTTCTTCCGATTCCACATATTGAGAACTTTTCTTTTCATCTTTAACAACTTTACTTAATTTTACAGTAGACGTAGATGAACATGAAGAAGATGACGAAGACTGTGATTCAGAAACATGGGTTGATTCTTTTGTTAATTTGAAAGCAGTTTCAGTTTCTTGACTGCTTTGGGTTTGTTCTTTTCCATTTAATTGATCAGATGGATATTGATATTTAGATGTTATAGAAGATATGAGGTCAGCTCCTCTCGCTAATTTATGTTCTTCTAGTGCTTTCTCAAAATGCATATCTGCTTCATCTAAAAATCCATGTTCACTTTCAAAGGCATGAGTTTTAGATTTTGTTTTAAAAACAACAGTTGACATTTTATCTTCTGAGAATTCAGCTGATTTGGTTTCAGTCGTTTCTTCGTCTCCTTCAGGCAAAACTCCATATACAGAGGAACTCATTGGATCAAATTTGGATTTATTTTTATTGAATATATCCAAATTTTGCATTTCTGTTAGGGTTACATTAAAACCATCATTATCGTATGATTCTTCAAATTCTTCAGTGAATTCGCTGATTGTTGTTTTTATTGATTTTGTAGTTTTAGTGTATCCATCAGGACTTTTACTAACAGTTGTAGTTTCAACAGTAACTTTTACCTTTTCTGGAGAAATAACTTCTCGTGTAGTAACAACCGTTATTGTTTGAATGATTTCCTTGCCATTTTCATTTATTACATTAGTGAAAACTTCCGTATCTGTTTTCACATCTCCAACTGGGGATCTTACTTTCTGTTTCGTTTGCTGGTCAAGAGATTTTTTGGTTTTTGTTGGTATAGAATCGGACTCAATATCTAATGCAGTGTTAGTCGGGGTATGCTCTTGATCACTATCCATATCACTGGTTAGAGATTCAAATGTTTCCCCTAGCGGAATAAACGTGATTTGTGTTTTTACATCTTTGATCGTTTCGATGGAGCCGGATTGCATTTCATTTTCTGTTACGGTTTCTATGGTTGTTTTTATAATATTTTGCATATTATAACTAAGCTCTTCCTTAGTTATATTTGTAGTTATCGTTTCTTTGCATTTATTAGTTATATTATTTTCTACTCCAGTACGTCTTTTAATTTTACCAGTAGGTTTGTATGTTCTTAATATTTCATTGATATCTTGAGGATTAGATTCAACAGTTTTTTGTAAATATTCACATTCATCTAAATTATTTTGAAAGATTTCAGATTGTTCTTCTGCTAAATTTTCAGTTATGTCATCTAAGTTTAAGCCTGGTGGTAAATATGTAATCTGTGTTTTAACATCCTTAATAGTTTCTATAGATCCATCAGACGATTCATTTGTGGTCGTTGTTTCAATAACTGTTTTCACAGCCACAGTTTCATCTATTTCATTGTACATTTCTTCTCTAGAAGTTTCTATAACAATAGTTTGATCCACTGACTCATTATTTTGAATAATTTGGTTTGTTTGGGTATCCGTTTCTCTTTTTATTTTTCCTGTAGGCTTGAAGTTTTGGAGCAACTCATTCAATTCATTAGAACTACTTATTTGTGATTCCGAAACTGTAATTTTTATATCTTTTGTTGTTTCAATAGCGCCATCTGGATATTCATCAACTGTAGTAGTTTCAATAGTAGTTTTAATTTTTTTCATTCTACTGTCTGTTCCTTTCAAAGTGTCCTTAGTAGTTACAGTAGTAATGGTTTGTTTGACTTGTTGATCATTTTTTGAAATTGTATTCGTTATGACGTCAGTATGCGTTGTTGAATCTTCTATTTCTTCACTATCAAAATCTTGATCCATACTTTCTTGTGTCTCAGGCTTTGCATCAGATAATATTATTTTTCTGTCTTTGGTTGTTTCGATTGTACCATCTGGATATTCATCAACAGTTACAGTTTCAATAATTGTTTTGATTTTATCGATTTCCCCCATTTTGTTACAATAATTTTGATTTATTGTTGTTATTGTAGTTGTTCTTATTATTTCTATGCTGTTTTTCATTATCTTTTCAACATGCTTTTCTGTTAATGTTTCTAAGTTTTCACAAGGTTCTAAATCTTGTAATATAGCATCTAAATTATTGGATGAAGAAGTTCTTTGTTCTGAGACTGTTACTTTGACATCCTTAGTTGTTTCAATAGCTCCGTCAGGATACTCATTTACTGTAGTTGTTTCAACAGTAGTTCTCAACTTTTTACTAAGCCCATCTTTTGAAATTAATGTGTCACGAGTTGTAATTGTTGTTATTGTTTGTAAAATAGTGATATCCCCTTTAATAATACTTTTAGAGTCAACATTTCTGTCCACTATAGTGTCTTCAATTATTAAATCAATATCTTCGTTATCTGACTGATCTCCAAATTGGCTTATGGATGGTATATCTGTCTGTGAATCAACGTTAATGGTTTTAACTGTTAAATCTTTAAAAGTTTCAATAGTTTTATCTGGTTTTTCATTAACAGTTTCTGTTTCAATAATAGTTTTAATTTTATGAGTTCCATCTTTCGTCAATAGCGTTAACCGTTTTGTAATAGTAGTAATGGTTTGTTGAATCACTCCGTCAGCAGTTTCGATTTTATTGTTCTTTATATCTGTTTCAGTTTCAGTGTTTTGAACGATATCACCATCTTCAGAAATATTATCTTCTGTTTGAATATCTTCTTCTGCAGATTCTAATTCATCATAAACCATAACATTAGTATCAGTATGGATTGTGCTGCTTCCATCCGGAAACTCATCTTTAGTTTCTGTTTCAACAGTTTTCTTTATTTTCGTTATATCCTTCTCAACATGGACACATTTTTGAGTAGTTGTAGTTATTTTAATAGTTCTCATTATTTGCACTTTATTCAAAACTAGATTTTCAGTCATCTCATTGACTGTAGTTATTGGATCTCCAACATAAGTGAAATTTTCTAGCAAATTTGCTATTTCGTTGTCTTTTTCATCATAATCAGAGATAAATGTTTTCACATCTTTCGTTATTTCTATTTTGCCATTCGGGTACTCATTTGAAGTAGTTATTTCAATTATTTTTCTTGTTTTCTTATTCTCATTCAAGTAACTTAAGACATCTTTTATAGTTTTTGTTGTCACAGTTTGTATAACTGTTAATCCGTCTTCTACAAAACTGCTTGTTGATATATTTTCACTCACAGATGTGTCTTCTACAATGTATTTTTCTATATTTTCATCAATTCCTTTTCCCTGCATAGATACAACACCATATTTTTCGACAGGGTGTTTTGGCTTCAGATCACTCACAGTCACTTTTATATCCTTAAAAGTTTCAACAGATTTATCGGGATTTTCATTTAAAGTAACTGTTTCTACTGTTTTACGTAAACGTTTTGAATTATCATTCATTTTAATATATTCATGTTTAGTAAGTGTGGTAATTGTTTGTTTGATTGTGCCTTGACTGGTAGTTATAAAATTAGTTTTAATATCTTCTTCCATAGACGTATCTTCAACTTCCTCATCTTCTTCGTGTATTTCCTCTATTATATCAGAACAATCATGAATTAAAACTTCTCTATCGTATTTGGTGTCTTTGGTTTTATCAGGATATTCGTCTTCAATTGTTGATTCTATTGTCTCTTTGACTTTCCTCGGTATATTGTTAGTATCACAATAAAACTCTTTAGTAGTTATTATGGTTGTTGTACGCTTAACAGTAGAATTAGTAATTGTTATATACTCTGTGTGAGTATCAGTACTGCAAATTTTTTCACCGTAAGGCTTAAGAATTTTTAAATCACATTCATTTGAGTTTTCCAATATTTGATCTTCTTTTTCAGACTCGAGATCACTACATAACTTATTTTCAGCACCTTGTCCAGAAACCGATGTAGATTTAAGGGATGCTGTGCATTCAGATAAGGTTGTCTTAGTATCCTTGGTAGTTTCTGTTGAGCCATCTTGATTTTTACTAACTGTCGTTGTTTCAATTGTAGTTTTAATACATTGAGGAGTACCATCTTCTTTAGAAACAATCTCTCTTGTAGTTACAGTGGTAATAGTTTGAGTGACTACATTTTCACCTTCTTTTATTATTTTCGTGGTAGTATCAGTTTCTGTTGTAAATTTTCCAACTGATTGTTGAATATCGCTTATAACGTTTGATTCTTCAAGACATAACCATTCACCATGCTTAGATTTTTCAGTTAAAGTTGATATTTTTTGAGCCACATAATCACTCCCAATATTAACAGATTTTGAAACAGTGTCACTGTTTAACGTATAATCCATAGCACCTTTACTTATACTCATAGCCTCATTTGTTGTCGGAACAATGCCAGAATTACATATATCTTTATCTTGAAATGAAAACTTATACATTGGACTAACAGGTGCAGTAGGAGGTGTTGAAACACCAGAAACTTTTTTATGAGAGAGAAAGTGGTCATCCTTATCATCCTTGGTGGACACTAAAACTTTTTCAGAGGATTCAATTAAATTTTGAGATAATTCATATACATTTTCTATGACAGAAGCATCTGAAACATCATCTGAATCGACTGATGCGTGTTTGACATCGCCATTAGAATATGATTCCTTTGAAACAATTGATGGCACAGGTGATGGCTCCTTCGACAAAGCAACTGGAGATTTAGGTTTACTTTGGGTTACTTTCTCCCCTGGCGTCGGTGACATTGAAGGGGATTTAAATTTATCATGTTTCTCAACATGCATAGGTTCTGGTGTTGGCTCCTCTGACAATACAATTGGGGTTGCTTTGTCCAATGGTGTAGGAGACATGGCAGGAGATTTGACTACATCAAATTTCTCATCATGTTTTGGTTCAGGTGATGGCTCTTTCGATAAAGCAGCGGTAGTTGGTTTGTCCCCTGCTGTGGGTGACATGGATGGAGATTTAACTGCATCAACCTTCTCATCACATTTGGGTTCAGGTGATGGCTCCTTTGACAGTGCAGATGGAGCTGTTTTGACCCCAAATGTGGGTGAAGTGGAAGGAGATTTAACTGCATCCACTTTCTCATAATGTTTAGGTAGAGGTGATGTCTCTTTCGACAAAGTAGCTGGAGTTAGTTTATCTCCTGGTGTGGGTGATGTGGATGGAAATTTAACTGCATCCACCTTCTCATCATGTTGACGATCTGGAGATGGCTCCTTCGACAAAGCAGGTGTTGTTGCTTTGTCCCCTGGTGAAGGTGATGTTGATGGGGATTTAGCTTTATCGCCTGCGATCGGAGACCTTGAAGGAGATTTCAATTTATCCACCTCCTCATAATGTTTTGGTTCGGGTGTAGGCTCCTTCGACAAAGCAGCTGGAGTTGATTTGTCTGCTAGAGTCGGAGACATTGAAGGAGATTTCAATTTATCCGCCTTCTCATCATGTTTTGGTTCGGGTGATGGTTCCTTCGAAAAAGCAGGTGGAGATTCATTCTCCCCTGGTGTGGGTGATTTGGATATAGGTTTAACTTCATCCACTTTCCCATCATGTTGAGGAGTTGCTTTGTCTCGTGGAGTCAGAGACAGTGAAGGGGATTTCAATTTATCCAACTTCTCATCATGTTTTGGATCAGGTGATGCCTCTTTCAACAGAGCAGCTGGAGTTGGTTTGTCTCCTGGAGTCGGAGACATTGAAGGGGATTTCAATTTATCGTCCTTTTCATCATGTTTAGGAACAGGTGATGGCTCTTTCGACAATGCAGCAGGAGTTGGTTTGTCCCCTGGTGTGGGTGATGTGGATGGAGATTTAGCTGCATCCTCCTTCTCATCATGTTTAGGAACAGGCGATGGTTCCTTCGACAATACAGCTGGAGTTGTTTTGTCCCCTGATGTGGGTGATTTAGATAGAGGTTTAACTGCATCCTCTTTCACATAATGTTGAGGTTCAGGGGATGGCTCTTTCGACAAAGCAGATGGAGTTGGTTTGTCTCCTGGTATCGGAGACATTGAAGGGGATTTCAATTTATCCTCACTCTCATCATGTTTAGGAACAGGTGATGGTTCCTTCGACAAAGCAGCTGAAGTTGGTTTGTCTCCTGGAGTCGGAGATATTGAAGGGGATTTCAATTTATCTAACTTCTCATCATGCTTAGGAACAGGTGATGGTTCCTTCGGCAATGCTGCTGGAGATTCTTTCTCCCCTGGTGTGTGTGATTTGGATAGGGGTTTTACTCCATCCTCTTTCTCATCATGTTGAGGTTCAGGGGATGGCTCCTTCGACACTGCAGATTGAGTTGGTTTGTCTCCTGGAGTCGGAGATATTGAAGGGGATTTAAATTTATCGTCCTTTTCATCATGTTTAGGAACAGGTGATGGTTCCTTCGACTTTACAGCTGGAGTTGGTTTGTCCCCTAGTGTGGGTGATGTGGATGGAGATTTAGCTGCATCCTCCTTCTCATCATGTTTGGGAACAGGTGATGGTTCCTTCGACAAAGCTGCTGGAGAATCTTTCTCCCCTGGTGTTGGTGATTTGGATAAAGGTTTAACTGCATCCTTTATTTCATCATGTTGAGGTTCAGGGGATGGCTCTTTCGACAGAGCAACTGGAGTTGGTTTGTCTCCTGGGATCGGAGATATTGAAGGGGATTTCAATTTATCGTCCTTCTCATAATGTTTAGGAACAGGCGGTGGTTCCTTCGACAAAGCAGCTGGAGATTCTTTCTCACCTGGTGTGGGTGATGTGGATGGAGATTTAGCTGCATCCTCCTTCTCATCATGAAGAGGTTCAGGGGATGGCTCCTTCGACATTGCTGCTGGAGATTCTTTCTCCCCTGGTGTGGGTGATTTGGATAGAGGTTTAACTCCATCCTCTTTCTCATCATGTTGAGGTTCAGGGGATGGATCTTTCGACAGAGCAACTGGAGTTGGTTTGTCTCCTGGGATCGGAGACAATGAAGGGGATTTCAATTTATCCTCCTTCTCATCATGTTTAGGAACAGGTGATGGTTCATTCGACAAAGCAGATGGAGATTCTTTCTCCCCTGGTGTGGGTGATTTGGATAGAGGTTTAACTGCATCCTCCTTGTCATCATGTTGAGGTTCAGGGGATGGCTCCTTCGACACTGCAGCTTGAGTAAGTTTGTCCCCTGGTGTGGGTGATGTGGATGGAGAATTAGCTGCATCCTCCTTCTCATCATGATTTGGTTCGGGTGAATGCTCCTTCGACAAAGCAGCTGGAGTTGGTTTGTCTCCTAGGATCGGAGACATTGAAGGTGATTTCAATTTATCGTCCTTCTTATCATGTTTAGGAACAGGCGATGGTTCCTTCGACAAAGTAGCTGGAGATTCTTTCTCCCTTGGTGTGGGCGATTTGGATTGAGGTTTAACTGCATATTCTTTCTCATCATGTTGAGGTGCAGGGGATGGCTCCTTCGACACTGCAGCTGGAGTTGGTTTGTCCCCTAGTGTGGGTGATGTGGATGGAGATTTAGCTGCATGCTCCTTCTCATCATATTTTGGTTCAGGGGATGGCTCCTTCGATAGTGCAGATTGAGCAGGTTTTTCTCCTGGGATCAGAGACATTGAAGGGGATTTCAGTTTATCCTCCTTCTCATCTTGTTTAGGAACAGGTGATTGCTCCTTCGACAATACAGGTGGAATTGGTTTGTCCCCTAGTGTGGGTGATGTGGATGGAGATTTAGCTGCATCCTCCTTCTCATCATGTTTTGGTTCGGGTGAATGCTCCTTCGACAAAGCAGCTGGAGTTGGTTTGTCTCTTGGTATCGGAGACATTGAAGGGGATTTCAATATATCGTGCTTCTCGTCATGTTTAGGAACAGGTGATGGTTCCTTCGACAATTCTGCTGGAGATTCTTTCTCTCCTGGTGTGGGTGATTTGGATAGAAGTTTTACTCCGTCCTCTATCTCATTATGTTGAGGTTCAGGGGATGGCTCCTTCGACACTGCAGCTTGAGTTGGTTTGTCTCCTGGGATCGGAGACATTGAAGGGGATTTCAATTCATCTAACTTTTCATCATGTTTTGGTTCGGGTGATGGCTCTTTCGACAGACCAACTGGCGTTGGTTTGTCTCCTGGTGTGGGTGATGTGGATGGATATTTAGCTGCATCCTCCTTCTCATTATGAAGAGGTTCAGGGGATTGCTCCTTCGACAAAGCAGCTGGAGTTGGCTTGTCTCCTGGGATCGGAGACATTGAAGGGGATTTCAATTTATCGTCCTTCTCATCATGTTGAGGTGCAGGGGATGGCTCCTTCGACACTGCAGCTGGAGTTGGTTTGTCTCCTAGGATCGGAGACATTGAAGGTGATTTCATTTTATCGTGCTTCTTATCATGTTTAGGAACAGGCGATGGTTCCTTCGACAAAGCAGCTGGAGATTCTTTCTCCCCTAGTGTGGGTGATGTTGATGGAGATATAGCTGCATCCTCCTTCTCATCATGAAGAGGTTCAGGGGATTGCTCCTTCGACAAAGCAGCTGGAGTTGGTTTGTCTCCTGGGATCGGAGACATTGAAGGGGATTTCAATTTATCGTCCTTCTCATCATGTTTAGGAACAGGCGATGGTTCCTTCGACAAAGCAGGTGGAGATTCTTTCTCCCCTGGTGTGGGTGATTTGGATAGAGGTTTATTTGCATCCTCCTTCTCAAAATATTTTGGTTCGGGTGATGGCTCCTTCGACAAAGCAGCTGGAGTTGGTTTGTCTCCTGGAGTTAGAGACATTGAAGGGGATTTCAATTTATCGTCCTTCTCGTCATGTTTAGTAACAGGTGATGGTTCCTTCGACAATGCTGCTGGAGATTCTTTCTCCCCTAGTGTGGGTGATGTGGATGGAGATTTAGCTGCATCTTCCTTCTCATCATTAAGAGGTTCAGGGGATGGCTCCTTCGACAAAGCAGCTGGAGTTGGTTTGTCTCCTGGGATAGGAGACATTGAAGGGGATTTCAATATATCGACCTTCTCGTCATGTTTAGGAACAGGTGATGGTTCCATTGTCAATGCTGCTGGAGATTCCTTCTCCCCTAGTGTGGGTGATGTGGATGGAGATTTAGCTGCATCCTCCTTCTCATCATGAAGAGGTTCAGGGGATGGCACCTTCGACAAAGCAGCTGTAGTTGGTTTGTCTCCTGGGATCGGAGACATTGAAGGGGATTTCAATTTATCGTCCTTCTCGTCATGTTTAGGAACAGGTGATGGTTCCATCGACAATGCTGCTGGAGATTCTTTCTCCCCTAGTGTGGGTGATGTGGATGGAGATTTAGCTGCATCCTCTTTCTCATCATGTTGAGCTTCAGGGGATGGCTCCTTCGACAAAGCAGCTGGAGTAGGTTTGTCTCCTGGGATCGGAGACATTGAAGGGGATTTCAATATAAAGACCTTCTCGTCATGTTTAGGAACAGGTGATGGTTCCTTCGTCAATGCTGCTGGAGATTCCATCTCCCCTAGTGTGGGTGATGTGGATGGAGATTTAGCTGCATCCTCCTTCTCATCATGAAGAGGTTCAGGGGATGGCTCCTTCGACAAAGCAGCTGTAGTTGGTTTGTCTCCTGGGATCGGAGACATTGAAGGGTATTTCAATTTATCGTCCTTCACATCATGTTTAGGAACAGGTGATGGTTCCTTCGACAATGCTGCTGGAGATTCTTTCTCCCCTAGTGTGGGTGATGTGGATGGAGATTTAGCTGCATCTTCCTTCCCATGATGAAGAGGTTCAGGGGATGGCTCCTTCGACAAAGCAGCTGGAGTTAGTTTGTCTCCTGGGATCGGAGACATTGAAGGGGATTTCAATATATCGACCTTCTCGTCATGTTTAGGAACAGGTGATGGTTCCTTCGACAATGCTGCTGGAGATTCCTTCTCCCCTAGTGTGGGTGATGTGGATGGAGATTTAGCTGTATCCTCCTTCTCATCATGAAGAGGTTCAGGGGATGGCTCCTTCGACAAAGCAGCTGGAGTTGGTTTGTCTCCTGGGATCGGAGACATTGAAGGGGATTTCAATTTATCGTCCTTCTCATCATGTTTAGGAACAGGTGATGGTTCCTTCGACAATGCTGCTGGAGATTCTTTCTCCCCTAGTGTGGGTGATGTGGATGGAGATTTAGCTGCATCTTCCTTCTCATGATGAAGAGGTTCAGGGGATGGCTCCTTCGACAAAGCAGCTGGAGTTAGTTTGTCTCCTGGGATCGGAGACATTGAAGGGGATTTCAATATATCGACCTTCTCGTCATGTTTAGGAACAGGTGATGGTTCCTTCGACAATGCTGCTGGAGATTCCTTCTCCCCTAGTGTGGGTGATGTGGATGGAGATTTAGCTGTATCCTCCTTCTCATCATGAAGAGGTTCAGGGGATGGCTCCTTCGACAAAGCAGCTGGAGTTGGTTTGTCTCCTGGGATCGGAGACATTGAAGGGGATTTCAATTTATCGTCCTTCTCATCATGTTTGGGAACAGGTGATGGTTCCTTCGACAATGCTGCTGGAGATTCTTTCTCCCCTGGTGTGGGTGATTTGGATAGATGTTTAACTCCATCCTCTATCTCATCATGTTGAGGTTCAGGGGATGGCTCCTTCGACATTGCAGCTTGAGTTGGTTTGTCTCCTGGGATCGGAGACATTGAAGGGGATTTCAATTCATCCAACTTTTCATCATGTTTTGATACTGGTGATGGCTCTTTCGACAATGCAGCTGGAGTTGGTTTGTCCCCTGGTGTGGGTGATTTGGAAAGATGTTTAACTCCATCCTCTATCTCATCATGTTGAGGTTCAGGGGTTGGCTCCTTCGACATTGCAGCTTGAGTTGGTTTGTCTCCTGGGATCGGAGACATTGAAGGGGATTTCAATTCATCCAACTTTTCATCATGTTTTGATTCTGGTGATGGCTCTTTCGACAATGCAGCTGGAGTTGGTTTGTCCCCTGGTGTGGGTGATTTGGATAGATGTTTAACTCCATCCTCTATCTCATCATGTTGAGTTTCAGGGGTTGGCTCCTTCGACATTGCAGCTTGAGTTGGTTTGTCTCCTGGGATCGGAGACATTGAAGGGGATTTCAATTCATCCAACTTTTCATCATATTTTGATTCGGGTGATGGGTCCTTCGACAAAGCAGCTGGAGTTGGTTTGTCTCCTGGGATCGGAGACATATAAGGGGATTTCAATATATCGACCTTCTCGTCATGTTTAGGAACAGGTGATGGTTCCTTCGACAATGCTGCTGGAGATTCTTTCTCCCCTAGTGTGGGTGATGTGGATGGAGATTTAGCTGCATCTTCCTTCTCATGATGAAGAGGTTCAGGGGATGACTCCTTCGACAAAGCAGCTGGAGTTAGTTTATCTCCTGGGATCGGAGACATTGAAGGGGATTTCAATATATCGGCCTTCTCGTCATGTTTAGGAACAGGTGATGGTTCCTTCGAAAATGCTGCTGGAGATTCTTTCTCCCCTAGTGTGGGTGATGTGGATGGAGATTTAGCTGCATCCTCCTTCTCATCATATTTTGATTCGGGTGATGGGTCCTTCGACAAAGCAGCTGGAGTTGGTTTGTCTCCTGGAGTTGGAGACATTGAAGGGGATTTCAATGTATCCTCCTTCTCATCATGTTTAGGAACAGGCGATGGTTCCTTCGGCAAAGCAGCTGGAGATTCTTTCTCCCCTGGTGTGGGTGATTTGGATAGAGGTTTAACTCCAACTTCTTTCTCATCATGTTGAGGTTCAGGGGTTGGCTCCTTCGACACTGCAGCTTGAGTTGGTTTGTCTCCTGGGATCGGAGACATTGAAGGGGATTTCAATTTATCCTCCATCTCATCATGTTTTGGTTCGGGTGATGGCTCCTTCGACAAAGCAGCTGGAGTTGGTTTGTCTCCTGGAGTCGGAGACATTGAAGGAGATTTAAATTTATCCAACATCTCAACATGTTTTGTTTCGGATGATGGCTCCTTCGACAATGCTGCTAAAGATTCTTTCTCCGCTGGGGTACGTGATATGGATGGAGATTTCACTGTATCCACCTTCTCATCATGTTTTGGTTCGGGTGATGGATCCTTCGACAGTGCAGCTGGGGATGCCTTGTCCATTGGTGTAGGAGACATTGAAGGAGATTTCAATTTATCCTTCTTCTCATCATGTTTTGGTTCGGGTGATGGCTCCTTTGATAATACAACTGGGGTTGCCTTGTCCAATGGTGTAGGAGATGTCGATGGAGATTTAACTGCATCCACTTTCTCATCATGTTTTGGTTCGGGTGATGCCTCCATTGATAATTCAACTGGGGATGCCTTGTCCAATGGTGTAGGCGACACTTTCTCATCATGTTTTGGTTCGGGTGATGGCTCCTTTGAAAATGCAACTGGGGTTGCTTTGTCTCTTGGTGTGGGTGATGTCGATGGAGATTTACCTGCATCCACCTTCTCATCATGTTTTGGTTCGGGTGATGGCTCCTTTGATAATGCAACTGGAGTTGCCTTGTCCAATGGTGTAGGAGATGTGGCATGAGATTTATCTGCATCCACTTTCTCATCATGTTTTGGTTCGGGTGATGGCTCCTTCGACAGTGCAGCTGGGGATGCCTTGTCCATTGGTGTAGGAGACATTGAAGGAGATTTCAATTTATCCTTCTTCTCATCATGTTTTGGTTCGGGTGATGGCTCCTTTGATAATGCAACTGGAGTTAACTTGTCCAATGGTGTAGGAGATGTGGCATGAGATTTATCTGCATCCACTTTCTCATCATGTTTTGGTTCGGGTGATGGCTCCTTTGAAAATGCAACTGGGGTTGCTTTGTCTCCTGGTGTGGGTGATGTCGATGGAGATTTAACTGCATCCACCTTCTCATCATGTTTTGGTTCGGGTGATGGCTCTTTCGACAGTGCAGCTGGGGATGCCTTGTCCATTGGTGTAGGAGACATTGAAGGAGATTTCAATTTATCCTTCTTCTCATCATGTTTTGGTTCGGGTGATGGCTCCTTTGATAATGCAACTGGGGTTGCCTTGTCCAATGGTGTAGGAGATGTGGTATGAGATTTATCTGCATCCACTTTCTCATCATGTTTTGGTTCGGGTGATGGCTCCTTTGATAATGCAACTGGGGTTGCCTTATCCAATGGTGTAGGAGATGCGGTATGAGATTTATCTGCATCCACTTTCTCATCATATTTTGGCTCGGGTGATGGCTCCTTTGAAAATGCAACTGGGGTTGCTTTGTCTCCTGGTGTGGGTGATGTCGATGGAGATTTAACTGCATCCATTTTCTCATCATGTTTTGGTTCGGGTGATGGCTCTTTCGACAGTGCAGCTGGGGATGCCTTGTCCATTGGTGTAGGAGACATTGAAGGAGATTTCAATTTATCCTTCTTCTCAACATGTTTTGGTTCGGGTGATGGCTCCTTTGATAATGTAACTGGGGTTGCCTTGTCCAATGGTGTAGGAGATGTGGTATGAGATTTGTCTGCATCCACTTTCTCATCATGTTTTGGTTCGGGTGATGGCTCCTTTGATAATGCAACTGGGGTCGCCTTATCCAATGGTGTAGGAGATGCGGTATGAGATTTATCTGCATCCACTTTCTCATCATGTTTTGGCTCGGGTGATGGCTCCTTTGATAATGCAACTGGGGTTGCCTTGTCCAATGTTGTAGGAGATGTGGTATGAGATTTTTCTGGATCCACTTTCTCATCATGTTTTGGCTCGGGTGATGGCTCCTTTGAAAATGCAACTGGGATTGCTTTGTCTCCTGGTGTGGGTGATATCGATGGAGATATAACTGCATCCACCTTCTCATCATGTTTTGGTTCGGGTGATGGCTCCTTTGATAATGCAACTGGGGTTGCCTTGTCCAATGGTGTAGGAGATGTGGCATGAGATTTATCTACATCCACTTTCTCATCATGTTTTGGTTCGGGTGATGGCTCCTTTGATAATGCAACTGGGGTTGCCTTGTCCAATGGTGTAGGAGATGTGGTATGAGATTTATCTGCATCCACTTTCTCATCATGTTTTGGTTCGGGTGATAGCTCCTTTGATAATGAAACTGGGGTTGCCTTGTCCAATGGTGTAGGAGATGTGGCATGAGATTTATCTGCATCCACTTTCTCATCATGTTTTGGTTCGAGTGATGGCTCTTTTGAAAATGTAACTGGGGTTGCTTTGTCTCCTGGTGTGGGTGATGTCGATGGAGATTTAACTGCATCCACCTTCTCATCATGTTTTGGTTCGGGTGATGGCTCCTTTGATAATGCAACTGGAGTTGCCTTGTCCAATGGTGTAGGAGATGTGGCATGAGATTTATCTGCATCCACTTTCTCATCATGTTTTGGTTCGGGTGATGGCTCCTTCGACAGTGCAGCTGGGGATGCCTTGTCCATTGGTGTAGGAGACATTGAAGGAGATTTCAATTTATCCTTCTTCTCATCATGTTTTGGTTCGGGTGATGGCTCCTTTGAAAATGCAACTGGGGTTGCTTTGTCTCCTGGTGTGGGTGATGTCGATGGAGATTTAACTGCATCCACCTTCTCATCATGTTTTGGTTCGGGTGATGGCTCCTTTGATAATGCAACTGGAGTTGCCTTGTCCAATGGTGTAGGAGATGTGGCATGAGATTTATCTGCATCCACTTTCTCATCATGTTTTGGTTCGAGTGATGGCTCCTTTGAAAATGTAACTGGGGTTGCTTTGTCTCCTGGTGTGGGTGATGTCGATGGAGATTTAACTGCATCCACCTTCTCATCATGTTTTGGTTCGGGTGATGGCTCCTTTGATAATGCAACTGGAGTTGCCTTGTCCAATGGTGTAGGAGATGTGGCATGAGATTTATCTGCATCCACTTTCTCATCATGTTGTGGTTCGGGTGATGGCTCCTTCGACAGTGCAGCTGGGGATGCCTTGTCCATTGGTGTAGGAGACATTGAAGGAGATTTCAATTTATCCTTCTTCTCATCATGTTTTTGTTCGGGTGATGGCTCCTTTGAAAATGCAACTGGGGTTGCCTTGTCCAATGGTGTAGGAGATGCGGTATGAGATTTATCTGCATCCACTTTCTCATCATGTTTTGGTTCGGGTGATGGCTCCTTCGACAGTGCAGCTGGGGATGCCTTGTTCATTGGTGTAGGAGATGCGGTATGAGATTTATCTGCATCCACTTTCTCATCATGTTTAGGTTTAGGTGATGTCTCTTTCGATAAAGCAGCTTGAGTTGCTCTATCCCCTGGGGTAGGTGACGTGGTTGAAGATTTATCTGTATCTACCTTCTCATCATGTTTTGGCTCGGGTGAAGACTCCTTTGATAATGCAACTGGAGTTGCCTTGTCCAATGGTGTAGGAGATGTGGCATGAGATTTATCTGCATCCACTTTCTCATCATGTTTTGGTTCGGGTGATGGCTCCTTTGAAAATGCAACCGGGGTTGCTTTGTCTCCTGGTGTGGGTGATGTCGATGGAGATTTAACTGTATCCACTTTCTCATCATGTTTTGGTTCGGGTGATGGCTCCTTCGACAGTACAGCTGGGGTTGCCTTGTCCATTGGTGTAGGAGACATTGAAGGAGATTTCAATTTATCCTTCTTCTCATCATGTTTTGGTTCGGGTGATGGCTCCTTTGAAAATGCAACTGGGGTTGCTTTGTCTCCTGGTGTGGGTGATGTCGATGGAGATTTAACTGCATCCATTTTCTCATCATGTTTTGGTTCGGGTGATGGCTCTTTCGACAGTGCAGCTGGGGATGACTTGTCCATTGGTGTAGGAGACATTGAAGGAGATTTCAATTTATCCTTCTTCTTATCATGTTTTGGTTCGGTTGATGGCTCCTTTGATAATGCAACTGGGGTTGCCTTGTCCAATGGTGTAGGAGATGCGGTATGAGATTTATCTGCATCCACTTTCTCATCATGTTTTGGCTCGGGTGATGGCTCCTTTGATAATGCAACTGGGGTTGCCTTGTCCAATGTTGTAGGAGATGTGGTATGGGATTTATCTGCATCCACTTTCTCATTATGTTTTGGTTCGGGTGATGGCTCCTTTGATAATGAAACTGGAGTTGCCTTGTCCATTGGTGTAGGAGATGCGGTATGAGATTTATCTGCATCCACTTTCTCATCATGTTTTGGCTCGGGTGAAGACTCCTTTGATAATGCAACTGGAGTTGCCTTGTCCAATGGTGTAGGAGATGTGGCATGAGATTTATCTGCATCCACTTTCTCATCATGTTTTGGTTCGGGTGATGGCTCCTTTGAAAATGCAACCGGGGTTGCTTTGTCTCCTGGTGTGGGTGATGTCGATGGAGATTTAACTGCATCCACTTTCTCATCATGTTTTGGTTCGGGTGATGGCTCCTTCGACAGTACAGCTGGGGATGCCTTGTCCATTGTTGTAGGAGACATTGAAGGAGATTTCAATTTATCCTTCTTCTCATCATGTTTTGGTTCGGGTGAAGACTCCTTTGAAAATGCAACTGGGGTTGCTTTGTCTCCTGGTGTTGGTGATGTCGAAGGAGATTTAACTGCATCCACTTTCTCATCATGTTTAGGTTTAGGTGATGTCTCTTTCGATAAAGCAGCTTGAGTTGCTCTATCCCCTGGGGTAGGTGACGTGGTTGAAGATTTATCTGTATCTAACTTCTCATCATGTTTTGGTTCGGGTGATGGCTCCTTTGATAATGCAACTGGGGTTGCCTTGTCCAATGGTGTAGGAGATGTGGAATGAGATTTATCTGCATCCACTTTCCCATCATGTTTTGGTTCGGATGTTGGCTCCTTTGATAATACAACTGGGGTTGCCTTGTCCAATGGTGTAGGAGATGTGGTATGAGATTTATCTGCATCCACTTTCTCATCATGTTTTGGCTCCGGTGATGGCTCCTTTGATAATGCAACTGGGGTTGCATTGTCCAATGGTGTAGGAGATGTGGCATGAGATTTATCTGCATCCACTTTCTCATCATGTTTTGGTTCGAGTGATGGCTCCTTTGAAAATACAAGTGGGGTTGCTTTGTCTCCTGGTGTGGGTGATGTGGATGGAGATTTAACTGCATCCACTTTCTCATCATGTTTTGGTTCGGGTGATGGCTCCTTCGTCAGTACAGCTGGGGTTGCCTTGTCCATTGGTATAGGAGACATTGAAGGAGATTTCAATTTATCCTTCTTCTCATCATGTTTTGGTTCGGGTGATGGCTCCTTTGATAATGCAACTGGAGTTGCCTTGTCCAATGGTGTAGGAGATGTGGCATGAGATTTATCTGCATCCACTTTCTCATCATGTTTTGGTTCGGGTGATGGCTCCTTCGACAGTGCAGCTGGGGATGCCTTGTCCATTGGTGTAGGAGACATTGAAGGAGATTTCAATTTATCCTTCTTCTCATCATGTTTTGGTTCGGGTGATGGCTCCTTTGATAATGCAACTGGGGTTGCCTTGTCCAATGGTGAAGGAGATGTGGTATGAGATTTATCTGCATCCACTTTCTCATCATGTTTTGGTTCGGGTGATGGCTCCTTTGATAATGCAACTGGGGTTGCCTTGTCCAATGGTGTAGGAGATGCTGTATGAGATTTATCGGCATCCACTTTCTCATCATGTTTTGGCTCCTTTGATAATGCAACTGGAGTTTCCTTGTCCAATGGTGTAGATGTGGCATGAGATTTATCTGCATCCACTTTCTCATCATGTTTTGGTTCGGGTGATGGCTCCTTTGAAAATGCAACCGGGGTTGCTTTGTCTCCTGGTGTGGGTGATGTCGATGGAGATTTAACTGCATCCACTTTCTCATCATGTTTTGGTTCGGGTGATGGCTGCTTCGACAGTGCAGCTGGGGATGCCTTGTCCATTGGTGTAGTAGACATTGAAGGAGATTTCAATTTATCCTTCTTCTCATCATGTTTTGGTTCGGGTGATGGCTCCTTTGATAATGCAACTGGGGTTGCCTTGTCCAATGGTGTAGGCGACGTGGTAGGAGATTTATCTGCATCCATTTTCTCATCATGTTTTGGTTCGGGTGATGGCTCCTTTGACAGTGCAGCTGGGGATGCCTTTTCCATTGGTGTAGGAGACATTGAAGGAGATTTCAATTTATCCTTCTTCTCATCATGTTTTGGTTCGGGTGATGGCTCCTTTGATAATGCAACTGGGGTTGCCTTGTCCAATGGTGTAGGAGATGTGGTATAAGATTTATCTGCATCCACTTTCTCATCATGTTTTGGTTCGGGTGATGGCTCCTTTGATAATGCAACTGGGGTTGCCTTGTCCAATGGTGTAGGAGATGCGGTATGAGATTTATCTGCATCCACTTTCTCATCATGTTTTGGCTCGGGTGATGGCTCCTTCGACAGTGCAGCTGGGGATGCCTTTTCCATTGGTGTAGGAGACATTGAAGGAGATTTCAATTTATCCTTCTTCTCATCATGTTTTGGTTCGGGTGATGGCTCCTTTGATAATGCAACTGGGGTTGCCTTGTCCAATGGTGTAGGAGATGCGGTATGAGACTTATCTGCATCCACTTTCTCATCATGTTTTGGCTCGGGTGATGGCTCCTTCGACAGTGCAGCTGGGGATGCCTTTTCCATTGGTGTAGGAGATATTGAAGGAGATTTCAATTTATCCTTCTTCTCATCATGTTTTGGTTCGGGTGATGGCTCCTTTGATAATGCAACTGGGGTTGCCTTGTCCAATGGTGTAGGAGATGCGGTATGAGATTTATCTGCATCCACTTTCTCATCATGTTTTGGTTCGGGTGATGGCTCCTTCGACAGTGCAGCTGGGGATGCCTTGTCCGTTGGTGTAGGAGATGCGGTATGAGATTTATCTGCATCCACTTTCTCATCATGTTTTGGCTCGGGTGATGGCTCCTTTGATAATGCAACTGGGGTTGCCTTGTCCAATGGTGTAGGAGATGTGGCATGAGATTTATCTGCATCCACTTTCTCATCGTGTTTTGGTTCGGGTGATGGCTCCTTTGAAAATGCAACCGGGGTTGCTTTGTCTCCTGGTGTGGGTGATGTCGATGGAGATTTAACTGCATCCACTTTCTCATCATGTTTTGGTTCGGGTGATGGCTCCTTCGACAGTACAGCTGGGGTTGCCTTGTCCATTGGTGTAGGAGACATTGAAGGAGATTTCAATTTATCCTTCTTCTCATCATGTTTTGGTTCGGGTGATGGCTCCTTTGAAAATGCAACTGGGGTTGCTTTGTCTCCTGGTGTGGGTGATGTCGATGGAGATTTATCTGCATCCATTTTCTCATCATGTTTTGGTTCGGGTGATGGCTCCTTCGACAGTGCAGCTGGGGATGCCTTTTCCATTGGTGTAGGAGACATTGAAGGAGATTTCAATTTATCCTTCTTCTCATCATGTTTTGGTTCGGGTGATGGCTCCTTTGATAATGCAACTGGGGTTGCCTTGTCCAATGGTGTAGGAGATGCGGTATGAGATTTATCTGCATCCACTTTCTCATCATGTTTTGGTTCGGGTGATGGCTCCTTCGACAGTGCAGCTGGGGATGCCTTGTCCATTGGTGTAGGAGATGCGGTATGAGATTTATCTGCATCCACTTTCTCATCATGTTTTGGCTCGGGTGAAGACTCCTTTGATAATGCAACTGGAGTTGCCTTGTCCAATGGTGTAGGAGATGTGGCATGAGATTTATCTGCATCCACTTTCTCATCATGTTTTGGTTCGGGTGATGGCTCCTTTGAAAATGCAACCGGGGTTGCTTTGTCTCCTGGTGTGGGTGATGTCGATGGAGATTTAACTGCATCCACTTTTTCATCATGTTTTGGTTCGGGTGATGGCTCCTTCGACAGTACAGCTGGGGTTGCCTTGTCCATTGGTGTAGGAGACATTGAAGGAGATTTCAATTTATCCTTCTTCTCATCATGTTTTGGTTCGGGTGATGGCTCCTTTGAAAATGCAACTGGGGTTGCTTTGTCTCCTGGTGTGGGTGATGTCGATGGAGATTTAACTGCATCCATTTTCTCATCATGTTTTGGTTCGGGTGATGGCTCTTTCGACAGTGCAGCTGGGGATGCCTTGTCCATTGGTGTAGGAGACATTGAAGGAGATTTCAATTTATCCTTCTTCTCATCATGTTTTGGTTCGGGTGATGGCTCCTTTGATAATGCAACTGGGGTTGCCTTGTCCAATGGTGTAGGAGATGCGGTATGAGATTTATCTGCATCCACTTTCTCATCATGTTTTGGCTCGGGTGATGGCTCCTTTGATAATGCAACTGGGGTTGCCTTGTCCAATGGTGTAGGAGATGCGGTATGAGATTTATCTGCATCCACTTTCTCATCATGTTTTGGCTCGGGTGATGGCTCCTTTGATAATGTAACTGGGGTTGCATTGTCCAATGTTGTAGGAGATGTGGTATGAGATTTATCTGCATCCACTTTCTCATCATGTTTTGGCTCGGGTGAAGACTCCTTTGATAATGCAACTGGAGTTGCCTTGTCCAATGGTGTAGGAGATGTGGCATGAGATTTATCTGCATCCACTTTCTCATCATGTTTTGGTTCGGGTGATGGCTCCTTTGAAAATGCAACCGGGGTTGCTTTGTCTCCTGGTGTGGGTGATGTCGATGGAGATTTAACTGCATCCACTTTCTCATCATGTTTTGGTTCGGGTGATGGCTCCTTCGACAGTACTGCTGGGGATGCCTTGTCCATTGGTGTAGGAGACATTGAAGGAGATTTCAATTTATCCTTCTTCTCATCATGTTTTGGTTCGGGTGATGGCTCCTTTGATAATGCAACTGGGGTCGCCTTGTCCAATGGTGTAGGAGATGCGGTATGAGATTTATCTGCATCCACTTTCTCATCATGTTTTGGCTCGGGTGATGGCTCCTTTGATAATGCAACTGGGGTTGCCTTGTCCAATGGTGTAGGAGATGTGGCATGAGATTTATCTGCATCCACTTTCTCATCATGTTTTGGTTCGGGTGATGGCTCCTTTGAAAATGCAACCGGGGTTGCTTTGTCTCCTGGTGTGGGTGATGTCGATGGAGATTTAACTGCATCCACTTTCTCATCATGTTTTGGTTCGGGTGATGGCTCCTTCGACAGTACAGCTGGGGATGCCTTGTCCATTGGTGTAGGAGACATTGAAGGAGATTTCAATTTATCCTTCTTCTCATCATGTTTTGGTTCGGGTGATGGCTCCTTTGATAATGCAACTGGGGTTGCCTTGTCCATTGGTGTAGGAGACATTGAAGGAGATTTCAATTTATCCTTCTTCTCATCATGGCGTGGTTCGGGTGATGGCTCCTTTGATAATGCAACTGGGGTTGCCTTGTCCAATGGTGTAGGAGATGTGGCATGAGATTTATCTGCATCCACTTTCTCATCATGTTTTGGTTCGGGTGATGGCTCCTTTGAAAATGCAACCGGGGTTGCTTTGTCTCCTGGTGTGGGTGATGTCGATGGAGATTTAACTGCATCCACTTTCTCATCATGTTTTGGTTCGGGTGATGGCTCCTTCGACAGTACAGCTGGGGTTGCCTTGTCCAATGGTGTAGGAGATGCGGTATGAGATTTATCTGCATCCACTTTCTCATCATGTTTTGGCTCGGGTGATGGCTCCTTTGATAATGCAACTGGGGTTGCCTTGTCCAATGTTGTAGGAGATGTGGTATGAGATTTATCTGCATCCACTTTCTCATCATGTTTTGGCTCGGGAGATGGCTCCTTTGAAAATGCAACTGGGGTTGCTTTGTCTCCTGGTGTGGGTGATGTCGATGGAGATTTAACTACATCCACTTTCTCATCATGTTTTGGTTCGGGTGATGGCTCTTTTGATAATGAAACTGGAGTTGCCTTGTCCATTAGTGTAGGAGATGCGGTATGAGATTTATCTGCATCCACTTTCTCATCATGTTTTGGCTCGGGTGAAGACTCCTTTGATAATGCAACTGGAGTTGCCTTGTCCAATGGTGTAGGAGATGCGGTATGAGATTTATCTGCATCCACTTTCTCATCATGTTTTGGCTCGGGTGATGGCTCCTTTGATAATGCAACTGGGGTTGCCTTGTCCAATGTTGTAGGAGATGTGGTATGAGATTTATCTGCATCCACTTTCTCATCATGTTTTGGCTCGGGTGATGGCTCCTTTGAAAATGCAACTGGGGTTGCTCTGTCTCCTGGTGTGGGTGATGTCGATGGAGATTTAACTACATCCACTTTCTCATCATGTTTTGGTTCGGGTGATGGCTCCTTTGATAATGAAACTGGAGTTGCCTTGTCCATTGGTGTAGGAGATGCGGTATGAGATTTATCTGCATCCACTTTCTCATCATGTTTTGGCTCGGGTGAAGACTCCTTTGATAATGCAACTGGAGTTGCCTTGTCCAATGGTGTAGGAGATGTGGCATGAGATTTATCTGCATCCACTTTCTCATCATGTTTTGTTTCGGGTGATGGCTCCTTTGAAAATGCAACCGGGGTTGCTTTGTCTCCTGGTGTGGGTGATGTCGATGGAGATTTAAATGCATCCACTTTCTCATCATGTTTTGGTTCGGGTGATGGCTCCTTCGACAGTACAGCTGGGGATGCCTTGTCCATTGGTGTAGGAGACATTGAAGGAGATTTCAATTTATCCTTCTTCTCATCATGTTTTGGTTCGGGTGATGGCTCCTTTGATAATGCAACTGGGGTTGCCTTGTCCAATGGTGTAGGAGATGTTGTATGAGATTTATCTGCATCCACTTTCTCATCATGTTTTGGTTCGGGTGATGGCTCCTTTGATAATGAAACTGGGGTCGCCTTGTCCAATGGTGTAGGAGATGCGGTATGAGATTTATCTGCATCCACTTTCTCATCATGTTTTGGCTCGGGTGATGGCTCCTTTGATAATGCAACTGGGGTTGCCTTGTCCAATGTTGTAGATGTGGTATGAGATTTATCTGCATCCACTTTCTCATCATGTTTTGGCTCTGGTGATGGCTCCTTTGAAAATGCAACTGGGGTTGCTTTGTCTCCTGGTGTGGGTGATATCGATGGAGATTTAAATGCATCCACCTTCGCATCATGTTTTGGTTCGGGTGATGGCTCCATTGATAATTCAACTGGGGATGCCTTGTCCAATGGTGTAGGCGACGTGGTAGGAGATTTATCTGCATCCACTTTCTCATCATGTTTTGGTTCGGGTGATGGCTCCTTCGACAGTGCAGCTGGGGATGCCTTGTCCATTGGTGTAGGAGACATTGAAGGAGATTTCAATTTATCCTTCTTCTCATCATGTTTTGGTTCGGGTGATGGCTCCTTTGATAATGCAACTGGGGTTGCCTTGTCCAATGGTGTAGGAGATGCGGTATGAGATTTATCTGCATCCACTTTCTCATCATGTTTTGGCTCGGGTGATGGCTCCTTTGATAATGCAACTGGGGTTGCCTTGTCCAATGTTGTAGGAGATGTGGTATGAGATTTATCTGCATCCACTTTCTCATCATGTGTTGGTTCGGGTGATGGATCCTTTGAAAATGCAATTGGGGTTGCTTTGTCTCCTGGTGTGGGTGATGTCGATGGAGATTTAACTGCATCCACTTTCTCGTCATGCTTTGGTTCAAGAGATGGCTCCTTTGACATTAAAGCTGGAGCTGTTATATCTTCTGCGGTCAGAGACACTGAAGCGGAAATCAATTTTTCCACTTTCTCATCATGTTGGGGTGATGGCTCCTTTGATAATGCAACTGGGGTTGCTTTGTCCAATGGTGTGAGAGACATGGCAGGAGATTTAGGCGTTTCCACTTTCTCATCATCTTTAGGTTCAGGGGATTGCTCCTTCGACAATGCAGCTGGAGTTGGTTTGTCTCCTAGTGTCGGAGAAATTGAAGAAGATTTTAATTTATCCAACATCTCATCATCTGTTGGTTCAGGGGATGGTTTTTTCGACAATTTAGTCAAATCATCGTCTGGCTCCATGGAGTGGTTAAAAATATTTTTTTGATTAATTTCTTTTGGAACAGTTCCAGTGTTAGCTGACATATCTAAACCGTCTTTTATCATCTTCGCTTCCCCATTTGCTTTTACTTTTTCATGTTCTATTTCCATTTTCTGTGTATGTTCATTAGGTAAAAATTTTATGCTACCCCTTGAACAGATCTCTGTTTCTTGACCTCCGTCTTCGCTACTGGCCGTTACTAGCATTCTATGTACTATTTTTGTTTCTTTTAATTTTTCAGAATCAGTTGACTTCACTTCGCAAGTATCAATATCCTTATCTTCGTCAATTACCTGAGTTTTTTTGTAGAGTATTTTGTCTGTGTTGATTTCCGGAAGGAACTCTTCAAGACTTTTTTCTGATTTTAATACTTCTGCTACGTTTGCTACAATTTCTTCTACATTTACTGCTATTAACACTTCAGTTTTTTCTTCTTTTTCAACTATGTTTGTTTTCGGTATTTCAAATTTACTTGAAATTGAATCTACTTGTTCTTTTTCTTCGACATCTTCGGGGATAGATGGAATTTTGTCCGCTGTTTGATGAAAATCTTCATAAAAGTCTTCTTTTACTGGCGATTCAACAGTTGTGATATGTGTTTCCCTTAATTCTGTTGTGTATGGATATTCGTATTCAGAATATGGGATGTCACTGGTTTGTTTTTTTGATAAATTCATTTTATCTATTTCATGCGTCAAATTGAGGACTGATTTTGGGAAAGCTGGAGATTCTGGTGCTGAGCCTGGCGTCACAGTTACAACTTCAGGATGAGAAGGATGCTGTAGCATTTGTACAACCAATTCTTCCTCAACCCCTTTATCAATGAACATATTTTTGGCAATCGTTTTTGATTCCTCTAATTTATTTGGCGGTCTAATATCATTCAAAAAGTTCAGCTCGGGTTTTTTTTTCGAAATATCTTCACTTTTTTCCAATTTTGTCATATTCAAGTCTTGCGAAACATGCATTGATGTTTCTATGATTTCTTTTTGTTTTTCAGATTTTTTTATATCATTATAATATCCAAACGTGTCGACCTCCTCGTGTACTGGTAAATCAGCTACTTCATCAGGAGTTTTAACTATTTCTCTCAATGGTTGTGTTTCGAATTGAGTGTTACCGACCGTTGATTGAGGGAATGGTTCAAGTGTGCTTGGTGGAATGATCACTTGAGCTATAGTTTTTTCTACTATTTCTTTTGATTTTACTTCAACTATTACGTGGTCCTCTTTGATTTCATCTAGAGGTATTCTTTCATCCTCTGGAAGAGTTGGAGCAGTAGTAGTCGCACCAGATTCAATGGTAGTTGAGAATTTTTCTTCTGGTTGAGATTCTTGCATTATGTTAGGCTCTGTGAATATTTTAGGTTTATCTTCTAAATCTTCTTTACTTTCTGTATTCTTTTTTTCGCTACTTATATCGATTTTATCTTCAATACTTGTAGAGAGTTCTTTAGACAATTCCCGTAGCTTGGATTGTGATTCATCTTTCTTAGAAAATTCCTCATGTTCTCTAGAGCCTTCAGACTTTTTATGTATAATTGATGATGCTGATGTGATAATACTATCCACTTCTTCCTTGATTGTTTCTTTATGTTCTAATGTCTTAATAGATACACTGGAAATTTTGATATCAATATTGCTTACCGATTTTTCTTCAAACTCATGTTTTTCTTCGTCGCTTGATTTTCGTTTTTTTTCAGATTCTTGAGAATCACGGACATGTTTTTGTAATTCTTCTTCATTACTTTCGTTAACAGAACTTTCAGTGTATTGATCGACCTCTTCTTTTTCAATTATCAGGTATTCTTCTTCAAACTCTCCTTCGACTGTTGTTTCTGTCTTTGCGTCATCTCCCAGTCTTTCACCATCTGATTCAATAGTGTATTTTTCTTCCGCTTCACTGTCTCTATTAAATACTGCTTCGATTTCTCTAACAATTTCTTGTTCTTCACGTAGCTCATCCAATTCAAGTTGACGTGCTTCATCAATAGATTTAGAGCTATCGTCATCTATTTTTTTATCAAGAATTATATTGGAAATATTTTTGTTTTCAATGTTTTCAATTTTTTTCGATTTTTTCTTTGGTTTTTCTTTATCATTTTTAGATAACTTACTTAATCGAATAGGACTACTTATAGATTTAACGTTTTTTACAGGCGAGGAAATAGGTTTAGGTCGCCTGGATATTGGTTCTCGTTTGGTTTTAAGAGAATCTTTCTTTTCTGTAGATTTATTAGATTCTTTCTTTGGAGACGTTGATTTCATCTTGGATTCGACCACTTTTCTGTTACTAGCGTCTTTTGCACTTTTTGCAGGTGTACTTCCAGGACTCATTTTTTTTATTCGATTAGATACTTTCAATTTTGTAGATTCTTTGACTTTCAAAGGAGATGGTTTGGGTGATGTTTTGGATTCAATTGCCTTTTTGGGACTAGTTGGTGATGACTTCATTGATTCGCCTATGTCTATAACTTTTTGATCTGTTGATTTTTGTCGAATTCGGGTTGAAGTTTTTGTTTTAGAGGATGACAAGTTAGTATCTATTTTTGATCTATATTCGGTTTTTTTCCTGTAAGATTGTACTTTTGATTCAACTTTATCTAATTCTTTCAGCTTCAATTCTATTTGTTTTGTACTTGTTTCTTCTTCCCTTTTCATCATTTCCGTCTTTTTCTTTTCTATTACTTCTGTTTTTTTAACTTTCTTTTCCGAAATATTCCTGGTATCTCTCTTTTTTCTGTCTAATATTTTCTTTTCATTATAAATATCTGTAATATGTTCAGTCTTTTTATTTTCAGTCTTAACTTTCCTCTCTGATAATATTTTTTGTTTAGTTTGAGCACTCATTACGATAGAAGATGTTTTGGAAACGATTTCATCGTCAATCAGTTTATTGTCGATCATTTCTTCTTCTTTTTCTGTGCGTAATTTATTATCTGTGATGTCTGTTATAACACTATCTTTATCACGAATATCGCTTTCCTTTAATTTTAAATCACCATTCAATAAATCATGAATATTTTTTTGTTGTTCATCAATATTTCGTTCCTTTTCTAGAGGTACGTTTTTGTCCAAAGATTCTTTTTTAGGATCCTTTTCATGCGTAACTTTATGAGAAATTTTAGAAGCTGATGATTCTGCAGTATTTTTTTCTTGGGTATATTTAGTATGAGATGTTTGTCGATACGTTTTAAGTGTTTTTGGTTGTGGGGCAATTGATCTGGCTGTGCATGTGGGATATTTCATAAACTCTAATTGTCTGATTTTTTCTAATCCTTCAAATATTTTGTGTTGGGGAGTACTTCCTGGAAACATTATTCTTGTGATAGTATCGTCTGGATTCGCAGGTTGCCAAACAAGTAGAGCACATATTGAAACCATATTTTGAACTGGAAATGTGAATTCTTTAGAATTACTTCGACTTGCAAAAAGTTTATGATCACTATTATGCCACTTGTGCAGAAAGTCTTTAACATATTTGGAATCTTTGGAAGGGTTCAGAACATACATGTCGAGTGTACCTGAAAAAAATACAGTAAATTAAATACGACAAAATTTTTGGTTATCTTCAATATGCTCACTTATTGTTCAAATAAATTCACTATGTATTAATTGTTTGAAAACATATTTTAATCTTGTAAATTCTAAATAGATTTAAATGTTTTTTGACAATAATAATGTTTTGCTTAAAATTAATTTAAGTTTTACACTAGGTTCTCTACAAAGTTACACATGAAAAAATTAAAACAAAAAGAAATCATTGAAAGTCTTGTACTTGATTATACCGGAGTCTAGCATTTAGGAGCGTCAAACTTGTATTGACAGCATCCATCTAATAACAACCATTACTTAGACTTTGAGTTTGTTTTTTTTTATAGGGAATTATGAAAAGTGTATGTAGGTTATATATTACCTATATAGTGCAGTGGTTTTCTTACCGTGTCCTACTTTGTGATAGAGGTTTATAGGTTCAGAGTCCCTGTAGCAGGGCTGAGGCTTTAAATTAATACCACGTAAATTAGACATCATTTCTTGGCCCTCTGTTAACAAACTAACAACCAAAGGGTCTCCGGCTGAGCAGGCATCGGGAGATAGAAGACTTCTGCGATCCTGGAAAACGAAACACATTGTTAAACGAACGAACACTGAAATTATTTGACTAAACACACTATTATTATAATCTTGTCCTTCTCATAGTGACATATGAGGCAGCCCCAGCGTAGGCAGTCAGTATGACGAATTTCTCTCCGTCATGGGCCGTAACAGTACCTACAGAAAACCTCCCATTAACTGATATTGCGCTGCCAAAACATCTATTTTCTCTTCAGCCCCGCTGCTACCCTCTTTTCTTTTCTTCTTCTTTTAGTTGTTCTTCTTTTCTTTTCTTTTAGTATCAGGAAGCATTTCTCTCCACGCACGATGTTTTAAGATATGAAATCTTTCGAACTGTCTAGGCTCTGTTAGGATTTCTAAGTTGTCAATGCTCAAAAGCCTTATTATCTTATTAAATGCAACTCTTGCTGTCTCTATTCTGTATTTAACTTCTACATCCTCTCAACCTGTCCCGTCTATTCTAAGATGGGCAAACCCGGTATAAAATTTTCAAGAGAAAAACACAATATATAGGATATTTTGAAATCTGGAACGTTTGATTAGAAGTCGGCATTTAAATAAAAGACGAAAAATGTTTCTATGTATGTTCGTTATAAACTGTGGAACTATTTCTATATTTTATACGGCGGGTATCTGCTTATAATATAAATGTACCTAAACACTTTCGAACGTTACCAATGTCGATTATTCAGGGCAGGTAGGTAATGAGATTTCATATTGTTTGGAATATACCAGCTAATATGATGAATATAATATATTAAAACTAGCTGACCCGTCGAACTTCGTATCGAAATAAATAATATGGGTACTCTAGGTTTTATGCAACAGAGCTCGAATTCGTTTTTTTAGTTATTTAACACGAATGGCTATTTACTGACATTACCAAAACCTGCATACCACGCTGCATTCATTGGGTCTGAGTTTGTTTTTACATCAAAAACTTATAACCTATGTTAATATGATGTTGGAAGAGGTCATCATTGCGTAAGATCGAGTGCAATAGTGAGCCCTTATTGCCTCACTTTGCTCCTGAGTGGAGTTCAAAGAGAGTTTTAATTTTGATTTATTTGATGTTAATGTTAAAAAAAAGAATTTAGGTATGTCATAAAATTCGATATTTTAATAGTTATTTTGCTCAGTTAAAATAATATTGATTGATTAATCAAAGTACGATAAGGAACATCTCCGTACCGATTCAAAATACGCATTGAGGTGTCAATACTTTTTTTGCCCATCACACTGATTCCCGAAGGGGGTAGGATGAGAGTATAGACTTCCATTCTTTCCAATCCAAACTCATTCGCTTCCTCCAAACGCATAACATTCCGCATACATGCTCTTATATTCCTTTTGCTCCTGACTTGGCCCTCCCGTAAGACGGCACCGATATGGTCCGTCTATGTCATTCCAGGTCGGCCTCGTCTGCGTGCACCTATTCTTTCAGATTTATATATCCTTTTAGTCATTCTCTCTTCGTTCATTTTCTTTACATGCCCAAACCTTCTTTCTTTATTCACTTTCATTCTAGTTACTACACTAACATCCACTCCACATTCCTTTCTTATATTATCATTCCTCACCTTATCAATAAGTCTCTTTTCGCATATCCTACGCAGTGATCTCATTTCCACAGCATTTATTCCAACTCCCAAATTTTTCGTCCATGTCCAAGTTTCACTCCCATAAATCATCAGGATTGCATTGTGCATCAACTGTCGATTTCAGAGATATCTTCTTAGAGGTCTAAGTGCACAGCCAGCCCTTCTCCCAGCCAATTTCCTTCTTTCAATCTCTTTTTCACACCCTGCATCTCTTCTAAATAAATTACCTAAATAGACATACTTCCAAGTTCTCGACATTCACTTTCACACAACATGGCGTTCTTAAATCTTCTATTTCAAAATAGTGGAAATAGTTAAAAAGCTCATTTAATGCAGTATCTGTGATTTTTTTCTAACTTCTATTACAACATGGTGGAAGTGTAGCAATTTTTATTTTCAATAAAGAAACAAATGCTAGGTCATTAGCAAATAATATCCAGCTTTTTTTTTACATATTAACGATGCGGATTATATTTACGTTATATGTATGTACTCATCGTCTAAAAATCAGCCCATAAACGAAGAATTGATTTTCAAACAAACAAAAAAATATTCTACTTGTTCTTCAATATAATCATGTATTCCTTGTATTAAAACTTACCAAAACTCCTTATAAAAATTAACTGCAATGAATATTACATGACTTATCCAATCAATCTATTTCATACGATATATTTTTTACATTCGCATTCTACCAATTGCAACAACAATCAATCCACTGACAGTTCTTTCAAATCTCAATTATTAAAAAATCAAAAGTAGAACAAAATTAAATTGTAAAAAGTACTAAAAAGATTACCTACTTTCTGTTTTTTCTTAAATTTCCTAATTTTCCATGAAATTTTCTTAATTTTTTTCTTCTAATACAACCTTCTTCTGATAAGAGCCTACACGCCAAAAAAAGAATTAGCGAAATCGGTCCAGCCATTTAGGCGCGATGCGATAACACCGGGAAATAGCTCTCCATTTTTATAGTGTTCTTAAATTTTCTAATTTTCCATGCATTTTTCTTAATTTTTTTCTTCTAAATCATCCTTCTCCCGATAAAAGCCTACACGACAAAAAAGAATTAGCGAAATCGGTCCAGCCGTTTTGGCGTGATGCGATGATATCGGGAAATAAATCTCCATTTTTATAGTTTTCTTAAATTTTCTAATTTCACATGCATTTTTCTTAACTTTTTTGTTCTAAAAGTACACTCTCCTGATAAAAGCCTACACGACAAAAAAAGAATTAGCGAAATCAGTCCAGCCGTTTAGGCGTGATGCGATGATATCGGGAAATAAATCTCCATTTTTATAGTTTTCTTAAATTTTCTAATTTCCTATGCATTCTTCTTAATTTTTTTGTTCTAAAAGGACACTCTCCTGATAAAATCCTACACGACAAAAAAAGAATTAGCGAAATCAGTCCAGCCGTTTAGGCGTGATGCGATGATATCGGGAAATAAATCTCCATTTTTATAGTTTTCTTAAATTTTCTAATTTCCTATGCATTTTTCTTAATTTTTTTGTTCTAAAAGGACACTCTCCTGATAAAAGCCTACACGACAAAAAAAGAATTAGCGAAATCGGTCCAGCCGTTTAGGCGCCATCCGATGACAACGCGAAATAGCTCTCCATTTTTATATATAAGATAACTTACAACTCGTAGAAGGATTGGCTAGAACGGAAAAACGATACACCTCATCACAAATGATAAAACTTGATGCATAAAAGCAACAATTCAACACAACCACAATAATATTCACAAAGATCACATTTTGATGTTGATTCACACATTTTTAAAATATTATTTTTTTAGTAAGGTACCTATTTTGGTTCGTCAATAGCGCATAGAAATTACCTTCTAATTATTTGGCGATGCTTTCAATACGATAATGATGAATGTAATTAACACTTTTTTTACTATGAATTTAATTTAAAATAAGTAAGTATACATTTTCACAAATTCAACTGTCACATTTTAAATCACAATCACTTAATTTTTTTTTTCAATTACCTAACAAGCATATTCGTAAAATCTGCGTGCTCTATCATAAGTTGCATCTAGACTAATGTGAATAAAATAATTAATATCTTAATAATTACTTAATTATTGTACCTACATATTCATCAAGTGGGTATGTAATACGATCCTAGCGTAATGTAAACTTATAATGTTTCAAATATATTATCTTTAGTAAAATCTGTGGGGTTGTTCAATACATTAAGCATCTTTTTCAATTGAGCTGTTTAGTGCAATAAAAGCTTTCCTCACAAACTTATGATGTTTTAGTTCTGCCTTTTTCCAACGACCCAGGCGATATATTTTTAGTGCAACAAAAACCTAGCCCACAATCCATACAATATTTTACGACCGACCTCGTTACGTTAGCCTAGTTGTACTGGCGCGGACTTCAGATCGCAAAAACGCATTTCCATTCCATGAAACTTGAAGAAGATTGTCATTACGAACCACCTTTCCAACTAATAGGTACAAAAATTAACTATTTGCTGCTAACAACACTCACCTAAGTGGTATTTTTTTTAAAGTAGCCATAAATTATGAACGCTGCATCATTATGTCCAAAAATATTTTATGCATCCTCTTCCATTTTTATAAAACGTATTTGGGGGGGGGGGGGGGGGGTTCGGCCCGCGAAATTTTTAAAATATACGAATATGGCCCGACGAAAAAAAAGGTTGAGTACCATTGTTCTAGGGTGATATGTGCTAGAAGCTGGTGGTTAGATACATACATACATACATTCTCCCTTGAGGCACCTCGAACACCGCAAGCCAGCCCGGTGGAGACCAATCCGCAGCAAACCCTACCCGCACAAAACCAACCCCTAGCCTGGTCGAAGCAACCAAACCAAAAAGTCGGCCCCGCACAAGTCAAGCCCGCCGCGGTCCTCCAAACCAACCCACAATACGGAGGACCTAAGCCCCACTAAGGAGCATAGGGAGGCACAAGAGCTCTCCATTGCGCTGGATCATGCACCTTTACAGGGGACACCATTTGCCTGAACTCCCCCTGATGCGAACGAAGCTTATATCTTGTGCCTTTGCTGACCTGTTGGGGTTTAAGGACGTGAGATGGTCAATCTCACGGTCCCGATCTGATTTTTCGATTTCCTGGCTCTTACAGGATGCTCGAAAAAACCAGCAAAAAGAGCAGAGGTGCTATTCTTAGCCGGCAACCCCACGGTGGTTAGATAGGTCGCTTTTATTGATATCCAATTATTATTGTATTATTGTTCAGAAACCGCCTGACTTTTGAGCATGTGTCTATACTACTGATTTTTGAAGAATGGTGTACGCGTTTTTATTTGTATTGAGTAGTTGCAGTGAGGTGTGTAATGACTGGTATTATTCCGGTTGATGATATTATTATTGGGACTATTGTTACTTGGGTTTGGTGCCACTTTTCCTTAATTTATCATCCAGGGGGATATTTTTGAATCTTTTCGTTGTGTTTTTTATGTAGGTTTACATAATATTTTTATTTATTCCATAATATTTTTTTGTTGAATTTAAAATTATTCCATCAAATAAAGAGCAAAATCAGCCTAAAAGCTTTTAGGTTTGAAATTTTAACAATTGGGTGAAACTTTTATGAAACTCATACAAAACGGGGAGAAATATGAATAGTGCACGTTATGGAAAAATTAGAAACGATAAAAGACATAAACAGGCCTAAAAAGAGACCTAACCTTTAACCTAATGGAGATAAAACTATCGGCATGTGCGATTTTTTAAGTCATTTGATAAATTGAAGATCAACTCATATTTAAATACAAAAGAAAAATGGTTTATTTAAATGAAACATGATGGTCGAGGGAAAGTTCGTGTTTGAAATATATCTTGTCGTTTGAAAAGATGGCATTTATCTTACATTTTTCTTGCATTTATCTACTCGAGGTCGGGTGCTTTGCCGTCAATACAAAAAAAAGATGAAACCATGACATTGTTTAGACAAAAGGACTTGAATACAGCATGATGAACAGGAAAAAATCTGATGGAATGGTTTATGTTCTAACGGTTGATATTTAGGAAAAAGAGCCATTTATCATATTTCGTTCAATAACTTAATTAAAAAGGAAATTGAGACCACGAGCCGAAAGTTAGAAAAAATAACAATCAAATCTCCCTTTACACCCCACTCAGGGGCATAGAGAGGCAATAAGAGCTCTCTTCTTCTTCTTCTTCTTTTCAGCCTCTATTTATCCACTGCTGGACGTAGGCCTCTTCCATACTCTTCCATCTCTTCCTATTTGCTGCCATTTGCAGCCAGTTTTTCCCCCCCACAGCGGCTATGTCATCGGACCATCTTTTTTGAGGTCTTCCGACGCCTCTCTTATTCTCCCAGGGTCTCCATCTCAAAATCTTTGGAGTCCATCTTGTGGGATCCTGTCTTGCAACATGTCCTGCCCATTGCCACTCAAGTCTTGCTATGCGATCCATGATGTCTACCACTCTGGTTCTATTCCTAATTTCTTCATTTCTTATTTTATCTCTTAGGGTTATACCAAGCATGGATCTTTCCATGGATCGCTGCATACATTTTAGTTTTTCGGCATTTCTTTTTGTGAGGGACATGGTCTCCAGTGCATATGTAGTCACTGGCAGTATACATGCTTCATACGTTTTTCTCTTCAGACAGATTGGGATGTCCTTATTTTCTATAAGAGCTCTCTATTGCGCTTTATTTTTCGCAATGTTTAAAACCTCCTCCTATACAATATCCAGATCACTCAGCTCTGTCTAGAAGGAACGGAACACGGGATGGGAGGGTCTTCCTCGTCTTCGAGACACTGATAGGAGGAAGAACAGCGCTCTCCTCGGCCAACTGATTCTTAATGTCTTTTCTGACCAGTGTGGATTTAAGGACATGAGGTGATCAAGCTCAAGATCCCGATCTGATTTTTCGATTTCCGCCTCTCACAGGATCCTAAAAAAACTAGCAAAAAAAGCAGAGGTGCTATTTCCTCCGGCAATGGAACCGGCTTTAAAATCAATTATTATTTTTATTCTCCCTAACAAGTGTGTATTTATGCCTACATTCTTCTATTAATAATAAGTATATCGAAGTATCAAATTTCGTCGTGCAAGAAAATACTGGCGTCAATGTGTAGTTCAGGTATGCATGCTGGTAGCATTTATTTTCCAGGTGTATGAATAGAATATATGCAACATGTAGTAATCGTTACGAGATACCAGTACAGACTTTATGAATGGTCATAATAATTAGGTCAGCGTATACGCACATTATATTATTGTATGGACAGAGGACATCACAAAAATGTGTGCAGGTGTATCGATGACATTTACATGCAGCATATTGACCTGTTTTAGTTTGATTTATGACTAGAAATATGCGGAATATGATGTGAGTTAGATTTCACGAACTATGTAGTAAACTTATTTCTACATTCAGCTATATTGTATCTAATAAACATTTAAAGGAAGATGATGACGATCGAAGAATCAATACTGTTCTTTTTTTCTAACCGGAACTTCATTCATTCATTCATTCTCCCTTAAAGACCCCCCGCATACCGCAAGTCAGCCCGGAGGAGACCAATCCGCAGAAAACCTGACACACACGAAACCGACCCCCCAGCTGGATCGGAGCAATCAAACCAAAAAGCCGGCCACACATATCAAGCCCGCCGCGGATCCCCCCTAAAAGAACTCACAATGCGGAAGGCCTATGCCCCACTCAGGAGCATAGGGAGGCACCAAGAACTCTTTATTGCGCTCGAAGGCGTCCGAGGCTCATTGTGCCTTTTCTGACCGATAGAGGTTTAAGGACGTGAGGTGGTCAACCTCACGGTCCCGATCTGATTTTTTGATTTCCTGCCTCTTACAGGATGCTCGAAAAACCAGCAAAAAGAGCAGAGGTGCTATTCTTAGCCGGCAACCCCACGGCCACTAATCGGAACTACTGACTATTAATACTGTCATATTTGACTATTTTTCGGTTTAATTCCAATATTATATTGGATTTCCGTCATACCCTTTATATTATTTTCATCGATATATTGGTTATTACGAGATATTGTCAAGATATAGGCGATAAAGACACATTTTATTAAGCTCTCTCCGATGTTAAATTCATTAATAACAAATATAATTCTCAATGAATTATTGTCAAGCCCGAATCGAGCCGACTTAAAAGATGAAAAAAAAAAAACAAGCGCAAGCGCGGTCCAGACTTTCAAGCGTGATGCCGTAAAACGTGTTGTTTAAGTAGTCCTACATTTAAGATCAGAACGGCAACGATACTCAACAAGTCACCTCATAAGTTGAAAAAAAATATAGGTATGTGATGGTGAAGCGAAAAATCATCAAAATGCAGCTCCAGTTACTCACCTCTAAGTTGCAGAAGAAATGTCCAAGTTGGGGGTAAAGCGCGTTCTTTTTGCGGTTGATAACAGAGCCAAGACCCCTTCCTGAGCAGTTGTTGAGTCTGGTGAGAAGGACAGCGTCCACTCTGTCCAAATGTCTAACGAAGTCCCAAAAGCAGGCTTTACGAGCAAAGCCGCCATCGACTGCAAATCAAAATATTAAAAAAGAAATGATAAATAAACCGTGTAGTCATTTTGAAAATGTATTTTTCTGGATTATAAAATATAGTCTCTGGAATTATTTCTCCATCATTATTTCTGACTAAGCTATTTGAGCTTGAGTTATTGATATACAATGAACTTATTTAAGATGATTCTTTTCCCGAAATTTGTCCCTCCAACAAAATCCTTATTATAAATTTAAAAAAAAAAGAATGTTTCAACCCTTTTATTAAAAAAAAAAACGGGCAACGGGTGGGACACTATGGGAGGCCCTACAAATGGCGTTGGACCGGGGACTTTGGGGACGGCTGGTTGGGATGGTGGGGAGTGGTGATGGTCACGATCCTCAGCAGTGAGGGAACGACGAGGATGATGATTAAAAAAATTAACCCTAATAACTCTTTTATGGTTTAGCTCAATGGTTCCAAAAGTGGTCTATATTGAACCTCAGGGTTCTTTGAGGATCTGCAAAGGGTCTAAGCTAAGAGATACTACATTTCCTTGGACACATATCGCGGCGCGGAGATTACTTGGAAAGGCTTTTCATAACAGGGAAGATCGAGGGCACCACGGGTTGGGGTAGGGCTCCGATGAGATGGGATGGAGGGACCGGGCGAGTGAATAAACGAGGGGAACATTAGAGGAGGCCCTGCACATAGCAGCGGACCTGCGGACTCTGGGGCCGACTAGTGGGGTTATTGTGTGATAAAATGAGATGATGTAAATGGTATAAAACTTAACATGTGTAATATCACTTCGCATTCACACTATAATTTTTCAAATATTTAAATCTTTCAAATCAGTGGTAGGGGAGGGGGTCTACCAAAAACTGAAGACCATTATAAGGGGTCTACGAAAGAAAAAGGTTTGGGAGCCTCTGGATTCCACACTTATAATTGGGTAAAGGTTTTGTGTGCTTTTGTAAGATTTTTCCACTTGAAGATTACAAGCATCCAACTGAATAAAACAATCTCACATCTTTCTTTTGTTGTTGCTTTTCTAAACACGTATACGTATATGACGAGTGAAGGGAAGTATAAGAGATATCTATCTAGTGCACAGATATCAAAGGAAAAGGTAATATCGGGGATTTGCTGAAATCTTAATGTTATCAGATTTGCAGCACGCGAAACGAATGAAGCCAGTCTCGAGAGACTTCAAAACTAATTTAGCAAACATGAAATTCTCATAAAAACCATTTGTAGCGCCGTTGTTGCTGTTTTTTTTTACAAATAAATATTTTAAATGGACACGCAATACACATTTGCGTTAATGAAAAAAAAATATTATCGGGAATTGAATGGCTTATTTCATTATGCTAATAAATCAGTCAAAGGAATTGAGTGAATTAAAAAATATAGGTATACTTTTCATAAATAATATACTCGTAGTTACATAACAAGTATTAGTAGCAGATAGATACTTTCTAACTATCCTACATGTTGTGAGTTTTTGGAAAGAACTAGGTATTTGTTGGAAAATCTGGTTGCTGGTTTTGAAGATTGATTAAAAAACTATAAATTGGATTTAGGACTGTATATTGTGAATGATTTAAATAAAGTTTACTTTATGGTTGAGCTTAAAAATGGTTCACACCTTGCTGGGACGGTTTACTAGCGCGATCTATGAAACTTGAAAAATGCGTTTTGAGTTCGTAGCGCTTCGTTCCTCGTCGTGTGCACTCGGAACTTATGCGAAGTGAGACACTTGAAGCGCCAAATTCAAATGTAAAGTAAATATTCTCAATAGTATTAATAAAGACACGGACAGTGGACACCCACTACTACACAAAAAAATCATTATCTACCGCTAGGAAAGGATTTCTGTAAGTATTGAGAAAAATGTAGGGAATTGCGGAATTATGAAACTGATAGACGTACGTCTTCTTACTTGATTTTAGTCAGCTTTTCGGTTCAGAAATCGCACACTGTAAATTATTATATTTACCTAACATGTTAAATCCATTGATGCCGAAAAGCGCAGCATCTCCCTGTCCACCAGGGAACACGTACAATGTAGGATGAGCAAATCTAATGTTGCCTACGATCTCACTAGTTTCAAGTAACTGCTCAATACTGGCAGGTATGATGTATGGCTCCACGTAGGCTGAAATTATTATACATTTCATTTAGAAATCTACTAAACATGTATATATTTTTTCAATCTGAAAATATTGTATGCGTTAGTCTTTTTGGGGTGTTTATGTTTATTGCCTTACTTTATTCAAAATGTAATAATACTCACTAGCAAAATTTTTAATTGCTTCACATTCAGGGTCCAGAACATCCGGAGGATTAATTCTTATACGGCATTGTTTGGCGAAATACTTTTCGGGTAAACGGATCCATTCGCCTCCAACTGGAGAGCAGTGGATGTCGATCGAAATGGAATTCTCGTAGGCGCGTACAACTCTCTGTACTTCGTTCTCTTGGAAAGCGTCACAAAAGTCGGAAAATGATAAGGTTCCATCCTGTAACACACAAACATTTTTATATATTGCTAAGTTGGCTAAGGCTGCAACTGTGAGAGGTCCAAATGGTCCCAGCGGATGCTAGGGTCGATTAGCAGAAGGGTGCAACTGGGATATGGGAATTCTGTTAGGACATCTTTCGGCGGCAGCAAAAAGATAATTAAGGAGACTAACTTCTTACAGAGAAGAGGCAATACACTCTGCGAGTGGTTTCTGAAGACGAGATCCAGTTAGAGGGAGCGCTCCATGAACGAACTGAATATTGTCACTACATTGACCAAATTTAGTCACGGTGCATGATGGTCTCTTTACCTTGTTTGTAAAAAAAAAAACAAATTACTAATTCGATATCTATCATTGCTTAGATATGACTACAACAATAACAATAATGAAGTCATACTTGGCTCCACGGGAAAGATCCGACAAAATAATTTCCTAATTTGTCTCTATCTCAATATTTTAATGCTTGGATACGTCATAATAGAGTTCTGACACGTCTTCATAAATCTTGCATCCGCTCTTACCAGGGTTGAAGATTTGTAGAGTATGTACCGTCAAATACAATTTCTATCAAGCTTAGGTATTTGATACTTTTTTAACAATCTTAAGGTTTATTTTTCTTTATGCCATACAACTGTAACTGGAGTTGAATCAGTTATTTCGAAAATGATCAAAGTATATATAGAATCCCATACATACCTACTTTGGTCGTTTTCGAAATAATCGATTCAGTTAAGGAAAAGATAAGTAAATACAGGACATAGTTTGATTGTATGTATTACCATTGTTCTACCGATGACATTTTGTCTCAAGTAAACGGTTTGAAGTTTCAGCGCCGAGATCCACTTAAGAGTACATTAAGGACGTTGTTTACTCAATAAGAAGGAATTTGCACTGTAATATTACACCACTGTTTTAGATTTAAAGTGCTTTTAAGTCTGGGATATATTGAACGTCGCTAACATCTTTTTATAGTGAATTTTACATATTTTCATAAACAGAAACCTACGTAATACCTGTAGTTTCAAATTCAATCGCAGGTGAGTGGTTTATTTTGAAAAATCAGTGCTTTTAAAAGATTTTTTTTCAATTTTAAATATTAGTAGATATGATATAATATATAACAGTAAATATGTGGACTTTATTTGTGACTAAAAACTTGCATCTGTGAAAAGATTTTGTGGGATAAGGAAAGAGGTGAGATTATGAGGTAACTAAATAAATTAGCGTTGTAACAAAGATGAAAATACACAGTTTGGGAATGTTTAAAGAATGAGTAAAAAAATAAAGAAAGGTGTGAAAAAGCATAATATGTAGATCGATCGCACCGATTCCGTGGAAGTTAATGTAACTTATGAAGATGAGCAGAGAACAGAGTACTTGTTATATGAAAGAAAAAACAGCTCTATATAATATATGTTGCCATTTCTTACAACGATCCGTCATGTAATTGCCCCGATGCTGTAAAGGTTAATAACCGTAATATATGTCGGGATACCTGCATGATCCAGGAACCATTTCCGGAGAAAGTGTATCCGGCGTGTATAACGTGTCTATGTCTGGTGAAGGAGCTGAGCAGGTTCCTCATACACTGCAGCAAGGTGTTCATCTGAGGGTGAATCAGAATCTCTGTCACCAAGTTTTCTGTCGCATATTGGATAAGTCGTTCTCCTGCAAAAAAAAAACACATTTTTAAGCATATTACTTTCATAGTATGGGAGAGTCTGTCATGACTTCGAAACTCCATTCATCATTCTAAGAAAAAACCCTGATGACCCACTTTATATAGGAATGTTGGGACGATTATTGAAAAATACAGTTATGCTTTAAAATAAAAAATACAAAGATCAGACCCACAGTTATCCCCTACTTTATTTAACTATAACCAAAGCAGCCAAGACATTATGTTGAGTTAGCAAAACTATAGAGATGGATAATTGCCATACGAAATTTTATAAAAACACTACAAATAACTCTAATTATTATCTATTTTTGTAATCTAACAACGAAAAAACAAGGAAAGACACACATTGGGAGCTAACTTTTGAAACAGATGTTATAAAAATCTTTGAAAAAAAAGAGCATCTAATACCGGACGTTGGCCTATCATTTCTCTCAATTCATCAAGATGAATCTTTAGTTAATAACCTTATTGCCTATTTTAAAATATTGTTGACCTAAGTGATCTCAATAAGCCTTTGCGAAAACAGTAGAAAATCACTGTGAGCGAAAAGTAATAAAACTAAAGTTGTAACTATAAAAAATCATCTTGGGATAAAACATTGCTGAATACAAATTTATTCTTCAGGTGACGTTGAAATTTTTGATATGAATTAAATATTAGAAGCATCAGCCATGAAATAAATTTCAGTAAGGTCAAAATATGTTGGCTTTCATATTCGCGACACATTCAACCATTCCATTTTGATGGAAAATTTTATGCTCTATTTCACATTCCTACCAAAATTTGAATACGCAATATATCATGCGTTACAATATAATAGTATAATGGCGGTTAGCGGTCCCAGTATGGGACGAAGAATGCTTTAAAGATCACAGGTCATCCAATAAGGTCGTTATTTTTCACGCATATTATAGGTACAAATACCTAGTCCCAAATATCCACTTTGCATTAGTTATAATAATTGAATGGTTGTTTCGCCATTAGGTGGTAATATTTAAGTAATTTAATATCTACTTGTTGTATACATGGGGCGAAGAATAGCACCTCTGCTCTTTTTGCTGATTTTTCGAGCATCTTGTAAGAGGCAGGAAATCGAAAAATCAGCTAGTGACCGTGAGGTTGACCACTTCACGTCCTTAAATCTCAACTGGTCAGAAAAGGCACAATGAGTCTCGGACGCCTTCAAGCGCAATGGAGAGCTCTTAATGCCTCCCTATGCTCCCGAGTGGGGCTTAGGTCCCCGCATTGCTGGTTAGTTTGGGGGTAGTTCGCGGCGGGCTTGATTTGTCCGGGCCGGCTTTTTGGTTTGATTGCTTCGATCGAGCTAGGAGGTCGGTTTCGTGCGGGTCGGGTGCCTTAAAGGGAGAATGTGTACATGGAATTTTTCTACATGTTGAACATGTCGAGAATTCTCATGATTAGGAGTTTCGGAGACTTAAATATTACCACATAATGGCGAACGTTGTTAACGTAAAGCGATCACACTAAGCCAGCCTTCGAAATAACAGTTGAAGACGTCGTAAGACCGTAGTGATTTGTTCCATTTTAAAATCGAACATCAGTAATGAATTGTTAGAGTCATTAGTTGTTACATATTCTTTAAGTAAATACTTATTTAAACATGCGTTAAAATATTTTACGCCCTTGGATATTTCAGGAATATTGTTCTTTTGAGATTTGTAGATTAAGATTTTTGGTAAAAGTATAGAGTAAGATGATGAAAGATCAAAGGAGAGACTTTAAGAGAATATCTTTTAATGATGGTTCAAGCCGACTGGTTTAGTGTCGACTTTTTACACTTTTGATATTAAAAGTACCTACCTATTTTTATTATATCTTATTTATACTATTATTCTTGGCGGCGCTGCTGACATTAATACTAAATTAGCACAATTTTATAGTATAATATATAACTCGATTGAGGAGTTTGTTCCTGTCAAAAAACCGCTAGATTCTAGATTTCCAAAATGGTTTACATGCGAACTCATAGAAAAAATTAATTTAAAAAAAAGATTGCATGTTCAATATAAGGTTACTAATTCTTCATCCGACTATGAATTGTTCAGTACAATAAGAAGGGAATGTAAGGCATTGGCGAGAGCGGCTAAACTACATTTTTATAAAAGTATTGAGGATCAGTTGCCTGGTTCTACTGTGAATTTGTATAAGCTTGCCCGATCCTTAATGGGTGACCATTGCGATTGTCCAAAGATAATGCATCTCAATAGAAAGACTGCCAATGGTGTGAATGAAGTAGTGGAACTTTTTCGTGAATTTTTCATGTCCGTATTTGATGATTCTCCTTCAAATGCTGAAATCCCTCATCTTCCTGTCGAAGATAGGATTCATATCCCATTTGTATACTTTTCGTTGTCTGACATTGAGCAGGGTTTTGATGAACTTGATATTAGCAAATCACCCGGTCCTGATAAACTCCCACCGGTATTCCTTAAAAATTGTTCGGCTGTTTTGTGCGGTGTATTGCAGAAGATTTTTAACGACTCGGTTGCTTCTGGGACCTTTCCATCGATCTGGAAGGAGAGTTACATTATCCCCATCTTTAAAAAGGGCGACAGATCTGATATCAAAAATTATCGCCCCATATGCATTCAATCAAGCATACCAAAATTATTTGAAAGTATCCTTCTAAACAAGATTAAGAATTCCCTAACGGCTTTGATATCTGATCAACAACATGGTTTTATGAGAAAGCGATCTACACTAACCAATCTTTTGGAATTTCATTCTGATATTATGGACACACTGGAGGCCAGAGGCCAACTGGACTGTGTCTATACCGACTACTCGAAGGCCTTCGATTGTGTTTCGCATCCGATATTGTTAGCTAAGCTCCGTTCACTTGGTGTGGATGGAACATTGCTATCATGGTTTGCAAGCTATTTAACAGGTAGGATGCTTAGAGTATGCTTGTCCAGTACTATCTCATCTTCATTTGTTGCGCTGAGTGGTGTACCGCAAGGCTCACACCTCGGTCCAATCCTGTTCAATATTTTTATTAATGACTTGTTAACGGTTTTTGATGGGGTGGGCATTGTAATGTTTGCTGACGACCTTAAAATTTATAAAGAAATAAGGGGTGCTGATGATTGTTGTGTGCTGCAGAGCAATGTGGAGGCTCTTCTGGGTTGGTGTGCGAAGAATGAACTGAGGTTGAATGTTGCGAAATGTCAGGTCGTACGTTTTTACAAAATAAAATCACCAATCGTCTATCCATATACAATGGCTAGTGAAGAGCTGGAAGCGGTATCCCAGGTCCGGGATCTGGGAGTGCAGCTTGATACTGGACTGACATTTGTCCTGCACATCAATTCAATGGTGGACAGGGCACTCCAAACACTCGGGTTTGTCTTACGCTTGTGCCGCGGTTTTTCCAAAGTCTCAACATTTGTTCATTTGTACACATGTCTCGTTAGACCACAGTTAGAGTATAATTCGGTTCTGTGGTCACCATATTACCAGGTTCACATTAAAAGAATTGAAAGGGTTCAAAATAGACTCCTGAAGTTTATTAACTTCAAACGGGGTATACCAGCTGCGGATATTAACTATGATCATCTTCGCAATGAATATGGTCTCACACTGCTATCCGAAAGGCGCACAATAGCGGATATGACTTTCTTGCATAGATTGATCGGTGGCCAGATTGATTCCTCTCGGTTGTTGTCTATGGTGGAGCTTCATGTCCCTTCCAGGAGCACGCGAAGTACACAGACCTTTAGATTGGCAAACAGTGTCACAAACTATTCTTTCAATGCGCCCATGCAAAGGTTACTTAGGGGGGCAATGATCTTGGCGAAATTGATATATTTTCTGCACCTTTGTATGGTTTCAAAAAAATGCTAAGGGATAGGTACCGCTTGGCTCATTGAATTCTTAGAGATACTTATTTTTTTTTTTTTACTGTGATGCATAACTATTGTATTTTTTCTTCTTCTGTTTTGTAAATTGTATGTAAATGCAACCATTGGTTGCGTAGATTTCAAATAAATAAATAAAATAAAATACCATTTTTACCGTAGAGCTATACCGGGCTCAAAATAGACCTACATGGAACTATTTTTATCCTTTGCAATCAAAATCTCAATGTCATAATCAAAGAGTTATTAAGATAGGTTGTACATCGGAATTGCGATGTAAATGCAGAGTAAGACCCAGCTCTAAAAAGTCGTTTAGCAAAATTATGGGATGAAGAGATTCATAGTCCGGTTTAAACGGAACAATAATACAAAACTCATAAAAGAAATGCGTCGACTTTTATATTGTTAAGGTTGTTAAGTGGAATCGCTGAAAGTTTTGAAATTATTTCCATATTATGAGAATCGAACATTTTGTGCGAAATTCTTATCACTTACTTACAAGCCGTGCTTTTTTATTCGTTTTTGTAGAAAGCGTATTTCTTATTTGATACAAGTTAGATAGTTCTTTTAAGTACTTTCAAACCTACATATTTTTACTAAGGACCAACTTAAACTATCCTAATACTTTATTCGAATTTTGTTTGTCCTACATTTTATAGGAAGTTTCGTATCAAAATAGTTTTAAGAATCAATATTCGAAATAAAAATTTGTATAAAAAACACGTTTTAACGATTCACCGTTTATAGGAATACTTATAAAAAAATAACTTATAGATATTGAAAAGAAACGGGCAAAGATTGTAATTTTAATGAAAAATAAGGCCCTTGAAAAGTATCCATTTCCTCTCTTCCTGAATGCATTACGAGCTTGAAATCCATAGCTTAGAGCTGAATAAAACTCTCGAGATTATGAAAGAAGGGGATCAAGTTAGCTCCGATGCTAAAAACAGTCTCGGAGAACCTCTAAAAATTTTTTTTATGTAAGCGCCGAGAACTTGGAAACTTATCCAATGATTTGAAATTAGTAAAAAAAACCATAATATCTATTACTTATATTAAAATGCGCACAATAAATTTTATGGCTTACAGAATCCAAAAAACTTTGCTCAAGGAATCTTATCTTGTCGACATGCTCTTCATAAATCCCAGCGTTAACGTGGAAAATTGAGGAGATAAAACTATAAATTTATTGAAAAAGAACCTACCTACCCAATTTCATAAAAAGTCGACAGCTCAGATAAGTAATTGTCGAGGGAATAATATACCATGGGGTATTATCGTGTTTTCAGCGTACATTATTTTCATTTTAACAATGAAATTCTTGATTTGATTTTATGAATATAAAAATAATTTGATTAACTGTTCTTTAATAGAGAGGTTTAAGGTTATTTAATCGTTTGCGATCAAAATTGTTTGGTTTTTCTAGTAGTTGAAAAATTCATTAATTTATTAGCAAAAGAACACTAAGGAAAAAATGATGAAACAAAAGCATAGAAACTCCTGTGCTCCTATAACAGGTATCTCCCGCATAGCTATTGCAAAATTATTCTTATCTTATGTTTCAAAAGTCTTTGGAATGAAAACTTATATCTGCAACATACGAAAAAACAAAACCTTCTCATAATATGCACCACTCGAAAAAACAAAACCTTCTAAAATAATTTTTCAAGGGTAGTTATTTTATTTCAGTAAAATCTGCATCCTATTATGTGAGGAACCTTTTATAACAATCTAAATTCGTTTCAGACTCTAACAGGTCAATTGTATGGTTTTTCCTTTCCAGTAAAAAGTGGAAGAAGTTCTCAAAATTATATCGCGTGATACCCCTGGGATTGGAGAAAGAATGTTTGAAGAGTTTTTTTAACAAATTGAATTAGATTGTTTAATTTTGGAAAAAAAAATCCACGAAAAAGCGGTTGTAGGCGAAACAGTTGAACAATACTATGTAGGTTGTAAGAAAAACCCTATAATAGAATAAATGCTATCGTAGGATTTGCTTAACTCACAGTTTCCTGCCGTTAGGCAAAGAAGTACCCATCTCTCCATAGTTAGAAGATTGTATGAAAAAATATTAAAAGTTCTTTGTAAGATAATGGGTAAATGTAATGAAAGAAAGTGTTAAAAAAAATTACGAGGATAGCCTCGTAAATAATAAAACAATAGTAAAATTTAATGGTAAAACTCAAAATTTCATGAAAGAACAAAATGAGTAAGTATCTACGTAAAAGTTTTTTTTTTTTTAACATTTGTACGTTTGAATTATTATTTTCATGCCTGAATAAAAATTTTATTGCTGGCATAATTAATAGGGATTGTAAACTCTACAAAGATTTTTTTAATGAAATTATAGCGTTAAATTTTGTTTTAAAAATTTAATAATTTTGAATTTAATAGATACGTTCTGACAACTGCAGAAGCACTCACGAAAAAGTTTATTTCGAAATAAGTTAAACTATTTTCTAAATCGAAATCATGTTTTTAAGGTAAATGGGACAAATTTCAATTATTGTTAAGAATAATCTTCACATTTTTCCGCAATTTACGTATCTATAAGTATTGTATTTTTTTTGAGTTATGGTTAAAAAAACTAATGAAAATTCATGCTACAATAATTCGTAAATTTCAGATTCATTCAATATTAAGACTCGTGGAATCATTAAGTAAAATCGATGTGGCAAAAACGGACGTTTTCGTGCAGCCAAATATTTGAATTGTTATAAATTTAAACTTTTTGCAGTATTGTTTTTAGCTGTGGAAATTTTTTAGAATTGATTTGCCTTTGAGGTTACGGTTTTTGATGAAATCTAACCCGAGTATGATTACAGGAGATCAATACGCTTAATTAAATGCTCAAAAGAGTTACACTCGAATAGCAATCTCTGTTATGTTATTGACATCCATTTAATAACACAATGTGATGCAGTGTAATAAATACTGAAACAATATGTATGCAAATCCGCACCAGAAGGGCGCTCGTATGATTGCTAGAGTCAGAGGCTATGGGGTTGGAATGGTAGGGAAAGTAAAAAAAGCAATTGAATCCGAAACAAGTACTCGACGCTGTACGGCTGAGGGTTGGGATAGGCGCTGGGTAAACATTTGAATATGGAACGAGCACTCGTTATTTCAAGAGAAAACAATGGAAGGATGAAATCGTTTTATCTGTAATATTAATGGTAGGTACCTACGGACGTATAAATGTATAAGCCGGTAACAGAGCACTTCATAAGACCTGCGCTTCTCAACGTATTAATACCTACATTTTTTTACAAACTAAAGGGTGTCTCAGTAAGAGTGCACTTTTTTTTAAATTGAGTATATATTTCCCGCAAAAGTGGCAACACTAAAATTTGACAGTTGTCACCTATGATTATTCCAATTTATTAAAAATGGAGCGCTTTACGATAAAAAGAAAAATAACGCGTTAAAATTATTATTGTGAAAAACCATCAACAGTAATGACCCACAGTTTTTGAGACAGAAAGAATAAAGAATGACGCATCTGGATATAATATGATGCAAATAAGAAATAATGCTTAATTTTATAGAATTTGATTTTTTTTAGAATTACCCCAATACACTCGAAGAGTTTTGACACATCCATATAGAAGTTTTTGGAAGTTAATCATAAAATTTTATATAATAAAGATTATTTTAATAATGATTGTGCATTAAAATAACTTATCAAACACAAATAATGATCCCTAATTTAATTGTCTATTATACTGAATCTAATACGATATAATTGTCATTATTGTTCCAAATAAATTTTGAACAGAAATAATAGGGCGGAATACAATTAATAGTTTGTAACAATGAAAACTTCATATTATAGCTTTGTCATGTGGAATCGGAAAGGATCGTATATTAATATTACCATTCAAAACAATTATTAATGATGTTATATATGAATGAGTGGGTGTGTATATTTGGGGAGATCTTGTGAAATTAATATTTGAAGTAAATTAAGATACATGTGATGTGATGAGGCGTCGGCGTTTAGTGTCGAGACGAAATGTAAACTGTTTGATACGTGTGTGAGTCCTGGCACCTGACCAAAGTCCAGGCACCAAAAGTATCTGCATTTGAAACGAAGTGCCTCAGGAGAATCATAGGTATAAGATGGTACCACCGCATAACGAACGACGCTATACGCCGGCGCACCTAGCGCAGTCCCATCACTTCCACCATTACGAAGAGGAGATGGGCATGGCAGGGACATGTGGTGAGTATGCCGAATGATAGTTGGCCGAGGAGAGCGCTGATTTTCCTCCCATCAGGCTCGAAGACGTGGAACACCCTCTAATACCGTGTTCCGTTCAATCGAGGTAGAACTGAGGGAGTTGGAAATGGTGTGGGAGGAGGACATAAGCATTGCGCAAGATTGAGCGCAATGGAGAACTCTTGTTGCCTCCCTATGCTCCAGAGTAGAGCTCAAAAGAGAGTTTTCATGATGTGAAAAATAATATTCCTCATGAATTTTAATCAAACATGAAAAGTTGGAGATTCTGAGAATGCAGACCGACGCCGACGCATAGTATAGAATAAATAGGAATGGTTTTAGCTTTAATATTTTTATTCTTTTAATCAGACATAACATACGGCTCGCTGGGTTTAAGAATGATGTTTTTATAAAATTCAAATGAAATATTCAAAGGATACACAACATAACATCATCATTAAACATAATAATTGGTCAAGTTCTTCCGTTACCTGTATTTTCGTTGAAAAATTCTGACTCAATTCGAAATATTTTAATAAGTAGGTACTTTTTATCATAGAAATGACAAAACCAATATAACTTCGGTAAATAATTCTCATATACATAATTTTCCCCAGAGATCCCACATACAACTCTTGATACGTGCAGAAATGTCATACCTATTATAGTAAAATAAAATTTGGATCTTTCAATGGACGATATATATATATATATATATATATATATATTAATGGTTTATGGGACAATCAAATAATAATGACATTTGCCTATACCTGATGTCATCCGACAGGTTTTGCTGCTAGTTATTATATACTCAACTGACATTTTAACAATTCATAGAGAACAATGGAGAGCACCCCATTATTACTCGTGTATATCTACTAAAATTTTTATTAAGGACGTATTATTCATTACTAGCAAAGCACCTAGTTTAGTATAATTCATATACAGGGTGGATTAAGTAAGGGAAAATGCAAACATCTTTCTCATAACTCATGTTGGTTCAAGTTTGCCGTGTATAACATAGGATTATCCCGAAATAATTTCTTTTTCTGATCCATATAAATACGGCAGAACATTATTTTGATTGTATACACATACTCTTAGAGCGGGCTTATATTGAATGCTCATTTAAAGACTACCAAATTCTTCTGGTGTAAACATTATTTTGTTGCTTTACTTTTGTTCGCCAAGATTCTATGGAATGTTCTTAGAATGCTCGATCGTGAAAATTTTCTTTCATATTACGATTTCAGTCTCAGAATAAGACAAAGAGTACTACCGATCATATGCACTCGAATAATGATAAATTATTATTGGCACTCGTTATCAAGATCTTTAGATCATGTGCCTCAAAATTCTAGGTCATGCTTTGAATTCTTGCTAATTGACATTTAAACATTGTAAACGCTGTAAAAGAGCATTCATTTACACTAAAAGATGCTCTGTTCTAGTTTTGGCTCATTATTTGTTTTGTCCCAACCCACCTTCAGATAACTACAGTACTTGCACGCAATGGCGCATTCCAAAAGCTTCCGTCTATAGAGGTTAAATGATGAGGAACCGTATAGAAACTTATGACATTCAGACTCAGAGAGTGTTAGGAGTGAACTAAAAATATTCCCTCAATCAATGCCTTGGTGTGTAATTTCATTTGTAGTGATTTATTGAATGAGTTTCAAATGAAATACAAGGTACACAGCGTTTCATATCCGTGAATCATTCTATGTATGAAAGAAATCATGAATGAATAAAAGATCTGAATTTAAAAAATGGATTTTTTTCCAATAAACATAATAGGAATAACTCTGTTAAAGGGATATTTTTCACTAACCATAAATTACTATGTGTCAACATTTTTATAAAAAAATATTAATTATTGTAAAGTTAACATTATAATCCTCGGTGTAAACGCTGTAAAAGAGCTTTTGATTAAACTAAAATATGCTCTATTATGGCTCTGGCTCTTTATAAGTTTTTTCTTAAGATAAAAATTACTGCAGAGCTTGCACGCAATGACCGATGACGCATTCCAAAAACACTTGCGTGAACTGATACGTTTATTTTTGGACTGTAACATTACCATTGGTTGGCTATAAATTTCAAGCATAAAAAAGAACCAAAGGAGCTAGTAATAAGTAAAGGAACTATATTATTATACGTATTTTTTTTTCTTTAAAAATAAAGGCTTTGAAATTTGGTGTTAGTTAGTTAGTTGGAAACCGTTGAAATTTCCGCATAATTTTCCTTATGGTAACTACTGAGCTTAGGTCTACTTTTCCTCGTTAAAGTGGACCATTTCTGCTTAAAAAGTTCAACATAAAAATAATTTTATGTAAATTGCGTAAAACGAGCTGAAACATAATTGAATTATTCGAGTTTTTTTTTTTAAATATACGGTTATGTTTGGCTGTTGAGATAAATTTACAGGTTTTTTCATAATGGATAAAATATGAGATTTAATTAAATTTTATTTGAGTATCGTTAATACGAGGTGGAAGATTGGTGTAATAATTAAAAAATAATAATAACACCAAATATGAAAACGTTGGGCAAAGAGGCGTCTTCATTTGATAAAAACCGTTTAACAAGTAGTTGAAGAGTGTCAAGCAAAGACAATAATTGATATTGTGAATAGTTTTCTCGAGTTTATTGCTTGCTAAGAGAACTTTAAAAAAATCGAAATAGATAAGCGAAATAGGGCAGAATAAGTTTTATTAACTTAGAAAATGGTTAACTTTATGGCTAAAATGGTTAACTTTGAGGTGGTTGATAGACCAGCGGTTAGGATGCCGGCTTTCGCACTGTTTCGTGCGGAGGTCGTGGGTTCGAATCCCGGCCGTGTCGACCATTTTCCGCTTTCACGACACAAGCATTTGCTTACTGTGAAAGATGTCAAAAGTGTATTTGTGTTCACTTCGAGTGAGCACAGATTCATTTTATAAAAAAAAAAAAAAATTGGTTCATTTGTTAAGTTTACCAACAAAGTGACGTGCGAAGGAGTACTGTGGGGTTAGTACAAGTTTAATCGAAAGCTAATTGCACGCAAATAAGCGCTTATTAGCGTGCATTTAGTGTTCTTAAATCAAACGATCGAATCATTCGATCATTTTAGTATGAACATTTTTCGAAACTCTTTCGATGATCGTTTCGATATTCGATCATAGAAAACTTATACTAAAGCTACTGAAGTCATCTATGGAAGAAAATTAGCGAAATAAGTTTAACCTTATGTGTACAACCAATAGAATCTCTATACCACGTTCTAAGTTTGTTTAGATTCTTGTGTTCATTTTCAAAGAACTAGATTTTAACGAATTTAAATCAACAATATATGACAGCAGTAGCTTTAAAATTCGAACAGTATTAGTTAGACATCAGTTGTTGATATGCCACACGCATTTATAAATAGAAAAATTCTTTGTTCCGTGTAGGTTGTACGTGTGTTTTTTTCTGAACACTTCAGATGTGTGTAAGTTTATGACCATTGATCATATAAAGGTGTAATTTCAATTCATTTAATTTACAATATATATTGTAAACTTAGGACCTACAATACCTACATCCTAAGCTTATCTACTTCATTACTATAGTCAATCACAATCACAAAAACATCTGACAGTTATGGGAATAAGAAATAATTATTGTTTTTTTTTCTATTTTTCTCGCAATTTTTCGAACCATTTAAAAATGCCCTGAGCTTATGCCAATATTTGGAAAGCTAAATTAGTCAAATAGGTCCAACTAATCATCGCTGTTACCGAGACACAAAAATGTAGCAGCTATTCATTTTTATACATAAGAAGGTAGTTGGATACATAACTTATCATTCAGTGACTTTGCATATGAAACAAGCCAAACTTACAAAAGTGGTAACGCTCTCAATGGCTTCAAATAGTTTTATATGTAACTGTGTAACGGTAATTTTACTTATTTCATTGATTACGTACATTTATAATTTCACATCGATACAGAGTATTTATATTATTTGTAAAGGTTAAAAGTCGGAAGGTTGTATTAGCTTGATAATGTCGAAGGTTAATACACTTTAATTCCAGCTGAGACTATAATTTAACCTCGAAAGAAAAGAAATACATACACGAGTAGTTCTATAATCCAATTGTGGAACCGTTTCTTGTATTTAAAGACACTTTTTATAATGATTTAAATCATCACTTATTTTATTTTTATTCGGTTTTGCAGGTAACAGTATAAAGGAAAAGTAACAATAAACTATTTGCTACTTCTTAAATTAAAAGCACAAGTAATTATTCTTCTTCCTGTGCCATGTCAGACAAGATTTCCTCAATGTTTAGTGCGAAAAAAAAAACTGATAAACAATTATTTAAACTAAACAAAGACACTAAGGTTCCTTTATAAAAATATGTGGACAGCTAATTTTCTTCCTACTCTACATTATCGAAGAATTCGTTTGTAGTCGATCGCCAAATGCAATTTGTCTAGGCCTGCAGGTCCATATCAGTTACCAGCCATGAATATTTTCGTCAATCATGAATAAGATTGCAGAAAATATTGTGCATAATATGAAAGCAAAAAAGTCGGAAAATTTTATTGTCATCGCGTAATTTTTTTGTAACTTTGATCAAAAGCAGACATTTTTGATCTTAATTTGTATTCCAAAATTTTTATTGTACTATGATTCCTAAAATATAAATAACACCTTTTTTGTTTATGAAAATCCTCATTCAACGTGTTGAAGACTAATTATTATTTCCTCGATGAAAAGTTGATCTCGAAATTATTTGAAATTCAATGGTAGATTTAGAGTTAAATACTCGTAGTGAGTTAAAATAAATTTACGTAGAGAATAATTATTAAAAATGTACCGACAGGAATTAACAGAATGGAATACAATCAAAATTTAAATATTGTAATTTCGAATGAATAAAATAATTACGATTTCGCATCGTCATTAAAATGTTATATCACAATACAGATATTAATCGGTTATGTGTTTGGCATTATTAGGACCCCTATATAATATTTATCACATCTGAATGTGTTTCCGATAGTATCATAAATCATATTGCGATACGTTGGTTGTACACAGCTCCCATTATTTCAGGAGCTGACAGGAGATTGACGTGCCGTTCCACAGATTAAGGCTAATGTGTTTTAAACGTTAGTACGCTAAAATAATATTGAAAGAAACACTATGTCTAAAAATAAAACAATATTATTCGGTAATATTTCTAATGGATTTTTCGCCAAATGTTTTTTTTTTATCTCAGAAAATATTTGATTAGATTTAGCTGAATAGAAGTATGAAAGAGTTATGCTACTGGAGGGTAGCAAGAAAGGCCTATGTTCAGTAGGACTTTTTCAGTTGGAGACACAAAGAGTAAAAAGGCGATAAATAAACAACGGTCTTCTAAGGCAAATTAAGGTGTCACCATTTCTTGCGGTAACTTAATTCTTGAAATAATATACCCATCAGTCAATCGGTCCCGTCCTGTGAAAGGACTCCAACCCCGAGTTTTCTTTCATGGGAAAGTCTTTAAGGTAGTGGTTCTTTAGTGGGAATTACTTTTTAGTTTTTCTTTCAGGAGTATTTTTTTTAAATGAATCTGTGCTCACTCGAATTGAACACAAATACACTTTTGACATCTTTCACAGTAAGCAAATGCTTTTATCGTGAAAGCGGAAAATGGTCGACACGGCCGGGATTCGAACCCACGACCTCCGCACGAAACAGTGCGAAAACCGGCGTCGTAACCGCTGGTCTATCAACCACCTCATGAAACTATAATATGATACTTAAGCTCAAAATCGTATCAACGTAATAATCGTAAAGACTTACCATGACGGGCTTCTTCGCCCTCTGGAGCATGAGAGATCAAGGACAATAGTTCTTTTTCCAAGTCCACGTGGCAGTCGTTGGAGTCCCATGATAGGAATCCTGAAAAAAAAAAGACCAACAATTTATGAATTTTTATAATCACACTTCTTTATAAGCCCTGCAATCGTTTTCTAGTGATTCGCCATCAGTGTTGTTTAATTATTCGACATTAACGAAATATCATTCTTTAATGTATTTGATATGCACGATATAATAAGAAGCATTCAAATAAAATAAACAGTTGTTAGAGCATTTTTAAAGGCTAAGTTTGCTTCATGATAATAAAATCTATTGGCTACTCTGTTATGTACTGAAAGAAATATAGTTATTATCATTTTTGTCTGACTCGATAATCATTACACCATTGGTGGACCACCAAGTACAAAGTTTTGTTTCAAAGGATCGACGATACCGTTGGTAAATTGTCTATCTTTTTTAAATCTATTAAGCAAGGATTTAAATCATAGGCGGAGATTTATACGTAGGTAACCCATCCCACACTTAAAACGTCTGAATTACAGGGTTTGTTCCTATTGTATTTTTCTTTATTGAGAGTCGTCTGAAGTAGACAAGATCCAAGGTTGGGACCGTGTGGATGACAGTTGTATTGTGTTTGAGTTCTATTGTTTCTCCCGGACTTGAACAACAACTACTGATGCTTCTTCACTAACAGTAAACTCAAAAGTGTGTTAAATTCATTTAAATACCGGTTAGTTGAATAAATTCATTAATAAAAATTAAACTAAACACGAGACTCGTTATTGATTCAGGATGTGAGTATTCAATGTAATAATGGCCCGAAAAGAAGAATGATTTGTCAAAATACACCTACGGGGTACTGTTAACACATAAAAATGATGATTTTTTTTTTAACAAATGATAAAGATTCCAACTTCAATAAACTTACAATCACAGAAAGACTGTCCACGATCTGTTTTCAGTGAGTGTTAGGATTTTTCTATCACATCGCCAAAAGGGAACATGGATCCCAAAAAGGATTATAATTAGAGGGAGCGTTCCGAGAAAAAGAAAACAGGGCAGGAAACCTACGAGATGGTGTGACCTGATAAAAAAACAACAGACCCATCATCATACCACGCTTTGAACTTAAAATTGTCATACATGAAGTTTATGGGGTGGAACATAAGGTTTAAGGCATTTTTCCCGACCGACCCAGTCCAATAAGACAAAAGATTCCAGCCTTTGACAGAAATCAAAATACTCCAACTCTTAGACTTCCGAGACCATTTCTTATATAACTACCTACAATTTAACTACAGATAGCGTGATATTATTATGAAAAGAAAAGTTAGGTAATAAAAGACGAATCCGTGATAGTCTTCAAAAAATTTAACGCAGAAGAAATAAAAAAAGGAAAATGTAACGTAAAAGAGAGTGACTTTTTAATCTCGGTTCAAAAGATTCATACGATGTTGTAAGGAAATGAGCGATTCGCTATATTGTACCAGTGACTTGGAAGAATGGTGAGGTTAAATTTGCTGAGACTGCAAGCGCCACGGGGTTACACAAAGGTGAATGAGGAAGAGTGGTGTGAGAAGTTTCTTTCTTTGCTTTTCTTTGAGACGTCCATTTCTCCGCAAATCGCAACCCTGTTTACATAACATAATCAACAGAATTGGAACGCTTAGATCTGTGCGGGACTCTGAAATTCGGCTTAAAAACAGAAGTAGTGTACCTATGTACTAACTAAACTGATGTGTTTTAAAGGTTCTGTCTCTAATTCGGTTTGTAGCTTACATGTACATTTTTGTAAAGTTAAGTGTTGAGAAATATTAATTTAAGTTAAACAGTTTAAAAATCTCATAAATAGGTTAAATTATGAATGTTAATTCTATAAGTGAGAATATTTTCCTTCAAATAAAATGTCACCTGACATCTTCAGGTGTTTTCTAATTCGGTTTGTATTTTTTTTATTTATAGATATGTAGTTTCAATAAAAGACATTTAGTTATATTAGAAAAGATCTTAATGCTTAGTCACTTTTGTTTCAGAAAATGTTACACTATATCCTTGACAAGTAGGTAGGTACCTTAATTTAATTTTTTTAGTTTCTTATCGGTCGGGGGTACTGAAAGATAATTGATTTGAATGTTTAGGAACTTATGAAACAATAGGTTTTGTATAAATAACAAATATCTAACATAAAGAATAGAAAAAAATACAATGGTCCAATGCATTATCAGCATAGACATAAATAAGTATTCTGACTATAAACTTTAGTAATTAAAAGCTGGATAATAACAAGTAGATACTTATACAACTACTGTGCTTGCTATTTGTACAAACATTGAAATGAAAATGTACCGTCTCTTAAGAGGTACTTGCTGGTGGCGACTCTCGTAAAACGTGTTTATTCAGCAATTATTTAGCCGTGTTAATTCACCTGGAAAAGCAATTTTACTTGGAATTTAATCTGTCAAATAAAAACGAGGTTTATGTGAGACTTTTTCAGTATATAATTACAGACTCACTCTCGCTCGAGTGCTCATTACACTCATTTCTTTCCACTTTGTCCAATTTATTTTACCACAACGGGAGAAAATGTGTTTTTTCTTATTTAAACAGTAATTTTGTTTTGTGCTTATTTTGTTATATTATGTTCTTAATGTCACTTTGTCACTTTGGAAAATAAAAAAAATTGAATCGAAATACAACAAGAGTGAGGCACGTTGTTCAGAGATTAGGAAGCTGGTGTCCTGAGCTGGACGTACGGAAGGACTATCAAATAGATGATGACAGGAAAAGGTTATCTAGTGACGTCATTTGGGATTCAACACAGGCTAAGTTAGGTCAAATATGTCGCGAATAATAGTTTAAAATGAACGAGAAATTTGAAGGAGAGGGATACGTTTGTATGTATCAGTAATCTCCTTAGTTCCTCATGCGTTTGGTCTGTGTTCGATTAAAGGTCATTGTAGATCCAATTATAGCTTTCTTTTTCTGGGCATCAAATACCTACAATTTTAGAAAGTCAAAAAAATTTAAGTTTGTTATTTGCTATCCTGCTTGTCAATAGTTTAAATTTAAAACAATAAGCTTGGAATAGACAGAAATCGTTCGAATAAACGACTGGCATAGTATTAATAATTATAATTACTTACTAATTTAAACTCTCCGGTGATTTTATGACGAAATCACTACTTTTTCCCCTTACCCTTGTAAGAAATTTTTATTCAAATCTAGTAAGGCTTAGCTCACATAATTATAATTCAATACAAACAACAGTAAGTAAGGTTATTTTTGAAACAAATAAATTCGTTCAGAATCTTGAAGTACTATATATACTTAACGGAATCATTATTAAAGATCCGAGTTCAGTAACCAACCATACTCGTTCATTTCAGAATTCTTACTTGGTTCACATAAATTCAGAAAATTTCATAGTTTATGAGGTTGTAAATAATAATAGAAAAGTGTGAAAATGATGGAGAATATGAGAATACACCGCATTGATCATAGTTCAGAGTTCTCTTATTTATTTCAATTCGACGTAAAGCTCGGCGTTAGGAACTAATATAATATTGAATTTCTCTGGCGTTATTATGAGATAGGTACAAGCCCATAGAGGTTTCCAATATTTCTTCTATAAAATTCTACGAGTATTTTGTACCCACGTTCTGCTGTCGAGCGGCATTGTGCCATGTCTTATATCTGAAAGCTTGTATAGGAAATTGTTAAGTATTTCCCACACCTCTGTGTAGTTATGTGCTCTACTCTTGGAGGAGGTTTTATACACTTGACAGAAGAAAGGGAGACTGTGGGAGAGAATATAAGAGTATTATACTCGCTCGTCTCAAAGAACAAAATAAAACTTTCAAGACGTGAAATGATAGGTGTGGAAATGGATGAAAATGCGGTCGGTTGAGTTTTTTTGCTCAAAACAATTCACGTAAAAAGCAAACGAATTTAATTACGACAATCGATAAATACGGAGAAGCGGCGGATTTTTTTAATACAAAACGTAAGACCTAGATACTAACAATGTTATACGAAGTTTTTTACTGTGCATTTCATAGATATTTTTTGTCTTGAAAATATAATGAATTACGCAAAAAAATGCAATAATACGCCATAGTGCAAGAAATACTTCTAAGTTGGTAACGTTGGTAAGTACCTTTATACACATAAAATGTTACTTTTTACCGTTTGTGTTCAGAAGAAATCAAGAATGTAGCATTCCGGACATGGTGAATTTTATTTCAGTTCTATGGGTACGTCCGAATATTTTAGTCATTTGCTGTATGTATGTACCTAGATTACTGCAATTTCATTTGATTGATCGCATGGGTTGGTGAAATAAATTTTCTTCTTTATGTGTCGTTATCTCAAACATATTATTTCATTCAAAGGGATACTCTAGACTTTTTCAGATTTTTCAATCGATTCTACTTAATTCAAAAGGATACCACATTAATGTTAAAGGGGCCAATAAAGCACCTATAACCGCCATACTGGTTTTCGTTTCTTCTAAGCACAGCTGTCTTAAATATACTATATGAACGTTTAATATAAACTTTACTCAGCATTAGAGCGTTTTTCCATTAAAAATCATTCGTAATCCTTGACTATAGAAGAAAAGGAAGTATTTAGCAAATGTGTGGCTTATTTGTTCTGTAGATGAAAGTTTGTAGTTTGACTGTGTTTCTGTGTTAGTTTTGGTTAATTTAGCATGCTTATTAGTTGTGTAAATACATCAATTTCACTCTATTGATTCAACTTAGTGTATATTCATTTCTGTTTAGTGCAAGTTATTGCTGTATAATTGTATTTCAATGCATGTAAATCAAATAAACGTCGCGCTTTCAAACAATTCATAATCAAATAAGCCTGCATTCAATGCTGAAGCTGTTCCAAGCTTTTAGTGAATATATTATTGTAGGTTCTGCAAACTATAACAATGAATGGAAGCGGATGAGTTATATAGGCCGTGTTGGGTTTACAGATCGGGACGGGTGTGTTCATCACGTACTGAATTAATAACGAGGGATCAATACTGCAATCCGGGAACGTCAACATCAATCAAAATAGCTGTGTCGTGTCAACATCCATATGGGATTCCAGAAATGTGAGGCTTTAGACATGGAAAAGTACTCTATCCAATACTATTTGGTATGCACGAACTTTCCTTTGAAAAGAGCATCCTAAATTTGAAATAACTTTCTATGCAACAGTCGGTATAAAACAAAATAGTAGTTATCTAAAAATGTAATATCGGTTTTTTAATCCATATAAGATGAAAAATTCATTTCTTTTGATTTATTTCTAAAATAAATGTTTTGCTGAAGCTGGCCGTTCATTACTTTTATGATTATGAATGTAACAACAGTCGTTCTTTTTTATGACTAGTAGACCCGTCGAACTTTGTCCCGCGTTAGTTTAGAAATTGTGGGATTAAATTATGTAATCTATACTAATACTAGTTTTTTTAAAGGCGCCCGTGGCGCCCACCTTTGGCCTTTTCCTGCAAACATTGCTTTCTCATAGCTGAATTCACATGTGAGACTTCAAAATACTTGGTTGTTTTAACTCTTTATGAAAACTCAAAAACAACAAACTTTTAATTACAAACTTTCCATTCAAATAGCTTTTAACATGTGGGTATTTAACTGTTTGATCGCGTGTGTGCGTTAGTTTTCTGATTTAGTAAACTTTTTCATGCAAACTTTGCATTTGTATGGCTTCTGTACGCTATTAATTCACATGAGAATCTTTAAAAAAATACTTTAGTATGCAAACTTTTTATTGCAAACATTGCAATCGTATGGCTTTTCTCCGCTATTAGCACTTGATAATAGAACTCTATGAAAATTAAAAAAAAAACTTGAACTTTTTATAACAAATTTTGCATTCAAATGGCTTTTATCATGAGTTATTATTTGATTGATTAAACTTTTTATCGCAATTGTTGCATTCGTATGGCTTTTCTCCGCTATGGGTTCGCGTGTGATTCTTGGGTCTGCGAACTTTTAATTGCACACATTGCATTAGTAAGGCTTTTCTTCGCTATGAAGTCCCGTTGTAAGTACCTAAGTTATGATTTGGTAAACTTTTTCATGCAAAATTTGCTTTCTCATAGCCGAATTCATATGTGCGACTTTAAAGCACTTCATATTTTTTTTATAACAGATTTTGAACTTTTTCTAACAAAATATGCATTTAAATGGCTTTTATCATGATTTATCATTTGATTGATTAAACTTTTTATTGCAAACTTACCATTCAAATAGCTTTTAGCATGTCATTGGTTGTTTAAATTATTTGATTGATAGAACTTTTTATTTCAATTATTGCACTCGTATGGCTTTTCTCCGCTATTAGCACTTGTTAATAGAACTCTATGAAAATTAAAAAAAAACTTGAACTTTTTATAACAAACTTTGCATTCAAATGGCTTTTATCATGAGTTATTATTTGATTGATTAAACTTTTTATCGCAATTGTTGCATTCGTATGTTTTTCTCCGCTCAGAAAACTCAGTCACACGCGAACATTTTTTATTCCACACATCAGTGATATGTTATGGTACCATAAAATGGTTATGGTACCATACCTTTAAAGCACTTGATTAATTGAACTCTTCATGAAAACTCATAGAAGAACGTTATCTTTTTATAACAACCGTTGCATTCAAATGGCTTTTATTATGAGTTATTATTTGATTGATTAAACTTTTTATCGCAATTGTTGCATTCGTATGGTTTTTCTCCGCTCAGAAAACTCAGTCACACGCGAACATTTTTTATTGCACACATCAGTAATATGTTATGATACCATAAAATGGTTATGATACCATACCTTTAAAGCACTTGATTAATTGAACTCTTCATGAAAACTCATAGAAGAACGTTATCTTTTTATAACAAACGTTGCATTCAAATGGCTTTTATTATGAGTTATTGTTTGATTGATTAAACTTTTTATCGCAATTGTTGCATTCGTATGGTTTTTCTCCGCTATGGGTTCGCGTGTGATTCTTGAGTCCGCGAACTTTTAATTGCACACATTGCAGTAAGGCTTTTTTTCGCTATGAAGTCCCGCTGTGCCTAAGTTATGATTTGGTAAACTTTTTCATGCAAAATGGCCGAATTCATATGTAACTTTAAAGGACTTGATAATAGAACTCCACGAAAATTAAAACTTTTAACATTTTATAACAAACTTTGCATTCAAATGGCTTTAATCATGAGTTATTATTTGATTGATTAAACTTTTTATCGCAATTGTTGCATTCGTAGGTCTTTTCTACGCTATAAGTTCTCGTGTGACTCTTGAGTCTGCAAACTTTTTATGTCACACATTGCATTAATAAGGCTTTTGTTCGTTATGATGTCCCGCTCTGCGTATAAGTTTCCTGATTTGGTACACATTGATTTCTTATGGCTGACTTCGCATGTTAGTTTTAAATAACCCGAAAAATTGTTTTTCTCTACATCAAAACCTTTAAAAAAAGTGCTCAGCCACCAGGCATAATAATATTATTATGTTACTGTCAGCTGTCACTGCTGTCAGCCATATTATATTAGAAGAACAATATCATTTGTCTTTAGATGCGAGTGGCGCGCCATCTAGCGGCGTTAATGACATCAGTCAGTCAGTCAGTCAGGCAGTCAGTCAGTCAGTCAGTCAGTCAGTGAGTCAGTGTTCAAGACAAATATTATATAGATATAAAGAGGAAAGATTTGATTTTTTGTTTGTTTGTTTGTTTGTTTGTTTGTTTGTTTGTTTGTTTGCATCGAATAGGCTCCAAAACTACTGAACCGATTAGAAAAATTCTTTCACTTTTGGGAAGCTACAATATCGGCGGTGAACATAGGCTATATTGAATTTCCAAAAAAAAATGGGTAACCTACGAAAACTTCAATAATGTAATCCAAGGTGTAAAAAATTTACCTAAAATATTCTTTTTATCGAGAACGCTGTGAAAACTAATGATGATAGAATAAAACAATGTACTACAATTTTGTAGAAGACATCATTATTTACAAAAAGTATCGCGACAGCATATGTCTAACTATTATAGTTATGCCACAATAAGTGTTTTTTTATTTATAAAAATCAATAAAATGTCACCTCTAGAAAAGACTCTTTATTGGTATCTTGGTATTACTCCTTATTAAAATAAATTAGTTCATATTCAAGTCTGCTTCAATATGTTTGTATAACTTTTTGAATTATTCAATTCGGACATTCCATTCGAAAGTTATCACGAGTTTAAAAATGTGAGTATTGGAAAAAAAGCATAGTCTCTTATCATCTCAACTTATCCGATGCAGAGTGCGTACGGGAGCCGGGGAGGGGACTGAGGGGTCATGTCAAGTTTAGTAGAAATACCGCGCAAAGTAGTCACGGTGGTAAAGTGACGTGACACGATACATTGCAATGCAATTATTCCAGATTAACATATGCTATAAAATATTTTGAAAAAGTTAGGGATCTGTATGAAAACTAAATTATTTTTAAGTATCTATCTACCCGTGCGAAGCTGGGGCGGACCTCTAGTTTAAAAATAAAACGCAAAAATAGTAGTTAAATTTCTACCGGTAAATAATTTGTTCCAACAAATTATTTTTTATTGAAAAAAAAATATATAAAAGTATCTTAAAATCCATTACCATCTTACATATGAAAGTCTTTCTTTGTTTTGATCGTGACACAGTAATTGACAGGTAAGATCGCATTGTATGGAATTAATGTTGTCTTTCTATTTTACTTGCAATTTTATCATGTATTCTCACTCTTTGAAAATATCCAGAGTTTATCGAATATTTTGAAATCAAAATTAGCCGAATCATGCACATATAATATCATTTTTATGTACTTACACGAAGATTATGGATATATGTATAACCAGCCAGTTATTTATAATTTCAAAACAGTCCGGAAGGATGGAAAAGTACCTTTATGTCAGATACAGAAGAGGGTGTCTTTGACATCCATTATATTCTGCTGTTTCCTTTGTTTGTGTCAACGCTAAAACTTTACACTCAATGACTTCAAAACAAATAAAACACAAAACCACAATCTGAACAACGGAAAATTTAAGGATAACAATTATCACAAAATACGGGCGACTGACGGCTTGACAGTTTCCTGGAGTACAATATTAGTACTTCACTGCTGTCCTCTGAACAAACTCGAAATCTTCGATTAAGATGATGACCAAATCATGTCATGAAAAAGTTATAAATTTGTTTCATTCTAAAGTGAGACATATCAAATCAAAGATGTTCATTTTTCAAAAGACCAGCATATAATGAAAAGGGTTGCCCAAAATGGAATGTCACCAGCAAGGTCCTTTTTCCAAGTGCTTGAAAAAAATCCGCAAAAGTTTTTTAAAGCACTTGTTCTCAATGTTCTCTGAATATCAAACGTTCAATGTTGTATTCTTGCGGAATTCTAATATCCTATATATCTAGGTACTTTTTGTGTGGAATTCCAAACTCTTCAACTAAAATGTTATAGAATAGAAAATTTTTGCAGAATTTTTTATTGAGAGAATCGGTATTCTTCTTCAGGCTTGCATAGTTAACTTAAGAAGACGCTCAGTCTTCGAAAACATATTCGCTTGATAAAAGATTGCAGATAAACAGAACTAAATATTTTTTTTGACTTATATAAGTTTCAAAATATGTTCCACCGAAGAGTCACCGTGTGTCCTAACTGGAAAGCGTTCGCGCGTCCGTGCTACGTGTTTCATAATATAATCAAACGTGAACGGATCGTTCAAATTGAGAACATTGATCGCTCATCGCATGGTCGCGTGATCACTTTTCAGTTAGGACAGGACCTTACTATAAACTATAATAAATTACCCCTTTTTATGTTTGTCTTCCAACAGGTTATGCTTACATAATTCATAATTGACCATATAACATTAAATTTATGACAAAAACCTTCGGGATATTGTTGTTTGGGTTCTTTTTTTTTTTTTTTTTTTTAAACTTTTATTAAATAAATAAATATACACATGCAAACAGAAAGATACAATAAGAAACTTATTTACACAATATTTTACACAGAAACAGTGCAACAAATGAGCGGAACCCGTTAAGTCATTTAAATGACTTGTCAACAGGCACCGATAAAGATATTCCTGTTGTATTTAGCCAAAGCACATTAAGTGGTTTCCAGGCGCGTGTAAAGCAATTTGAAATGATAACCTAGGATGAGTGAGTACCTACCATTAGCAACTAAACACATGTTTATGAACGTGCCGATGAGCTTCTCCGAATGGGCTGGGCATTCCGAAGCTCATAGTTCAACGACGAGGGAAACATGAATGTCGTCTATGTGATGCCTGCCTGTATGACGTTAATCATTTTATACTCGTACTAGAATATTATGGGAACGCTTATAGTAAGTCTCTCATATGAGATGAATAATGAATTAGAGCTTCTAAGCTTTGGTTCATGTTCATAAAATATTTCAATGAAAGATAATATTTTTGGAATATTACGATAAATGGATTATAGCAGTTTGTGGTTTCAAATTCATTTTTTTACAATCAACGCTGCATAAAAACTATGAAATAATCTATACTAATATATAAAGAGGAAAGATTTGATTTTTTGTTTGTTTGTTTGTTTGTTTGTTTGTTTGTTTGTTTGTTTGTTTGTTTGTTTGTTTGTTTGCTTCGAATAGGCTCCAAAACTACTGAACCGATTTGAAAAATTCTTTCACTTTTGGGAAGCTACAATATCGGCGGTGAACATAGGCTATATTTAATTTCCAAAAAAAAGTGGGTAACCTACGAAAACTTCAATAATGTAACCCAAGGTGTAAAAAATTTACCTAAAATATTCTTTTTATCGCGAACGCTGTGAAAACTAATGATGATAGAATAAAACAATGTTCTACAATTTTGTAGAAGACATCATTATTTACAAAAAGTATCGCGACAGCATATGTCTAACTATTATAGTTATGCCACAATAAGTGTTTTTTTATTTAAAAAAACCCAATAAAATGTCACCTTTAGAAAAAGCTCTTTATTGGTATCTTGGTATTACTCCTTATTAAAATAAATTAGTTCATATTCAAGTCTGCTTCAATATGTTTGTATAACTTTTTGAATTATTCAATTCGGACATTCCATTCGAAAGTTATCACGAGTTTAAAAATGTGAGTATTGGAAAAAAAAGCATAGTCTCTTATCATCTCAACTTATCCGATGCAGAGTGCGTATGGGAGTCGGGGAGGGCTGAGGGGAGTCGTGTCAAGTTTAGTAGAAATACCGCGCAAAGTAGTCACGGTGGTAAAGTGACGTGACACGATACATTGCAATGCAATTATTCCAGATTAACATATTTATGCTATAAAATATTTTGAAAAAGTTAGGGATCTGTCTGAAAACTAAATTATTTTTAAGTATCTATCTACCCGTGCGAAGCTGGGGAGGACCTCTAGTTTATGATAAGTTTTGGTGTCATATAGCGTAGTTGAATCTACAGTAAATCCGCAGTGTTTTTAAGTTAAGTTGGTTTCTCCAGTAAAGTTTAATATTTTTTACGTTTTGACGATTTCTTCAGAAAATAGGCAGTAAGTATTTTTACGTTTCTTCAGTAAATCCACAATACTTTTACGTTATATTAATTTCTTCAGTACGTAAAAAGCAGTAATTTTACAACAAAAAATTTTTACCTAATAAATTTTAATTAGGTAATTATATTTGTCTTTCGGGTCTTAATTTGTAAAAATTCTTAAGTATAATTATGAGTAGGTAATGTTTTTTTTTTAATTTTTCGGAGGATGAATGCAACGATCATTTTATTTTAGTTCGCTACAAAGTATGTGGTCAATTTCATTGGCTTGTGCCATTATTTTTACTAAAATTTACGTAAAATGTTGAAATATCTCGAGTAAGATGATTCAAAGGTGACTTACTACCCTCAAAAACTGGCTCATATATCACGTGTCTATTAAAATTTAGCATAAGTTATCGAAATATCACATATATATTGGGGTTAGTTGTTAGAGACCGCAAATTCGTTGTGGTAAGCTCGCCCTCTGTATGTTGATTCTGTGATGTCTTTGTTATGCGAAATTATGTGTTCATACTACTAATGTACAGTAAAGTATAAATAAATAAATATAAGAAAGATTGATATCTTCTTTATCTTTCTATTTGAATTATGGGTAGAACTCTACTCATTCAATAAAGAAGTAAACATTAAATTGAAGCGATGTTGAGATAAGTTGCTAGAATCTTTTTTCTTAAAAATAAAGTTTAGATAAAAAAAATCATTGCTGTTTCAAACGAAATATGTACATAAATTGTGGTAAATTTCCAGTACATACTTGAAGTAGTTTTTATATTAAAGTTTGTCTCACAAACATCATTGCATTGGAATGAATTAAAAAAAAATACAACATCCTATCGCCGTGAATGCAAGTCCATTTTCAGAAAATGCACCATCTTTACTTATCGATCTTAGTAAAATCCGATATAATCTTTAGAGAAAATTAAAATGGTTTGTCCTCATTTCCATTTGTAAGTGTCGAAAGCATTATTATATCAGCGGTATGAAGCGAAAAGTCAGACTTCATTATAGCTTTTGTATAAAGATAGGATTGTTAAGAAAAAAAAATGGTATAGACTGATGATAATATATTTCTGTCTTTTTTATGCACAAAAACACGGGTTTTACACGGGACGTGGAATTTATATTTTGTTTATCTACATATGGATGGATATTACGTTCAATGCAGAACAAATATTTCGGGTATGTGTACATACATTTACATATTATTATCTAAGGAAAAAATACGAACAAAATACATTACATGGTTTGAGGCGAATCTACGTAGAGCCTCTATCAAGGTTCACACAAAATAAAGGCTTCGTAGCTGGAGGGTATTGTATTTTCTAACCAGAATACATTGGATTTAGAATTGAAAAGAAATCGAGTGATTGAAAAATGGCAGTGGTGTATCGACAAAGGAAATAAATAAAATTTTGCTAGTAGAAAAGCTTTGAAGCATGTGGAAAATTATCATTTAAGTAAAAAAAAATATAATGGGTTAGATTAGAATGTTTAAATAAGGTATATTTTCGGTGGAAACTTTATAAAATTCTAAATATTTTGATGGGAATAACCAATCATATATGAATGTTCACAGAAAATATTTATTTTATTTTCAATACTTACAGCACAACTTATTTACACCAATAGTATGGAGAAACATCAAAATTTCCACCGCCACTCTTGCTTTTAAACAATGTTTAGGTATGATGGAGTAGAGATAAATAAAATAAAATAAAATAAAGTGAAAATGAAATGTATAATAAATAATAATAATTATTACTTGTTTAATACAGAATTACTTATAATTACTATCCAGAATTATCAACCTGTACCTATACACTTTCATAATATAGAGTATGTTCATTTTCTTCATTAAAACCCGAATTAAAAGAGTTTTTCTTTCAATTTAAAGATGGTCTTTTTTAACATTCTTCTTCTTCTGTTTTGAAACGCGGCAATCCACTCTCGGGAGAGTGATCAATGCCAATATCCAAATAACCTTGGTGGAAATAATATGTAAAGTGAAAGGAAATACGAAATATTTTGTTTGTTCTCAAATATCTGTCTGGGAAAAATATATCATTGTGAAGTTAAAAAAACTTTTCTTTTCTATAATGGTACCTATATTTTATTTTATGTGTCAATTTTTTTGGTAATAATGTTCAAAATGTTATTTCGATAGTTTGATGCGTTACCTCAATGTCTAGGTAGTCTAATACCATTAATTTCAAACAGACCTTCGAAATTTCGTTCGTCCAATAAACATTTCAGTGTAAAATGTATAAGAAAAGCAATTGTTTCAGGCAGTTTCTTAAAGAAGTACATCTTGATTTTGATTGTATTTATCGAAAATTTGCATTAAAATATCACAGAGCTCTCCCTAGCTTAGTTTACATGACGGAACACGGAGACAAGGATTAATTTGCGTATTTTATGAACCGCACATTTACAAATTTAGTCTCCTTCAATATTAAAAGGACACTTTTGGATGATGAATACACAAAACAAGGACGGTATGAACTGACAGAATAATTATTTTACTTTGTTTGCGGTTATAAAAATTTGCTCGAAGATTTGGAAATATTTACATAGATAATAATTTTTTTTCTAATGTTTTGTTGGTACTATGATTATTCTTGTTCATAGACAAAGTCAACAAAATTAAACTTATATCTAGATTTGAACAAGGATCAACAAATGAACAATATAAACTTTTATGTATTAAACTAATTTGGCCTTCCCGTAGTTCTGATAAAAAATCGATGATATTTTTCTCTATGATTGATAATATGTTTGCCGAGGACTTGTTAAAGGAAATCCGACATATTGATATTATTATGGGAAACGTCGTTATAGAAAAGACAGACAAAGGCGGAGTGCATGGTTGGTAGACTAGCGGTTACAACGCCGGCTTTCGCACTGTTTCGTATCGGAGGTCGTGGGTTCGATCCCAGGTGCCGACCATCTTCTTATTTCACGACACAAGCTTTAAGTAGCTTACTGTGAAAGAGTCAAGGAGTGTATTTGTGTTCACTTTGAGTGAGCACAGATTCATTTTATTAAAAAAAAAGAATAATGAAAAAAGTTGTGACGCAACAGTGCTTTATGTAGTTGAGGGCTTTCAAAGGATGAGAAGCAGAACCAAGAACGCATTCCGAAGAAATTATTGGAGAAATATACGGCTTTCTTGGTAGTATCTGTAAAGATGGTGAGACAACTGGCAATCGACTTTACAAAACAAGAAAACTGAGGAATAAAACATCTTTAGAAGAAACAAGAAGGATTTTTTTTTAATTATTCCATATCAAATGTGAAAACGGAGGACAATAAATAAGTGATTAATAAACTTACAGCATAGATAATAAAAATGCTATCGAATTCAGTTCGTATTTTTCGTTACACGAACTAAAAACTTTTTGTATTAAATAAAACGCATTTTTTACCACATACTTTGCGTAAGTTAGGAAATTATGATTTTTCTAAGATTACGACTTGCGTAGAAGAAACAATTTAATTACAGTAACCGTAAATATACTATCTAAAACGATATAAAATGCAGCTATAAAATTATCAAGTTAGCGTGTGAATCTGTGAAGTGGAAGTTTAGACGTATCTTTATTGTTCGTTTTATCACGAAATACAGACATATTTTATATGTAATATTTATAATATTCAAAACAGGGAAATTGTCCGTAAAAAGATAAGCAACCCTGCCAATTTTAATATGTTTTTCTCGTGTTACGTTGTATTTTTTCTATTCATGGGACTTCATGATCTCAACTTGAACATATTCGAAAAGAGTTTTTTTCAAGACTTTATCTGTGTTCCGCTCCTTCTTATCTGATAACCGAACACTGTAACATATGTAATTATTTTCAAATAAATATATTAATGAGACTGGATATTGATTAAGGGGCAACAACTCTTAACTGTGTTTAATTCTTAATTATTCAATACAATCAACTCTGTTTTAAATACGTATGTAAACTTGTGAATTTACTTAGTGAATAATAATGTATCTCCATTATTTGATCCATAATAATTTCAATCGGTTCATTTTGTATTGACGCATTCACGCACAAATGAACGTTGAGTTGAAACAGTACGTAATGAAAATGTTTTTAAAAGCCTTTGGGGCGTATTTGTACGCCTAAGTAGCAATTCACGTTTCATCAAAAGCATTTGAACAACATACAGATCATTCACAAAGGATTATTATTATATGTATACCCAGTATTATGTTGAATCGACATTACTTAAACTAAATTTTGTTGAGTGGCTTTCTTCAAAAGGGTTGAATTATTATCAAATGATTTCAGTCAAAGAAGACAATATGAATTGATTTGATAAAAGCAAAATCTAAATCCAAGAAGAAACTTAGTCAAAGATTGCTCTATGTACCTACCTTGTTTTTTGTACATTTTATTGTATGAAATATTATTTTGTAAGTATAATGTGACTGAATAAATAAATTGTCTACCTTTCTTGTGTCTGTGATTATGAAATTGTCCTGAATTGCGTTTTATTTGTCCATGATTTTAAAAATTTCTTTCTTTTTATGATAGTCTTTACACCTTACTCATTACTGCTAGTATTTTTGCAACAAGATAAGTTCAATAGACCAAAATACAGCAATATTTTAGACTTAGCTATCTAGCCACCCCATAAACATTCAAAGATTGCATTCAAAAGAGCAGGTACGCTATTTTTCCACAGCGCCCCGGAGACAGATAATGTGATTAAAAAAAACTCGAGCAATGACAACTTTCCTGTCGATGCTCCAAAAGAGTATTAAATTACTCAAATATTAATTTACTAATTAACAAGGGATAATGACCTCTAATGATATGTCACATCGGAAACAGATCCTTGTCATTACACTAACTCTCCGCCCATAGTCATTATGGAAGGGTGCGATGTCCCTACTGCTGCTTATATTATCATGTAATAAAAGCCAGGAACGGTAACAATTAGAACGTTTTGGAACAGTCGCTAACAACATTTTTAATAGGTTTTACGCCGAATATAATCGCCTTGTAAAATAATATCGCCACTCAGCGTTAACGAGTATTAGTCCGGCAAAAGTACCGAATACTTCTTGTCATTTATTACTTCAACATATCAAAATAAATTCAATAAATATTATTGTTAATATCATAGTCTTTATCTCATTGTTAAAATTTTAAAACTGTCCCTTTCGGTGTTTTCTATTTGCTTCCCTATGGATTTTGGCTCATTTTTGTTCTATTATGAATCACGATATTTTTTACTCAAGTAACTATACTTTTAAAATGCAGCATATAATTTACTTAGTATTAGACAATTGAGTATTTAATCGTTAAAATATTAACTATGGATATTTTTTTGTTATAATTTTGCATCATATATTTTTTTAACCGATTTGATTCAAATCATAAGGATGCTTATTGATTTTTAAAAAGTCAATGTCCCATTTAAAACGATGCCAAACATTACGCTCATAACACGAAGCATTGTTTGATATTCTCAAAATAGTAGTTTTTTGTTCGAACGATAGAATTTTGTAACAGGTATTGTGGCACATTTTTGATGAAAAAGTTTGAATATATTGTACGAGGCTACATCCATCGCTTTCCACAATTTGAATATTGATGGTAGCTCGCAATGTGATGTTATTATACATTATAGATACACGTTCTATTCTTCTTTGGGTGGGCAACGTTCTACAGTTTTGGGGAAAATCAATACATTATTATGTCGTGTAGGTATTTCGGGGCATAGCGATACACCTTTTCAGGGTAGACAGGTACCGCTGAAAGTAGAACAAACCACAACAATACACCCTGACATGAAACTTGTAAATAACTCACGGGCCTTGCGCGAGGATACCACCTGGGGTGTTACACAAATTAATAATAGGTACCTCATTAAGGATCACTGTGCTGAAGGAAAGTCTGCTGTGAGATGAAGTTATAGCGTTTCAAAACAACCACAAAATATTAAATATTTTGAGTGACTATAAATATAGAAGCACCACGTAAACAATCAAGATAAAAGGTAGCGGTCTCTAACAACTGACCCGATGAGTGGAAGGCTAAAAAAAACAACTGACCCAATACTAATCTAATGTGCACAGTTTACTGGCGAAATTTTATTTAAGATTCCCGGTAAGGTCTGAAAGTTACACGTTTATTCACTTGAAATTGCTATTGTTGTTGAAATATTTACTCAGATTGGACTGGACCGGTTGACTGGTATGGAATGCTTCAAGCATAAAGTTTCGCCGGCTATACTGACATGTATAAAATAGTGTTGTTTTTTATTTAATTCGCCGTACACGATGGCCTATAGTTGCTAGACTTCAAACTCCGTTTGGTTCAAACTTCAAACTTTCTACACGAGTTAAGAATTCTTTCTTAGATTGGATAGGACTGCATGACAAGAAAAAAATTGTAAGGTAAACTTATTACAAAGTAGTTTAGTGTTTTCAAAGTCAAATTTAGTTCCGCGTAGGTAAGTACCTACTGAAGTTCATGGGTTGGTTTCCGATGCCACTCATTCCTTAAATGTGTCATACTCGCAATGTCCCAATACGAAGACGGCTGGAGTTCGAATAATGTAAGTACCTAATGTAAATCCAAGAATAACAGAAAACTCACAGAGGTAAAAATGTATTGAAAATCATCATGTCCGCGAACCAACGAATGTTCTTAAGACCCGATGGCTTTATAAGGTCGCACGGGTCAAAATTATGAAATAATATCTGCTCAGATTTCAATCAAGATCTTCAATAAACGGGACCAATAATTAAGATTAAGATATTCATTGCTTTGAGGAAGTTCCACGTAATAAGTTTGTTCAAATAGGAGACGTGTTTATTTAATATCAAATCAAAGGCTTTCGAGTAATGCTTATTGCTTTTATCAAATCGGAATAACTAATTTAATCTAAAATATGAGTTATGATGGTTCTGTATATACAATTAAGTTTATAGAATTAAACCGATAGCTGTAGATACAAATACCTATACCTAATTGGAAACCAACCATTACTCAGTCTTTATTATTCTTTATTCTGTAATATCTCCCCTAGGTCTCATTCGAGACACTTGGGTTCATCCTTTTTACAACAATATCAATAAATACAACTTCAATAGTTACAATAAATTAGCAAAAGAAAAATAAAATTAAGGGACGACAAACACAACAATAAACCATAATTATCAATAGTCAATAGGAAGGTAGTAAAAAGGTATTAAAAATATTAAATACCAGAAGAATGTAAAGGGTTCTTCTGGCATTGCGTCAGATACATAGTCAACAACGAGAACGGAAGTAGGTAATACAGAGATATTAGGGAAATAGGGAAGCAGTAAGCGAGACAAGAACAAAGTCCATAACGGTCATCTACACATTGTCATATGTACGTACAGGTTAATTTTATTAGTATAGTAGGTAGTATCAATTGTAAGTAAATTTGATGCTAGACGGTATCACCGTTTAGCATCTCGTCAGTATAGTAAAATGTAATATCAACAAGATACTTTTTCACCTCTCTCCGGAAGGCAATCGTTGTCAAGGATTTCATATTTTCCGGGAGTCTATTAAATAGACGTACACTCATACACACAAAACTTTTGGACATTTTGGCCAGACGATGTCCTGACGGTATAGGTCTGACGAGATTCTTTTTTAGTGTGTCATGGCTGTGGTGTGTCCTCTTCATAAGGGTAGAATTGAAGGTTGAGCGTGAGATGAGTCGAATTAGGTATAATGGCGTCGACTGTGATGCGATGGTCCCATCTTGTTCCCACACCTATTCTGATATGATTTTTTTAAGTTGAGCTTCTTAGGTGAGATTTCTGTCTGAATGATTATGATCGGAATTTTTTTCTTCATCATAAAGAAGTACGTAGATTTATTATGATTATTGTTCTCAGTTTGAAAGGCTATTCTTATAACAAAGGTTTTTTTTTATCAGACGGTCTATCTCCCCATATCAATTACACCGCATAGGAGATCTCTATTGCAGATTATAATATCGACCGCCTACTGAGCCACCTCTTTAGCAAGGCTCAGTTAAATTGCTTTCATAGCAGTTCATCAAGTTTTCATACTGTTATATTATTACCATTACGTCTGCCAGTTTTCTTCCATATGATAATGATATGCCCCAGTTTCAATATAAAGGATTCATTTTTTATAAAGAACACATTCATTCTAATCTACAACTGTATCAAAAAATAGAAAATATTTTTGTAGATTCATACATAATCTCTATATTGACAGGTTGAGTGTCCCAACGTTGGCCCTTGGACAATGGACATGCTTGTATTAAAAAAATCTTGTTTGAAAAATTCAATATACTTAATGAAAAAAAAAATTTGTTTCCTTCAGAGCAATATGATTGTATTGCCTAATTTTGTTTTGTTTTCTGGATGGAAATGTAATTGTAAAATTTGTTTTTGTTTTCCTAAATGAGTTTAAACTTTTTCTGTGAAATTTCAATACAGTTTGTTGGTTGAAAGTTTTGTTGACAGAAATTTTGCTTCCTGTAATAAGCGTGTGTTTTGAAATTACGTATTATTTTTTTTATTTCCGTCCCTCAAACTTTTTTGAAACAAGTTATTTAATTTAATAAAAGTCAAAAGAGCGAATAGGTTGGTATATATTTTTGTTAATTGAAGTTAAAACTCGGTTTTGAAGGCAATGTTTATCTAGTTCGTTTTTTTTAACATTATTAGTTAATCATAATATTTTGATTGTTAAAAAAGCCACTTATAATGATTTCCAACAACAAATCAAAAACACTGATCTAGCTTTTACGTTAGTTTTAATTTAAAAAAAATACATACAGTCCACAAGATCGTTAGGGATTCTGGTTGCCTTGCTTTCGTCCGATCTCCCCAGATGGCGGTTAGTGTCCAATTTAAGTGGTCTTTATTTACCAACATAGAATTATTGACAAGTTTTTTTTTCAGGATTACCGGCAACTCATTCCATTGGGAACGTATTGCGCCGTGGTTATTGGCAATTTCAGATGACAAAAAAACCGTGGAATACAATATATTTTTTCTTGTATCTATTTATACTTATTCTTCTCCTCCTCTTTGATTCGTCCTGTTGGTCATTGTTCCAACTTTATTGTCCTCTTGGGAAGCTGATTGTCAACTATTCCTACAGCGTTAAGGTAATCTTCTTGGAGGTCTGCTTCATTCTGGTGTATTTACTTATGATTTTAAAAATGCTATTTTAATAGTGGCATTTAAGGTGCTATTTTGAAATGTTAGAAAATTTAAAGCAAACAATTACTGGTTATAAAATGGACTGATTTAAATGGTTTTTTCGAGTCCGTTGGCTTTATTTCACAACCTGGTCTCGTAACACGGTAACTTTCAGTTAATCTAGATCATCATTATGCAATTCATGGGGCACATGCACGCGACCATTTGACTGCAACGCGCTCTGCACTATTCGATTCAACATAACTAGGTTTTAATCCAGTTTCTAAATAATAACGGAATATTCGTAGTAATATCAAAAAACGTTTTACCTATATTTTTAAATAAAATGTAAAACCAATACTTAAATGACACACCAGCCGCTTAATAAAATCGCTACTCGTCGAAGAAGTATTTGTGAAGGGAAAAAATCAAAATATCTTAAATTCATGATAAATTGCTGGGATTTATTGTAAGGAATGTGATTCCATATGTTGTAGGAAAGTATATCTTTAACTTAAAGGTTTCTCTCGAACCTACCCTTATGTATTTATACATATATGATGGATACCTTGACAATAAGACACAACTAGTAGTGGACTTCATTCTAAGGACTCGTCCATCAATGATGACAGACAAGACAAAAATCAATAAATTCAGACAGTTAAGTTATCCATAGCCGTCTTTGAATTTGGTAATCGTAAGACTAAAACACCCTCGCCCTGATATATTTATGAATTTATTTTAATTTACTGAATTTATTTTAGTTCATTGTATTAATTTTATGTATGTATTTATTTTATTTGAGTTTAATAATTTTGTATGAATTTTACCCTTTTTAAATCTTTTATCTCTTCATTGTGCATGATCTCATGTGATAAGTGTGTAATTTTTTTTCTACACTCTCGCTTTTTTTTAATTATTTTTGTTTGTAATTTGGGTTGGCTGGAAGAGATCCTGCGAGATAAGTCCACCCTTTGAATCTAGTGAATGAATTGTATCAGGATTGTATTTTTAAGCTTTATTTAATTATATTTACCAAGTGACTTTTTTCCGAAAGCCCTTCCCAGATTCGCTCGATAAATGTAGGGTCTCTTAGGCCAATGTTCAAGGGTGATTACTTGATACTTTATGTATCACGTAGTTTCTCAAAATAACTTAAAGAAACTATTGCTGAGTTCATAACATCTGACCAGTTTCTTTGTGAGGGGAAAAAATTAAAAAGCATTTTAAATGAAAACACATAGACAACTTTTCATATTTTTTTTCCTTAAAAATAACACAAGAGTGAATGAGATATTATATCGTATAAAGTGATTTAATTTTGTTAATATTTATTACAAATACAAAGGACAAACTACATTTCTTATTGTAATGCTCGTGTTCACACAATTATGAAATAATTCAAATATTGAAATAATCTTTAAGCAACGCTATAAGTCATGGTTAAAGTTATATAAATTTTACGTAATGCGCGATGCATTCAGAGCGCGATGAATGAAATTTACGACTGTTGGAGTTCACAAACTGCTGTAGGTGGAAACCGCCCCTGATAAATTTGTCGTGCACTGTACCTACATGGTAAGTACCCGTATTTTTGTCGAGCACAATATAAAATAATTGGCTCGAAGCCAAATATACGTAATATAATGTTATCGTACGTACAATGCAATATCAAAATTTTGGCTCGATCACAAAAGGTTTCTTTATTTAGTTTTTTTTTCTCTCTAAAAGAGCTACAATAATACGAATTGATAGACTTATATGTATTTTCGTCATGTTATGAGCAAAATAAATTCACCAATACATAAAGTTTACCTATAGATTCTTATGTTACGTACAGAATGACTTTTTTTTGTACATTGTTAGACAAACCATTAAGTGAAATTGAATACATACTTTACATTTGTTGGTAATGAATATTTTTTGTTTGTTACTTTGCTATTGTCATGACAAATGACTAAATTGCTATGTGTTCTAGTGAGAAAAAAACAAAAAAAGACTTATTTTTTATTTTATTGATCAATTAAATCAAGAGACAGGCTTATTATGTTTTTCTTTTACACATTTTAACAATATTTATTCTTATAATATTTCCATAGGCCCTTGCGAGCAGTCCAAAAATAACAATTCGATACAATAATTATTATCAATCAAATAACAATATTGGAAAATAAAACAAGGCACAACAAAAAACAAAAACAAACATACGCTGGTCTAATAAACATCCACAATACATTAAAACAAAATAAATTTAGATCATGCATGGTGTAAAGGACATATAAACCCGTCTTAGCCTCAACTACCATCCAGAAGGCAATCGGAGACGCGGTAGGCCCCTCCAAGCAATTAAAAGGCTCTACAAAGCTGACCTTCAGGCCGTTGATGTTGACTAGGGTGCGGCTGCTGGAATCGCGGGAGACAGGACCGAATGGCGAGGACTTGTGGAGTCCAAATGCTCCAACTAGGGAGCGGACATGGATAAAGAAAGAAGATGAAAGAATGGTGTAAAGACCATAAAGCATTCGTCAAAATATAAAATGTGAAAGATGTCGAAAGTGTGTTTGCCCAGATTCATTTTTATTTAAAAAGTTTTCACAATTAACGCATAAGTATATAAATAAAACAAACAACCAATGACAATGATAACAATAAAGACAGAATGATAGTCCAAAAGGTAAATAGGTACATATTCAGATAATAGTCCAAAAGATAAAAAGGTACATATTCAGATAATAGTCCCAAAGATAAAAAGGTTCATCTTCAGATAATAGTCCAAAAGATAAAAAGGTACATATTCAGATAATAGTCCAAAAGATAAATAGTTACATTTTTTCACGATTTAGGTTCACGATAGAGTTTTACGAATACGAGGTACCTACCGATGCCGAGAAAATACCATAAAGGCATTCAAGAATTTAATGCCTGCCATACACGATAAAGTCTGCCGCGGCGACCAATTTTCAGTATAACGAGTAATCTTATCATGCTAACTGGTAGACAAACTCCATCAAGTTTATCGCACATCGCTTCAGCCGGCATTAATTCAGCCTCACAAGAAAGCACTCTCAACCACGGCGCAATACGTTCCCAATAGAATGGAGTCGGCGGTAATCTAGAAAAAAAAGAAAGCGCTCTCCTGGTTTCAGCTAGAACAGACTGATAAAAAAAAAACATTCTCATGATGCTTGTCATAATGACGATCAAGTCAAAATTATTATAATTCATTAAGAGAAGAAACCGACAATGCTTTTATTTATATCAGAACTTACTCATGGAGAATCCCTATAAATACTCTTACAAAAGGAATTTTTCTCTTTGATATTGAGAATCCTTATTTTATTTGTTTATTTATTAATTATATATTTCTTTTACATTTGTATTGAATATTCTGCAAGATTATTAGAATTGATATGTAGTTCAAAATTTACACAAGAACTTCTGTACAAACTCATTTGGTTAATTTGTTTGATATTATAATTATTATTATGAAATTAATATGCAAACGAATTGTTCATAAAAGATGTAGCGTGCGAATGGAAATAGGAACAATCTGAATAATTAAACTTCACAAACAGTTAATAATTATTCCAGCAGTTCATAAAATAATTACGGATAGATGGAAAGGAATACGTGTGGTATGAGAAGAGAAAAGACTAAGAGGAGAGGCTCTTCTTTATTGCTACCATACATAATTTGAAAACGTGTGAAGGTCCTTGTTATCCCATTGAAAGTTGATTAAATAGAAGAAAGCTATGTTTTGAAGTGAAAATTTTCATGTGACTTTGATTAGGTACTTGCTTAGTTTGCCTGATTCTGTATATCGTTCAAATATTTGTAAGAATACGCAGTTTAAATAATACACTAACTTATTAGTGTATTATTTAAAGGAAATAATAACCAGAAAGAACGGTCATCGCCTACTAATAAGTTGTTGTTTATCAACGATTAGGAAAATATACTCTATATTCAAGCTCTAGGACTTTGTTCGTTTGGTATAAACGCACCTTTACAAACAAAAAATCTTAGAGTTTTGATTGTCTTTGTTTTACTGTGCTTGGAAATTGTAATGTAACGGTGAATCAATCAGTTATCCGCTTTATTACCCCACTTAGAGGCATATGTATAGGAAAACAGAGTTTTTCACTGCGATCCCGCGCATTTTCAATGACCTCTTCTCACATTCTGCCCAAATCCTTTAGCTCTGTCTCGAAGGAACGGAATATGGTATGAGAGGGTCTTCCTCGTTTTTGGGGTCCTGATGGAAGATAGTGATATATTTCTTTAACTTGCTACTGACACTTATTATAAGGCGGGAAAATGATTTTATTTTTATTTTAGTTAGTAGCCATTTTACTTCAAGCCCGAACTGAAAATTAACTGAACGAAACAGAAAATTAACTGAAAATATTTTACTATTTATGGTCTATCACGTGATTCTTAAAATAGATCGTAAAACGAAAAATGGGTAACTATAGGTACACAAAATAGTATAGTAATAATCTCTATATTTATTTATTTAAAGGTATATTTATAGGTAGGTATATATTTTTATTTTATTTTTTTTATTTATTTTTTATATAAAAATGAATCTGTGCTCACTCAAAGTGAACACAAATACACTATTTGACTCTTTCACAGTAAGCTACTTAAAGCTTGTGTCGTGAAAGAGGAAGATGGCCGGCACCTGGATCGAACCCACGACCTCCGAACGAAACAGTACGAAAGCCGGCGTCGTAGCCGCTAGACTACCAACCACTTCGAAATATTTATAGGTATACTTATAGATTTATTTATTTATTTATTACAATTTTAAACGGCTCTAAGCCTATTACATGTTATATCATATACATATTAAACAAATATTAATCAGCATAATATGATTCAACTTAACATTAACATCAAACAAATCAACAACAACAAAGTAAAAATAAAATCTACAAACCATCGTAAGCAGTATGCCAAAAATTAACATAAAATAAGTAAAGCATTACATAGATCACTCTCTCGAGAGTGGATTGCCGCGTTGAAAGAAAGAAGAAGAAGAAGAAGTAAAGCATTAAGATAAGATAAAGCAATAAAATTTAAGGATGAATTGTTTAAAGGATCAAGTGAAATAAACAGATCACAAATGATTAGAAGATTAGAAACTACAAATAAAAAAAGAGACAATAAGACAAGATAAATCATTGATTAATCGAAAATATGAACAGGTAATAAATATAAAATACATACAAATATTAATGAAAGACAAACAATGAGATCACAGAATGAATGAATCTGTTGATTGACAGAACTAACAAGTGATAAAATGATACAAAACAAAACGACCGAGATAACAAAATGATAGGAGGTCATGAACTCAAAATGAGAAAAACGTTAATAGTTCTCTCTTAAACCCAAAAATATTTTCATGGAAAATATCCGCAACATGGTCAAACTCGTTACCAAATCTGTGGATTCTCCGGATCACCGAGTTATGGAGATAGTTTGTCCTGGAGCTAGCCTCCAAAAACACAGATCTGGACCGCGTGAATCGTTGGGATATATGATACTGGACAAGACCAACCAGCTCAGGGCAATCAATCGAACCGTTTACCATCCTGAAAAGCAGCATCAGATCATTGATCGTGCGGCGGTCCTCCAGAGTCTGAAGACCCAATTTTCCCATTAGTGTCTCGTAATTGATGTCGACTAAAGGAATACCCATCCTAAAATTAACGAATCTCAGAAACCTATGCTGTACACTCTCTAATTTTTTAACGTGCACAGCATAATACGGGGACCATATGGGCGTATTATACTCCAAAAGAGGGCGCACTAAGGAAATATAAAGGGTTCTATAGGATGCCAAATTAACAAGATCACGTGAGAGACGCAGCACAAATCCCAGGACTCTAGTTGCACTCTCGGCTATATCACCTATGTGATGTATAAACGACAGATCTTCATTGAACGTCACACCAAGGTCACGAATATATCTGACGGTCTCCAGAGATGCCCCATTTAAATGATAATCATAAACCATCCTGAACTTCGACCTATGAAACCGTATGACCATTCATTCCACACCACAGGGACAAACCATCGAGAGAAGACTGAATAGATTCGCAGTCTTGATAACTCTCTACCACTCTATACAGCTTCATGTCGTCCGCAAACATCAATACACCAACAGAGTCGTCGATTGACAGCACAATATCATTGACAAATAAATTGAAAAGTATGGGACCAAGGTGTGAACCTTGAGGCACACCACTCGTAGCCACAAATGCATTTGATACATGACAACCCAACCTCACTCTCATAGATCTTCCCGTCAAATACTCACTAAACCAATTCAACATCGTGCCCTCGATGCCGTAACCGCGCAGTTTCAACAATAAGATGTCATGTGGGACCCGGTCAAAAGCTTTTGTAAAATCTGTGTAGACCGAGTCAACCTGTGCTCCACGCGACACGGCCTCGAAAAGAAAGCTGCTATATAAAGTCAAATTAGACTGAGTTGATCGGGAAGGCATAAAACCATGCTGTACGGGACTAATAACCCGGTAGACGGACTCTCTAATCTTGGAAACAACAATCGATTCAAACATTTTTGGGATCGAAGATATTATACAAATCGGTCTATAGTTTGTTGCCATGGACTTGTCACCCTTTTTAAATACGGGTGTCAAATAACAGTCCTTCCACAGCGATGGAAAACGCCCCAACCTCAGTGATTTATCAAACAAGCATGCAAGGACCGGAGAAAGCACCCCGGCACACCCCTTCAGAAAGATATTTGGAACTCTGTCTGGGCCAAAAGAATACGTTCCGACCAAACCATGAATAGCCCTTCTTACATCACCCGCCAGAATATCAATGTCAGGCAGATTGACTACGGAGCCCGATTGAAAATCAAACCCCTCCGCCAAGTCTCCACGCTCGCCGTATACACTACCAAAAAATCTTGCAAAAATATCACAAATTCCCTGAAATGAGTCAGCCGAATCACCCTCGTAGAACAATTCATGAGGCAAGGCAGATCTGTCATCGCCGATTGCACTTCTGTACCGCCACAAATTTTTTGCGTTTCTCGGCATTTTGGCTTCGACAGAATCAATGTATGTGCGATAACATTTCCCAGACAACACGGCGCATTTCCGCCTTAACTCGGAAAACCGTTCGTAGTCATCTTGAGACATTGTTTCCTTAAAACGCCTGTGTGCCAGTTTTTTACGCAAAACAATCTCCTTCAGTTCGGAGGTGAACCACTTAGGAAAACTCGTCGACTTTACATATCTGATAGGGACAAACAAGTTTATGGTATTCTGCATATAAAAGTAGAACATCCTCAAGATGCTATCAAAATCGACAGTCTCATGAAGGAAATCCCAGTCCAGACCAGCCAAGTAGTCAGACACTCTGCCATAATCAACCTTACCAAAATCATACCACATAGAGATATCAGTCTTGGGATAAACTCTGCTACAACCCTTCATCGTTATTTCAACAGGAGGATGGTGATGATCAACCGCCAACAGCTCCAATGGAGCAGGGTTAACCGAGACAGAATCCATATCGCTAGACAGAATCAGGTCGAGGACCCTACCGTTGTGATTTTTCACCAGATTAAGCTGATGAAGATTACAATAACTGATTCCATCCAAAAGGGCACGCGAACACTCACAATCAGACTCATCCAGACCCATCCCGCAAGCATCCTCGGACCTCCCAACCCAATCAATACGAGGCAGATTGTAATCTCCAAAGATAAGAAGTCTACTCCTGGAACTCCTATCTACTATGTCCTCCAAGGTTCGGAAGTGCTCAACATACACATTGGCATCAGAGCATGGGGGGATATATACGCAACCTAGCACGACTCGCTCCAGAGGAAGCTTGACTTGTACGAAAACATGTTCAATGTTATCACTCTTAATCGTGATTTTTGAGCTGGGAAGATTCTCAGCCACCGCGATCAATACACCCCCACCCCTCGCTTTAGAACTATTTCTAGAATTTCTATCGCACCTGTACACTCGGTAACCATAAAAACCGAGCTCAGATGTGCGAACTGAAGGGCCCAGCCATGTCTCTGTTAGGAAAAATATATCATATTCGAATAAAGGAATAGACTGACGGAGTATGTGAAGCTTAGTATTAACCCCTCTTACGTTCTGATAATAGCATGAGAGTTTTTTGACTGCCCATTCTTGACCATTTTAGGCCGTCCCCCGATGTACCTGATCCTAATATCACTTTCACCTGCCTTCAGTCTCTCCTCAAGCTCCTTTTTCAAGCTCAAGTATACGTTACGCTGAACAACCGTCTGGTCTCTAAATACTTTAACATGCTTTGGAATCAAATGGAATTTAGAAAAAATCTCACTAACTACTTTCTTATCATAAAAAACTACCTTAATAGGTCGAGAGCGCTCAGTCCTCCTACCCAACCTCATACATCTAAACCTCACATCTCCCAAATCATGATCAACACTTCGCAATATCTCTCGCACACTGTCCTCATCTTCTCTGTTAGCATCAGAAACCCCAGGCGAAATGCTCTCTTTCAGATTACACACTATAATATTGTACTTTCTCTTCTCACGCTCTTCAATTTCGTCCGCAAACTTATCAATGCAGGATATATCGACATTCCGCGAATCAGAGTCGAGACGTTGTTCTAACAGGGTTACTCTGTTTTTTAATAAAGTATTTTCATTTAGTAGACGCTCTTCAAGGGCAGAAAGTCTCAGTGATAATTCATCAATCTTGGTGGAAATGTTAAGGCTTAACAATTTCATATCAGATCTGATTTCGGTCAAGTTTGTGTTAAGAGATGTCAAACATTCTCTCAACGAAGTAACCTCATCGGCAGTGGACAGACCATCGGAGGAAACTTTACGAATATTAATTGTCCCACCGGTTCTCACGATAGAAGAGACATCCGGACTGACAACCACCCTAGACTTCGCGACCTTAGTGACAGGGAGGGTAGGACCCTCAGCCGATGAGCCAGGAGCGTTAGTCGACCCGACACCTCCATTACGTCTAGTCCTAACCGACGATGACTCCATTGTACAATATACAGCTGATATATTTCAAATTCAAATCACCAGACCACTGCTTTAACCTCAGAATGATGAAATGCTTCAAGCAATTTCAACAGTGTTATTCATAGACAATATTATTAATGTATAGAAAATATAAGTACCTAGGCAAACCTTTATTAAATTAAAATATCATGAAATGAACTAACGTTAGAATTTACAAGGAGTTTCCAAAATGAATAAGTATTTAAGTCGTAAAAATAAAACTTACAGCAAAAAAAAAAAAAAAATATATAACAGATAACATAGATCCCGAAAAAAAGGTGAAGTGCAGAATAGAGATAGCGAGAGCCGCGTTTTAACATGAGATCACTCTTCTGCGATGATAATATTAATTTAAAACTAAGGCAAAGAATGGTCAAATGCTATGTTTGGTCCACACTACTATACGGTGTAGAAACTTGGACCCTTAAAGTCAATATGATGAACCGTATAGAGGCATTTGAAATGTGGCTCCACCGCAGAATGCTCCGTATTTCGTGGACCGATATGGTGACTAACACGGAGGTGTTGAGAAGAGCTGGTCTTGAGAGGGAATTGTTAACCAGCGTCAAGAAAAGAAAAATGTTCTACCTGGGACACATACTTCGCAACACCAAATACAAACTGCTACACCTAATAATGAAGGGGAAAATAGATGGAAGTCGAGGTGTGGGTAGACGGCAGATGTCCTGGCTGAGAAATATCAGACAATGGACCGGAATCCAGCGAGTCGGCTACCACTATGGCTTAGGCTTCTCTGTCCTGGGCTTCCGGTTAGCCCAGGACAGAGAAGCCTAAGCCATAGTGGTAGCCGACGTCGGGGGACCTGACATGGCACTTGAAGAAGATATTTAATAAATTTTTTTTTTTCAATATTGGCAATCCAATCCCTTTGGGCTGAGTTATGGATAAATATAATAAATAATACATAGAAATAACATATCATATAACCAAAATATTGAATGCTCGTTTAACATTCATTTCCTAAAACGGTACAAAAATACATATTGAAGCTCTGTATTAACACTTTGGTGCCAACATACCTATAAAACATGATTTCACAATATTACGACGGACAAAAAAGACTCTTGGTATGAAAGTTCAAAAATTTTTTACCATTTTCTGTTATACCTACTTTACTTATTTTGCTTGAATATAATGTAAAAGCAACTAAGTTGCGTCGAAATGAATAAAAAAATATACACGTTAATTCAAACTTTGGAATCGTTCGCTAAATCAAGGAAGTTAAAAATAGAATAATGTCCTCCCACGGATGATTCATTCCAGTGAGCTCAATTATTATCCAAGTGAGGGTTTGATCTTGTGTATCAAAAAAGTGAACGAGGTTGGTAAGCAGACAGCAAAATGGCCGACGACCAAAAGGAAACGATTTCAACGGCCCCTTTTTTTCCTCTAGCGAATTAGACCAGACTAGACTATATTATTATTAAATCAGTGTATATGTAGGTTGTGTGGGGAGATATAGGGAGAGGGTGCGGCGCCAGACAGGGTAGGGCACGAGTCCGTGACGTCACTTCCTGTGAAATGTCACTCTGCAAAGAAGTGGCGAGGTGGGTAGGTATGTATGTTCCTATAGTATCGATCACCCCTAATGACACCGTCTTCATGTCGAAAACATATGATACTATTTTGGTTGAAGGCTGAGCGGAGAGTCTCAACTGTTTGTTCAATACGATTTGATATCTCCATTACATTATATGACAACGACACTGTTTAGATGAAGGCACCGAATCGTCTAGAATTATTTTACATAGCCTTCCTAATATTTATGGGTTTTGGCGACGTTTTCCAGGAATCTCTTAAAGCCAGAGCCTTCGAAACAGCAGAAAAAACTTTCGTACTGTGTCAGAAAAAGCCCGTAGTGGTTCAAATTTGAAACAATTTACTTCTTAAAACATTGTACACTAATTGATTTTTATTACCCATCTCCCCGTGTCCCGTAAGGGGTAGGCAGAGAGAACATTTCATGAAAAAGTTGGTTCTTAACATTATCGTTATTCGATGTTGAGCTGAAGGATTTTGACATGGTGTGGGAGAAGGTCATTGAAGCCGGTGGAGGGCTCTTGATACCTCCCTATGGCCGTATGTGCGGTCAGACAGGGACTAGACATTGATTTGATTCATCAATCCATTTACTTAACGTGTTTATAAGGATCATATTCCGACACTTTAATATGCAAAAAACAGATGATTTTGTCTTAACTTTTGGCATGGCCAAAATCAGATTCACAAGCTTGATCAAAAAATATTTCCAATAACTTAAAATCAAACAAAAATAAATAATTCGTAGGTAAGTATATTTCAATGGGTTTGATTTTTGTGGAGCCGGCTTTTGGCCGGTTTCGTGCGGGACTGGTTTGCTGCGGATTTGCTGGCTTGCAGTGTGCGGGGAGCCTTTAAGGGAGAATGTATGTATGTATGTATGTATATTTCAATTTCGGTTCTTGTTTATTTTTTAAACATTTAAATCCAATATTGAATATTTTTTGGTGGATTTGGAACCATTGCGGCTTACCAAGTAGATCTATGGCCGTGGCCGAGTGGTTATTACAGCGAGTATTTACACACATTAAGAGCCTTGGTTCAAAACCGGCCTTCGCCACCACTGCATTGGTGTTAAAATGTGGATCGATGGAACCTAATGGTGAATTGTTTCCATAGTGTAAAATGTGGATCGATGGAACCTAATGGTGAATTGTTTCCATAGTGTAAAATGTGGATCGATGGAACCTAATGGTGAATTGTTTCCATAGTGTAAAATGTGGATCGATGGAACCTAATGGTGAATTGTTTCCATAGTGTAAAATGTGGATCGATGGAACCTAATGGTGAATTGTTTCCATAGTGTAAAATGTGGATCGATGGAACCTAATGGTGAATTGTTTCCATAGTGTAAAATGTGGATCGATGGAACCTAATGGTGAATTGTTTCCATAGTGTAAAATGTGGATCGATGGAACCTAATGGTGAATTGTTTCCATAGTGTAAAATGTGGATCGATGGAACCTAATGGTGAATTGTTTCCATAGTGTAAAATGTGGATCGATGGAACCTAATGGTGAATTGTTTCCATAGTGTAAAATGTGGATCGATGGAACCTAATGGTGAATTGTTTCCATAGTGTAAAATGTGGATCGATGGAACCTAATGGTGAATTGTTTCCATAGTGTAAAATGTGGATCGATGGAACCTAATGGTGAATTGTTTCCATAGTGTAAAATGTGGATCGATGGAACCTAATGGTGAATTGTTTCCATAGTGTAAAATGTGGATCGATGGAACCTAATGGTGAATTGTTTCCATAGTGTAAAATGGTTATTCTGAATCAGCTATAATACGAGGTTCATAACCCGCAATCGTTCTAAATTCACAAAAATCCTCAATATTGGCTTTAAATATTTCATGTAAATTAAAATTAATATGTATAATGAAGCTTAAGTTTTAATTCAAAACCAAACCAAATTTCCTTTTTTGTGACCAAAAAGCTATCATTTAGTGTGGATTTAAATCGTACAACCAGTTGACATCTGAAACACATTATCGGGACTCGATAACACTTGGGTCCTTGACCACTTTCATCTGATCCTCAATAAATTTCTAAAGACAATAATAAATCACAGCAGATGTCTTCAACCTTGTTCAACCTCAACTAATTTTAACGATTAATTTAAAAGTTCAAGGTAGACGATTGATGTGGACATTTCTGGGCCTAAACTAAGTGTAATAAGAAGCTGTCTGTTGTACGTTGTTAATATGGGAAAACCGACCGACCGACACCGTTGGCAGCCTTTTCATTACACTTTATTACACTACGGCCTCAACATATCAATACATTTTCGATAAATTTTAATTTTCTTTCACAATTTAAGCTAAAGATTCGTACAATTATATGTTTTTACAGTATACTTCTTTTAAACAGTGTTATGCGTCCACTGAATGAGTTTTTTATGATAAGTAAGTAAAATAATTGTCATCTGATGTAGAAGAAAAAATCTAGATATATAAAACCAACCAATAAAATATCAATAGCATGATAAATAACGTAATTTCGTTTTAGTGAATGAAAACACAATATTGCTTTTCTATGATACCTTTGAATGGGCCGTAATAGCAAAACAACCTTTCCATCACCAATAGTTTTGCTTTCCTGCCCCACGTCCGAAGGAAATGTTTTCAGGGACCGATAATAATAAATTGTTTTCCCAACATACAAATGTTTTCCCACTAATTTGCGCAACAAATAAATAGTATAATGATTCCATTTATTTTGGTTCTCGCCTATATTGTAAACGTTGGTAGAATGTTATACTACATTATTGATAATATTATATTACCTCTAAATCTGAAATTGCGAATCACAAGAAAAGATCACAGTTTCAAAACCCAAAAAAATAATCTACAGTCTTATTTAAGGGGGAGGGGGGGGGGGTTCCCCTGCATAAACATCGTGATTCCGATTCAATTGCAATCTCAATAACGATGTTATTATGACATTTATATTTTGGTTTCTAAGCATGAACATATTACCAAGATTCTAATTTGAGTGTGATATTGATTTCTGAAAAAATAAGAATAAATAAAAATATTAACAAGGCCCTTTCTTTCATGCATAGTACAAAAAAACACTAAAAATGCTAAAAAAACTTTATAATTTTAAAAATATAGGTATGAATGGTATGATAGGTAATCGTGCTGTAACGTCACTGACAGCAATATTTGAGAATATTTAGATATCTTTGGAATTTTTTAAATCGAGAGTCCTTTATAGAAAGAAAAAAAAAACGTTGTACATAAATAAATAAATAAATAAAAGCTTTATTACTGTCTGTATAACAATATAAGGAAAAATATTTGTACGTTTCAAAGGGCGGACTTATCTTAGAAGATCTCTGCCAGCCATCCCAGTACATAACGATAACTAAGACAGTGCTAGCGAATGGATGTGAGTTAAAAACAGCTGGACGGACAAAAACAAGCGGAAGGGACTTTGTCGATTCTGCCGACCTGTGAGATATAGTGAAAATAGCGCACACGCCACAACGACGAACTGTATGGTATTTACCAGGATTCTATAAACTCAACACACATAAGACTGCAAATATTGAGACGAATGGAGCATGTACAAAGGATGTCAAACACTCGGCTTCAAAGACAATTCTAAAAGGACACCCAGGGTGAAAAAGAAAGGTGGGAAATCCAAGGCTTATATGGAAAGTGAGGTTCGTAATGATGCCGCGGAGCTTCAGGTGGCCAGCTGGAAGACAACCATCAGAGGACAGAATATGATCGAGGCGAAAGTTGAAGGAGGCCAAAGCCTAATTTGGATTGCACCGCCATTGATGAAGAAAAATAACGATCATTGGAATTTATTTTCACAGACAGTTGTCCTGTCTTTACTTTGAATATTTTGAATTTGAATTCATAATGATACTTTAATTTCCTATTTAACCAATATAAACCCGACCGATGCATCTGTTTTCAATAATTTTTACCCACAAAATTTATTCTGGTAATCGCACAACTATCAACATTTTGACAGATGTCAAACGCCAATTAAAATTCAAAAATAGAAATGATTTTATAATGTCAAAAGCACTAAGAAGGTTACCTACTTAGAGTTTTCTTTGAATTTCTAATTTTCCAAGCAACTTTCTCAATTTTTTAATTAATAAGAACCTTCTACTGAAAAAAGCCAACACGACAAAATAAATAATAAGCGAAATCGGTTCAGCCGTTTAGGCGTGATGCGATGACCACGGAAAATAGTTCTCCATTTTTATATATAAGATGTTCGGTAACACTTATAACACGAAAAAGTTTACAAGTTCACCATTGAATATTGCGACAGCTTGACAATTTCAAACACAATCGGTCGACATTGAAATCGGGATTGTATTTCAAAAGTAGGCCCCCATATATTTTATCGACCTCATTGTTTTTTAAAACAGCAATGCTAGTATAATAAAATAATAATAGAAGCGGTTGGTGGTCTAGCGGTTACGACGCCGGCTTTCGCAGTGTTTCGTGCGGAGGTCGTGAGTTCAATCCCAGGTGCCAACCATCTTCCTCTTTCACGACACAAGCTTTTAAGTAGCTTACTGTGAAAGAGTCAATGAGTGTATTTGTGTTCAATTTGAGTGAGCACAGATTCATTTAAAAAAAAAGAAAAAAAAAATACTTTTAGTAACTCAAGTGGATAGGTACAATAGCTACAACTAAAACTATAGACAACCGTATTCAAATATAAAAAAAAAAACAATTAACTTATTTCTCCTAACCGACCACAAGTACTCGAATAATGTCTTAAAAAAATATTCTTGCTTTTTCAAGGTTTTTGTGTTAAAAAATTAACTGATACTTCAGCTTAATGTATCTTCACCTATTTATGAAGAACCCTATTGGAGTGATTAAAGCGTGCTGAATGTGCATTCTCTTTTGTGCTTTTGTTCCATCATATCTACATCCTCATCTGAATACACTTTCCATTTGATACTTCATTAGGGCACATATAGGGCAATAAGGTATATAAAGTAACATGGAAAATCTACCGAACTTATTAAATTTATGAATTAACAAATGAAATTCGCGAAAATATTACGTTCGTTAAAAATATGAACAATTATTATACTATACAACAATGAATATTTTATTCAAAGTTTTTTTGAATGATAATATAAAAAGTATTTTGTAATGAAAAACTCCATGATCCAAAAAATAATAATCAAAAACGAAATAAACAAAGTAGCATGTAATAAAAAGCTTTTTAAATTATAGCGGAAAATCAGATAATGAAAACAAAAGATTTTACATTCATAATATTATTTTGGGTTTGTTTTTCACTCGGGTGGAAAATAATTGGTTTCCGGAAAAACGGATATGATTTGAAAACGGGAATCGAAACAAAATAAACGACAATATCCTTATTTTCATTCCAGGATTAATCTAACATAGCAAAAAGGATTACTTTTACATTTCCTTATTGAACCGCTCTGTTGAAAACACATTTTGTATTCTTAAATTGCCTTTTCAAATCAATTTCGTCTGTTTATGTATGTTGCATGAAATGAATAGTTACAAAGGAGATCAGGATACTTAATTTATATAATCACTATAAATTTGGAGACTAAATAAAACAGTCTGACAAAAATTTACAATAACCCTTAAATTTTCTACATTTTCATCATATTCTTGATGTAAAATTGTGTCCTGTTTATTCTTGGACGTATTTTTCCTGGAACATGGGTTTCCATCAGTCTTTTCATTTTTATGGGCTTCCAAGAGGTCGGCTGGTTATTGATATTTCGTATTTTACTATTTTTACCACTTTCATCGGATCTAATATGTTAGCATTGTCTCTCTAGTGACATCTTCTTTTTATATCCCATCCCACAACATCCATGATATCGCAGATTTAATCCTAATTTCGGAGTTTCTTAATCTAGGGTTTCTAGTGAGAGGGCGTTCTCAGTAAACTTCTCCGTTTTCGTGCTGTCGGCTCCTGATTACGCAAGCATCCAGCTCAACATTTTACAAATTTAAAAAAGAAAGGTGTTATAATAGCTCTCACTGTTAGGAAATATAAGGACTGACTTCATCTCAATTCTCATGAACATTTCATAAACATTGATTTTCTCTGGCTACCGCGAGAAACATTTGGAAAGAGGAAGCTACCATCAGCGTGTTTGCCTTCGTACCTGCTCTAGAGTTTTAGAATGAAAATAAGGGAGCGCTGAAATGATAAGCAAGTATGAAGAATTTTATTCACATAAAATTTTGGAAGCTCAAGGTTTCTTCTATAAAAATATAGATTCTTAAACTTCCTAAAACAGACGGTCATTGTATTGATGTGGCTTGGAGCAACGCGATCAATAACATTCATTATACGCCTCTCACCTACAACATAATAAGGCATACAATGTTATGTTTTCTCAACCCAGTAACGCCCGCATAGTCCAGCTTTTACTTTTATATGTTGGTACATTAGCGTTCGGCCACGCTGCAGTTATTACCAGTTTCCCCACGGTTTGTAGACTTTTCCAAGAAGCGGATAACGAGTGTGTACGCGTAGTCGAGTACACAATAAAAAGGGCAATAAAAATACCAGAAATATCCACGTACAGGACATGACATGTCTGGGGCATTCACCTCTATTTTCCTGAGGAAACTTCTTTAGACTGAGCTTGCCCTGAACAATTTGAGCGAATTTGCGAAGTGAAAAGATGAGACATAAAGGAGACAAACAGGAAATTTCGAGACCTTTATTCAAAAGGCACCTTCACAAGGTAACATCAAATGCATACCTATGTAAAACTACAAAATCATTTTCAGCACGTTAAAGTACACATGACTTCAAAAAAGACATGCGCCAGAATTATATATTTTTCTATTGCAATTGGGAAACGAATGGAGTAAACATATGCCCAGAAATCATGAATGAATGATTTGGAGTATAAAATGCAGTAGTAGAAACTTTAAAAAATTCAGGAATTATGAAATGTCCTCTAGATTAATTATCTAAATGATCCCTGTTCGCCTCTTTCAATACGTTTTCTAGCCTCAATTTGATTATCGAAAATGATAAACACTTGGAAAGTATCAGCATTAAGCAGTTAAGATTTGTTTTATTAAGTGCTTATTAGGTTTAATTCGGAAAGTTTATAATCATCCAACACCCATCCTTTTATGTTTAATGTTAAAAGATTATTAAGTAGGTATGTACATGAAACATTTATGGAAGAATTGCCGCAGCAGAATATAAATCACAATTTAACTAATATTTATCGCCCAAGTAGCAGAGTCGTCCCAGTCTGCTTCTTAGATAAATTTAAACAAATGGACATTAGTGTCTCGCCCGTATCTATCAATAAATTCGTACTTTCAGGCAGGCCATGGTGTCCCACCCACCAGGTGGCGGGTGAGTTATATTGCCTGTACCTCTAAAGAAAGATCAATTAATAAATCAACCTAGAGGAAACTGTTTCAGTCACAGGTGCGGCTTGCAATACACCTGTAGGTATAGCATACTGAATGCTTGCGCAATGTCAGGAATCGATATTTTTATTTACCCACCCTTCTTTATGCAAACTTTTATCAAACGTTAAAAAAATTGGGTGATAGAAGACTGTTTGCTTTTATTAAAAGTTAATTATACTGGCAATAATCGGAATTAACGAAATTTTCTTTAAGCTAACGTACATCTTAAGCAAAGATGAGTTTTTAACATCAAATAACTCTTTTAGGAATATTAAGATTACTAAATTTTCATAGCTCGTATTCAAAAAGTTTAGTTGTTTTTAGCAGAAAGTTTAGTGATCGTGGGTGATTTTTCAATATTTAGTACAATAATTATTTTTAACGATGCAAAATAATTAATTATCTATGTACCTACTGTTATTTGATCTCCAAATTTATTTTCATTTTAAAGCTTTTTTCTTTTTTACACAGCAACGTATTTGAAATGTCAAATTATACTGTAAATGACTGGATGTTGAGTTTTTGAAACCTTCAAGTCCCATTAAGCAATACTTGAATGCAAGAACGTGATGGATTTAATAGAAGACACTGACATTTGACGACCTCATTAAAAAGAGGACAGGCTGTTTTTGAAAATAGCGCAATCAGCAAAAATCTTGTTTCACAAATAATATTGTAATAATAAAGCGTTTAAACATTTTAAAATCTACATTTAATAAAAAAAATCACCTTTACAGAAAAGATTTTCTTATTGCGATGTTTGGGTTAGTTTTTTTCAACATCACGCGGTGTCTTGTCAGAGAGAATATTATTATACCTCCACTCAATTTTATCCAAGCACACTTCTTTCGCTTCTTCCACCGAAATGCCATTTCTCATAAACCTCTCCTATTTTTCTTACTTCTGACCGGTCTTCCTTGAGGACTGATTTGATGTGTTCGATTCACGTCATTCTCGGTCGAAAACACTTTTCCTTTCATCTAGGTATATAAATTATCTTAATTTTACTCATAGTATATGGAATATACGTCATGAGACTTGTGATCGGATTTCAAAAAAAAAAAAAAAAATAATAGATTTCGCTGAAATTAATTTTCGACGTTTTCGAGGGTGTAGATTCCAAAACTGCAAAAAAAAATTAAAATTTCCGCGTACCCATACCCGTACCTACGCGTACGCCAAAAATGTGTGCGCACCCATAACTCATAGTAATTCTTATCAGATTTGATTGAAATTTGGTAGAACGATTAGCCCCTCGATGTAGATGAGTCAGTAAAATGTTGAGATCTTTACCTTCAGGGGAACCCTCTTAAAGTATCCAAAGAAAATTTCACTTGTTCTAGAAAATGGGCTAAAAAAGAAAAAAAAATTCTTCGATTTTATACATACAATGAATGTTCAAAATATATACTTCCATACCCCGTGTTTTTAAATAAAAGGAATGATAAAAATCTTAATGCATTCATACCTTCATCACCATCATGTTATTTCCCATGGGGTTAGATACCTACACACTTTTATACCAAACACCCGAGTAGTTACAGAAAGGCGCAGTAGAAACTCAATTTCTACAATTCCTGTGACCTTTTCAGGACTAGATCTTAAAGAAAAAATAACAACTAATGACTCTAACAATTCATTACTAATGTTCGATTTTTAAATGGAACAAACCACTACGGGCTTACGACCGTCTTCTACTGTTATTTCGAAGGCTGGCTTAGTGTGATCACTTTACGTTAACAACGTTCGCCATTAGGTGGTAATGTTTGTCTCCGAAACTCTTAATCATGAGAATTCTCAACATGTTCAACATCACATTGCATTCCACCATTGTGGAATGGAAAGGAGACACGGGAATATGTGTTAATAGTTGGTCGAGGAGAACGCTGTTCTTCGTCCCATCGGGGTCTAGATGCATGTACCCTTTCGTTCCGAGCAGAGTTGGGCGATTTAAGTATGTGTGAGAGGAAGTCATTGAAATTGTGCAAAATCAAACGCAGTGGATAAGCTCTTGTTGAATCCCTATGCCGCTTAATTGCCTATTAATAGAACTATCTTCTCTCTTTTCCTATCATAATTGATTATAACCTCGGTAGCCTAGTTGTACTAGCGTGGACTTCCGAGATCCCGGGTTCGATTCCCGGTCGGGTCAGAGTTTTTCTAAGCAATTTAATAAAAAAATATATATGACATAATATGTTATACATGTTGTTTTGTATAAAATTTGAATAAAATGTATTTTTCCCTTATTTAGGTATGAAGTTTATTTAAAAACAGTATAACTATTTCAATCTAACTTTTTATTAAAAAAGCGTACAGCTGTCAACGACGTATATGAACTGCAGCCCGATTCACGGAAAAGTTTAAGCCTAAGTTTAGTTCGAACGAAGTTCGATTCAAACCCTCCGTGAATAGGTACATAGACTGTAGATAGTCGCCGCCTACAATAATTATTATTACCAGCAGCCCTATTCACAAAAGTTTGAATCGAACTTCGTTCGAACTTCGAACTAAACTTAGACTTAAACTTTTCCGTGAATCGGGCTGCTGACTCTATTGTAAGGGGTTTGATGCTTGTTTGAGAAAAGCTATTAAGAATGAAGAAACGTGTTCGCTTTGACAGAGAAAGAGGAATTAAGTATCGTCAAATGGAAGAATGTACCTTTCTTCATACTTTCTAACAATGTACTATTACTTACATTTTCTGAATATTGTTCAATTGAAGCGAACGAGTCATGTGATACTCACGTTAGTGCCGAAGTAGAAAAGCTGAATAGAACGTGAGTCGATGAGTCTATCAAATTTCAATTAATAATTAAAAGTTTCCCTTTGGCTGAAATAAAATACCCAGTATTTTGTTCAAATAACCATTCGCGAGTAGGTTTCATTATTTCTGTAGTGGATAATATTATCTACTCTGAAAAGATAATTTATCTTTTCGACCGTGGCTACTTGGTGGAACATACTTCGAACTTATTTTAAAGAAACAAAATATTTAGTTTTTTCCACAATTTTATTCAGCTAACCGGTTTTCGAAGACCGCACGTCTTCTTCGTCAGGCTAGTAGATGTTAACTAAATTACAAAAAGTGATCCAACAGAAAATAGAAGCTATATAATTCAAAATTAGAGAGACAAAACAATATTTATTATTCTTACACACTAGAAAGAGACAGAAACAAAGCGGGTGGTCGAACAAAGGCAAGTAAAGATGTTATTAAGTGCTCCAAAACAAATTTTTAAACGGAGAGAGTTAATAATAACAAAAGACATTGTTATTAATACATAGTACCTAAAATAATCTATACCTCGAAAGCTGATTCTATATTATTATATTTTAAAAGACAAAGTTTTTGTTTATATTTTTTTCCCCGAACATATGACAAAGGATGTAATAAGAAAGAGGAGACAGGGGTGGAGAACTGATGCAACAAAAAAATATAATAAAAATAATGTTGAATAATCTAGCATAGACCTCCAAATAAAAAATATATATTATAACAAAACTATAAAATTATTTTATCTTTTATACAGAGACTTAATATGTAATGTATTATACACGACATGGAGCAAAAAAAAAAAAAAAAAATATTATTAGTATTATATAGGTGGACATATTATGTAAATTATAGAAATGTTTTATCGTGTACAAAACAATAGGCAATTTATTATACAGGGTTTAAAACTACTACCCAAAGGCAATTTAATATACTGGACATCAATTTATTGTACAAGGCTTAAAGTAATAATAGTAATGAATATATAGGACATATGTATATTGTGTAAATTAATGGAGATATTTTATCGTGTACAAAACAAAGGCAATTAGATATACAGGGCTTAAAACTACTGTCGCGAACAAATTGTTTTGGGTATGAATATCTACGTATCCTAAATGAATTATCACAAACACAAACACTGATTTAGGTAGGTATGAATATCCTTATCCTAAATGAATTTTCACAAACACAAACACTGATTTAGGTAGGTATGACTATCCGTATCCTAAATGAACTAACACAAACACTTGTCGAAGATAATATTATGTAGGTATATCCCATATCTTGTCGACGCTGCCGACTGGGCTGATGTGGTGTAGTGGAGGCCAAATGTTCACCATCCCTGGAGTGTATCTGAAACAATAATACGGCGGTGCGGTATCAAAGGCCATAAGGGAGAGAACACGAAAAAGTGATAATGTTAGGATCAATTATTATTATCAAAGAATAATCAGAATTTTGGTATAGGCTTTAATAGGGGCGATGAGTTTTGTAAATCTAATTGGTCATTGAGTATGATTTTGTTCCTATCCTGTTTTAATTTATTGATTTCTATAGTCTCTAATCTATCTAATACTCTACCTTTATCGCACTTATGTAAGATTTTGACGTCTGTGTCCCAATTGCAAACATGATTATAGTTATTCAAGTGTTCTGAGAAAGAGGATTTATCATTCTTTAATCTATAACTAGCTTCGTGCTCTTTTATTCTGCTTTTAAAATTCCTGCCCGTTTGTCCAATATATGACGCATTACAATTACTGCATGATAACATATATACTCCACTATTCTCAAAGTTGTCTATTCTATCTTTATTATTTACTAGATGTGTCCTTAATGAGTTTTTGTTATAAAAAGCTATTCGTTTCTTATTTCCTTTAACAATTTTTGACACTTTCTGTGAAATTCTCGGTATGTAATGTAATTTTGCCCATTTTTCACTGTCTGATTTTTGTATTATATTAAGCCCCGGTGCTATCAATTTTACTGATCTTTTCCTTATTTTACGTTCTAATAATTTAATTATACCATTAACAGGGTAACCATTGTTTTTTGCTAATACTTTAATTGTGTTGATCTCTTTGTTATAATTCTCTTTAGATAAAGGTAACTCTAGTAATCTGTGTAATAATGAATGAAATACTGACATTTTATGTGAAATGTGATGGTTTGAACTGGCGTGAATTATATTGTCACTGTATGTTGGTTTTCTAAAGACATCAAATTCTATTTTATTGTTATGTATGTTTAATCTTAAATCTAGAAAACTAATGCTGTTTCCTCCCACTTCCATCGTGAATTTAATCGAGTCGTTAATCGTATTGAGGTTCGTCAGGAATAAATCAAGTTGACGTTTTGTGCCAGTCCACAGACCTAGTATATCGTCAACATATCTGTAGTAAAAAACAAGATTCTTAAACATGGGTAGTATCGATATTTTTTCTTCTAAATAGTTCATGAAAAAGTCTGCCAAAAGTGGAGAGATTGGTGAACCCATTCCTAACCCGTCCAATTGTCTATACCACACTTTATTGAATTGGAAATAATTCTGGTCAATACATAAGTTAAATAAATCTAATATTTCTATTGTATGCTTTGGGTTAAGGTTTTGTTTTTCTAAATGGGTTTGGAGTGATAATTTTAACTCTGTTATAGGAACATTGGTGAAAAGGCTTACTACATCAAATGATACCAGTATTGCGTTGTGAGGAACTTCTACGTTTTTTATTCTCTCAACTAATTCTAATGAGTTTTTTATTGTAAATTTAGGATTATAGTTGCAATTATTTAGTAATATCGAATTTGCTTTTTTCGCTATTTTGTAAGTCGGTGCTGTGTAAAAAGATACCACTGGTCTCATAGGCATGTTGTCTTTATGGACTTTTGGGTATCCTGATAATCTGGGACACTGGGGATTCATCTGTTTGTATATTAAATTGTCGTATTTACCGTGAAAAATTGTTTTGTTATTTTTTATAAAATTTGCTACTTCCTCATTATATTTTTGCGTGGGGTCTTTGTTTAGAGCTATGAATTTATTGTCCGAAAGAATTTCTTCTACTTTAGATATATAGTCGTCTTTATATAAAATTACAGTGCTGTTTCCCTTATCTGCTTTAGAAATTATTAAGTTATTGATAGTTATCTTTTTCTTTATATTGCTTAGAGTCTTATCATCAAAAGTCTGTGTGGGTTTGTTGTTTACGTTATCTAGAATTATGTTTTTAACTATGCATTTGTCGTCTATGTCAATTCCTAAGGCTATGTCACAATCTATGGCTAAACTTTCTAAATCTTGCTGTTTAAGCTTTAAATTTGGACAGTGTTTCAATCCCTTTTCTAAAAGTTCCGTTTCTGTTCTATCAAACATAACATAGGTTTTATTTATCAATTTATCGTAAAAAGTGATGTTTTCAGAATTTGATGTGCTTTGATTCTCTACGTTCTGTGCTAAACTTAAATTATCTAGTTTTTTAACCTGTTTTGTATATTTTTCATGTATTTTTACATTGATATTTTCTCTAATATTCCTATCTAATAAATCAAAATCCTTCTTAGGTAATCTAAAAGCTAGTTCTGTATGGACGTAATATAAATAAGTACTCACATTATCTCTCCTGCCGTATAGGTGTTTCAGTTCGCCGCGCAGCCAGTGTCTCTTCGCCATCTCGATGCTTCTTCTGGCAGCTGTTGTCTTTGAAGAGCACTTTATACTGACGAACTTTGGCACTAAGTTATAATGTAAACACTCACGAATAAACCAGATGTTTTGTGAGGTAAACCGTAATTTCTGGATCAACTTTTTGTAAATATCGGTCAATTTACGCGTACAAGCGGATTTAAGATAATTTATCTTTTCGACCGTGGCTACTTGGTGGAACATACTTCGAACTTATTTTAAAGAAACAAAATATTTAGTTTTTTCCACAATTTTATTCAGCTAACCGGTTTTCGAAGACCGCACGTCTTCTTCGTCAGGCTAGTAGATGTTAACTAAATTACAAAAAGTGATCCAACAGAAAATAGAAGCTATATAATTCAAAATTAGAGAGACAAAACAATATTTATTATTCTTACACACTAGAAAGAGACAGAAACAAAGCGGGTGGTCGAACAAAGGCAAGTAAAGATGTTATTAAGTGCTCCAAAACAAATTTTTAAACGGAGAGAGTTAATAATAACTGAAAAATGGGCAAAATTACATTACATACCGAGAATTTCACAGAAAGTGTCAAAAATTGTTAAAGGAAATAAGAAACGAATAGCTTTTTATAACAAAAACTCATTAAGGACACATCTAGTAAATAATAAAGATAGAATAGACAACTTTGAGAATAGTGGAGTATATATGTTATCATGCAGTAATTGTAATGCGTCATATATTGGACAAACGGGCAGGAATTTTAAAAGCAGAATAAAAGAGCACGAAGCTAGTTATAGATTAAAGAATGATAAATCCTCTTTCTCAGAACACTTGAATAACTATAATCATGTTTGCAATTGGGACACAGACGTCAAAATCTTACATAAGTGCGATAAAGGTAGAGTATTAGATAGATTAGAGACTATAGAAATCAATAAATTAAAACAGGATAGGAACAAAATCATACTCAATGACCAATTAGATTTACAAAACTCATCGCCCCTATTAAAGCCTATACCAAAATTCTGATTATTCTTTGATAATAATAATTGATCCTAACATTATCACTTTTTCGTGTTCTCTCCCTTATGGCCTTTGATACCGCACCGCCGTATTATTGTTTCAGATACACTCCAGGGATGGTGAACATTTGGCCTCCACTACACCACATCAGCCCAGTCGGCAGCGTCGACAAGATATGGGATATACCTACATAATATTATCTTCGACAAGTGTTTGTGTTAGTTCATTTAGGATACGGATAGTCATACCTACCTAAATCAGTGTTTGTGTTTGTGAAAATTCATTTAGGATAAGGATATTCATACCTACCTAAATCAGTGTTTGTGTTTGTGATAATTCATTTAGGATACGTAGATATTCATACCCAAAACAATTTGTTCGCGACAGTAGTTTTAAGCCCTGTATATCTAATTGCCTTTGTTTTGTACACGATAAAATATCTCCATTAATTTACACAATATACATATGTCCTATATATTTATTACTATTATTACTTTAAGCCTTGTACAATAAATTGATGTCCAGTATATTAAATTGCCTTTGGGTAGTAGTTTTAAACCCTGTATAATAAATTGCCTATTGTTTTGTACACGATAAAACATTTCTATAATTTACATAATATGTCCACCTATATAATACTAATAATATTTTTTTTTTTTTTTTTGCTCCATGTCGTGTATAATACATTACATATTAAGTCTCTGTATAAAAGATAAAATAATTTTATAGTTTTGTTATAATATATATTTTTTATTTGGAGGTCTATGCTAGATTATTCAACATTATTTTTATTATATTTTTTTGTTGCATCAGTTCTCCACCCCTGTCTCCTCTTTCTTATTACATCCTTTGTCATATGTTCGGGGAAAAAAATATAAACAAAAACTTTGTCTTTTAAAATATAATAATATAGAATCAGCTTTCGAGGTATAGATTATTTTAGGTACTATGTATTAATAACAATGTCTTTTGTTATTATTAACTCTCTCCGTTTAAAAATTTGTTTTGGAGCACTTAATAACATCTTTACTTGCCTTTGTTCGACCACCCGCTTTGTTTCTGTCTCTTTCTAGTGTGTAAGAATAATAAATATTGTTTTGTCTCTCTAATTTTGAATTATATAGCTTCTATTTTCTGTTGGATCACTTTTTGTAATTTAGTTAACATCTACTAGCCTGACGAAGAAGACGTGCGGTCTTCGAAAACCGGTTAGCTGAATAAAATTGTGGAAAAAACTAAATATTTTGTTTCTTTAAAATAAATACTCTGAAAAGGTAGGCATTTCGGTAATTCAATATTCCCGATTTTTTTTTAAGTGGCGCGTTTTGTATCACAAGAGGGTAAAAATGTTTCCTTTCGTGAAGAATTTTAAAAGTAGCTCCGGCATTCAATCCGAAATTTCAAGTATTTCAAAAAAACTGCTTCATAGGTATTTTTAGTTTTATTTGTTAATTTTTTATATTGATATAATGACATAAAGTATTGAGTGAGGTACCTACCTAGTTATAAAATGAATGAAGTGGGACTCGAAAAGAAAAACAGAATAAAAAAGCATAGGCATTATTTTGTTTCTCGATTTTGATGAATACATTTTCATTTTTTTTCTATAGTGCCACTCATCATCGAGTGATTTATGAGTTTTTTTATTCATACTTGATTAAGATAGATTTATCTTTTGTTTTTTGTTTAAACAATAGTTTTTTTTTGTTTTAACAATACAAATTAAATTTTAATATAGATAGATCCCTACCTAGGTACTTATTTATATTTTTTACTTTTTTATCTAATTAACAGAAAAACCTCTGGGACGACAGGCATAGAAAAGGGTCACAAATTGTGTGATTGTCCTATGAATCAGTTATATCATCATAAAGGGTTGCAATTTTACTTGAGGTACCAGATTTGGAACTGTGGACACTGACATTTCATGCGTAGAAATAGTTATATGTAGGAACCTCTGGACAAGTATAACATATTTCGTCAATATAATATTTCCCGCAAACACCAGTAGGTACAGTCTCCACATGTTCATAGGAAACTGCCATCTTAAAAGTTTGGTGTGTGCTGCCTATGTGAGAAAAAAAAACCCAACAAAATTCTTCTTTTTCATCTTTATTATTGAAATAAACTTATAGCATTCTTGGTACACATTTCCATCTACACTTTTGCCTTAATTCGCACATTAAGGGATAATAAATAATATTTTTGAAAACATTTATAATTCTCCCTTAACAACAGAGGGACTATGAAAAATATCTTCCAAGTTCCGCGGGAAAAAGGCTTTCATTTGATAAGAACGAGAATATTACATAAATGGTAATAAATATTCAAACTTCGATTCGATAAATTCAGATGATATTTTAAGTAAATTGAATTTTATGATTTCATCGTTAATTTGAACAAAGTGCTGACGGGCGTTTTGATTCAATCTTATTTCTATTTAAAAATAGCAATGTTTCATAAAGAACCTCGAGTATAAAGATAATTAGTATTTTAGTTAATTGAAAAAACTTTCTTTTGCGGTAGATTTATAAAATTCAAGTAGGAGGGATCAAACTGTAACCAGAAGCAAGAGTTTTACATCATTATGATAATAATTTATATTAGGAGGTACCTAACTTGTGTTTTTTTTTTATAAAAATGAATCTGAGCTCACTTAAAGTGAACACAAAAACACTTTCGACATCTTTCACATGAAGCAAAGCTTGTGTTGTGAAAGTGGAAATGGTCGGCACCGGGATTCGAACCCACAACCTCCAATACGCTGTGCGTACGAAAGTCGTCGACTGATACCACTGGTCTACCAACCACTGTATTAAGTATATCATTATGATAAACATTTCGATTCAACGAGAATATTTAAAATAATGGTGATGTTGTCTATAGAAATGAGTGGTGAGAATTTATTACAAAGCGAGTACTGTTTCAATATTCTCTCGTTGTCAGGGCGGTTGCCAACCACTTACTTGATAACTTGCTGACGCGGTATCTGTACTAGATAATACCTATGTTTGTTCAAACAACAGAACTCACACACCACGGCATAGCTGATGTATGGCCTGCCGGGTGTCGCTGGGTAGATGACGTTAGTCGGTCATCTATATATTTTTAGTTTTTTATTTTATTATAGACTTCCACCCGGACTCGAGTGATTTTGGTCTCGGAAACCTATTGTATTTATAAGATCGTAAATATAATAATAATAATAATAATAATAATAATTTTATTTTTCAACAAAAATGTACAGAGTATTGCAGAATTTCAAATATAGAGATACATCAAATACAATTATAATGGTTTTATAAAAAAAAAAATAGTTATGACAATTTTATGTATCTACAACTAAACTTTCCTGTATCTACAACCCTTTTTCCTTGATAAATACTTGTGCAGTGAACTAGTGAGAAGAAACTGTATCTCACTGCACATTTCTCCAATTTGCCTTAGCATCAACTCAAACCAACACTCCACAATCACACATATCACCCCCCACATCACACTCATCAACCACAGAGCATTTCCCAAACACATCAACTGTATCCCAGTACACAACTCTACCGCTGTATCTCTAACATACACTCCACATTCTTTCTTCCTACATCCAGTAGCCAAACAGACAAAAGCTTCTTAAATAAACACTTATTTTTTATATTTCTAATACATGGAGTTATTTTGTTAAACAAAAATGGTGCCAGGAAGATTGGGAACCTTTGACCATGGGTCGTACACATTCTTGGAGGAACTCGCATTTTTTGAGCTCTCATTCTTGTATAAAAAGAATGCTGTACAGCAACAGAGACATCCCTCTCAAACTGGTATCTGGTCAGGATACGAAGCACAAACAACTGTCTAGGATCCAACACCCCGAAAGTCCTATAGAGTGGTTCAGATGGATGCCTATATCCACAAAAATTAATGACTCTAAGGATGGCTTTATGAGCAATATTAACAGAATACAGGTGGTTAACAAATGCACCGCCCCAGCATTCAATACCATAAGATAGAATTGACTGACAAAGTCCAAAGTACACCATTCTAACCATATTTAAGTCTAATACATGCCTTACAGTTCTAAATACATATATAAGTTTTCTTAATCTTTTCGCTAAGACCTCCAAATGAGCAGACCATCTTAAATGCTTATCAATTACAATACCTAAATACTTCATTACATCGGTACTTTCTATCTTAGAACACACACAATCATCATCACAATCACAAACAACAATTGTTCCACCAAAATCAGGCTGGGAAGCCAGAGTCAAAGAAAAAGGTACATATTTTGTCTTGTCCGTATTCAACGTCAAAAGATGACTATCCAACCATCTCTTAACCACCCTCACACCTCTCTGAGCCAAATCATAAGTTTCGCCCCATGTGTCTCCACTGAACATTAAGACTGTATCGTCGGCGAAAGTTATGATCTCACCGTCAAAGTTTAAATCACACAGATCGTTGATATACAATAAAAACAACAACGGGCCCAATGTACTTCCCTGGGGTACGCCAAATTCTATTTTTGATGTTTTGCTTGTCACTTCATTGCTTATTTTAGTCCTTTGTTCTCTGCCAGTTAGATAGTTTTCAAAAAAGTCTCCAGTTATACCTCTGATTCCAATAAATTGCATCTTTCTTAGTAAAATTCTATGCGAAACCGTATCAAAGGCTTTCGCCAAGTCAAGGAACACTGCCAGACATCTTTTTCCACCATCCAAACGAGAAACCACATACTCCGTCAATCTGTTCATAGCATCTTCAGTACTAATCTTTTCTCTGAAACCAAACTGGTTACCTGATAATATTTTATGTTTGTTCAAGTAATCCAGAAGTCTCTGTTTTACAGCCTTTTCCAATATTTTAGAGACACAACTAAGCAATGATATTGGTCTATAATTAGTCTGATTATAAGGGTCTCCGGATTTGAAAATCGGAACCACGATGGCATGTTTTAAACATGTAGGAAATATACCTTGTGCAAAACAATTATTAAAAATTATAGTCAGCGGCATGGCTATGTATTCTGCACAGAGCTTAATTATTTGAGACGAGATCATATCATCACCACAAGAGGAAGTGTTTTTTAAAGTAGAAATAATTCTCCGAATCTCAGGCTCCACAACCGGAGTAAAAAAAAATGATGATACCATCCTCTTTTCATTCTTCAACCTAGTTACTAGTTCATTCTCAGTCAGACCAATCTCGCCTTCAATCTTACCAGCCAGGTTGCTTCCAACATTACAGAAGAAGTCATTCAATGAATCAGCTATTCTTTCGGGTTCATCTATTCTTTTAGAGGTTTTTTGGTCAATTAACATTTTAATTTCTACAGTTTTATTCTTCTTTGTGTTCGTACAGTCTTTTACAATATTCCACAGTTTTTTTGTATTATTACCCGATTCTGCAATTCTATCACCATAATACAGGTGTTTTGCCGTTTCAATAGCCTTTCTACAAATATTTCTATATTTCCTGTATTCCTTGGCAAGATTCAGGTTTTCAGGATATTTTCTAACTTCGCTATGCATTTTGTTTCTCTTACAAATAGACGCAACCAAACTGTCAGTAATCCAGGGTTTCAATTTCAAACTTTTTTTTGTTCTTCTGACACTTTGTGTAGTATTCTCAATGATAATCGATTTCAATGTAGTCAAGAAAGACTCCATGGCCTCATTAGGATCATTCACACCAATTAGCGGGTCCCAATTAATGGCTCTGACTGTTTCGATAATTCTGTTCACATTTACATATTTATTTACAGTATTTTTGTTGGTATCATTATTGTGTCCCACAACACCAAGCACCGTCATGTAATGATCCGTTAAATGAGTTTCATATACAGCAGAAATCAAATTATTATTGGATTTCACCATCACATGATCCAGACAGGTATTCGTAGCAGGCCTAGTAATAGTATTAACAGCAGAGACGAAACCCACACAACTCAACATAGTAAGGTATTGTGTTCCCTGCACATTAGGTGACAGTATGTCAATGTTTATGTCTCCAGTAATAAGAACCTGACTGTACATTTTTGTGTTCAATAATATATTATTCATTGATTCAATAAATTGTTCCTTATTTTTTTCACTTGGAGATCGATATATGGCGAAAATTGATGTATTTTTGTCGATTTCTATTTGTAAACAGTTAGCATGTTGTATTGTAATTTCCTGACACTTGTGTAAAAATCCATTATTTTTTACATACACAACAAGACCACTATTTCGATTAAAATTATCCGTCGTGTGGTACTCCGAATAACCATCAATAAGTTTAGGTGTAAAGCTGTCACCAAGCCAGCACTCCGACAGCACCAACACCGTGAAGTCCATCCCGAGAGATGAGAGCTCCACCATCAAGGAATCGAAATTGTGTTCGATACTCCTGATATTAATATGGACAACACTCATAGCAATATTTTTATTAAAAATTTGTTTGTATTCCTCGGCAGTCTTTAAAATCTTAGCCTCAATATGCTTAAATCCATCAATATCTTCAAAGAAATCAGATGCAGATAGTTTATCCTTCGTGTTATCGCCTTGAAGACCTAGATCAACATCAGCAAAAATAAATAGTCAATTCTCGGGCTCTTTTGTCTAGCAGTACTCTCACTGGACACTCAGGACTAAAAGCAGAGTGATTATTATTTTCCTTATCAGAACAATTAATACATCTTGGATTTGTGCCCACTTCCTCTATCTTCCTTTTACAATCATTTCCTAAGTGTTCTTCAGTACAATATGCACATCTAGTGAGACCTGTACAGAATCTCTTGGTATGTCCGTAGGCCAGACAATTATAACATTGGACAAGTGGGGACTCGTCTTCCACTTGAATCCTCTGAAAACCCACAAAAACCTTCCCCACCATCGTCAATATTTTCCACGTTCCAGGTTCCACCTGACAAATCAAGTTTGCCAGCAATCCATTTCTATGCTTCCTGAAATACTTTATTTTTACCTTTTCCTTTATATTCAAATGCGAATTCTGCTTTTGTAAGGACTCATTTAGGTCATCTTCATTTATTCCCTTGATTACGCCTTTAAAGACGATCAAAGGGTTTCTCTCCCTACCACACTGCACTGTCAGACCACTCCTGTCACTAGTCAGACTCAATTCACTTTTCAACTTGTCTCGATGTGTTTCACTTGTACAATTTATTATTACTTTGTGGTTTTTTGATTTTCTAACATTATTCACACCAATACCCAAACTTCTAGGGTTAGCATTTTTCTTAACTTGCCCCTCTATATCATCTCCAGTTTTCATTGGATCTTTAGAACCCACAACCAAAGCGTAGGTTTTTTGAAGAGGAGCAACATTGCGGTTATGTTTATCTAGATCTTGGGCAGAAATACAATTCTTCTTTTTAATTTCCAACAATATTTCATCAATTTTATTAGAATTTTCCTGTATCTTTGCACCTACATATTCTTTTAGAATCTCCAGGTTATCGACACGATTCTCATCACTCGCATTCTCTGCACTTAGCTCCTTTACAATTCTGAGAAGCTCTCTAAGACTATCAATAACTTTTTCCTTAATTTCTTTTTTTAAATTATTAGCACCATTCAATTGTTCTATCGACTCCTTAACTAGTTGCCGAGCAAAAGAGCATCCATTTCCCACCTCTGTCCTCTCCATAAGCTTCCTATTATTTGCAGGAGATGTGTCTCGAGATGTTGGAGCTGAATTAGAGCCTCCATTTCCCAGATTTTTTTTGATCATGGGTATTCTGATACCCCTCTCGGACATTATGATGACTCAGAAAGCAAATTGGCTATTAGCAGAGTCCAGCAATCAGCCACCTCAGAATGAAGCACAGATTTGGAATCCACACACAAAATGCTATCAAAAAGATGTATTGCAACCCGTACTACAGGTTAATTCACAGAAATGTCAAAAAAGAAAACAAGCTTCTCACGGCCTTTCCAGTTGTTATGTTGTAGCACCACTTTATTTTGGTAGTCCACAATAACACAGAACACTTTGAGTCACTTTGAGTCACATATATAAGAACTTTTCACCATTTGCCAGCATAAAACGAAGTGTCAATTTCAGCAAAATAGTTTTACATCTAAAATTTTCCAGACATTAAGAGTCCAGCACAATCACTTATATGGCCGAAAAGAGCGCGCAAAACAGCACCGAATGATATATACCAATAATTAATACACTCAAGAAAACCATTAAAATTAATATTATTTATCAGAGCATTGATTGATGTGTGCAAACATTAGTATTGTCGCAAATTGAGTGGATATCTATATAATATTTGCCTTGAACACTGATTCACTGACTGACTGACTGACTGATGTCATTAACGCCGCTAGATAACGCGCCACTCGCAACTAAAGACAAATTTTGTTCTACTAATATACGGCTGACAGTAACATAATAATATTATTATGTCTGGTGGCTGAGCACTTTTTTTTAAAGGTCTTGACGTAGAGAAAAACAATTTTTCGGGTTATTTAAAAACTCACATGCCAAGTCAGCCATAAGAAAGCAAAGTGTACCAAATTAGAAAACTTTTACGCACTTCATAGTGAAGAAAAGCCTTACTAATGCAATGTGTGCAATAAAAAGTTTGCGGTCTCGAGTAATTTAAAGAAGCGCGGAGAAAAGCCATACTAATGCAATAATTGCAATAAAAAGGTTAATCCATCAAATAATTTAAACAACCAATGACATGATCAAATAATAAGGGGGCGTCCATTAATCACGTGATCCCAAAAGGGGGAGGGGGGGGGGGTCTGCAAAAAAATCACGAAAGATCACGTAGGGAGAGGGAGGGTCTAGTGAGAAAATCACGTGCATTTATTTTTTCTGATTAATTTAAGGAAACACAGTAGAACTCACAGAAATTAAAAAAATGGACTAAAATTAAAATCATTAGTTTCTTAATTCTTTGTTCTAAAAAGTACACGTGATTTTCGATGGGGGGGGGGAGGGGGGTATTCTGAAACATCACCAAATATCACCAGGGGGGAGGGGGGGGGTCTAAAAAGTTGTAAAAAACATCACCTGATTTATGGACGTCCCCTAACTCATGATAAAAGCCATTTGAATGCAAAGTTTGTTATAAAAAGTTTTTTTTTTTAATTTTCATAGAGTTCTATTATCAAGTGCTTTAAAGTCTGACATATGAATTCGGCCATAAGAAAGTAATGTTTGCATGAAAAAGTTTACCAAATCATAAGTTTAACGCACAGACGCGACATCATAACGGAGAAAAGCCTTACTAATGCTATGTTTGAAATGAAAAGTTTACACACTAAAGTAATTTTTTAAAGATTTTCATGTGAATTCATAGCGTTAAAAGCCATACATATGCATAGTTTGTTATAAAAAGTTCAAGTTTTTTTTAAATTTTCATAGAGTTCTATTATCAAGTGCTTTAAAGTCTAACATATGAATTCGGCCATAAGAAAGTAACGTTTGCATGAAAAAGTTTACCAAATCATAAGTTTAACGCACAGACGCGACATCATAACGGAGAAAAGCCTTACTAATGCAATGTTTGAAATGAAAAGTTTACACACTAAAGTAATTTTTAAAGATTTTCATGTGAATTTATAGCGTTAAAAGCCAAACATATGCATAGTTTGTTATAAAAAGTTCAAGTTTTTTTTAAATTTTCATAGAGTTCTATTATCAAGTGCTTTAAAGTCTGACATATGAATTCGGCCATAAGAAAGTAATGTTGGCATGAAAAAGTTTACCAAATCATAAGTTTAACGCACAGACGCGACATCATAACGGAGAAAAGCCTTACTAATGCAATGTTTGAAATAAAAAGTTTACACACAAAAATATGTTTTTTAAGATTTTCATGTGAATTCATAGCGTTGAAAAGCCATACATATGCAAAGTTTGTTATAATAAGTTCACGTTGTTTTTTGAGTTTTCATGAAGAATTCAATAAATCAAGTGCTTTAAAGTCTCACATAAGAATTCAGCCATACGAATGCAAAGTTTGCATGAAAAAGTTTAATCAATCAAATAGTTAAATACCCACATGCTAAAGGCTATTTGAATGCAAAGTTTGTAATTAAAAGTTTAAGTTGTTTTTGAGTTTTCATAAAGAGTTAAATCAACCAAGTATTTTGAAGTCTCACAGCTATGAGAAAGTAAAGTTTGCATAAAAAAAGGCATAGGTAGGCGCCACGGGCGCCTTTAATAAACTAGTTCAAATATAATATTATTGTGGATGAAATGCCAAAAAGGAGAAAAAAGAGTGTAATATAACATAGTAAATTGAATTTTTGTATAAGCAGGTACAACCATTTTGACCTCTGTATTTATGCAATCTCAGAAGCTGTCATGTGCTGTAATGGCATGGTATTGGCGTAAGCCGATAATACCTTTGTTATTCGATATTTAATAATTAAAGAAATGCCTTTAATGCCTACCAATTATATTTCTTGCTATTTATACTGGAGAAACAAGAATACCAGTTGATAACTAACCTTTTAAAGCAACTGATTATTTGAAAATATTTAACGGATTTTTTATGTTCGTACGAGGATTGTGCAAATCTTTTTTGAAATATTTTTTTGGGATATGCTTAGATAGTTAATATTTTTTACTAACCAAGAATATCCCAAAACTCGAAATTACATCAGAAACAGTTATAAAGTTGATAACAAAATAAAAACAGAGCGACAGTTATAAAGCTACATTAATTTAATTAAGTAATATTCAATACAATAAATATATTAAATTACACGAAGGGTTGTGTAGTAATTAAGTGAAAAGTTAAATATATTGATTTTTGACACAAATACAACATCAAAGTTATTCTACACGATACTTGGTAGGTAATATGGACACGCAAGATGTAATGTACCTACATATCTAAATGTCTAATTGTCAGTAGGTACTTACATCACAGATAAGGATATTCATTGTCGATGTCACTTTGCGATATACTTTGTACCTGTAAATTGAATAGCATATGTTCACATTATTCTGAAGAAAAGGTATAATAAAGCAGACAATCTATTTTCTGTGTGACCAGTTTGACGTGGATGGCCACTGGACAGTATAGACCAGGGGTGCACAGACTTATAGCTAACAGGGGCCACTGGGGAAGTTTATGAGCTAGGGCGGGCCGCAAGAAGGAAAATTAACACTTTTTCTTCTTCTTCTTCTCTTTGGAAATTTTTATTCCTACATGATGGCGGGGTCTGCCTTTAGTATTTTACGCCGCCACTCAGCTCTGTCTTGGGTTAGCTCCGAAAATCCTCATATTTTGACATACAACTTCACGCCAACTTCGTTTGTAAATTTACACTAATATTTTTTTTAATTGGTACAAATTATGATACTAATGATTAATGATCAAACACTGTAATCATATTTTTTTATTTATTATCACAGTAGTACGTCCCTGTATGGACAATGTGTCCTATTTTACAAAAAAAAAAAAAACAATCAATGGCATGTTACAAATAGAGATTGCAATCCCGCACCATTTTCAATCCCGAGGGAATTTAGGGGCGCGGTATCCCGCACGGTCAAACAGAATTTAAAAAAAAACTTTTTCTATGGTATGTAATAATCGAATATTTATTAAAAATTGCAGCAAAAATTTAGTAATTATAATAGAACACCTCACTGTACATAATTTAATAATTATTTTAAAACTTGACTTCTCGTTTACTTATTTAAAAATAAAAAGTCCAAAAACAATAGCATTACCTATGAATATATTTGATAGTGAGTTCTTTGAAATAAATTGTATACATATACAAAGGTGTCAATATTATAGCCGGTGGAGTAGGTATATTGCCTGAGGCAATTTTATTAGTCAACTGGTTCCGTGCATGGAATCTGAAACAGGCTAACCCTGGTTTTTTCATGTGAAAAACGATTCTAAACACACAAGGATTTTAAATATTTGATAGAACAAACACCCAACCAGAAATTAAACCCGGGACCTCTTGGTTAGAAGTCAGCGCATATAACACTAATTTTTGTCACATAGTTAATTAATTAATATATTAACTCTATAAGTATAGGTAACACTTCTCCTTCTGAAAATTTGATCTTAAAAAAACAAGAGCATCATCGGTGTTATTTCCCAACCTACTTCCTATGGAACCAATATGTAGCCAGCGGCCGAATAGGCACTTTCTGACTCCACACGTGTTGATTTGATATTTAATTAATTGTTTTCTGCATTAACATTGTCTGCAACTACAAGTTGTACAATTTGAGAGTCTTCTTTATGACTCAATTTTAAATGTTTTTCATTTCTTTTAATGAATTTACGCAATTCGATGCTTGCGGATCCGCACTTGCGCTGTTGCGGGATCCCGCAGGTCCTAAAATAACGCGAATTCCGCGGGATTCCAATCCCTAGTTACAAATTACCTACATAATATTTTTGGAAGAGCAATAAACTATGAATTTTGTACATGATGATTGAGAAAAACAACATAAAACAACATAGTTTAGGAAAATAGAAAATAATATCATTGTCACAACACTTAACACAGAAATCTGGTGGAATCATTTTTACATACAATACATTTATAATGGATAATTAAATAATTCCAAATGTCGCACAGAACATCAATTAACATCACAAACAATCCAAAAACACATGACAGACTCTGGCGTCTTCAAATAATCTACTCAGATATTCTTTTGATTTTTCGTTGGCGGGCCGCAGAAAAATGGACGGCGGGCCGCATGTGGCCCGCGGGCCGCAGTTTGTGCATCGCTGGTATAGACACTGTGACAGAACGGACACTGGGCAGCATAAGCACTGGACTGTATGCATGGACACTGGATAATATAAACACTGGATAGTATAGACCAGGGGTTCCCAAAGTGTGCGCCGCGGCGCCCTGGTGCGCCGTGAGTCGATCCTGTATCATTATCCAAAGCCACCGATCACTATTCGAAACCAAAAATATAGCAACAATTAATTAATTGTAATATATTGAGATTGATTTGCACGAAGAAATTTGCACTTTTACCAAATATTTTACTGAACCAGATTTTTCGCTAAAACTAGCGTACTTCTGCGATATAGTTAACAAATTTTGTTAACTGAATCATTTGAATCATTAATTACAAGGTAACAACATGCACATTCTGAAACTATCGGAAGGAATTGCGGCGTTTAGTCAGAAATTACCTATGTATTTTTTCACTTGAAATTTCTACTCGGGGTTGGAATCCTGTCTCAGATTGGATGGGACCGGTGGACTGGTAGAGAATGCTTCAAGCATTAAGTTCCGCCGGCTATACTGAGTACTAACACCTATGAGTGTTATTTTTTTTTATTTTAAAGTAGGACGCCGTGACAAAATACTAAACTTGTTAGTGCGCCGTGGGCTGAAAAAGATTGGGAACCCCTGGTATTGACAGTAGCCAGTATGGACACTGGACAGTATGGACACTTTTTAAAGACAAAGCCACACTAGGATACCTACCTACTAATCATTCAGAATCATACAACAAATATTATTCTTATATTTATTATGTATCTACAAAATAATAATTTTTGCTGTGAAATTAGCCCAAATTTTGGAAAATGCAAAAGAATGTCTCAATAGTGCTGCTCTCTTTCGTCTTAGATTGCTTTCTTATTCAAATACTATGACGAAATATTAAAGAAAAATAAACCACCTAGCCAAATAATAGGTACCGAGATACGAAATTTTTGTATATTCTTTATTTCAAGTGCCATCGGATCACCTAAACGTGAGATCCTTAAAATGGCGTATAAACATGTTTTTTTTTCAGGAAAAGGTACTTAAATGAAACTCTTTCGTGTTAGCTTAGACTTCAGGTCTTCTTAGAAGGTTCTAAATGGGTAACAAACCTTAAAGCAGGGCCGTCGCGTGGTTTTTAGGCGCCCAAGGCAAGGCTTTAATTGGCGCCCCCCCCCCCTGTGAAACTTGTAATTTTGATCATTCCAGTTTTGGTTCAAAGCTGTAGATATGCTATTTATAAAATTTGCACTTCGCATTGATGCTCCTAATCCACTCAATATAACGTTCTTTTCTTTTCGTGTTTACTTTTGTTTTTTTTTTGTTCGAATTGTCTTAATTAACAATTATTGTCCTTATATAGTATTTAAGCTTACTTAAATGATACGTACCTATATTCCAAATGACTTTTGATAGATATATTCGCAGGATTACATTAATTATGTTACAGACGACTGTTATTGGAGCATTGGGGGGTGCATGTGTTTTCTAATATGTTTATCTTTGTATGTGTTGTTAATGCTTTGTTGGTGTCTTTTGTAATAAAGAAATAAATAAATAACTAGTTTTTGAAAGGCGCCCGCGCGCTTACTAACTCAAAATCGCTTTTAAATTTATTTGCAAACTTAAAAAAACAACTAAAACTTTACTACACTTTATTACAAACTTGGCATTCGAATGGCTTTTCTACGCGATGGTTTAGCATATGGGTCTATATTGAACTTTTTATTGAAAATATTGCATTCGTATGGCTTTTCTCCATTATGCAATCGCTCGTTCGCTGGAAAAGCGGCGTCTCTTAGCCAAAATTTCCTGTTGCTCGCTCGCTTGCAATGAAAATCAAGGATGAAATAAAAATAAAACATAGTTAAGAGTTTTTTTTAAGATTTAAATTTAAAAACTGATTAAACTTTATATTGCAAATATTGCATTCCTTTGGCTTTTCTCAGCTATGAGTTCGCATGTGAATTCCTGGACTATACCACAAACAAAATAGAATTTGTTTTACCCACGGCGGCTCCCCTGGTATCGCGGCGCCCTATGGCGACCGCCTCGGTCGTCCCACCCACGCGACGGCCCTGCCTTAAAGTATTAAGGAAGGCCTCTGTAATATAAATCCCGGGAATAAAACAAGGTGACATTTTATATAGACTTAACTATTATTAGTTTTTTGGCTCGCATTTGTGTCCTGCTGAAAAAATAATTAAGACACGAAAATACAACCACGCTTATTTTCTCAGAAACTCACCATCACGACTCCCAAGTCGAGAAATTTGTTTATCGTGTTTTTATCAAATTCTGCACACCCTAGAAGAAGTATGAAAATGTGCATAAGCCCATATTGACATTCGTACAAACACAAGATATGTATGTAATCACATACCGTCCCAGATAATGTATGATATTATAAGACATAACCATATCGTCCAAAGATGATAGGAATTTAGAAACGATATTACTTCGTTAAAATATCTTTCTGTACCTCAGAGGTAAACTATCGTAAATCCAAATTTTTTGGTATTTGGTTTTTATATAGTGATTTATGTCAAACAGTGTGCATATTTTCTTGTGGCCAAGTATTGTATCTAGCTATCAGTATATACAAAATAGGCAATGTGATACTATCGGAAACAACAAGGCATCATAGAGGTAGACCATCGCCAATGACTTTACGATAGTTCACCAAAAAATCAAAAAAATTGGAGATACGATAGTTAACCTCTGAGGTACAGCTTTAATTTCCACCCTTCATTCCCGTAAACCGTCGATTCGAGAAATAAGTTAAGTTAAGAAAGGATCATTATTCCCGAATTGTCGGCATGTGTTTCTTTTCCACCTGGATATAATTGTCCCTAATAAGGAAAAAGTAATTTATTATTTTGTGAGCAAGAATTTTCTTTTAGAAGCCCAAGGCATTAATTATTATTATTTCATGTTTGTTCTTGAATTACAAGTTATGGCCCCCAACAACCGAGACATGTTTTCACGAGCCTACCCTAAATGCCACCTGCGAAATTCAATATAATATTTTATCTTGAACGGAAAATATACCAAGGAGATTTAATTTTTTTTTATATTTCAAAGAATTGCGCCCGAAAACAGACGTGCTGCGAAATACGTAATTATTAAAAGATATGCGTTATAAAAATATTCAGCACGATTTATTTAAACTCTAAGCTTGAGGAATTTGTATTATATTATTAAAAAATGGAGATAAAATAAATAACAATATAATTTAGCCACGTATACATGAGCTTGTAGGAAAAAATGTTTTCAAATCATACGAAAAAAATAAGTATTTTAAATAAATGTTAGATTGACCGTTAAATATCAGGCATGTATCATATAATAAAGACAATATAACATACCCTCACCTCTTTAAATAATATTTTTTAATTTCGTTTCTTTTAAAACGACACTAGTACTAAAATAGGGGTAAGGTTTATACTAATACATAATTTAACATACATATACATACACTCTCCCTTTAAGGCTCCCCGCACACTGCAAGCCAACCCGGAGGAGACAAATCCACAGCAAACCCAACCCGCACGAAACCAACCCTCTAGCCTGATCGAAGCAATCAAATCCAAAAGCCGGCTCCACACAAATCAAGCCCGCCGCAGATCCCCCCCAAACCAACCCGCAATGCGGGGGGCCTGAACCCCACGTAGGGGCATAGGGAGGCATTAAGAGCTCTCCATTGCGCTCGAAGGCAACTGAGGCCTATGGTGCCTTTTCTGACCGGTTGAGGTTTAAGGACGTGAGGTGGTCAACCTCACGGTCCCGATTTAATATGCACGGAAAAATAGAACTAGCCAGAGAATTGAATTCATTATCACTATCCATTACAAAAAAATAAATAATAATAAAAAAGTTCTCAAAATAATGTAAAAACATTTCTTCACGCCCATTTCAATAAAACACAGGAAAACCGATTGTTGAAATTAAAAAAAAAAAACATAAAGAAACAGGTTTTAAACTGATATGAGTATTTTCATAAAGTTGTTTGACAATCATTGTCTAGAATATTTCAAATGTAGGTTAATTAACAAAAAATATACATTGAAAAATTCACTTAAAACTACAAGTGCTTCTTATAAACATCTTAGGTAGAAAAATGTTGTTGCTCTTAAGTGAACTGATAGTTGACGTCTTATCGGAATCTTTCAAGTATTAGGAAGCCATGAGAACGAGATGGTTGGATTAAAGAAGGAATATTGGTATGGAGGTACATGCAAAATTAAAAAAAAACCTCTTAAGACCAAAGAAAATGTTATTGATCGAGTCTGCGGTCGGTGTGTCTCAGTGTATGTAAGTAATTCAGCGTCTCAATATAGTTGGTCCCATTTTCGGGGCGTATCTAAACAGCTGTTTCTTTCACTCTCTCGCTCTTTGCGCATGACTTTTAGTATAAGACTATCCTTCTCTCACAATTTTGGATCCTCCCACAACGTTGCATGTTTGCGTCTGTCTGCGTACAAAAATTTTGGTGTGTGTGTGTTGATTGGAATTATGTAACCTACTAACTTTTCTGCTACCCTAATTATACAGTTTTCACATATAGGTGGAAGGGTATCCTCTTTTGGATATCAATACTTTTTTTAACTATAGGATTCCCTGTAAAAATATGTTTATATCAATTAATATCTATTCATCCCAGTCGGACTGGGAAAATCTGGTTAAGGATAGACCGCGCTGGCGAGGTGTGGTTGCTGAGTGTCAGGGGACTGACATGGTGAGGAAGCGCGGCCCGGCGGTTGGATCGGAGTATCCCTGCCCGGAATGCGACAGGGTATGCCTGTCAAGGATAGGACTATATAGCCACAGTATGTGGCATAGAAGAAAACGATGATATATCTTTGATTTTTGTGCACCTGAAGCCCGTATCTACGGGCAAAGGGCTTATTATTATTATTATTATTCGTTCCAAAATTGTTTTTTTTTTAACAAACACTAACTATAAACTCTGATCAGTGGAAAAAATAGCTCAGCGATAGAAAATTATGCGATCATGTCGTCGTCGAGGTAGATTAACTCATATCGACAATGATGTACGGTAGGACATCCTTCAAAGCCAACCAAGTTAGTTACACGATTGCTTGATTTCAAAAATTGATAACGAAAACCATTGTAGAGATGATTTTGAAATTTTTTTTTTTTTTTTTTTTTTACCCATCACGCCGTGTCCCGTACAGCTTCTCCTATTTCTCTTACTTCTTACCTGGCCTTCCTTGAGGACGGAATCGATGTGTTCGATCCACGTCATTCTCGGTCGCCCACGCTTTCTTACACCATTCCTTTCAGCCTTATGAATTTTCTTTGTCATTCTGTTTGCATCCATTCTTTCCACATGCCCAAACCATCTCAACTTATTAACTTTCATCTTTGTCACAACACTTACTTCCATACCACATTCTTTCCTAATATTTTCATTCCTTTCCATATCCCATAAAGTTTTTCCACATATTCTTCGTAGAGCTTTCATCTCTACTGCATTTATACTACATTCTTCTTTTTTCGTCCATGTCCACGTTTCACAACCATACATCATCGATGGTAGCAGGATTGCGTTATGCACTAGTTTCTTTGCTTGTAGTGAGACGTTGTTGTTTCTCATTATAGGTCTTAATGCACCGCCCACCCTGCGACCAGCAACTTTCCTACGTTCGATTTCTTTTTCACACTTTCCATCCCGACTAAACATGCTTCCTAAATACACATACTCATTCACTTGCTCAAGACATTCATTTTCTACGGTTACTTTGCAATTCGTTCTTGCTTCATCCCTTTCAAATACCAACACCTTTGTTTTGCTTACATTCATTTTTAGACCATTTTTTGCACAATTTTCAAACACACTTGACACAAGTTCTTGCAAATCATTTTCACACTCAGCCATAAGTACTAAATCATCTGCATACATAAGCGCACATACCTTTATACCATTCAATTCAACCCCTATATTTATATCTTTTAACCCACTGACGCAAAAATCAAAGAACAAATTGAACAACCAGGGTGACATGACGCACCCTTGCTTCACACCTTTCGTAAGATAGAACTCCGGTGAAAGGTGACTGTTCACCTTCACACACGCAGTACTTTCCGAATATAGCGAAGCAATGGCACGAATCAACCGGTTATTCACTCCATACATTGATAGAACTTCCCATAATTTACCCCTGTCTACCCTATCATATGCCTTTTCCAAATCTACGAATGCACAGAAAAGCTTCTGATGTTTACTCAAAAGCTTCTCCGTAATCATCCGCAGAGCGTAGATCTGATCGGCATTCATAAATAAATTCTAATATAGTATGTAACTTGAGTTCAATTAATTATATTTTCCTGTTATTTCCCACCCTTCAGATTCTTTTTAGGTAATATATCTTAAGATAGTTGATCTCTGTCTAGACGAAGTAGGTGTATCAAAGGCATTACTTAGAAGAATTATTATCTTATAATAAAGGAAAAATTTTCCAATTATTCCTTTGAATATTGTTGATAATCCCATTGCTTGAAACACGAGGAAAACCTTTGTGTTGTGACTGTCTTATTATGTACAAAGCTGATTTAAAGCGTTCAAAGACAACGCTATAAATCTTTAAAAATGTCTCTTTTAGAACCGGTGTAAAGTAGAAGTTCTCTTCATCTTGAAATTTTATAGCTTAGTGATGTACACATCTGTAATAAAATGTTGTACACATTCGTTCTTATTCAAGCTCAAGTGTATCCATTACCTGTGCAAGAAAGTTTATATGCTCTATCGAAAGTTGCAATTTAAACAACAATGTTAAAATTTTAATCTAGTGTAGTTTTATGACGTGACCCTGGATCTGATGCATTTGTTTTGTCTCACTGTTAATGACGATCTTGCAGAGCTGTTAAGAACATGGGTTAGTGAAGATCCTGTAAAATTGACTTGCATTGGCATCAGACTTCCAGGTAAACCAGGTAAAGATGTCGGAGAGTCTGAAACAGGAAGATCCTTGATAATAGAAGACATATCCCTATAGAAGAAAGAAGAGGCATTGTTAAAACCTAAGATGATTGACACGTGAACAAATATTGAGTGTTTAGAATTATTTATGTTTGATTTTAGTACGCGGTTCGCGGTGGTTCGTGACGAACGTTGCATGCTACGTTATATTACTTACATTGGTTACGTTACCCCGCGTTTTCAGATGTGTACAGGCAATTAAAGGCATTGTATTGTTTACCCATACTTAGGGACATAGGAAGGCATACTTGCTTTTAAAGGTAACATCTCTTCATTTTATAATCAGTTATTTATTTTGTGATTGGTTGGAGTGACCTCATTATCAGGATAACTGAAATTATCTTTCTATCGAGCTTGAAACATGCATTTTTTGCAACTTGTCACTATTAACTATGTATATCAAATAGGTTAAAAAAGGTTTTGAATATGTAAGTGCTCGATTTATAAAGAAAGCATGAAGAACAAAATGTTGGGCGCTTCACGCATGTTTTAATGTTGGACAATTAAGCAGTTCAAAGGCTAACCGTGCGTACACTGCCTAAAAATCACTCATACAAAATTTAATGGAAACAATTCCACAGCAAAACAAAAGTGCTTAATAGTCGAGACATACTTAATTTGAAGACGTTTCACAATCAACTTTTTGCACATCATACATGAACGGCAAAAGCTTGCCAAGAAATTTCAAAGACAAATTAAGTAAATTTGGCTTCGAAGTAGAAAGAACAAGCTTGTATTATGATATTAGCCATATATATAGTCATACATACATTTTACACGAAGCTATTCAACACGATGTCTCTTCTCGAATAATAAGTATGGCTGCAATGCGGATACGTAGGGGGAAGCGGGTAATAATCTACAGATTTCAACAGTCAAACATTAGACCGGATATAACCCAAATTGACACTTTATCCGTCATATATCACTTTTAAGATCATCGAATGAAAAACATCGAACAAAGGTACTCTTCAATATCTCATTTACATTGAACTAGCATATTATTAGAGAGATTATAAAATTCAAGGTATCTAAGCAGTGGGAAATAAACAGTTGCTGTTTCCTTTGTGTGTTACAAAGCCTTAAATATTTGAATTTTCACGAAAACCATTTTATCATTCTCACAAAGAGATCGGTTCTAAAAACACAAAAGATTATAATTCTTCAAAACGTGTTCTTATAACAAAGGTACAATATCCCTGAGAAATTGTGAGGACAAAATCTTTAAGGACATTGATGTTTTTCCAAAAATTTCGTATACCTAAATGAAATGATTAATTTTTTTCTGTTAGGAGGCAAAACTTGTAAATTTTTTTTCATTGATTCGACACTTACAGGATAATTAAAATAATTCGGAAACACTCAATCAAACCTTTTATTTCCGCAAGCGTAAGCCAAAATTCAAATGTTCAATGTCTTTAAAAGGCTTTAACTCGGTAGTCTATGGTTTTGAGGACGCTGGTTTCAATAGTTAAATATTGAATTCGACCATAACATAAGTAGGTATTTACCGAAGATTAGTATTATAACAGCCTGTTACCATTTGTCCTGTGTCGGGTCCGATTATTGTTCACTAGCTGACCCGCCCGTCGACTTTCGACTGAAATAATTTGGACTTATTACATGAATAAAATGGGATTTACGACATTAAAACTTTATTAAATTCGGCTAATAATTTATTGCATTATGTAATAGTTATCGTTGATTCGGATGAGGGATGAAGTTCGATGGGTTATAAGTTTGAAATCAAAACAATCCCTCTACAATTGCTTTACTTTAAAAAAAATCCAAGAGATGGCGGTGTAGTAGGAAATACAACACATGTGATGTATGTTTACTTATTGTTTACATTGTTTAAAGAATAGGCCCCGTTTAAACCAAATTTTAATGAATTATTATGGTAAGGTCTGCTCAGGTGGTCTTAGAACATTCTGTGCGTGTGGAGCTGTTCACACCTATAACGGAAACGATGGAGTGTGAACAACTCCATACAAAATGTTCAACCCAATATACAAGTGGAAACGGACAGCGACTGAATATACAATGAATGTTATTCTCAAATTCACGTTCCAACTCAACGCAAGAAGCTCTTGCTTGGAACTTAATCGGTTGACAGTAGTTACGCAACTAATGTATTGGATAAAACATTTTCAGAATACAGAAATGTCAAAAGTCTCAATAAAAATTGGATACGACGCAACTCAATCGTCTGTTTTTCATTTCAGAATAATAGTCATTGTTGTAAAAAGAGCATAACTTTATAAGTACGAGTATTGAGAACGTTGTGATAAGTACATTTTAATGAACCAATGACCTATTAAACAAAGTATCTTATTACAAGTAAATAATAACCGTATAAAAAGTATCCTGAAAAAGCAAATTGTCTTCAGACAAAGGGGGTGAAGCAGAAGTAACGGTGTTTATTCGTTATAAATAATTGCCGCTTTGTAAAGTGCGAGAGGATCTGGGATCTCAATTCAAAGGCTTCTATTAATCACTTTTAAGACGATTTGATAAAGATTTTGGCATTAAGAAGATATCATTATGAATGGGGTGTAGGTTCCTGAAGCCTCCCTCTCGAAAGGGGGAAGATAAACAAAAACTTATTACTTACCATCCAAAGAATTGAAACATTTCTGAAAATATTTTACTCGGAGATACATATACCTACAAATAGTTTGTTTTTACTATACGTTATTTTTGTAAATCCTTTTTCATTATCTCGTATTCTTGTACGATTTTTAGTTTATCCGATATAAAAGCAGAGTTTTAATAGTTTTTAGTAAATAGGTATTGATAAAAGCTCTGTACGGTATACCTCCGAAGATAGTTAAAATGGTGCAGTCCCTGTACGAAGACTCCGAGTGTAGCGTGAAAACGCCAGGTGGTCCTACTGAAGCTTTTAGGATCACCACGGGAGTCAGACAGGGCTGCGTACTGGCTCCTTTTATATTCATAATTGTCATGGACTTCCTGTTGAGAAAGTCCATGCAAGGAGCAAGAGGTATACCGATAACACAGAGAGATGGTCTAATGGGCGAACTGTGCGATCTGGAGTACGCGGACGACCTAGCGTTGTTCAGTACGACAGTGGAGGAATTACAGCGCAGTGTTTCAAGACTCTGCGACGAAACAGCACGCCTCGGCCTTCGAGTCAATGCCAGTAAAACGGAGCTCATGGCAAATAATGCCTGCCCCGATAAACAGCTACCGATAACCATCGATGGTCACCAGGTCTCCCGGGTGGATAAATTTAAGTACCTGGGAGCAACCATTACCACCACTGGTGACCTCGGGGCTGAGCTCCCGATACGTATCGGTATGGTAAGTGGCGCCTTCAACAACATGACCAAGATATGGAAGGCGTCGGCGTTTAGTGTCGAGACGAAATGTAAACTGTTTGATGCGTGTGTGTTGCCCATTCTCCTGTATGGGTGTGAGTCCTGGCACCTGACTCTGGCCCAGGCACAAAAAGTATCTGCATTCGAAACGAAGTGCCTCAGGAGAATTTTGGGTATAAGATGGTACCACCGCATCACGAACGACGCTATACGCCGACGCACCCAGCGTGAGCCCATCACCTCTACTATTATGTGGAGGAGATGGACTTGGCTGGGACATGTGTTAAGGATGCCGAATGACAGTTGGCCGAGGAGAGCGCTGTTTTTCCTCCCATCAGGGTCCCGGAGACGAGGAAGACCCTCTCATACTGTGTTCCGCTCCTTCGAGGCAGAGCTGAGGAATCTGGACATGGTGTGGGAGGAGGTCATTAACGTTGCGCAGGATCGAGCGCAATGGAGAGCTCTTGTGGCCTCCCTGTGCCCCTGAGTGGGGTCTGAAGGGAGTTTGGATTGGATTTGGATATTTTTGTAAATCCTTTTTCATTATCTCGTATTCTTGTACGATTTTTAGTTTATCCGATATAAAAGCAGAGTATTAATAGTTTTTAGTAAATAGGTATTGATAAAAGATCTTATGAAAATCCTGAACATGGCGCTTCACACACATAATACCGGGGTAAATTAAAATGTTATTGGATTGGATCGTGATCCAATCTTACACACATTTCTATGGCATACATTTACGCTTATCATTTTAATGGAAATAATCAGGAGGGGGGGGGGGGGGATATCTTATAAACTTCGTTTGTGGTTTAAAATAAATAAAACAAACAAGCCAATAATTTAAAACACTAGTAAATATACTACTATGGACTTAAGGCACAGTAAAAGTAAATTATCTAATAAGTACAACACAATAGGCGCAGTAAAATCAAATTAATAAGTACTACATAATATAATAGTTGGCATAGATAAGTGTCGCTGTATGGAAAATTGACAAAAGACATCAATAATAAAAGTCAAAGACACATGTTTTCGCAATTTGCCTTGGATTAATATAATATTCAAATTAAATTAATACAGATTATCCTCTGTGGCTGTTACGTGTCGGGTCGGGTCTAGTTTTGTATAATAATATCGAAATTATACAGCGCAAACTACAAAGATATAAAAAACACAGTATTATACAGTTGAGGGGTAATAAAACTATTTTTAAAAGCTCGACATTTCGAAAACTTTCAGTTTGTTTTCAACAAGTAAATACGGCATTCATAATACCCACAACTTTCAGGCGTGAAGTTTTACAATAAATTCTAATTCTCGAGACATTAAGTAAAGACTGGAGAAGGAAAAAGAATATTTTTAGCGTTTAAAGAAATTTGAAAGTCGAAAGATCTCCGAAGTAAGAGGATTTTTTTAATGTAAAGAAGCGGGTTGTATATTATCATAAGTATTTTATTGCGTGGTAAGAATACGCTTCAGGATTTCAGAAGTTTATGCAAAAATATTAATTTATTTTCAATATTTTTGAGAAAAAAAAAAATTATTTTTAATTTTTCAAATTTTTAGCAGAACTTATTATAAACATAAATCATTGAATACCATTCAAAGTCTTTGTAAACGGATCTTTATGTTTTGTGTTAAAAAATTGATTAAACTTTGTAAGTTTAACAATAGATAATAATAAGAAATAATGATATTATTATGTTAAAACCATCTACAACCTTTTCATTCCCTATTCCGCTCATTTCTTCCCTGTAACATAAGGGGTAATCCCCTAGACAATTCTCAAGCCCGCCTTCTTTCCATGCTCACCCATTACATGGATCTTGTTCTCTTATTCCCTTATCCCAAATGTCGTTAAAGAAAGCTGAGGGATGAAATATTCACATGGTTACACCTATAAAACAAACTGTTGCTTATTTTCGGAACTATATTCATGTGCATGAGTTTTTTTGAAAAAGTTTTGAAAGAAAACAATAGAGATAGGTACATTCCTAAAGAAACATTCAGAAAATGTGTGCCAAACATAATATAGAGGTGAGGATTCACGACGAGTTCATCGAAAATCAATCCATCGAATAAATAGGTGCTTCCAGCGTATGTCAAAATCGCCCCCATTTTTAATTTATAGGAGTGATTAAACTGAAGCTTTACCTTATTTTTAGGTCATAAAAAATTCTCTCAAAAATCTTCAAACTATTTATTTTCGATGAATTGATAATTCGATGAATTGATTTTCGATGAATTGATTTTCGATGAATTCGTTTTCGATCAATTGATTTTCGATGAATTCGTTTTCGATCAATTATTGATTTTCGATGAACTCGTTTTCGATCAATTATTGATTTTCGATGAACTCGTTGGTTACCAGAGGTGAGCTATACGCTATACTTTATAACATGAAACGGTCTGAGGTAACCCTTGGAAAATAATATCATCTTACATCACGTCCCAAATGAATCGACCATCAAGATAAGAACCGTAATTAGATATTCTATTGAATAAGCCAATAAGGTAATGATTGGTGACCTATAACACGTAACACAATTTTCGGTGAATTTTGAAGGTTGAACCAGGGATTACTTACATAAATAAAATATAATACTTTTTAAGAAGAAGAAGAAGATTGAGTCAGAGAAGTAAACCAATATTACAAACCAAATTCATGAACCTTTTATCAAAGATGAAGCTGGAATTCCTCGACAAAATTTAAAACAACGAACTTTTAGTTACTTCTTGTGAAAGAGCAATATGATCAGCATCGGCGTTAAAACCCAAAAAAACCAAGCTACTCTTCGACCAGACCACTTGTCTATTCAGCCACTTATTACCATTATGTAAAGGATGTTCATACTACTTCATACATCCACGAGACACTGACGAACTACTAATCTTTACATTGTGTACACCACACCTGTTCACTAGCATGTATGTAAGTACGAAGTAGCATAATATTTTAGGATATAATATTAAGTGTATCAATTATTAATGGCAAATTTGAGTGTTTCCTATAAATGTCTCAGTTGGAATTCAGTATGTAACTGCTTTATGAGGCATCCGGTATGCGTCTGGTCTCCAGACATTGATGCACGCTAGCCTTGTGTCATAGCAAAACTAACGGCAGTTATGCGATTCTTGAGACTGAGACAGAAAGTAAAAGTGCCCAAGTTTTCTGTTTCGCTAGACAAAACTATACTCATATCATCATAAAAAACTGGCGTTTTTTTTAATCTTTACGTCTGTATGGCTTTAGTATACGGAGTTAGAAACAGTGACAATAAAACACGCAGACATTTAATAGGATACCGTTAGATGCAGCAGTGTTTATTTGGCGTCTTTTATAGACTTGTTTCCGCAGTTGCATTTTTCTTGGTAAAAGTATTAGGCGAACATCACGACAGATGGATATTTTGTTGCATTTTTTAAATAACAAGGAAACTGCATCGCCAGGTATGAAGCTGTCGCTTATAGGTATTTTTTTAAATAGGAAATGCACCTATCGTGTTTGTGATGTTGTTTTTACGTCATCACAATGGAAAAAGATGGAAAAACACTTTTTTAAGTGTTTAAAGCGATGCAAAATATTAGCATGCTGCATGCAATGTGTCGAGTTATGTGTAGAGAATAGTTAATGAGATTTATCATATCAGAACATTCGTGTTTTATGTTGTTATTGCGTATCTACTGATTATCAAGACTTAAGCTCCACTTACATTAGACCAAAATAGGTTATTCCAAATGTTAGTCGAAATGAGTTCACAGTTTTACAACATTTGAAATAACTTATTTCAAAGATAAAGTGAAAGGCTCGGACAACTATGAAAATTGAGAGTCCATGCATGTTCAAGATGTCGCAGGTAAAACGCAGGACAGGCTCAAATAAGGATGTGAAAAAAAAACAAGAATTGCGGGTTTTTGGAAAAGGAGTAGAAGAAGCTACATACCTACTTGTGTGGACGTAAGACTTGAAGGTGTTGGAGAGCCCTTGTCACGAAGGGCCTGCCCTTTGGAAAGGGCAACCGGTATTAATTTCATGCTATTTCTTAGATTCGTGTGTAACGTTATGGTAGAATTACTCATCAATTTAATAAAAACTGTTCCCTACCTTGGATATGTTTTTAGCAACCACAGATCACCAACTTTTTTTTCAGTAAAAAAGCAGAAACAAACCTAGAACAAAGAAACAAAATTTGAATTAATATAATGTACATACTTAATGAGATTTTTGTTAAATCTACACCGATATTTACACAACGTTTTCAAACAAAATATCTATTGGAGTCACGTCAAATCTAAAATAGGTGTATAATAGTAATAATTGACATAAATTTGCCACCACTTCTTTCGCTGAATACCCCAATTCAAGAATAGACTTATTATAAAAAAATATGAAGAATAAAATAAATAATATTTTCTTCGAATGGCCGTTGACTAATATAAAATTGCGGAAATTTTAATATATTTTTATTGGGACAAAAAATAGGTCGAATCATAAATACAGAAATTTGAATGAGAGAAGTAAATGCGGTAGGTACCTATGTGTTATTTGTTGAAACCATTCTTGTGTCAAGAAATATTTTCATAAAAATCAATGGTCTAATGCCGAGGATATTCGGATCAGGAGAGTGGCTGAATCAATAAATCTCTTTCTTTGCTACGTGCCATTTTCTCATAAAACCTTCATGTTACTGCGTCCCTTATAAAGATATGAAATAGAGATCACTCTATCATCCATAAAAATAGTATACTGTTCCTGTAAGTAGCCCCTTCGCATCTGCAGGTATTGTATAAATGACCTTTGGGGTGAGAAAGGTATAGAACATAATTTGGTCTATGTTTGTGGGATGGAGACTTTGGGTATAAGATGTGGCCATGGAGTGGTTTGATCTCGAGTAGTACCTTCTTATTTTGGACTATTTTGTCTTTCCTTGGAAATTATGTCAGAAAAATCCTCTATGAATAAATATTTCAATTGGGGAAACGTGGGGTGCCAAGATCCTTTTTCATAGTATGTCGCTGTCAGCTTACATATAAATCTTCTTCTTCTTTTATCAGGTATCCTCGATTGCCTCTCTATCTCTTGCTACCCGAAACAGGTCCTTCACTCACGTTTAAAATGATTGGCAGCCCAGCGGTTACAACGCCGGCTTTCGTACTGTATCGTTCGGAGGTCTTGGGTTCGATCCCAGGTGCCGACCATCTTCCTCTTTCACGAAACAAGCTTTAAGTAGCTTACTGTAAAAGAGTCAAAGAGTGTATTTGTGTTCACTTTGAGTGAGCACAGATTCATTTAAAAAGAAAATACGCGAGTGAGATGTATGTAGATTCACAAGTGCATGGATAGCAAAAAATACATAGGAGATCATATAGCAACATCTAATTTAGTCGTCGGTTTCAAAATAATTCTTATATGCTACTCCGAAATTGTCGATCTCGTCTTAAAAAACCTTATAGTTGTCTTGAATATGTCCACTTGACTTATGCCTGTCCATCCTCGAATATTTTTTAGACAAAAAATCTGACTTCTCTCAATTTCCTGTCTTCCCTCCATCTTATATTCCAGTATCAATCGGAGGAGGCGATGTTGTTCGCCTCGCAAAACATGACCCAAACAAGACATCTTCTTCACTTTAATACGCGAAGGGATCTCTTTTCTGACACCGTCTCTCTGCAGTTCTTGCCAGTTCGTGGTCTACATGGTAGTAAAAAAAAAAGTTCGTGGTAATCTCTGTATCAATAGGGTTAAGGTTGTCGTCGAAAAACTTATGAAGTTATTTAGAGCTTCAGTAAACCCAATTTGTTTCATCCACATGTCGTTCTAGCGCCAGGCAGTGAAAAAGACCTGTTTGCGTGTTATCCAGTGGCCGAATAATGAGTGAAATGAAAAATATCACGAATAATTCTCCACAGCGGGAAAACAGACGAATTCGTCTACTTTATGTAAAAATATTTGTACATTTCCATGTAATTTGTCACCCCCGACGGTAGATATTTCTTAATAAAAACCTTGTCATGGCTTGTTGGGGAAATTAATTTGTATGTCTGCGATGGCTAAGTAGGTATACAAAATGGTACATCATTATATTAAAAAAAGATATCGAAGAGAGAAGGTAGGTACATGGTAGATTCGTCAAAGAGGGCAAATTTGTTTGAATTGAAAATTAGGAGAAAAATATTTTTTCATTAGCGTTGTCTCAGGTCAAGTAAATAGTGACTTATACCTTTACAGATTGTTGATATTTCATTATATGTAAATCAACTAAGAAATGAAGATGAAGAATCTGTATATTGCGCGGACAGAGGGGTATGAAATTTCGCAAACTTAATGTTTATTTAGAGAAGGGGTGGCAAATGCTAATATTTTTTTTTTAAATTATGCATAAAAATAGATTAAATCAATAAAAAAAACACTACACATACACACACTACTGTAAGGTTATGTGTTTCATACTCACACACACTTCGATGTATTTGACATTATTTGACACAGATCTTTTGTTTATCTGTTGTAAATTTTTTACAAAAATTTCGAAGCTGATCTAAGTGAACACAAATACACTTTTGATATCTTTCACACTAAAGAAAGGCTTGTGTCGTGAAAGCGGAAATGGTCGGCAGCGCCTGGATTCGAATTTACGACCTCCAATACTCTGTGCGCATGAAAGCCGGCGATTGATACCACTGGACTACCAACCATTTCAATTGAGAATAGATTAATATTTTTTGTATTAAATAACCATAAAAAAAATTGGAACATATCAACATTTCAAATTTGACGTATTATTTTTTAAAGAAAATTGTGAAATAGCGCTCGCTCAGTCTTTGACAAAGGAATCTTAATAACTTATAATCTAAATTAGTTGCGTTAGAATTTCGAGCACTGGCTGACCACTACCTCTACTTAAATATTTATGTAGGTACCTAGATGTTCATGAGAATCAAGTTTAATTTAAAATTATTGCAGTAATCTTTGCCAATGAATCTCATTACATACTTAAGTGTCATTGCAACAATAAATACTCATTGAAAGGATGTTAACCTAGCGGTTCAGTCGTCGGCTTTTAAACTGAAGACATGTGGGTCCGATCTTCCTCTTTCATGACACAAGCTTTTGCTTAGTGTGAAAGATGTCTAAAGTGTATTTGTGTTCACTTTGAGTGAGCTCGGATTCATTAAAACACGAAATATATAAAATAAACCGTACCGTATGGAAAAAGAAATCTTTGAATCTGACATTTTTCCCCATTTTTATTTGTAGCCCCCCCCCCCCTACCTGTGATTATCGTTAAAACTTTATGAAAGAAAAAATATAATAAGAGAAGAAGAAACGAAAGAAGTTTGCTTGGATAGAAAAGAGTAGTTGTGTGTTGCATGGGTTAAAAAAAACATGAGATTGATTTAAACATATTTTTTTGAATCGTTCTGCTAAATCTTTTTTTCTTTAATCTATATTTGTACGTATATTGGATTTTCCAAGTCAGCTATCACTTGAGTTTTCTCACAAAAGTGATTACATTGAAAAAAAAAATACTAAAGTGGTTTTTCCATTGCTATCTCCAGGGATTTTTCACCGACGTAACCTTCCATCTACTATTTTTTATAAAGTTACCTTAAAACATTTTTTTCGTTCAACGTTATTTTTAACGATGGTTTGAATATTCATCGCGAGAGTTAAAAAAAAACAATTAAGAATAAGTGGTAGGTAGGTCTAGAAACGAGGTCCCTGCCCCACTATGGTACATTTGCAATGATAATAATTTGAGAGTAGGGTGGGTCTCATCCGTTCCCAAATTAAATATGAAATAGTCGACTCATGAAATTCCCATTAACCTTATCTCTTCGTTAGGGACGCACGGTTGGAGGTAGGAGCGTGTCCTCTCCCAGTCGATTAAGCGGAAAAGTTATATTGCTTCCCAGTCATAATGGATCACAGCACGAGAGGATTCTCATTAAATAGTCAACAAGAACCTTCCACCTTCATCGTCATATGTACTGACCCATCCCGACATGTCACGGCTAATAGACAAGACGTGTTAACTCGATGACAGGGCTTTCTTGTCGAATACGTTCAAAAATGTATTTTTTTTCTTTTCTTAAAATAACATTCTATCTTTTTTCTTTTCATAACTTCTTTCTTCAATTTTTCCCTTGAGGGTAAGTTGAAGAATTTTATATTTCCCACTTCTAATAATATGGCGTAACATCTTCTTATTAGGACCTATATTTTGGGGGAATCAAAACGACGATAAAGAAGACTTCTTGTTGAGGGCAAGTGCCAGAATAGTCACTGATACCGTAAGAGGCCTCTGAAGATCAGGCTCTAAGGCAACGCGCAAAGAACGAATTGAAGGATGTCACAATCAACACCACCTATATAAGAAGGCCTTAGCGCTGGCGGCCATTTTTTCCTCTCGCGTCACCAGGCCGCCGCGCCGGCCGGCGTTTAGACTCTGTAGACAGATATCATAGCGTACAGGTAAGTACATACAGATATAGGCAAGCGAATGCTGGGTCTCACGATGTGACGCAGCACTAAGGCCTTCTTATATAGGTGGTGTTGGTCACAATAGATCTACTTTGGTCGCAGTATCACCAAAGGCATTGTTATTGGACTTTCTTAATAAAAAAAAATAATATTATGGCTCAGATATCATAGATTGCGCTGTTTAATAAAAGGCAGCAATGTCTTCTCTGTTCTGGCTCTAGCAAGAGCCTCGGTGTTGCTTACCATATCGAAGATATCCGTATATGGGCAGTGAAAATTACAGAATAACATTTTTACGTAAAAAATCGCGCGCACGGAGGAGTACTAAGTTTCGCAAACTTATAGTTTATATACATAGATAATAAGAGGCGTATGCTAATATATTTTTTTAAATTATGCATAAAAATAGATTAAATAAATAAAAAAAACACTACACACTACTGTAATGTTATGTGTTTCATAATCACACACACCACACACTTGTTATTTTAATTCAAAGTATTATTGAAATGCAAATGAAAACCCCCCTTTTAAATTAGACATAGTTTTATTTAAATAGGTAATAATTTTGTATGTTAACACGTTGTGAAAGGAAATTAGCAGGTTACAAGTTAAGTAACAAACATTTAGAATTCCGCTATGCATGGATGCCTGAGAAGTTAGCAAGTCCCAAGAGTAAAGTTATGCATAAACTAAGAATATCCATGTTAGAGAATTACCTGCTTCATAAGGAACAAATTGAGTTTGGTCAAACCATATTCCTCGGGGATCAAAATAAATTCAGGTTTGTATACCGAATTCCCTCAGTTAATTAAGTCTCATGAGATATTTTTACCATGTTTTTTATTATCTAACTAGTTTTCTCGACAGACGTTGTCATGTGGACCCTTTGTTCCTAACCAGAGACGGCCCGTTCATACTGGGCCTCCAGAAACAAAAATAAACTAATAAAACAACAACATTAAAATATGTATTTCTAAAACGTCCATATTTCATTCGTATTCAAAGCTCAGGCAGGAACAACGCCAAAATATAATAATATGCGCACAATTTTGTTGACTTTGTATGAAAATTATCTAAAACACTCGAAACAGTAAATAAACAATAAATAAATATAAATAAACAGTAAATAATTTTGTTGTTAGATTATTTCAAAGATGGCGTCGCATCTTATTCGTTCCATACAAACTTTAATATCATATTTTATATTATTTCTTATCCGTTTTTCAACTTTTTATTAGTTATTCTGTTATCCGGAGTGGAGAGGAATCCAATAAATCACACATCGGAAGAATCTGTTGAGCCAATCTCGAGCTATAAGTGTTCGCACTAACCCGACTTTAATTTGTATTAGAGATAACCAATATTAATATAATATACGTAGATTTGCTTTATTATTCTGTAACTTGCTAGACCTGCTTGCAAAACCTGTCGGATGACATGCCTAGAAAAAGATCACTAATTGTTAGATTGTGTTTAAAAGTGTCCCAATTTTTCTTTACAGGATTAAGGATTGTGAACAATTTGACGTTTCTTTCTATAGCAACAGGCACCTCTGATTATGTATTACATCATCGATTCAATATTTCCCGCGGACACTATAATTGTCATAGCAACAAGTTCGTGATACAGATCACCGATGCGCTGTGTACTTTACAGAGACATACATCTGGCATCAAACAGGACATGGTTCGAGGAAGAATATAATATGATGGCCACTGCACTCAGCAATGACGATGTGATTGTGAAGTGGTAAATAAGGTTAGTTGTTGTAGATCAAACTTCTAGCTATAGGGTAGTGCGCGACGTATTTTGAATATCTTTAGAGTAGATATGAATCCTTTCTATTGGATATTTTAATCATGTTATATTTAAAAAAAAAATTTACTGTGAGTTTAGATTATAAACACAAGAATTCTATGATATTCAATTTGCCCTGCGTTTGTAAATCTCAAAACACAAAAAATACCAATCCACAGAAGGGGCAGAGAGATTGATTGTTCTGAAGGTACTCCCGAGTATGAAACAGCACAAATGTAATAAAACAATTGGGATTGTCACATAAAATCCTTCTCGATCCGAAAGTTGTTAATCCCTTTGGGAGAACAGCGCAATATACAGGAGAGAAAATTATTACTTTTTTGTATGGAAATATTTTTCTTGTTTCCCAAAAGTGAAATTGATATAAATATCGTTTGCGGCTCCCTCTTGTACGAATGAAATCTAAAATTTACATTTATGTAGGCAATCAGACTTTTATTGCCCATTTTAAATGGTATTAATTTTCCGAAAAAAAAAATAGGTGCTCTTCACACTTATTAAAAAAAAAATCTACCGTTGATTCAATTATTGATTTAAGCGTTCGATAGTAACAATACTCTTTAAAGGATGAATGAATACTTATTTATTTTTGTTAATTTTTAAAAGATTAAATGTTAAGAAAGCGAACAGAACTATAGTAAAAAGCTTTCGAATTATCATAAGGTCTCGACTGAAGAGGTACCTACCTACTTAATTTTCTGGTCTGTTTTGGCTAATCATATTTTCTTGATATAATATAAAAAAAGTATGTTCATCATCATTATGTCGATGAATATGGGGTTACAGAAACTTTATAAGGGATAAGAAAAGAAAAAGCAAAGTGAAAGATAAAAGAAACAATAGAATTTAAAACGTAAAAGTGAGAGAAAACTGTGCATTCAGCAATGGATGTTAAAAATGTTAGTATTAAAGGTTGAATGTGTCGAAAATGTTTATTTACGAACAAGAAAGTACATATATTTTTATATCTACAGAACTAGAGACTGATACTATAGTCCCTTGGAATCAGACCTATTCTATTTGTTCTTATTTTTTTTTTATTTAAAAAAATAATCATTTGGAACTCGTCAACTTGGTTTGATTAAGAAATGACGAAATTGTTTGGAATAACTTTATAGACTTACAAAACAAGGGTATAAATTAATCGGAAGAAGGGTGAAGGGGCACGAAGTGTCTATGTTTTTCATTATAAACCTCAGCGTTTATTAAAAAGTTTATTAAATTTGAAGGGGTTTTGGAACAGACGATTTGAATTTCTGTCGATGAAACAAACGACTAAAAATAATACAAATGAAAACAATTTTGTTTCGTTAATATTAAACAAATAAATTTAATTACAGTTACATAAGTACAACATTTGAACCATTGAATTGGTTAAAGAAAAACATTTTTTTTTAATTTAATTTCACAGCTGGTTTAGGCTGTAACCATTTTAAAAACAACTTTATAATAATTTTATGCTTAAAAAATATGGATAAGTATAATATAATCTTGATCTGTCATCTCAAGTTTTCCGTCAATACTGTTCAAATGTTTTTTTATCAGTCTTCATTACCAGACATTTCTTCAAAAATTCAAAAACAAAAAGTTTTGGTTTAAAAGTAATTGTTTACACAGGGTGTCCCATAAAGTACCTACATACTAAGCGGAAGTCAAGAGATAAACACCTTTAGGGCTATCCAAATACCTCAACATATTATGTTAAGCGATTTTTTACCTACAGTTTTCGAGTTATAATCATTTTAGTCCTTTTTTTTATCAAACCCTGACTTACAGGATATAAATTATAAATGGTTAAAGAGACACTAATTTATGAGGTACCTACATGCATAACTTTTTATAAAGTTTATTAAGTTGTTTACCATTTTACAAATTCTAATACAATCATAGTTAGGACAGGACAAGCTCTGTCGGGAAAGCTAGTTAAATATATAAAAAAAAAATCTATATTATGTTAACTATATCATTAAAATTAGGTACATTGCACTCTTTGATGCATGTATTCTCCCTGTGCTCACTTATGGCTGTGAAACGTTTGTGTTCACTCAAAGAATATTAAATAAACTAGCTGTAACACAACGAGCAATGGAGAGAAGAATGCTAGGTATCTCATTGAGCGAAAGGAAGACCAACACATGGATAAGACAGAAAACGGGAGTCACCGATGTGGTTCAGAAGGTCGCTAAACAAAAGTGGAGTTGGGCTGGTCATGTGGCCAGAGTAACCGACACCAGATGGACCAAGAAGGTTCTTGAGTGGCGTCCGAGAACCGGGAGGAGAAGTGTTGGCAGGCCTCAGGCGAGGTGGTCTGATGACATTAGACGGATTGCCGGGAATGAGTGGATGCGGCTGGCGCAAGACAGAGGGCGGTGGAAGTCACAGGGGGAGGCCTATGTCCAACAAGGACGCGAGAGGGCTGAAGAAAGAAAGAAAGAAAGATTGTGTCAAAGAATCCATTGGTACACCGGCACAGGCACGATTATTAATAACATTTTTTTTTATTCGGTGTGATATCATTCTAATGTATTGATGTCGATAATATTTTGCCGAGTATGTGTATGGGTGTGCGTAGTTCGTAATAAGTAGACACCATCTATTTGCGCAGACATTATTATGAGTAATCAACACTACTACCGTTACCAGCAGACAGTTGCCAGACATGACAACCAATAACGCAAGAACAATCCATTCCTACACTTTTTGTTTTAAGAAGATTTCTTCGTACTAATAATCTACGTTGTATGTATGAAGATATCGGTTATTTTAGACAAAGAAAGATTCTGAAGTGATCACAAAATTTGAAGTAGGAGAACATGACGAAAGATGCAACCCAAGTTTGATTATTGCTACCTAAAATATCAGGAGAACAGCATCTTATTAGAGGTATTCGCAACTCAAGTAGGTACTATATAATGTGCATACAGTTTTATACAACGTGTCTACGTAAAAACATATCTAGTTGGAAAGTGATTATGAGATCAACATCACAAAAAATATACAAGAGTAACTATCTATAATACTATGTATAACACCGATACAGTACATTAAGATCCTGATAATCAGGAAAAGTCTCAAAAAGCTTTTGATGGTTTCTCCTTTTCTTAACTGATGTTAGGTCGTCTCCCTGACAAACTCTTCTATATCTAATTCGGTTCAAATCACTTGTTCCGCGGCTCTAAATCTTGACCATTCTGCAGCCAAGACATTTATCTTAGCAATCCTCGATCTTTCTTGTCAATTAGAAAGCGTAGGAATTACGGCGCGAAAGGACTTTAATTTCTAATTCAATAGACCTCCCAAAAAGATGGAAGATATAAGGTCAGTGTATGTAGTATGCAATACGAGAGGAAAATTTTAGAAAAACAACATTCCTAGAACCAGAAATAGATAAAAAGAAAACAAATGAGTTTTGATTATTTGACTCTATTTCTTCTTTCACGAAAAAATATTTTTGCTTTGTTTGAAAGATGGCAAAGTGTATTTGCTTCGTTTGAAACATGGCAAAAGTTTACTTTGTAAATTAGCATATTAATTTTTTTTTTATAATTCACAGAATCATTAAATAGGTACATTTTTTTCATAACTGCGTCCATATAAGGTAAAAGCACCAGTGGTAGACAGTGCACCAGTTTTCGACATTTTGAATTAAAAATGTTAATATTAAGGAGTCTATGGTATTAAACTAATAGCTTTACGTTGCAATAATTTTTCGAATCCCTCTAGCGTCATAAGCAATAATTAAAATTTAAAAAGTGCAACGTTTTAGTTGACTTTTGTCGGTAATCGTGTGTGCGCGTCTCTCATTTGTTGTTTTTGAGCAACATCTTAACAAAATTATTAAGGTGATCATATTTATATTTTTTTTATTTTTCATTAAAATAAATAATAATTGTACATTTATATTTTTCAAAACACTACACAAACTCCATATTTTGATGTCACACTAAATAATTCTGTTAAATTTAACAAATACTAAGTGTTAAGGGGGGTGTCGAATACTGGCTCAATTTTTTTTGTAAACACCCAGTATTGGACAGGGGTGTCGAATACCGGGTAATTTATTTTTTCATGGTTAAAATAATATCATATATTCATACCGTTTTAAAAGGAATGAATATTACGTGGTTCAATTTTGAGGTTCGTATTTCAACCTGGTCCAGTATTCGACAGGGGTTTGAAATGTGTCGAATACTGGTTCTCAATAGGTGTCGAACATTGGGTTCATAGTACAGTTAATTTTAAACAGGTGCAATAAATTTATTTAACAGACTGAAAGATGCCTCAAATTAAAGGAAAGAGATTCTAATATTCGGAAGACGAATTGAAGAATGCAATCGAGGACGTGTTAAGAGATTTCTCAACAACTTTGAAAATAATAAACCGCCGACAAAATGCAACACTGATTATTGTGAGCCTAGAACAGGATAAAAATTCTGAAACAAATTATATGCCAACTACAACTGTAAGGGAAAATGGTGCGGATGCTGAAACAATTGTAAATTCTTTATGGGAAGATAACTGCCAGCCTAACATGTCAGAAAAAAGTGGCTGTAATATTCCTACTCCCTTCAAAGTGATATTATTTTGGCCTGAAAAGAAGGTATTGAACATAAAAAAGGAGGACAGTAAAACTTACAGCAGTAGTATCTTCGGAATTGTGGCAGTTATATAATAATGAAGATGAAGATAAACAAAGTAAAATAGCCATGAAGCAGAAAAGAGCTGACGAATTATTGAAGAAAAAGGCGAACAATGAAAAAACTGTTGTAAAAAATGTAAAAAAATACAAAGAGCAGCAATAGCATCATATGAGATGAATGGAAAAAAATGTTCCATTTGAAATGCATTCCATCTACATACATATCAAATTCATGTTCTTCAGAATGGAGACTTATTTACTTGCCATCTTTGTTAATTCTGAAATAGATTTCGATAGCAGCGAGGATGATTTTGACATTGATCAAGCTTTGCAAACCGCAAAAAACCCTTTGTTTTTGTTTTGTTAGTAAATAATAATAAAATTCTTCTTCTTTCTTCTAACATGGCAACCACTCTCTCGAGAGTCATCTATAATAATAAAATTGTTAAAGTACTTAATATTTTAGTTTTATTCGTAAAATGTACTTATCTATATTCACAATCAAAAAATTTATAACAGTGATATATAATTGAAATGTTCATTTTTGAAACATTTTAACAAAATATCCTTTTCATATTTTTTTAAAATTTTCATTACACTATTATTTAGGTTTTTAGTATACATTGTAATGTATATAATTAAAAACTTCTGACTTGTTGAAGGGTTTTATTGTATTTTCTTATGGTGTCGAATATTGGGTAAAATAAGTGTCCAATACTGGGGTTGGTCATTTTTGCCCATGTCTATTACTGGTTCCATTTTAGAGGTTTTTTCAGATTGATGTAAATCCACTATATTTAGCAAAGTTGCTCAATATAATACTGGTAATAAATAAATAAAGGATTAAGGTTTCCACAACAACCTTTATAAAAACTCTACCTTCTGAATTTATTTTTTTAATTTTTTTTTCTCTCAAAAATTTTCTTAATGTGTCTATCACTGGTGCTTTTACCTTAACCAAATTCCTCAGAACTATACAGAATAGTCAGAGAAAGCGATATTTTTGTCACAACAAATGCATTTATTGTATTTAGATTTTTGAGTATGGACTGCTTCATTACTGCGCATTCGGATGACCTATTCGTATTGTACGGTGCATATCGCTCATATCTATGACTAATACATTATTATGTTAGGGGAACAAAAGTATTCTGTCTAAATATAAATTAATCGATGGTTAAAGATATATGTGTGTTTGATATACATGAGGCCAAATTGGATTAGAGAATTAGCGGATAATCGGATTACGCTGTGATGCCTAATATTAGGCATGTGATCACACCCATAGACGAAAGTACTAGACGGAGAGACGCTACTTGCCATACGACCAAGTGGCCATCGAATAATGCGAGTGTGTCGGTGGATAATGCACACAACTAAATTGGCAGCCGTCCAAACAGAATAGCTAGAATATATCGATCGATGCGAAATACTTGTATTGATTTTTAAACATCCCAGGAAGATATTATTATGTTCCAAGAACATATACCTACCTAGTATATATGTCAAAGTATGAATTTTAGTGAATTGAAATAGTTATGGGCAGATAAATGAACGGGTAAAAAATCCTACCAGCGCAGATCGTGAGAGTTAAGAAATAACAATAATTCATTCAATAGAAAATTATAAAAACAATAAAACCGATGGGTAGGAAAAATGATTTTACCTCCTCACTTATCGAAAAACGTTAGGCCTGTGACGAGACTTACAAGAGATATTGGGGAAACTACTTTTTTGCGTTGGCGTTTTGGCAATTTACAAAAAACTGCAAAAGTAGATACCTACTTATATCAAAATAAGATACGAAAAACAAAAACGATACATAATGCAATAACAATAAAAAACGGCCAATATATCGACACAACAATGAAAAAATAAATCCAAATAAGTTGTTTTCATAATTTGGTAAAATGAATAAAGACAATGCATGCCCGTATAAAATACAATAAGGTAAGTACCTACTTTAATTTAGAAAATATAAAAAATGGGAATATAAATACAAAACGTGTTTTTAAAAACAGAAACAGTTCAATAAGAAATGTATAAGGGGGGGAAATAAAAGAAATGAATATAATATAAAAATTTATTTCTTATTCTACGACAACCAAACAGCTTCTATTTAAAAACACAATTAAAAAAAAAGATTTTTTGATATATTTTTGAGATCATGAAAAGCTTGTCATGAAAAAATATGGAATGCGCTAAATAGTATGTAGGTAGATACTTCTATTTAAATTATTTTCCACCGAGAAGAAAATAAGTGCTCAACACTTTTTAAATTTCATTGAAATAAAGTTTGTTTTAAATCAACGGCGTGTCTTAAGTAAAATATTTTTTTTGTATAAAATAACCGATGCAAAAAGGTCGAAAATCTATTCTATAAATATTGGTTTGAAGATAGAACAGCTGATATAAAGGAGTATTGCAAATTTAGTTATACAATTATTAGTAAAAAAAAACTGGTTAGAATAATTAATAGCTAATCAACTCGTGGTACATGTTGGTGAAATGGTGTATCAGGCAAACATGAATTAAGAAGAGTGCATACTTTTCAACTGAATTTGATACTAAGATGTCTACTGCTTAAACTTGTAGCAAATAATAATAGCATAAAAGTCTCCTAGGTAGGCAGCTAAATATAATAAAAACGTATATGAGTACGTACATAGGTATCTAGGAAGAAACATGCACAGACCACTCGCTCGTCACATTAGATTAGCTACATGAGTCGACAGCGGTGCAGCGAATCGCGAAAACATGTGAATAAAAAAAATTTCGAATATTATTTACTTAATTAAAAAAAAATATTTAGATAGGTACCTACCTTTTTCAAAAGTCTGTGAAAGATTGACTGGTATACTCAAATTCACGTTCCAACTCAACGCAAGAAGCTCTTGCTTAGAACTTAATCGGTTGCCAGTAAGTAGTTACATATTGGATAAAACATTTTCAGAATACAGAAACGTCAAAAGTCTCGATAAAAATTGGATACGACGCAACTCAATCGTCTGTTTTTCATTTCAGAATAATAGTCATTGTCATAAAAATTTAAAACAACAAGATAGAGACAAGAATCGTTAGGATAAAAATATAGCTTCGCCTAATTATTTTTTTTCGCAAAACTGTCTATTGTCTAGCATAGTAATTTTCCTTCCCCTTAACGTCTTTTCACCTCCGTACCGCATTAGAGGAATAATTGTGTCATAAAATTTTGACATTTCTGTTCCAAATGCTGCTCTAAGCTCTTAATTACTTATATAGGTATACCATATACCTACACAAAATAAAATTATAGAAAATCCATAGAAGAAAAAACAACGAATAAACATTTGAGAAAAAAAAAACATTTCAATATCGCTGCTAGGCTATAGAAACGTGACAGGTTTTAATTTATCTCAAAGTCAGAGAGCGGTTTTTTGTGAAAAAGAAATAAAACAGAAATCATAAAGACTACTTGAATCTGTTTGCATTAAAATACCGAGGATTTCTATATTTAAAAAAAAGTCCGCATTTTCGAAATATTAATCACAATGTCAAAATTTCAACGCGGAAATCTTGTAATTTTGTTGGAAAGTGGTTTTGAAGAGTAAGGATCTTTTGGAATATTCATAAAATAATTTCTTGGAAAACTCAATCTTCGAGAATGCTCCTGGGCAACAAATAAAACAATAATAATTATTATTGTCCTATGGAAGCATAATCCACATGTCTTGATTTTATAGTTTTTAAGTTCGCAAGAGAAGCTGCAGAGAGAGCTACAATTTCATTAATGGTGCTTGACATAACCACAACCATTGAAGTGGTTGGATGCCCAGCGGTTACGACGACGCCTGCTATCGTACTGTTTCATGCGGAGTTCGTGGGTTCGATCCCAGGTGCCGACCATCTTCCTTTTTCACGACACAAGCTTTAAGTAGCTTACTGTGAAAGAGTCAAAGGGTGCATTTGCGTTCACTTTGAGTGAGTGAGTACCTACAGATTCATTTTTATAAAAAAAAAAAGATTGGAACGCTTTTTTTATGGATTTTTTTTCAGAAACATTTTTTTAATATTCAAACATATTTTAAACGTATTTTTGTAAAAAATATAAATTTGTAATCAACAGGTTCCTATTCATATTTAAAGTAAGGACTACAGGACAAAGTCTGTCGGAAAAGCTAGTATTTCAATAAAAAAATTAAAATAGATATAGCTAATAGTAAAAAAAAAACACTTGATTCACCATCTAGCGGTTTCTAGGACTCGACTAATCGCAGCAAATCTCAGAAAAGATTCTCGTCTCATCTCAGTCGTTGTCCTCATTGCTGAGGGTCTCTATGAAGTGTCGCCGCGTCGATATTTTGTTTTATTTGGTCGGTCCAGCGCATCGGCGATCTGCCCCGTGCTCTTGTACCCGGCGCTCTTCCAACCATTTTCAGCTTTTCAAGGCTGTCTTCCCCTCTACGTGCTATATGTTCAATGAACTTTAATATTTGTTCGAGACAGAGAGACGACAGTCGCACCGTGATGCGGAGTTCTTGAAGAATTAAGATGTTCGTTCTTCTTGCTGTCCAGGGAATTCACAGCAATCTCCTCCAGCACCACATTGAAAAGTTTCTATGCCCTGCTAATTACTAAAACGGAATATTACGCATAGGTAAATTCTAACCCGACCAGTGTCGACTGTTGATGGATGGGTTTTCTAATCGAATTTTTATGATTTTCGTATGAGTTCTTAAAAAAATCATTCTATTAAAAAAATACCATCGCTCGACATTGAGGAAAGGGTCTCAGAAGCCAAACCGAGAACCCGATACAAAACTTATTCTTCTATTAAAGTCTTGCATTACACACACTATACGTACAGAAAAATATAAAGGATATTAGTTATTATCCTAAGAGATCGATATTTTTTATTCTAAAATGAGATTGCGGGAGATGCTTGAATAAGCTTTTCACCATAACTATAAGAGTTCGACTTGCTTGAAAGGCTATTGAAAGTTACCAGAGCGCGTCTACAAAATTACGTGAAAGAGTATTTTATCGGAAAAGGGGAATATAAAAACTTACTTCTTCGTGGATAAATCCCTTATTAATTGGAATATGAAAATGAGTTTGAGGAAAATCGAAGATAAAACTTTAAAAAGAACAAATCAAATAATTATAAAAAGCAATTTGTTGATTTTATTAAACGATGAAAATAAAACTCAAACTGGAAGTTCATTAAGAGTTTGTTAAATAAATGTATGTGTAGAGCTGCTGGTAACTTAACTAATATAATTAATTTGCTGCATGGTTAGATCAAATAAAAAGTTTTATTTGAAATTAAAACATATGTTATAAAATATCATTATTTCAAATAGGTATAAGTAGGTAGAATATTAATTTTCGGAGATACGTGAAGCAAAACAAAACGAAATAAAAACATTTTATAAAGAATTCGGCAAATTTGTAACGAATAAATTTTTCTTTATGGTTGAGATGTAATTTTAATATAGAATCAAGAAAGAACCTTTACTCGCGTATAAAGGTAATTTTTTATTATGAATTTTTGAAATATTGTAACAGGTAAATATCTAAATAAAAAACAAATTCATTCAAAAGGAAAATATTTAGGTAAACATATTTTATAATGAATGTTAGGAATGCGAATGTTTCAAATTATTTATTTATTTTATTTTATTAAATCAATATAGACCCCGTTTCTAAAGCGAAAAGACTGTGAGTAATATTTTTGAGGTAATTTTAAAAATGAAAAACTTAGTATGTTCTACTTTTTATGAATAAGAATACGTGTAACATATTAAATAAGTGCAAAAAAATAGATTTCAAACCGGCCTTCTATATAAATAGCAATATAAAAAGTACATTTTTAATAATAAATCGAAAATAGATGCAGTGGAGCCTACAAAATTAATTGTAATGACTGTGATGCCTTCTACGTTGGACAATCTGGAAGAAAGATTAAAGTAAGAGCGGAAAAACACTTAAAAGCAATAAAAAACTTTGTAGTGTAGGAGCTTTGGTTCTTTTTGTTATCAAATAAAAAGTCCTTTTTAAATAAATTAATAACACATATATTATAAAACACGGAATATAAAATAGGCAAGCGAGACTCTAAACTAAATACTGACGGAGACAATTTAATATGATGTTGCTTGTAGATCGGTGCGTCGCGGAGTGTGCCGGCCGCGGGGCGCTCTGTCGAACTTCTTCAATAACACATTCATTACACTCTCCCGCACTTAATTGAAAACTATCCTATTCTAATATTGAATATACATTTGATTGTAGTCTCTTGCCTGAAGAAGATTCTATACAATACAATCGAAAATCAATATTTGAAATTTCATTATTTATATACTGTCGAATGTACGATCCTAAGTAGATCCTGTCGTCACACCTCGAGGTCTCAGAGTCCTCAGCCAGTCTGCTCGGTCTCTGAAACAAGGAGAATCCTCGATTAGCCCAGACCCCCTCGGCTCACTTACCTCGAGCAATAACTGCTTCTTCCAAACATGGTTATCAGAGACAGGTTCTACGTCATCACAGAATCGAACTCCTTTCCTCATGATGTGATCTACACTGCGCTTCCAAACTAGGTCAGTCCCTTTTACCAAACAGTAATATGTTTTTGTTCCCATACGGTCTTTTATTGTAGCAGGAATCCATTTTCCTCCGTATTGTCTGCTGAAATTTTTAATCAACACTTTATCACCTATGTTAAATATTTCCCTTTTTCTCCCCGACTTATAAAAAACTTGCTCATCCTGTGATTTTTTCATTGAACTCAGTGTATCTGAAGAAATTTTCAAAGAATTTTCTTCATTTCTACTTGGGCCTACTAAATCCAATTTTGATTTGATTAATCTCCCTAACATTAATTTACTAGGTTCAACACCAGTTGAACAATGAGGTGTATTTCTATAATTAACTAAAAATTCCAACAAATCATCTGTAAAATTACTATGCAGTTTACCGTTACTCATTGATTTTTTAAGAAAATTTTTGCATAGCTTCACAACAATTTCTGCCTGCCCATTACTTTGTGCATGGCAAACCCCCGATGTAAGATGTTTAATACCATTCTTTTTACAAAACAAACCAAATGCCTCAGACATGAATGCTGAACCGTTATCTGTTACTATTGTAGATACTAAACCAAATCTAGAAAACAATTGTTTTAATTCATAAACAGTATTGGATGTGTCGATATTCTTTACTGGAATACATTCTACCCATTTTGACGTTGAATCAATAACTACTAAAAAGTATTTTCTATCAACAGGCCCAAAAAAATCTAAGTGTATACGACTCCAAACCCGTTCATCTATTGGCCACGGAACAGGAACTGTTCTCGGTGGCGATTGAGCCCATTTTGCACATTTATGACAATTTTTAACCAAAATTTCAATGTCTTTATTGAAACCAAACCAGAAATAATAATTTTTACCCAGTGCCTTTGATTTAAAAATTCCCATATGAGATTCATGTAATAATTCTAGCACTTTGCCTTGCAATTTACTTGGCACAACTAACCTATTATTGAAATACAAACACTTTTTATATATACTAATATTGTCTCTAACATTAAACCATTTCAATAAATCTCCCGATAATTTATCTTTTTCTGGCCATTCATCATTCTCAACCCACTTATATACCGTTGATAATACTTCATCCCTCTCTGTTTCTTTACAAAAAACTGTTTCATTTAAATCTTCAGAGCATTCAACAAAATTAACCTCAAAATCTTTATTGTCATCTAATAACACAAAATCCAACTCATCTTCATCCACAGGCGAACTCACACTTTCATCTTTCTTCATACTTGGTAATCTAGTCAAAAAATCTGCTTTATTTTCCTCAGATTTTACATGCTGTATGTTACAATTAAATGACGAAAGAATTAGAGCGTACCTTTGTAACCTAGCTGTAGCAATGGTTGGAATTGATTTATTTTCACTCAATATATGCACTAAAGCTTTATTATCACAACACAATGTGAATTTACGTCCATACAAATATTGAAAATATCTTTTCAAACCAAAAACAATAGCAACAGCTTCTTTATCTAAAATAGAATATTTCAACTGTGTTTGACTTAAGGATTTACTCGCGTATGACACAATACGCTCTGGTTCTCCTGGTTGCCACTGTACCAGGATAGCGCTAATTGCGCTGTGACTCGAATCCGTATACAATTTTAAATTTTTCGTTTCATCAAAGTGTACCAAAACTGGATGTTGAATTAATAATTGTTTACATTTATTAAAAGCTTGTTCATGTCGATCATTCCATATAAATTTATTATTTTTTCTTGTTAACTCGAATAATGGTTGTAGAATTGCTGAGATATTTTCTATAAACCCGCGGTAATAATTAATCATCCCCAAAAATGACTTAACCTCTGTAACATTGCGTGGACTACTTAAAATTAAAATTGCATCTATTTTTGTCTGTAACGGAGTATAACCCTCTTCAGTAATTTTATACCCCAAATACTCAACCTGAGTTCTACCGAAGTAACACTTCTCTTTATTTAACGTCAAACCAAATTCTTTTAATTTCTTTAAAACCTCCCTCACATTCTTATCATGTTCTAATTTAGTTTTACCAAAAACCAAAATGTCATCAAAATAGGTAACACACCCTTTTAAACCCAGACAAACTGAATTTACTACATTGCTAAATATACTTGGCGAAGATGTCAAACCATACGGAAGCACCTTATATCTAAATAAACCAATATGCGTAGATATAACACACAAATCTTTCGATTCGTCGTCTAATAGAACTTGACCAAATGCATTTTTTAAATCTAACTTAGAAAAAAATTTACCTCCACTTAAGGAAGCTAACAAATCTTCAACTTTTGAAATTGGGAAACCGATTTCTTCCAAAACCGGATTCAATGTTTTTTTAAAATCTGCGCATATGCGAACTGAACCATTTTGTTTTTTAATTACTACTATAGGACTTGCATTCTTACTATAATTAACCTGTTCAATCATACCTTGTTCTTGCATACTTTTCAACTCATCTTCCACCTGTTGTCTCAAACTATACGGCACAGGCCGTGGATTTATAAAAACTGGCACATAACCTTCTTTCACTCGAATATTAGCCTTGAATCCGTTGAAACATCCAATTTTATTCTGAAATATAGATGGAAATTCATGAGCAAAATCAACTTCACTTTCATCTGGGACTGAACGAACCTGATTTACTGTAAACCTAACCTCAAAAAGTTTCATAAAATTTCGACCTAACAAAATTTCGTTCCCACTATCTGTAATGATAAATTCACACCTCTTTATTTTATTATTTAATTCTACCATTAAATGAACACTGCCCTTAATGCATAATTCCGACCCATCAAATGTTTTTAAAGTATATGTACTTGGTTTCAACACAATATTCCTACTACAAATATCCACAAAAATTTTATATGGCAAAATATTCAAATGTGAACCTGAGTCTAAAATGGCTTTTAAATTCTGGTTGTTTACTTTAATATCAAATTTTATAAAATCTTCTTCACAAGCGTGAACATCTATATTCGCTACCAACATATTAACCCGTTTGCAAAAATATTCTACATGTCCCTGTTTTTTACATTTCTTACAAATTGCATTTTTAAAACGACATGTATTTTTATAATGCGGACCTCCACATGCGTAACATTCTACCTGTGACCTATTGTACTTATGGGTTATATTATCATTTTGACCTACAAAGGCCTGATTCCTAAAACTCGAATTTGTCGTTGAATTTGATGACGTAGAAAATTTCCTTTTTTGATTATTATATTTATTATAGCTATTATCTGACTCCCTTGAACTATTCGAAGAATATGAATTCTTTCGATGTCTGTACCCCTTATGATCACTCGTTGAAGCATGATTTCTAAAACACTCTTTATCAGTTTCATACTGACTAGATATGTATTCTAGCTGCATAGCTATTTGTAGACAATCTTGTATAGTAACTTTCTCATTTAAACCCTCGGTGAATAATTTTTGTTTGATCATTTTGTCTGATACCCCAGTAATAAACACATCACGTAGATAACTCTCTAAATTACTTTTAAATTGACAAGAAATGCATAATCTTTTTAATCTCAATAAAAATTTTTTGACTGATTCACCCTTTAACTGTTTAGCACGTAGAAAAATATCCCTTGACTCAAAAATATTCTCCACTGGTTTACAATGTTTTTCCAGTGTCGATAAAATACTCTCATATGTTAAAGTCTCAAGCGTTTCTGGAAAGCTGAGATCAAGCACCATGGATTTGGTTTCGTCACTAAGATGACACCACAAGAAAGCACGCTTTCTTTCTTTTGAACCTTGTAGTTCATCATTTAAAACCATGATGGCTTCCATGCTCGATTTAAATAAGCCGAAGTCATGGTCATGAGCAACCGAGAATGGCTCTATGGAACCGACTGAAACTTGAGTCCGAAAACCCGCTCCAGCCTGAGCCACAAAACCACTCCCTTCAAGGACCTTCTGTTCAGACCCGCCCATACCGAGTGAGAACCCTCAAACCCCGAAGCAAAAACAACAAGATCTACTTATCTTTATTGGACTGCTCTGGGACGCTGCTCGGCTGGTCTACCCTGGTCTGGTCTGCTCTGGTCCGGTCTGCAAATTGTGGTCTTCGTAGAATATGCCCTGTTGTCTCGTTGTCGTAGAATTGTAACTGCTCGTTGCCTTCGTAGACTGCGCTCCGCTCCTTCGTAGAATTATTCAATCTTCCTCGTAGACTAAAATGTTTAAAAAAATAATGTAGAAATCGTTAAAACCGTTTGGTCGTAGATATGTTCTTCCAAGAAAAAATTTCTTCCTCTTCTTTTCTTCTCTCGTCCGTGACAATACTATTTTTTTTCACCAAAATTGTCACCCAAATGTCGTTGAAAAAAAATTGATGTATATGTGTCCTCGTTATCCTTTCCAAAATTGCCTTCAACCTCATAGAAGTTCCAAGTTTGTGTCCAATACTGTCGTAGAATTGCAAATCTTCTCACCAATTATTTTCTTCGATCATGTAGTAGCAAAATCTACAACACCAAAAAAAACTCGTAGAAACACGTAGAGCTGTTTACCGACTGCGCCAAAATTGTAGTGTAGGAGCTTTGGTTCTTTTTGTTATCAAATAAAAAGTCCTTTTTAAATAAATTAATAACACATATATTATAAAACACGGAATATAAAATAGGCAAGCGAGACTCTAAACTAAATACTGACGGAGACAATTTAATATGATGTTGCTTGTAGATCGGTGCGTCGCGGAGTGTGCCGGCCGCGGGGCGCTCTGTCGAACTTCTTCAATAACACATTCATTACAGTAATGAATTCGGACATGGCAGACCACGCAAGAGATCACGGACACCAATTTGATTTAAGTAGTTTTAAGATTTTAAATATAAGTGATAAAGGTAGAAAATTAGATATTTTAGAGACAATGCACATACATAATAACAATAATAATAACCTCCTGAATATTCAAATCCCGCCCGTAACATCCCCACTAGTTAAACTGTCAATAGCACCCCCGCCCGACCCCCCTCCTCAAAACATAGAAAGCAACCTATCCTCTTAGTTTATAGTTTAGTATAGCTTAGGTCACTGATGATGGACGGTAGTCCGAAAACGTTTAATAAAAAGTAGAACTTACAAAGTTTTTAATTTTTTTAAATATTTTAAAATTTTCTACAACGTTATTCACGACAACAAATTTGAAGATTTTTTTGGCATCAAATTTGAGGTTAAAAAAATTATGTTTTGAGATTAAAACATTCCCTTTTTTCAAAACTCCATGAAAAATTCACTTCTGTTAGAATCATTAATTGATACTTTTATGAATAGATAAAACAATATAGGTGACTGAAATATGAAGAAAATGTTCTCATTAAAATATCCGTGGTTTCGTGAGCATGGTTCTAGCAATCTCCTTATTTGGATATAGAACCAGGAAGGGAATAATAATAAAATTCCATGAGAGAAGCTACTACAACTAACGAACTATAAGCAGCAACTTGCTAAATTATCTCATGCAAATAACTTTGTTCCGATAGATTTCTGAAGTTGCAAAGAAAAGACAGAGATTGCTCTGCAACATAATATACTACGGATGATATTATCTGAAACGTGGTAAGCTTAACAATCAAGTTTTGAATGGCAGCATGAAGAGCTGAATTTTGTTTAGGTTACTGCGCACTTTAGACTGCCAAAAAATTTCTCCTATCACATTAGTTTAAAAAAGATTCATTAGGAAAACAATTTTGCGCTACCTATATTATAAAAGATGGGCAAGAATCTTCAAAACTGTTTCATTGATTACAATCCAACATTGTTTGGCAGCAGAGTCTTTTTTTTTATTCTACTCGCTCCTATCCTAGCAAACCTTTTAACTTCCTCATATAAGGAATACTGCATGTCTTGCAAGTAGGTACTCTTCGGTAAGGTACCTATTCATGATCAGGATACGTTTTAAGACCATTTCATAAATAACTGAATAGATCAGCCGTGGCCTAACCACTAACTAACCAATTTGTAAAATTGTTCGATTAATCATGCAAAAAAATAAAATTAAGCGTTTAAGCTTAGCTTCATTTCAGAAACGGGTAAATTCACACAGCGGTTGGTAGGTAACATAGTGACTGACTATCTCATCAACATAAATGGTCCAGGTTTCAGACGCATAGCATTGGATTTAAAAGATTCGCTCTACAAAGTTGACGTAATCGGTGATTCCATCATCATTGCAGCGGAGTGGGGATTCGTCGAACGATGCAGATTACATAACATTCACCAAAACATTCTACGTCATAATAATACGAACGTTTACGTTCGTATATTATTATTATTACCTTCACTGCATACGTCATCATTTCGCACGGTCAACGAACCACAGCCAAACCTACCGCACTATGGGGACAGGTGGGTACCTAAACATTAATAGACTGGACCGTGCGATGCGCTGTGTCTTCTTCACACGCCATTTTTTCCGATGTTCCTAATTCCGGTTTTCTCTTGGTGACAATATTTGACCGATGCGATACCTCGTCTTGTATGTTCTCCTGATACACGGAAACGTGATTTTTCATAAAATCACGAAATTTTCGGTGAAAATAAATCATTTTTTTATTACCTATGTCTTTTTATGTCATACCTCCATTTTTTCTAACAATATTTTAGAGACACAGCTTGAATGAGATTCACGTTCTCAATATGAAGGTCATTTTGCGTTAGAGACATCGTTTTGCCTAAATCACTCAATAATGAGTGGAAGCCTTATAAAAAAAAAAACAAAGACATCGTTTTGGAAGCCAACATTTGTTATGTGAGTCTGAACAAAGCTAGACATTCCCAGCAATGTATTATATTGTATTGAAATTTACCAGTTTTTTTATTAATCTTAATATCGATATAAAACTGGACACATCTCATCGCATGGAGTATCTTGATGTTTAGTTGTGAGACAGTGCCTCTCCTACTATGTAAAAAATGCGCTGTCATGTTGTCTTCATGATTTTTTTTAACATTCATTTTAAAACTCCATTTAGCAGAACCAAAATCACTATCAACAGAAGCACATAAGTATTTCTGTTAATATATTATTATAATTATAAATGTGGTCAACTCAAAATCCCTTTTTCGTCTGATCTTTGTTATGATTTATTTTTTATGTTTTGATCAATTGGGAAGAATAATTTTTGTTAAATTTATTCAAAGGGAGTTCCTATTCACGGATACTTAAAAAAGTGATCATTCTTTCATAAACTTTTGAGAAAAAATTAAAACATGGAGGTAGATATTTATTACATTGTATTCAATATTTTAAGAAGCAGAAATAAGAAAATTGCTTAAAATAAAGAAATGTGGGTAGATGAAACAAAGTAAGTTATGCTTGAGGGCAAAAAAAGTTTATACAAAGTATTAAACGAAGGTTTTACGGCATTCTTAGAAATGAAGGCAGATACTGAGTGGAAAGTTTAATAGGTGATATTTTATTAGAGTTGCCTCAAACTTAAATTGATATAAAAGTCTTCAAATTGTTATGTTACTTAGTTGAAATTATTTGGATTAAAATGTAATAATGTCGGTGGAAAAAAATCGAGACGTTTTTATAGTATGAATTGCTTGTAAAAAAAATTAATTAAAAAGAAAACAAAGTTTTAAAAAGGTTTTACGAGAATTTTTGTTCATCATATAAATTTGAAAATTTAATTAAAGAAAAACTCAATTAATAATTAATGTACTTATAATCTTTTTTATTTAAATTTTGTCCTTGTATATTTTTTTTTCATTTTGTACCTACTACGTACTTACCTATTACATTTATTTTTATCTAAAGAAATGCTGATGTTATTCGATGAGAATAATTTTATTTAAAAAAATTTAATATGTAAACATAATTTTTCGAATTTGATACATTTTTGCGCAATCCAACGGGTGTGTCATACCCGTTTATCACACACGCATCACTGACTTCTGGCGTTTACCAGAACGTTTTTTTTTGGAGGAAAGTGCAACTAGGTACCTGTTTTTAATTGCGCAAAAAGTTCAAATTCGTAAATTTTTTGATCATTCTCTCAATAATTCTCTAAGATTTATATTTTTTAACAAAAACGTTATTGGTGTAATAATATTATGTATTTTTTCTGATTTTTTACATTATGTAATGTACATGTAAAAGGCCTAGGCCGTGTATATCATAAATAAATAAATAAATAGAGAATATACCTACCGTGGAAAATCTAACCTAACACATTTATTTAAACTAGTGGTCGGCAGTACTCGAAATTCGACCATAACTAATTTAGATTTTAAGTTTGAACATTATTAAAATTCCTTTGTAAAGACTGAGCAAGCGCTATTTCACAATTTTCATTCAAAAATAATGACATGGGTACGTCAAATTTGAAATGTTAATCTATTCTCAATTCGACCACAGATAAACAAAAGATCTGTGTCAAAAACATCGAAGCGTGTGCGAGTATGAAATACATAACATTACAGTGGTGTGCGTAGTGATTTAATCTATTTTTAAGCATAATTAAAAAAAAATTTGCATTCGCCACCTCCTCTATATAAACATAAACTATAAGTGTGCGAAATTTCATACTCCTCCGTCCGCGCAATTTTCGAAAAAAAGTCACAAAGTTTTTACTTCACGTATTAATATATAGATAATAATATTTACATGGGTAACTCCACAAACAAATCCATGTAAGTACAGATTTTTTATTTATTATCAGATATTTTTCTTCTACGGCTGCAAAATTGTCGATTTTTCGATTTACATATAACTGTTGCTACAGGAAGGAATGTCGAATTGTCCTTAGAACCCAACATGGTAGGGTTAAATTGGGACCATTTATTTATTTTTATAAATTTAAGTATATGATTATATGTCATAACGATAAACGATTATTTATAATAAGGGAAGATAAAATTTATCCACAATCAAATAATTGAACCTTTCCAATGGCAGTAGGTAGTTCGAAAGATTTTGATACTAATATATAAAGAGGAAAGATTTTATGGTTTGTTTGTTTACATTAAATAGGCTCCAAAACGACTGAACCGATTTGAAAAATTCTTTCTTTTTTGGGAAGCTACACTATCCCCGGTGAACATAGGCTATATTGAATTTTCAAAAAAAAAAAAAAAAAAATTGGGATCCTTACTAAAACTCCAATAATGTAACCCAAGGTGTAAAAAAAATACCTAAAATATTATTTAGATCGCGTGCGCTGCGAAAACTATTGATGATAGAATAAAATAATGCAATACGACTTTGTAGAAGACGTCAATATTTACAAAAAAATGTCGCGACAGCATATTATGTTTAACTTTTATAGTTTTTTTTTTTTTTTTTTTTTTTTTTTTTTTTTTTTTTTTTTTTAAAATGAATCTGTGCTCACTCAAAGTGAACACAAATACACTCCTTGACTCTTTCACAGTAAGCTACTTAAAGCTTGTGTCGTGAAAGAGGAAGATGGTCGGCACCTGGGATCGAACCACGACGTCCGCAGTACGAAAGCCGGCGTTGTAACCGCTAGTCTACCAACCACTTCAAAGTTATGCCACAATAAGTGTTCATTTATTTAAACGGGAGGGGACCGTTAGAATGCTACATTATTCCAGATTAGCATAGCCTATAGAATATTATGATAAAGTTAGGGATCTATGAAGATCATTAGAAAACTATTTTTTTTTAAATACGTATGTACCCGTGCGAAGCTGGGACAGACCGCTAGTCATCCAATAAATTAGGATTTTAATCTTCATTTTCATACTTGAACCACTTTTTGAAAAAAATCTTTATAACATTCAGAATGCTTAAATTATCTTTTAGGGCCGTTCAGAAATCCACAAGACGAATAATCTATCCTATAAGAGGATCATTCATTTGAGAAACATGGCTTTCGCTAACGAGTGGGGCACTTTACAGAAGTGTCTATTTGGCTGACTGCAGGGTAATGATACCGGTGCTAATGGATGTTTGCTCTTTTCTTCTTAAAACTTCATTACGGAAGAGCGAGGGGTGATTAATCACACCCAAATCACACCAAACTAACTTATTTAGTTAATTGTGTCTTTTAGTTTGATTTGAAAGGAAACTTTCAACAAAATGTACCCACATTCACAACTTTTTTTAACAGTGCTTAAAACATAACTAAGATTGTTAATATTAGGATCCCAGTTCTTTTATACCTATACGGCTTCCGACATCGGTCGGCATCGGTCGGTCGGATAGTGGTATAGGCACCAAAAATTGTAAGTGCCCGGTTTCGATTCCCAATCTGGATAGACATTTTAATTCGTGTTTTTGACTTGAAAAATCTACCCGGGGTTGGCCTATCTCAGATGGGACGGGTTGCCTAAAAAAATGCCTCAAGCAATAAGTTCCGCCGGCTATACTGACAATTTCTTATAGAAGTGTTGATGAATTAATTAATATTAATAATAATATTACATCATAATTCATGCAAGTATCAATAATAATGCAGTTTTGCACAATTGTATGTTTTTGGCCATTCTCTCGGGAAATGCACTATAAAATCGTAAGTGCCTACATTGTTTTGTCTTTTGTGCATTCTATTCAAATAGATAATCCCCAGTGAAATGATAATTAGATTTCCAATGAGTACTTTTAATCATGTTTGGTTATATTTTTAAACTGTATAACCAATAAGACATAATTTATTTATTTATTTATTTATTTATTTATTTAAGTTCACGGCACAAATGTGCCTTTAAACAAGATAAATCATATACAGCAACATAAATAACAGCATACAATAAGCAAAAAGAACAATTCCAATGACAATAATAATTTAAAAAAAATATTAGAAACGGTAAAAACAGTCAAATATACATATACAACGTGATGAATAAAATAAAAAAAAATAACAAAAAATCAAATCACAATAAAAAAGCAAAACAAAGCCATTGTAATGTAGCAAAAGAATAGAAAAAAAAATAGGAACCTCGTTAAAATAACCATTTACAGATACAATGATGAAAACAATATTAAAAACAACAATGATTCGCAATCAACAAACTTAAAAGCCATGGAATAAATGAAATAGTAAAAATAATGATTAGCAGTCAATATACTTAAGAGCAACGGAATAAATAAAATAGTAAAAACAATAAATGTCAACAGTCAGTATACTTAAGAGTAACGGAATAAATAAAATAGCAACAAATAACAATGATTAGCAATCAGCAATTACACTTAAGAGCAACGGAATAAATAAAGTAGTAAAAACAACAAATGTCAGCAGTGAGTATCCTTAAGAGTAACGGAATAAATAAAACAGTAATAAATAACAATGATTAGCAGTCAGTAATTACACTTAAGAGCAATGGAATAAATAAAAATGTAAAACCACAATTATTAGCAATGAATTAACATGAAAGCAACAGAGTAAATAAAATAGTAAAAACAGCAATGGTCAGCAGTCAGTATACTTAAGAGCAACGGAATAAATAAAACAGTAACAAATAACAATGATTAGCAGTCAGTAATTACACTTAAGAGCAACGGAATAAATAAAAATGTAAAACCACCAATCATTAGCAATGAATTAACATGAAAGCAACAAAGTAAATAAAATAGTAAAAACAGCAATGGTCAGCAGTCAGTATACTTAAGAGCAACGGAATAAATAAAATAGTAAAACAGTAATGGTTAGCAGTCAGCAAACTCAAGAGCAACGGAACAAATAAAATAGTAAAAGCAATAATTATTAGCAATCAATTCACTTAAAAGCAACGGAATAAACGAATGAAATGGCAAAAACAGCAATGAATAGCAGTCAATATAGATAAAAGCAACGAAATAAATAAAATAGTAAAACGTAATGGTTAGCAGTCAGTAAACTTAACAGCAACGGAACAAACAAAATAGTAAAAACAATAATTATCAGCAATCAACTCACCTAAAAGCAACGGAATAAATGAAATAGAAAAAAAAAACACCAATGAGTAGCAGTCAAAATAGACAAAAGCAATGAAATAAATAAAATAGTTAAAACAGTAAAGGTTTGCAGTCAGTAAACTTAAGAGCAACGGAACAAATATAACAGTAAAAACAACAATTTAATTATTAGCAATCAATTTACTTGAAAGCAACGGAATCAATGAAATAGCAAAACAGCAATGAGTAGCAATCAATATATATAAAAGCAAAGAAACAAATAAAATAGTAAAAAACAATTATAGGCAAACAATATACTTCAAAGCAACGGAGTAAATAAAATAGAAGATAACAACAATTATTAGCAATCAATTTACTTGAAAGCAGCGGAATAAATGAAATAGCAAAAACAGCAATGAATAGCAGTCAATATATTTAAAAGCAACAAAACAACGTTTGAATCAAAATTGTACCTACTTCTAATTTCAATGGAGCCTGAACTTCAAAATTACGTCTCAAATAAAGGTGATTGATATCGTCCAAGTGGAGTAATTTTCGGAGAGATATACTCCGAAAATGACCGTCAGTGGGGATAAACAAATGGATGATTTGAAATGATAGGGTGCGTCGGATATTCATTATTCCAAAGCAATCGCGTCAGGCCATTCGTCCATCACTCCAAATGAATCGTCAAAGGCTCTACACCGCATTATTATCTACATACCTATATTTTTTTTAAATGTATCTCTGCTTACTCGAAGTGAACACAAATACACTTTGACATCTTTCACACACTGGTCGGCACCGGGATTCGCACCACATTAATTTAAAAACCACATAAATTTCCCCAATTCGAAGTTTTCAAACAATGATTGGAAAAAAAACTGAAGTTCATTCAAAACACATCTGTCAAAAAAATGGATGACATACAATTGAGTGATCGTAAATGGGAGGCTTTATACAGAACATTACAAATAATTGATTATCATCATCATCACTTGCGCCACAGCCCGTTATGAGCCTTGGCCTCCTCATGAAATCTTTTCCATTCTTCTCTGTCCTCTGCCGCTGTCCTCCAGTTCATCATTCCGACCGCTCAGATGTCATCCTCCGTGTCATCCAGCCATCTCAATTTGGGTCTGCCTCTACTCCTACGACCATCTGGACAGGTGTTTAGGACCTTTTTTGGGATACGATCATCACTCATTCGGCTGACGTGACCTAACCATTCTAATCTGCGTACTTTTATAAATTGTACGATTTTGGGTTCGTCATATTTGGTATAGAGCCTGCAGTTCGTGATTATAGCGTATCCTCCAGTGTCCATTGTCGTTTATTGCTCCAAAGATCTTTCTCAGTATTTTTCGTTCTAATATTAGCAGGCTATTTTCATCACTTTTTGTTATGACCCAACATTCGGCTCCGTACACAACGACAGGTCTTAGGAGAGTTTTGTTTATTAAGAGCTTAGTCTTTCGGGTGAGTAGTTTTGACCTATGTGCTTTAAAAGTCCATAATAGCATCTATTGCCAGCAGCTAGCCTTGCCTTAATTTCTGCACTGCGGTTATTTTCATGTGCTATGGTGGTGCCAAGGTAGCAGAAAGAGTCTACCATTTCCACGCTATGTGTGCCTACTTGTATGGGATTCAGCCTGTCATGTGGTGTTTTTTTTGCTAACATATATTTTGGTCTTAGTTGCATTCATTTATTTTTTAAGAATTGATTATAATAAGATGTAGTATACTTTCAGATACTTAATGTTTTATTGATTTTGATTTATCACCATATAGGTTACGGATCAGTAGGTATATTATATATGAGTTATTTCAGATCAGAAAAGTAATCCATTAACGTTTCGAATCGGTATTGTGTGAGATAGACATTATACATTGTGTTCCTGAATAAAATCAATCAAACTGAAAGCGGGGATGCAGCTACCATACTGCAAACATTAATATAACTACCTACCTATTATTGAGAAAAATATAAAATATGTTAGAAAATGATAGAATGTTATTATTTCATAGTTATTTTCATATTTCAGGTTCTACGAATGATGAATATTCTTACCTACTAAGAAGCAGATGATGGTAGAGTTCCACATTCTTGATATAATAATATAATATCAGATAATATCAATTCCATAATATAATATAATATATTTGTGGGAACACAGAATATTGTTCACGATACAACAATAATGATAGCACAATGCGCAAGTTATCTCTTTTCATCCCCTTTTGCCGCTTAAAGCAATTAATTATATTTCCACAACGGACTGTGAATTCAGAGATAAAACGTTTTATTTTGCCCCTTGTTACCTAATAATAATAAACGGTTGTTGTGTCATAATAACTCGACTATAGACACATAATAATATTGTCCCATTGTAATGTGTGAAACTTGAGATGACATCTCAATATGGTGACGAATTGATTAGCTTTTTTTATATGAACCATTGCTAAACACCTAATTGTCATTGGCAGTATAGCGGTTAAGTTGCTTACTTTCGTATTGAAGTATAATAGACAAATACAAAATGTTTTTATTTTGTTTAACATAGTTGAACGTCATAGTTAGTAATTTATCCAGTACCCCTATTCTTCGTTTTTTCGGAAGGTAGTCACGGTAGTAAAGTGAGTAGGTATTACACGATACATTTTGTATGAGAAACGTGCATAGCGCCGCCACAGAGATATTTATAGAAACAAAAGTTATTCTCGCATTCGATACGTATAGACGTTTTCCATACAAAATGTATCTTGTAATACTCACTTTACTACCGTGACTACCTTCCGATAAAACTGAGAATAGGGGTACAAATGCCGACTAACTTCTGTTAAAACGCACGTAAAAGTTAAACAGGGATCTAATAATATAAGTAATTGACTACTGCGTAGGTACAAGCATGTTGGTAAAAAGTATTAATTTTCCTTTTAGATGAAAAGCGACATATTTATGTAGGTAGCTACCCATAATGTACCTAGGTATGTATTAAATATTTTTTCCTATAGGTACACCGTTGCGATATTTCTAGAAAACGATCTATACCTATAAGTAAAATATCACATATCAACGATACAAACTAGCAAGGGGAAACCAACAATTTTACCTGAATATTCTCACAATTTTTCAAATCAATATTAGATATCAAATAATTTTGTGTTTAAAATACAATTTCGTAAAATTAAATTTTAATTACTCAAAATCGACAGGAAGCATTTTATACTTTTTGTTCCAGTTTTATTCAAAGCGTTCTTTTTAAATATGAAGGTTTCCATTACAATTAGGTACATAATTTTGGTTGTATTTTTAATGATTCTCTTGGCATCAAACATACTTACTAAATATTAGGTATAGATACATTTTTTTTTTTAAATAACTTTACTTACCAAAAGTGAATACAAATACACTGTTGACATCTTTCACGTAAAGCTAAACTTGTGTTTTCGACTACGGGGTTTGAACCTACGACACCTCCACGACGAAAGTCGGCGACTGAACCGCTATTTACTAACCATTCCAGTTGTAGATAATACGGAAGAAGGGGAAGCACGAGATAAAAGAGGTGTAGCATACTAAACGAAGAGTCAACGAACATACTCGTACTTAAACGATTCTGTAAGAAGTATACCTCTAGCAAACCTTTCTCGGTGGTATTAGGTTGGCAACCCCTGGCGTACAGGGTGTGAAATTGATTTCTTCCATCCCCCGCTTTACTGCTCCGCTGACATCCTGATAAATTGGCCGATCCATGCTCCTCGACCCCCGGGCTCTACGTTTCAACGTCACAGACAAGAAATTTATTCGTTGATATCAAATTGTTACACCGCTGTGACCTCTACGTGGTGCCGCCACTTATTTAACTCGATATTCAGGTTAGCGGTTTGTCGGGAAAAAACGTTATAAATTTACAAACTGGATTGAGATTTTTAATATTTATTCTTATGCTTTTTCTAATTTGTCACATAGATTTAATTCAAGCGCAAAAACAAACCTCATGACAATTTAAATCCTTGATTTTTCTCAAATATCGCACTTAATAATCAACAGATACCTACCTCAGCTATTTCTAATATTATGTTTAATAAGCCCCCAGAAAAATTTTGAAATTTAGAGGTGAGACTATACTAGACCATCAATTTATGTCCAATTATGACCTACGGAGTCGACAACATTAAAACCGGCTAACGGCTTCTTGCACAAGCTAAATGAAAAATCGTAGGCAAAACCAAAAGCAGTGCCTAAAACAAAGTAGGTAATAGACAAATCTAAAGGATTTGCGAAGTTGCAGACATTGTCCGATGGGGACGATAGAGAAGAAAATTTTGGAATGAGCAGCAATTTGTGCGGATAAATACAACGTTTACGTCTAATCTAATATATCAAAAAGACCGTCCAAAATATAGAGGGAGTTAAGAAAATTAAGAAAAAAGAAGAAAAATATATAGTAAAAAGCACATTGCCATTCATAATAATGATAACATAATACGTTTTCGAAATGAATATACCCTTACAAAAAATCTTCGATCAATAGCAGAGCAACATATTCTGTAGCAGCTATGTATCTAATTTAGTATAAAGCACAAGGTTGACTATTGTTAGTCTCAAGAGTGTAGAGGATGGGAGAATAGTGCCTAGTTACTGTTTAGGAGTAATGGAAGAGTCCCAAGTTGGTCGTGAATATCCAATAAGTAGACCTGATTAAATTGAACCCACCTTTTCTAATAAAATATCAACTGGGCCCCTTAACTGATATAAATCTAATGAGTAAAATGTACAGCCAAATAATTGTATTTCAAGGCGCACCTCGGAGCTTTATTTGGAGAAATGGAACTAAGTTATACCCTATTCTTTAAACCTTTATTGATGGTTAGGGCTTTTTATTATTGAGTTTGGATACTTAATCAGGCCTTCAACGATAAATAGATCGAGTTTATATTTGAATCTACATATTTGTTTGGATGATAGTCATGCAGAATGTATTTGTACATGCTAATTAATATCCTAAATAACAAGAATAAATAATTTCTATTCTATCACATCAAGTATAGGTGCTGAGTTTGATTTAAAATTAAAAAATATAGATTTCAATGCGCATTCGTCAGCCTAACCATCAAGAAAGTCATCTATTTGTATACTTATACTATGGACGAACTTTGAGCACTGGTCGTCCGCGTAAGGATTAACGTATATCTTAAAAATAATAAAATTTCTATAAAAACACTTTTAAACTAATATGTAACAACTAATAACTCTAACAATTCATTACTGATGTTCATTTTTAAATGGAACAAACCACAACGGGCTTACGACCTTTTTAACCCACCTGAAATTTTTTGCTTTTTAAGATAGGTACTCTTACATTTAATAACATTTTAAAGATATCCAAGGAATTTTCTTATAGTCTATAGAAAGGCGCTTTTTTCAAATAAAATTTCATTAAAAATGTTTTACTCACCAAGAATGGTGCCTATACAATTTATTGTAATTTGAGTGAGTGCTGTTTACATACAAAGAAAGGGCTTCTTTAAGCAGAGAAATGAAATATTTGGACATGAAGCGATTTGTTTCTTGGTTGGTTCCATTACTATGTGAGCATGCCGTGCCCGGTCTTTGGTTTTATGATTCAAACAATGTGTTCTTTATAGCGGTCGTATAGCATTCTTGTATTGTTCAAAAATAACGACAAACAAGACTATTGTTATTCAAATCGTAAAGTCGAGCGACTTCATACTACAGTCGATCCGTAAAAGAGAATAAAGACTAAAAAGGAAAGAAAACATTTAACATAGTACAAGTTTTTATCGTACGGGAATCGTTTTATTACTTTTATTTTTATTCACCGTCGACAACATCACATATTCTTTAAACACTGAAAATGGTGGAGAACTTTAAAATCTTAACGAGTTTTAAACATTGAAGCCTATGTGTGGGGAAAATGTTAATCATAAGACATGCGTTATGGTAGACAAATACACTGCGAGTATTCATTCAAATATAAGTAATACGGACTCACAAGGAATTGGAAACGATTAAGCAGCTTATATGTATATAGCATCTATTTGTTTTAGTATTAATTGCCTATATAAGATTGAAACTTTTTGCTTAGTCCGCTGGACTTACAAGATTACCTTGAGTAAAATCTTAGATAGTTTCCCCTCCTGGTTGAGAATTCTGTGTTCTAATGACAGTTTTAAACAACTTTTCTTAAGCGAGATTGTTCTATCGAGATGGACCTAAACTTTTGGTAAGCTGATCTCTTACTGCTTTATTTTAAAAAATCTGATCAGTGGAAAATAAGAGTTCAGCGGTAGAAAATTTGCGATCAAGCCGTCGTCGAGGTAGTTTAACCCATATCGATTGATTGCGAGCTGATCTCTGTAGATTTCAGCCCGCCGTGTTGGATTATATGTCAACTGACAATGGTTTCGAATGTACAACAACGCTCTCTGTAATCAATATACTGTTTTATAGTTTTTTTCCCGTCCAATTAGGTGCTCCCTTCATATTTTGGTCCATTTTGTTTTGGTTTTATCATTTTGATAATAGAAATTTTAAACAAATAAAGCAAATATTGCATTCCCGTAATCATCGAGGTCTTACAACCATGATGCACCAACTAAATTTATGATGAATATAATGACGTTTTGAAGAAAATATTCAGAGTACTTTTAAAGTAGGTACAAATATTAAAATTGAAGTGAAGATACATTAGTTCATTTTGGCCTAAACATAAAGGTTTCGTGTGATTTTATAAGGACTTAACAATATTTTGATAATATAAAATAAAAAATGAAAAAATAAGGTCTGAAACCTATTCTGCACCTACTCGAAATCATTCAAATCTGACATAGCGCATCTCGGTTGTAAGCACTCGCGTTGCCGGGCTACTATTTTGTTTGTTTACAAAATTTTGTATGAAACGTCATCTTCATACATAACAAACTCGGATAAAATATATTTTTATAAATCAATTTTAACACACGAATTTCTGAATTGAACCAAAAAAGCACCAACTATATTCAGCTAGAAAATGGTAACTCAATCAAAGTCATTGCCGACATCGAAAATAACTTGAATAAATTTCAATAAAAGTTGATAATTTTGTTTACCCTTTCTTTAGGAAAGCCATTTTTTGTAAATAACTACATCGTAACATCGAGTTATTAGTGTATTATACCCCCCCCCCCCCCCCCTAAAGTAACATAACGATAAGTTTAATGATTAAATTTATTATATTGAATAATTATATTTATGAGAGGGATTCGCTAATAGCAAGTACCTTATTCATTCCAAGATTGCCTTATGATATCGGTTGAAATATAAATAAGTGTATAAAGAATTTTATATGGGATTTGAAGACTACAAAGAAAAAATGCTATTGAGGAAACTACATCCGGATAATAAAGGACCAAGGAAAATGAGAAAGGAACTATCTCTAGCAGAAGATGCTTTTGAAGCAGGATATTAACATCGGATAACACTATGTAATGTGTAACTATGTGGTGTATAGACTTGGTAGTATTATCTACTAGCTACAACGTTCCCTGGATGCTGGTCCGTGAATATTGTAGTCTAGTTTATAAGACAGTACATTGCACGAAGACTCAAATAGTCTGTACCTACATACAACCCTCTCGCAAATAATGCAAGCAAGTTCACATAAATAACATTGTTTATAGATGGGAGAATTTCTAGAATTCTTTGGTCGTTTTGGGTACTTTGGTGGATTAAAATAAATGTATGTCTCGTTTATTTTTTATAGCCATAAAGTACGAGGTTTAGAAGTCACTTTATTTGTTTGAAAGTAAAGACATAATTTAATAAAAATAAGTAGGAGTATATTCCATTGCCAATAAGTATCATAACCAATAATAAATTTAAAGTTTTCAAAACATATAAAATATGAAAGAAACCAGAGAACGCGCTAAAAATAACTCTGATAAACTCTTTCTCTGGAAATAAACATGTAGGTAGAGGAATCGAGTTTTTCATTTTTGTGCCATATTGTGACTCTTTACAGCAAATTAAAAACACTCGCAACCAATTTGTTTGAAATTTGTGGTGGACTCAAACTTTTCGTGCAATGATGGAATGTTTGTTCTGCGCAAAAAAATATTATGACTACTATACCTACTACATACATCTTACGCATTTTTCAGTGACAAACATCTAGGAATCTTATAAGTATTGTTATATTGTTCTCAATAATTTCCAACTTTTATATCTTAATATTTCATTAATTATTAAATATCTACTTGTTTAATACACGAGATATTTCGAAATGTTGCACATGTCGAGAATTCTCACGATTGGGAGTTTCGGAGACTTAAACATTACCACCTAATGGCCACCTAAAGTGATCACACTAAGCCTGCCTTCGAAATAACAGTAGAAGACGGCCGTAAGCCCGTAGTGGTTGGTTCCATTTAAAATCAAACATCAGTAATGAATTGTTAAAGTCATTAGTTGTTACATATTCGTTAATCTCATATTATTATTTTAAAAGCAACTCACGTTACTCAATTTGCCGATTCCACTTTGCGAAGTAGCAAGTGGTTAAGTGACTACTGTAAAGTAACAAAATTCTAAACACATATGTCGACATAACTGCGAGTTGCCAGTGCAGTGCAGGTGACAAATTGACAGTGATAGAAGCATGTTCATTTTTTGCGAGTAGTCTTGCTTCGTGCTTTTTCTGCATGCGCAGCATATCGCAAATGTTTGTCAGTGCTGCATGCTGCATCCAGTGGTAAAAAAAGAAAATATACCACACTTTGAACTACATGGACTCACTTAACAAAACCTTCAATTTGGGCCTGCACTTACATCTGTAATTCTGACTTGATACTTCTTATTAGTGTATAGAAACGTTCCCTCTACACGAGCTTTTTAATTAAAATACCATTTTCCTTCAAAAGGAAAATATTTTATACAAAGGAATATTTTGCATATTATTTTATCAAATAAAAAATGCTGTGTTTTGTGCAACATCCATCTACCTATGGGAAATATGTAGGTATTTTAATATGATACATTTTTAAGCCTTCTAATGTTTTTCCGCCCATTTCTCTCCCTTCTCTTCACATTGTGAGAAAACTCTATTAGGTACCTGTTTATTATAGTTGAAGAGAATACTGAAAATGATATATTATTATCTTATATATATTATATATACTAACTTATCTTTGAGTTGAAAAACTTTTCAGATTGATTGATGTGGCGTTTGTATTTGACAGAAAGTAATGTGAAAGGAAGTTGGCTAATTACTCATCCTTCTCACTTTCTATTTCATTTATTTCAGAATAAAAATGAGACGAATGTCACATAGAAAGAGAACGAGTCGGAGGAAAAAAATATTCATAATTTGATTATTTTTTTATTCTCCAAGTTAACTTGAATCATTAGGTGGTTATATTAACCATAAAGTGGTCCACAATTTGATGTAAGCAATAGTTTTTCAGAATAATAAACATCCGTCAGTCACAAAGTTGTTTGTAGCGTAGCGGTTACGACGCCGGCTTTCGTAGTACTGGAGGTCGTGGGTTCGTTTCCAGGTGCCGATCAATTTCTTCATGCACGACACAAGCTTTAAGTATCTTACTGCGAAAGAGTCAAAGAGTAAACCTATTTGTGTTCACTTTGAGTGACCACATCAGATTAATTTATTTAAAAAAAATGTTACCATTGACTGGCAGTTGGAGCATCGGTTACCCAGAAGTTAATTTAACTGTAAACCGCTCGTTAACCTAAGGGAGGAAGGAACAATAATATATTAATAATAATGATAATAATATAACACTTTTCTATACAAAGGTGTCAGTATAGCCGGCGGAACTTATTGCCTGAGGCAATTTTTTCCAGTCAACCGGTCCCGTCCAATCTGAGACAGGCCAACCCCGGGTAGAAATTTCAAGTGAAAAAACACTTAGAAAAACTCTGACCCGACCGGGAATCGAACCCGGGACCCCGGATCTGAAGTCCACGCTAGTACAACTAGGCTACCGAGGTCGGTAATCGAATTTAAATAAAAAAAAACTTTTTAATATTTCCACAATTATTGTATTACACCTATAATAGTCTACAGCTGATTTTGTATACAGAGTAAAAGAACGAATAAAAGAAACAACGCTAACTCATCACTGTGCCGAATCTAAGCTTTAGTTTCAAATAACCTGTGACCATTAAGGGCGTGCCCCTTTGAAACAACATGTCATATAATAAAATTGTGGAAAAGTTTTTATTTAAATTTGATAATTTGAATTACTTCCACCACGGAAAAATGCATGTTGAACCATTTATAAATTTTAATAATATATTATTTATCTACCCATGTGTGAAGCGTTGCTGTAGCTGTCATTTCATTCGTTACTTTTGACGAATTTATATCTACAAAAACAATATACTATATTGGATTAATTGAAATTAATGCTTACCAATGACTGGCCGTAAACGCGCCTAATATGTATTTCATACAAACATACCTACAGATGGTTAATTTTCTTTTATAATGTGGACGCTAGTTCGAGTCGCCGCCGTTAGTACGAAAATTTGATCCAGTCTTTGTAATCTCGTCCCTAAATATTTCACATGAAAAAATCATTCATTTACCAGTTTTTTATTTTTATTTTAATAATAATTAAGTAAGTATCAAGTTTAATTCAATTATAATTTTTTAGTTAAAGAAAAAAAAAATATTTTTATTTTTTCCACGATAGTAATTTATGAAGAAAGTTTTTTTATAAGGTAGTTAGTTCGTGAAACCAAATGAGAATATCCATTATTTTTTATTACACTTCAATATTTTTATTATGACGTGGGTAAAGTTGTTGAAACAAATTTGGCGTATATTATTATATTTTCAGATATTCATAAAATAATGAGTTTTTGTTAAACTCTAATATACATCATAACACATCGCTCTATGATAACGTACAGCTTTTTGACATGATGGGGGGGAATTTAATACCAAAGGTTTATGGGAGTTGTAATCATAATATCTTCTAGCTCTGAAATTACATACAAGTTTATGCAGTAAGAACGATGACAAAGAGTGCTGTGTATATTATGTTGTTTTGTTTAGATATTATACCTAAAAATATGACATAGATAAGCTTAATGTCTCAGGTATGTTTTTTCCAATAAAATGTCTTGTTTAGATTGTTCGTAAATATGCTCAGAAATATCTAGATAATTGAAGATTATAAGGGTTTGCTGCTGGAAACATTTTAATTATACCGTATTGTCTGTCCACCTTTAACAGACAGCCCGACAACGTATAGCTCGTGGGATAAAGGTCAAGATATGAAGGTTAAACAATTCGGCGAGTTGTGTAACTAAATTCGGCTCAATATAACCTTCCCCTCCTATATAGCGAATGCCTCAAACCAATCCACAACAATGTCGGGAGGCTTTACGTAAAATAACACCCAGACAGCTTTGTACGAAATGCGAAAGTAATACATTTTACACCCCATTTTCACTTGGGAACAGGACATAAGGATTTGCACAAAAGTATTTTAGTAGGTACGTACTCTTAGTGGTTTGTATTACAAAATTGGTACTAGAAACGTTTTGGGATGTAAAAGACCAACAGACGGTTTCAATAAGTACCTAATTTAAAATGAAATTATAATTATTTAAGTATTTTCAATCAATCCAGGGGAGGGGAGCAAGTGTCCCCCCATGCCCATACCTGCAAGCGCTCAAGTAGTTTCAATAAACGCAGAAGGCCATTTTAAATATATCTAGGCTTCTTTTATCTACCTATGAAAAATTATTATTCTAGAGAAAATCAAATTAATAGCGGAAAGGTTAATTGAAAATAGCCGTGAAACTTTATCTTACCAATGACTTTAGTTGTTAAAATCTTTCAAAAAATGATATTACGTGTGATCAACTATTTTTTTAATGCATTTATTCGGGTTCGATGACAGTTCAATTTAGCGTGTAAAGGACCTGATGAGTGTTATTAAATTGGTCACTTATTAACTGCTTCCTAGTTAATGGTCGTATAGATACCTACAATTTTAATAAATTATCTACTTACTTCTATATTTGATTTAATACATACTTATATTATAGAAGTTTAATCCTCTTCATACAAAAAGAACATCCTTCGTCTTAATATAAATAGGTACATATTTAACGCCATCTGTAGATATCTGTGCAAAGCGTTATACAAGTAGCCAGTCACTATACTCGCTGGCTTGAGTACCAATGCTATGTATGTACCTACTGAATACGGATAATCTCAGATTAATTCTTATTATGGTTTGAAACTTGGATAAAAAGTCTAAACCGATAATGAAAATAAATCTTAAAACAAAATCGGAGTTATGAAAGAAATAAAAAAAAATACGCGCTTTTATTTACGAAATGGGATTAGATTTTTTTAAATGTGATATTGAATTTCCTGTAAGTAGAATTTTAAAAGTTGAGTTGTGATGATTACTGATTAGGCTAAAAATGGAAAAGTTGATTAAAAAAATAAATCGTAGGTATTCGTTTAGCATATTCTTCATTCTTAGTTAAGAACCAAAAATTATAAAATACCCAACTTATTTCAAAGCTACAGCCTAACTAAACTAGACATGCTAAAACTAGGTGACCTTCAGGTAGCTAAAAAAATTATTGCAATTTTAAAGTACTTACTTACCCTGTGGCGATATTTCGCTTGAGTAAAATGATTTTTCCTTGGAACATACCTGGAACAAATTGAAAGCAGACATATTAATACATTGTATGTACTAAATGTAATTAATTAATCAAATAATGATGGTTTTTAAAAGAGGACTATGGTAATTTATTTCATTGATTCAGCTTCATAGTCAAAACATTCAGGATTTATTCTTAAACAACAAAAAATTAATTGTTTTCTTTTTAATCGTGCTTTAATTAAGAATCTGTCATATTGCCTGCTTAGCGAAAGCAAATTATAAAATCTAACCTTTTTTTAATGCTTTATTCTGAAATCTAAATAAATGAAACAAACCAACGATATTTTTTTGATAAAATTCACTAACATGCATTTCTTGGTGGAGTTTATTTGAAAATATTTTTATAAAGATATTTTTTGAACCGGAATGTATTTTTGGCCAACAAAGCGACCTTCTTCAGCGGGGTGTTTTAGCAAACTATTTTTGTAATTTTTTATAGCAGTTTTATAGTTATCTATGAAGAGGCATCAAGGAATAGATATAGAGTGTGGATGACTGGTCCCATAGTAAAGAAACGAAGACATAATAAGAAGAAACTTTCTTTTAGTACGAAGGTTGACCAGGAAATTTTAGTTTAAGAAGCATTTATTGATCTGAAAATGGTGTAATTTTTCTGACAAAAAAATTACAAGGAATCGAAAAAGAAAACCTTTTGTTTTAAATTTTGTCTGCGAGAGAAGATTTGCGACATTTTTTCGAGAAACTCTCGATCTCAAATGTAATGCAAAAACTTCCAGCTAATTAGATACTAATAATAAACAATAACTTGGTTAATTAGCTGTGAGGTTATGACGTCGCCAGAACGAATCATCAAAGGTTTTTTCATTCAATTACGGGTAGAAAGATAGCACTAAGGGTTAATTATGCATCTCTTCAATTACAAGAAGAGGTTTTCGTGTAAGTATATACTAGGTACCTACTTTTATAAAATAATTTTCTCAAATTACAATCAATACATTATTGAATGGGACTTTTAATCCAGACTATTTTCACTACAACGCGGTTGGATGCTGTGCTGAAATGCTTTTGTTTTAGATTTTAACCGATAGATGTCCATAAAACGGTTAAAAAAAAGACTAGGTAAGTAGGTACATTATTTTATCGTGATATTTTATTTATTTTTTGTGTATTATATAATAATTAGGAATTATGAAAAACAGACGAAGTTGCATTTTTGTAAGAGTCTAAGTATATAGATTTATGCTCGTCCTGAAACAGATTAGAATGCCATCTTTAAATATAATCATTCAACTCTCAACAGCAATATCGCAATGGTACCTATCATCTTTTTCTCTACGGTAACATGCATTATTTGTACATATAGTAAAGTACATTGTTAAACTGATTCAAATATAAATTTCTTTTAAATACAGAGGTACCTACATATAAATATTGTATCTTCTCCCTTAAGTGTTTCGATAAGCAAGCGTTGAAACTGGCGCCAACTCTTAAGTCTATGGCCGTAGCTCGCCATCGGATGTGAAGTGAGATCCAAGCTTATTTCACGCATTATCAGCGCTTTTTGAAATATCTTGGCATGCAATAATACGATATTATTTCCACCTTCTCTTATATAACGTGCTGCATGGAGTAATATTCTCCTGCCAAGACACATAGTGGGCTAAAAGCAACATTTTAACTTCAGACAATGCTGACATTTTTTCACAGTTTGTACGAAATTTATTCTGAAGATTCATTTAGTAAAAAGGAAGTTGTTGATAGTTTCGGCCGAGGGTGCTTGGTAGTAGTTCATTTTCACTTAAATATTTTAATAAATAAATCATATTTATTTTTACATAAGTGAAAAAGGAAGTTAGTTTAAGGGACAATGTTTCATACCGTTGTTTCAATATTACTAGGTTTTTACGTAAATATTTTAAACATTTAATTCAAAAGCGCAATTTTGATCATAAGAAATTTTTGTTAAGTGATACAGAATGATAAAATGTTCTGTACGACTGATTGACTGACATACTCACTCATCAACGCACAGCCCAAACGGCTAATCGTAGAAAAGTGAAATCATTATTCCGTATTTTACTCACTAACTTATATGTGAAAAACTCAAAGAATTTTATATGAGCTGCGGAGCTTTCTGAAGTATTCTGTAGGGGGCGCTATACATGATTCCATACAAAATTGTTACTTTACGCCGTTGTAAATACCTAGCCTACCTGAAAATAGCCTTCAATACGCACCGGATATCTTTAGTAACTACAAATACATATACATACATATGATGGAAGCTATGGTTAGTAAATTACATAATGTAGCATCGAGTGCAATAAATGACTTTTATAATAATTGAACCCCCCCTTCGCCCAAAAGTTTAAGAAAAAATACAAGAGTTCTCGATATATTATACAATTTGTGGCCAACCTTTTTCAGCTTGGTTGTTCAGAGCACTTATTTCAAAGGTTTAGATTTCTTATAAAAATAGAAAGTTAGTTATATAAAATTCCAAAAGAAAATATGTGTAATATTTTTGTAAAAAAAGGTTAACCCTTTCAGGCTCGCATGCAATAACAATAAAACATTTCGTTCGGTCCTTCCTTGAGAAAATTTCTTATCCACTTTAATAATACGAGTATTTTACTACTATAGGGTTCTACGTTTCTTTTCTCAAGGCTCGCGAAAAGTTATTTATGAAAGTACGCTGTAATGTGATTACCGTAGCACACCGTCTACCTTATAAAAAGTAACATAAAAAGGGGTGCCAAAATTCTGTTCCATTTTTAAATAAAACTCATGATGAATTTAGGTCATTGGGAGTTAATGTGTTGAATTTCAAAATGCTAAAAAGCAAGACACATATTCATTAGAAAGACATTTTACTTAACTTAGAATTTATATTCTTGTGACAGCCCTTGTAAAGCAAAATCACGAAATATTAGAATGAAATATTCAAGTTGACGTGTACCAGACATGAGAAAGGTTACATTTTTTTGCTATTCTAGTATGAAAGCAATGGCTTATATTATTACATGAAGGTACCTGCTGTGCGTAACGTGAATGAAGGCTCTTTGAATGTTATTACATGTTTTATTCTCCAGATTTAGATTTCTGCTACTAATGTTTATTTCATGGAAAATAAGCCAGAGATTACATCTAATCTTGGTTCAAGAAAATTCATGAATTAGGTAGGTAAATTTCAATGTTCTTAGTATGAGGGTGCTAATGACAATATAATGTGCCCGTCACTGTAATAACAAATTTATCTACAAAATTGTTCATATATTTTTATAGATAAGATGAATAAAAATAATTCGTAATTTTCTTATGAGCCTAATAAGTGTTAAAATAAAATAAGTGTTCTTTAATTAACATCTAAGATTCATCCATGTTATAAAGTTTATACCGTTTTTCAATTAAATTTCTTTTATTTATGTAGATGAATTAACATTTTGAACAGGATAACATTAGCCCATTTAGCGTTCCGTATAGCAACAGCTATAAAAATACTACATCCAATCCAAACTCCCTTAAGGCCCCACTTAGGGGCATAGGGAGGCAACAAGAGCTCTCCATTGCGCTCGATCTTGCGCAATGTTTATGACCTCCTCCCACATCATGTCCAGATTCCTCAGCTCTGCTTCGAAGGAGCGGAACACAGTATGAGAGGGTCTTCCTCGTCTTCGGGACCTTGATGGGAGGAAGAACAGCGCTCTCCTCGGCCAACTGTCATTCGGCATCCTTAACACATGTCCCAGCCAAGTCAATCTCCTCCACATAATGGTTGAAGTGATGGGATGACGCTCGGTGCGCCGATGAATACCGTCGTTCGTGATGCGGTGGTCTCATCTTATACCCAAAATTCTCCTGAGGCACTTCGTTTCGAATGGAAATGGAAAAATACTACATGGAAAATGTATATGTTTATAACAAGCCTATCAAAGTTATTGTATGGCATGCTGATACACAAAATAAATATTTTAGAGTCCCGTCTATATTCCTGCATTAAAAGTAATGTCTAGCAGCTGTTTATTTTTTATTAGGACACATCATTGTGTTGTTTGTTTTTTCATAGAAGTGTTGTTGCATTTCGCAGAGAAGCCATAGATTTTAATCGTGGAAAGACATTACATGCGTTCTGTGGCTTTGCTATCGGCTCACTTCACAAAAAGGATAAGCGTACTCCACATCATTGTTTATGAAACTTATATTATAACCCATTCAAAGATACCTTTTTTACAACTTAATGCACCTGTCAACAGACCACAAAGTAATAAATCATGATTGCATTGCTAATAATGCAACATTTTCACGCTTCGATAGCTAAAAAATAACAGTTTTATTTCTTTTATTACAAAAATAATTGTAAGTATTCAAAGTTTATTTAGGTACTTAACTCTAATAAGTTGCATTTGCTTTTTAAATGAAATTCAAACATTTTTATTTATTTCTTTACTTAATAAAGTACAATTCAAGAATATTTACTCATTGACATGCTTATATGTGTGTAATATTTCATTAATTTGGTTGCTCAAAGACTTTCTTTTAAATAGTTCAAAGTATCATGATTTCTTATTTAACACCTAAGTTTTCTACCAGTTAACCGGTCCCATCCAATCTGAGACAGAATTCCATCCGTGAGTAAAAATTTTCCCGGGAACCCGGGATCTCTTGATCTGAAGTCGACGCCAATGCTACTCTATCGAGGTCAGTTTTTCAAATTATAATAAAGAATATTATATTATTACTATAAAGAGTTTTAAACAATATCCCTTATTTCGTATCCTTAACATATACATATTATTATCATAGTGTTTCTGACCAGTTGACCAGTAACACTTAACAGTGAAGGTCATAAAAAAACATATACGTATTTGCAGTCGATGAAGAAAAAAATCTACAAAAGATGCAACTCAATTTGAATTTGTGGAATTCGCATGTTATTTAAACCTGACCCAGTTGTTATTTAAAAAAATCAAGCGGATACCCCAGTTTAAGCCTTGCTGTCACTAAAAACATTTAAAAAAACCAATCACTTAAGAATATAAAATCCCGTTTACATAGGTCAATGTTTTAGAAATTTAGGAAATGTGTAACTACACGATTGTCAAATAGCACGATTATAGCCATAAGATGGTTTCAACCGTCCAAATAAAAACCATTACACGATAACAAGCAACTAGCAGAAACTTATAGCACACGGAGGGTAGAGTCGGCTAATTGGCCACAATGAACATTACAATAATATCCTACTGTTATTGTCATTCCTATTTGCGGGGGTTAGAGGTTAATTGAGTTTAACATGGCCACGATGTATCAGATTTTATGATTCAGGTTAAGTGCTGACATAATATGGCCACTTCCTTATTTTTTGCCGTTTCTATTGCGAAATAATTGTTTTCAGGTTACCGGGTGTTTCAATTATTTCAATTAATATTTTGTAACTAGGTTCCTCGGATCACCCATCACTATGTGACGTAATTATATGAGAAATGTCAACACTTCTTACCCGAAGTTCTGATTCAGAACGGCGCATTGACAACTTGACTACCGAGTTCGGTCTTTCAGAATGACACGAACAAAATATTTTTTTATGTACTAAACTTTAATGTCCCTTTTCATGATGAAATAATTGATCATAAATTTACGATTTAAAACGTTCGGAATGATACAATACTAATAATGCTAGGGAAGTAAACATCAATATCGGATCAGGATGAAGATTGATTTTCAAGTTGGATAATTAGACGAATCAATAAAAGACACATGGAAACTCACACAAACTTCAGCTGTCATTTATGCCGTCAAGTAGCTCAGCATTAAGCTGAAAACTGAAAGTCAACGAGCTCTCTTGTCTCCTGAGAGTAATCAGATTCAATATCGATATGTTTGTAACAGTGAGAATGTTAAATCAAAATCTTACATACAAGCAGGCTATCATCAACTACCATTCAATATAAACGTTTCGAATCGCACAACGCCATTATGTCCAAAGCAGTTTAAGTAGGCAGTGAGAAGGGAATTAAATAATGTTTGTATATTATCACCGGGAGTATAAATTAAATTAGGTATGTACATATATTATGGAGGACCTGTTGGTGGACGTGCGATGCCAGTCATAGGTATGTAGATCTTAAAAGAGCCGCGCAAGACAGAGAAGAATTGAGGGAATTGCTGCAAACCAATCTTAGGATTGATGCCTGAGAAGAAGATTATCACCAGACAAACTTTTCCTACAGCTACTCCTGTTCTGTATCCTTTGGATCTGCGATCTCAAACCTTTCTTTACTGCAAATTATTTTATAATACTAAACCACCACCACAAAATCAACTAAATATTTCGCATTCGTTGTGTCTATGCCACTTCTTCTCTTGTGACTGGTATAGGTATATGGAGGCGATTTTGACCATTGTTGCAACAGTCTTTAATCAAATCAATATCAAAGTGATCAGAGTTTTCAGACTCTTGTGTTCTTGTGGTCATGAAATGGTATCAAATTTTAAATATTGGTTCCATTGACCAGTAGCATAGGCTTATTCTACATCATTACAGATTCCAATCCGAAATTCAAGCTATTGGGAATGGTTAACGTTTAGCGTTCACACTAACTGCCCGTTCTCACTTTGTCGTGTGTTGGTTTCGTCTTTTATCTGGATGTTGTTCCTCTGTTCCCATCAATGAGCAGTTTGTGAACAGTTCTTGTTGGTACACATAAAAATGGTTGCCGGCTAAAGTTGAACAACTCCATATAAAATATTCACACCAATGCACACGATTTTTTGTCGTATCCGACACATAAGTGGGAACAGTGGGGCTAGTTAGTAGAGTTTAATCGAAAGCTTATTGCACGCTTATAAACGCTTATTAGCGTGCAAATGTCGAATCATTCGATCATTTTTGTATGGATTTTTTTCGAAACTCTTTCGATTATCGTTTCGATATTCGATCATCGAAAACTTATACTAGTGGTACAGGCAACAAGGGTTAGCATTAGAATCAGTCGATGTTAATAATAAGTTCGATGATAGTGCTTGAAATTTGTATAGAAAGGCATACATTTTTAGCGTTGAAACCGTATATTATATAAAGGATTTTCTTCTATATTTTTTTTATTGGAAATAGACAGCTTTTAATGAATTTACAATCTTTCATTTACCATTAAAAATTCGTAATGTTTGCATTCAAAAGTTGGTATTTTATTAATTAATGAGGAATTTTTACTACACATCATACCCGAACCATGCTGCATATTATAATATATGTAGATGCGTAGAAACATACATGGATGGTATGGAAGTATGGAACAGTTGTGACCCAATGCTGCTAAGTATCCGGATGAGGCAATAAATTACTCCTAGTACAAACCACAGAGTGTGTATTGTATTATCTAACAGTAAGCATACCTAATATACCTCACCTCCATTGCTGTGCTGGTGTCCCAAATACCCGGGACTCCTGGTACCAAGCGTAAGAAATTTCATACGCCAAACCAAGCTATGAGCACATTATTATGACAATATTTGGGAGATCATTGTACATACATTTCTCCTGTCGGTGTGAATGTGCGTAACTTTATACTCCTGTGCTCCTAAATGGGGTTTAAAGGGAGAATGTATGTATGTATGAAAGCTACAAAACTATTGAAACGATTGGCTCGCCTGTCTTTACAAACTAGTGTTTATTTTATGACTATTGATTTTTCATTACTGATTAAACCCGCCCGCATACACTATACATCTCATACAATGAAGTTCATTATGTATTACATGAGCAGATAGTGGTATTGTTAAGGGTCGTTTAACACGAAAAATTTCCAGCATTTCAGCGTATCATGAAATGAGAGTAGTCTACAAAACTACTCTCATTTCATGATACACTTCAAAAAGGGGAAAAAATTGTTGGTAAGTATGTTAAATAAAAATATTTGAGATTAAATCTTTTACATAAAACGCTATGAGAGTATTCTGAAAGTGTGATTTTGACACGTTTTAAGATCTTTATCTTAAAGATTTAACAATCTACAAAAAATGACACACTTTAGTCACGATTATTCTTTATTTTTATCCTCTCAAGTGCTGTATATTTTTTTAAAGGTGGAAATCGTTATTCAAATTTATTGTTTTGTACTTTTCCATATTTTTTTCAAAAGAATTCTACGTAAGTAGGTACGCATCTCCTTAATTTCTCGCTTGTTGATAGAGCGAAAAAGCTTCGTCTTTTGAACATTATTTCAAATGTAGATTGATTCTTATGATTCTTTTGAGAACTAGATCCTTACAAGGATTATTTGCAAATATGCTACTTTTTGGTTTATTCAAAGTTGAAACAATTTTGATCAAGAATTTCTTCTTTAATGCCACGCCTATCGGGGGTTGTTGACCATCTGCAAATAAACTTCGTTATCTCGGGCAAGTCTCCGGTAAACCAAACCACTGTCTCATATTCTTTTGCCACAAAGCTCTTTTATGCCCCATACCTCGATGTCATTTTTTCGTCCACAATAATTAACTAGAGGAGGACACATATAACAATAGAAAACTATATTCGGATTTACCGATTCACTACAAAAAATAGCTTAGGCCGTACCGATTCTAAGCGAATGAAATTCACAAGAAATATCTCGGTAAAATACTTAATATTAATTCATTGTGAGACGCCAAAAACGACAAAACACAACAGCGAAATGTTATTATGAAATAAAATGGTGGGTTGTTATTCTTGCGAGTCTCTTATACTGGAATTATCGTAAGTAATTTGATAGGAGAGGTTAGCTGGAAGAAAAATGGGGCAGTAAATTCAAATTATTTCCGTTTTCTGAAAAGGCAAAGCCTCCTTTATCTGATGCTGTTGTGGTGTGGTGTATGGAAATTATTCCTGTTATTATTATTATGACTTCACAGTGAGTATTTTAGTATTATTGTGGTGTGTATCTTTATTCCACACTACTGGATCATACAGTGGAGACCAGATTACTTGAACTTTTAATACACCCAAAAATTAATTCATATTAGGTATTTTGCAGATTCTTTAGCAGAGGGCTGTAAATTTAAATCAGTAGGAGCAAATGCATTTAAGAGTCAAAAATACAATTTAATAAAATAAAATAATGCCTGCCGTTAATATGTTAGTTATATCAGCGAAAGAATGTATTCAAAATATGTCTTGAAAATATATGGCTAAACCATCTCCCCTGTTGATGAAATGCAAAAAAATTGTGCTCACTAGAAGTGAACACAAATACACTTTTGACGTCTTTCACACTAACCAAAGGGCTTTTTTTTGTATAAAAAAGTTGTCTGTTAAAAAGATTGTGTTAAAGTGGAAATGGTCGGCACCTCCGGGACTCGAACTTACGACCTCCATTACGCTGTACGTACGAAATCCGCCGATTGATACCACTGAACTACCAACCACCTCCCATAATAACAATTTCAATGATTATTGAACAGGTTACGTACTTTAACTGTTATGGAAGCATTTTAAGTGACAGCGTCAATTAAGAAAATGAAAAAGGAAATTGTTGAATTCGTGCATACTTTCTGGATGCTGCAAAAGAGAGTGTTTGATTGTCAAGACCCCACAATACGCGTAAAAAGGAGCGATTTATAGAGCGCTGATAATTACGACTTACATATCTATGGTTGTTTACTACCAAGGACACATAAAGTCCCTGGAAAAACTCTGGCAAACACCAAAGATGCGACGTATCCATAAAGTATCAAATGCGAAGGTACTTACTAAGAAAATCCGGATGTTCTTGCATAGGCACGATCACGATTCGCTACTTCCTTAAAACCTATCGGTTCGGGAATTAACAAAAGGGAGAAGAAAACATGAAAGATATTGAAAGAGATTCAATGAATATCGGCATATGGAGCCATGGCTAATTTTGATGAATATTCCAATAAATTTCTCAATTTGGCATCATAAGCCGTCATAGTAGGTACCTATTGCAGTACTTATTCAGTACTTATCTACTTAATTCGTGAAGAAATCTCTACATAAATCTAAATCTCATTAATATAATATTAAAGCGTGCAGCAAAGTTATCTTTAAGTTTGTAAAATAAATAAGCATGGTTAAGAAAATCTTTGATACCATCAGGTATTTCACTGAATACCTGACAATTCAGCGCTGATGGAAACGAAATTGCAGAAAAAAAAGGATTTTGTGTATTTGTTTGTTAAATGAACAAACTTTTTAGCCTACCAAATTTTTAACAAAACATTTAAATGATAAACGTCCAGTCTTGAACAGAAAATCGTAAATTTTTTGACTAAATAACACTAGTTATATGTATGTATTACGACAAAAAAAAATCACAAATAAAGTCGACTGAATGAATGGGCACCAATTTAATGAATAAACAATATTGTTTTCAAATATTATTCACGTAAAATTTAAAGGTAAACTACAAAAAATGTCAAAACATTTTATATCTTTGCTGAATCATTATAAGAATAATTATTAAAAGTATTTCATAAACATTTAGCTCAGAACTTGATTAACTTTCACCCCCATTATCAAATTACTTCATAATTAACAAAAGAGTATTATTAATTATCATTCATATTAAGGATTCTTAGTGAGATCCTAAGTCTTGAAACGATATATAAAAACTTTCTTTAAGATAAACGGATTATGTTGATCCCCGATAAACAGGAGTTAATTGCTCCAAGAATAATGCGGGCTGGTTCAGACAAGGTCAACTTTTGCGATATTCAGCAATGCGTAAGTTTAGTTTGCGTGAGAGGTACCTTTCTCGCCCTACTAGTGAAGGCAACGACTACATTAGTTTTTTTTTTACTAATAATTACACTTACATCGATAAAGTTTCAAACCTTTACAATAAAAAAATTATCAACAACCCAACATTTCCAGATGATAATTTGAGCCATAATTATTATATATGCCTACACTATTTGTTGGTTTTTTTTAAACAACATGGATTGCTAGTATAAGAAACATCAAGTTTTGGAGAGAGCAATTCTTAGAAGGCAGTTGCTTCCGCGAATCTAAAAAAAATGTATGATTAGAGTAGGTACCTAAGTTAAAAGAATACCTTAATCGACTGATACTTTGAAGTAGAGAGTGGGCTAAAATCTAAATCCCCGATTTCATAATATCAGATTATTTAATACGTAAGCCGTGGTTGTTATAAAAGTTGCTTATTACTCTGATGTTTTCGTAAAAATTGTAACAAAGGTCTCGGAAATATGTTGAACCATTCAATGAATAAGAAATTTGTATGATAACAGTATGAAAAATACTGGATATATACAATAATTGCAAACTAATATCGCCACATTTCTTATCAAATACGAAAGATCTTTATGTCATTATTTTTAATTTGTGAAGCGAAATTTAGCCATCAAACAACAAACCTACTATAGACCATTAAAGGATGACGTCATCTGACATTAGGCTGGATGCAAAATGGCGGCCATGGCGACACACACACACCACACATACACAAACCATAGTGATGGGTTTATGTAAACACACTCATAAACTTTTTGTTTATGTTTATGCCTCCCGGCTAATGTCAAAATCCATGTGGCCGTTAATGGTCTATAGTAATCACATTTATAGAACAATATACCTTAGTGGGTAGATTCACCATATTATCCGTCTACTGAATAAATGTATAAGCATAAAAAAATAGGTAGGTATTTACCTATATTTTAATAGTTTAAAAAATAGGCAACTATTTCAAATGTTGTTTCTTAAGAAGTTTTGTGTATGACAGTAAATTGAATTGTCAAATTAACTGACCATTAATGATAAATAATTATTGTGCCTACGACATGGTAAGAGTATTTTTACATGCTCGTCAAAGGAGTCGGGCCAATCTTACCATAATAATTCAGTACAATTCGGTTTAAATGGGGTCTATTCTTTCAACTATATATACAATAAGTAGACAGGTATCACATGCGATTAATTTTCTACTACACCGCCATCTCTTGAATTTTTTATTGCATGTGAAACCTGTTAACTTATTGTATATATAGTTGAAAGAATAGACCCCATTTAAACCAAATTTTACTGAATTATTATGGTAAGCTTATAGAGGAATTGTTTTGATTTCAAACTTATGACCCATAGAACTTCATTCCGCATCCGAATTAACGATAACTATTACATAACGCAATAAATTATTAGCTAAATTTAATTAAGTTTTTATGTTGTAAATCACATTTTATTCATGTAATAAGTCAAAATTATTTTTTTATTCTGGGTCAGGTCAGCTAGTTATCAATAAAACACAAGATCTAAAAAATCATATAAGTTTCATATAAGAGGTTTTATCTTGATGAAAAATAACCGCTTTGATTTCTTTGAAATTATACTTAGGGTGAAAATTTCTCAACTTGATGCGACATCGAAAATAAACAAAAGTTTTCATCGAATTTATTTTTTTGTTGGTACATCTCTGTATAGTACCTAATCCTAATAGAGTGATTATAATAATCTTCAATGACAAACTCATTAAAAACTAAAAATACCTATAAATGAAAAATGATTAGACGTGCCATTCAAATGTCTTAAAAATAATGTGAAAATCTTTTATAAGCCATTTTAATTACTTTTACATTAGATTAAGTTCAGCAAGAACTTATAGGTATGGCTTACTTTTAAGGATAAAAATGATAGGAATCGCGGTGTGAGTAGACGAAAAATTAGCCAAAGGACCGGACCTTTTCCTGTTAGCCAAGGAGAGGGAAGACTTAGACATAAACTTGCACTTGAAGAAAATAATAGGTTTTACGGAATTAAATAAGACGTACAGAATAGTGATCTATCTAACAAAAACTTGTGTGAAAATTACATGTTAATGCGATTGAAAAGGCGTTTTTGGTAACTGAGTCAAAATTCTAGGCAATTCTTTCTGGAAGTTAGCTCACCAACTCCTAAATCAAGATATAAAGTTGAAAAAGAAAGGCTAAGAAACAGTGAAAAATATATACCTAAGCTTGAAAGAATTGTTATGAGAATATATTTGTCGAACCTTGATCGAACATATCGATTCTGCAATAAAATAACAGAAATAGAAAAACTGCATCAAGAATGTTATTTCAACAATACCTACTCCTCAAACCACCCCCCTTGTGGATAAAAAGCCTAAAAAGAAAAAAATAAACTCTCGGTGGAGGCTTAATTTTTTTGCTCGAATAAGCGAAGAAGTGAAGTGTTATGGCTCAATAGCCTACCCACTATGATTTTTTTTCTTTCGTATGCATCCACACACACACACACACACTCCCTTTAAGGCCCCCTGCACAACGCAAGCTAGCCCGGAGGAGACCAATCCGCAGGAAACCCGTTCCACACGAAACCGACCCTCCAGCTCGATCGAAGTAATCAAACCGAAAAACCGGCCCCACACAAACCAAGTCCGCCGCGGATCATCCCAGACCAACCCACAATGCGGGAAGCCTAAACCCCACTCAGGAGCATAGGGAGGCAACAAGAGTTCTCCATTGCGCTCGAAAGCGTCCGAGGCTCATTGTGCCTTTTCTGACCAGTTCGTATGCATCCAGCCATAGTAAAATTCAAATCAGCGCTTCGCGTCGGTATTTTGTATAATATTTATTTTTATTACCCTACATAGTTCGTTAATAATTAGATGCAGCAAAAATTGTACAACTATAATAACAAGCGAACATAGTATCCCATGAGATATGAAAGAACAAAATAAGTAATCATGGTGTTTTCTTTGAACGCATCTCTCGGCACATGTCAGAGCGTATATGTATGTACATTGTACATGTACATACACAGTTTATTTATACCTACGCAAAGTCTAAATACGCTGTAATATTCAGCGACGCGTTCAAAGCCGTGAGATTAACTAACTCAAGTTCTTTGTCAGTGTCGCATGGTGAGGTTAGGGCAGGATTCAAGAATAATTCCGATGCATGCAGCATTCGTCAAAGTGATGCGGTCATGTCTTAAATTAGCACTTCCTCACAGGGCTTAAATTTACGTACTGCGTACAAAAACAAGTTTGTAAGGATTAGGTATGTCAAAATATATTCAAACTATCTATATAATACTAGCTGACCCATCGAACTTCGTGTCGCCTTCAATCAAAAGTCAATAAAATATTGCTGGGTAACATAACATAGCTAACATACATGACTACCTACTCTTTGTAAAAAAATCAAAAGTTATGTGGTAATTGTATAATTATATCTGATTCACAGTTATTTCAAAAGCACCAAAACTCCCCCGTTCCATACTAACTTTAATATTATATTATTTCATACTATTTTCGAGCGAAGAAGAATCTAATAAACTAAGCACGATAAAAATCTGTTCAGCCGATCTCGAGTTATAAGTGTTCGCACTAACACGACTTTTTTTAAAATTATAGATGTGAACAAATTATAATAATGCTTGAAAAGTACCATCAAAAACGATATTTTTAATATCAATCATTATTATACCACCATCTGTAGAAAAATAGGGAAAACATTGAATGTTTCTATCAAAATATGAATCTACCAGACATCTCCCTATTTCCCCCAACAGATGTCGGTGGCGGTACGGATACCGAACCCGTTCCATATAAACTTTAATATTGTACTTTACATAAGTTCTTATCAATTTATTCAACTTTTTTTTTAATGAATCTGTGCTCACTCAAAGTGAACACAAATACGCTTTTGACATCTTTCACACTAAGCAAATGCTTGTGTCGTGAAACTGGAAAATGGTCGGCACGGCTAGGATTTGAACCCACGACCTCCGCACGAAACAGTGCAAAAGCCGGCGTCGTAACCGCTGGTCTACCAACCGTTATCCGGAGCGGAGAAGAATCCAATAAATCAAACATTGGAACAATCTGTTTAGTGGATCTCGAGTTATAAGTGTTCGCACTAACCCGACTTAGAGATGTTATCGATAATTACCCACAAATTATTAGAATAAATTCGAAAATGAAAAAAAAAACTGTTTTTATTAGCTCTTTTATATCCAAAATAGGGATTAAGTTACTGAAAAAACATAATTTCATTTAAAATATTAACGTACCTACATCTAGAATAGATAGATTCTTCAAATATGCGATTATTTTGTTATTCTCAGAAATATTGTCAATGTTTAAATTTTTATGTAGGTACCTAATATGTTTTGTTTACAAACATTGCAACCTTGTTGCATGGAATCAATAAATAAAAAAAAAATAAAAAAATTATAACCTAACAAAATCTCTGTAAGTTTACAAAATATTTGTAGAACATACCTAATAAAATATATTTCAAGTTAAAATAAATACCTACCTACATTTCCAAAATTTTCTCGAATCGAAAATAGAGTTCATATTTTAAAAAAAAAACTCGTTAAAAATAGAGAAAACATCGATGTTTCTATCAGATGCATCGGATAACATTGATGTATAGTTCCAATGCAACGCGCATCGATGTATTACTTTATCTAAATAGCCAACCGTATTTTGTACATACCTACCTATATCTTTCTCTCAATAGGTATAAAGAAAAAACCTTAACATAATACCTGCTTAGAAAACGAACGACAATTTTATGACGTTTTAATAAAAAACACAAACGATTCTTAGGTCTTATGTACGCTCTTTAGAAATAAAATCACCCTTTTTACGAACGTAGTTGTTTTACTCGATCTTGTTTTGACATATAAAAGTTGAAATGGGAGCAAAAAACGCAAAAACTAAAAACATTAATTAAAACATAAATATAGTATCTAGAAAGCCCCTGTTTTTATCTAAACCATCCTTGGGTAACCCTCGACATCTCCAATTTTTTTAATCTAAATCCGTCCAGTAATAAAGGAGAAGTTAGGTAACAAAGAAAACGGCTAGATTTTTGTAGAGTAAAATTTGTCTTGAACACTGACTGACTGATGTCATTAACGCCGCTAGATGGCGCGCCACTCGCAACTAAAGACAATTTTTGTTCTTCTAATATAATATGGCTGACAGCCGTGACAGCTGACACCTGGAGGCTGAGCACTTTTTTTAAAGGTTTTGATGTAGAGATAAATAAACATTTTTTTCGGGTTATTTCAAAACTCCCATGCAAAGTCAGCCATAAGAAAGCAGAGTTGACCAAATCAGGAAATTCAGCGAGACTTCATAGCGTAGAAAAGCCTTACTAATGCAATGTGTGCAATAAAAAGTTTGCAGACTCAAGAATCACACGAGAACTCATAGCGGAGAAAAGCCATACGAATGCAAAAATTGCGATAAAAAGTTTAATCAATCAAATAATAACTCATGATAAAAGCCATTTGATGCAAAGTTTGTTATAAAAAGTTCAAGTTTTTTTTTTTAATTTTAGGGGAGAAAAGCCATACGAATGCAATATTTGCAATAAAATGTTTACATACTAAAGTATTTTTTTAAAGATTCTCATGTGAATTAATAGTGTAGAGAAGCCATCTAAATGCAAAGTTTGCATGAAAAAGTTTACCAAATCAGAAAACTAACGCACACACGCGATCAAATAGTTATACCCACACGCTAAAAGCTATTTGAATGGAAAGTTTGTAATTAAAAGTTTAAGTTGTTTTTGAGTTTTCATAAAGAGTTAAAACAACTAAGTCAAGTTAACAATAATTATCTATTTTCCAAACATGACATTATTATTATGGATACGTTAATTAACTAATACTGGGTGACTAGGAGATGATAGCATACACGGTGTTTGAAAGAAAAAGGGGCTGATTTTCCTATAAATCCTAATGTTTGTCTATAAAATCAATAGATTAATGAAGAACAAAATGTTATTACTTAAGAATACATACACCGACGTGATGTAATGTCTACAACTAAGCATAACAATACTAACAAGACTGTTATTACATCTCCTAATAAGTACCTACCTAATAACAAATGTGAAAATGAATAAAGAAATTTCTTTAGATGGAGACACAGATGTAAATCTGGCAAAATTCAAACTCTAAGGAGCCGTGTTAGGAATACGAAAGTGCGAAGCTGAGGATATCATCAGATGATGCAGAAAGCGAAGAAGGGAATGGTATAACCATGTACAAAGAATTGACGATACCACGCTCCTTTACATGGCATTACACTTCCATCCGTAAAGTTGGTTATAATTTGACACGATCGAAAACACTTTGAGTGGATTCATGTTTTATTAATGATTTATTGTTTTTTTTATCAACGATGATAGGTTTTACCTAATTCGTGTTTACTTACTACAAAGAAAAAGAGTAAAGTTAATATTTTTTTAATTTATCCTAGCAGATATTACTTTTAAGACAATATGTCAAGATAAATGTGATGAACGTCCATTATTAATATTGTTATGTAAAACATTCTAGGCCTAAAAAAGTACGAATATTCTCCAAAAAATGCGGTGGTAGAAAAAAACTTTCTTCATTCTTTCTTTTCCGATAAAAAGTTATTTTCTAGTGTGTACATGTACGAAATGAGGTGTGGTACGGTTAACGCATTTAAGGGTTTGCGGTGCTCCTTCGATGAATTAAATTCATCACTGAACCAACACCACCTATATAAGAAGACCTTAGTGCTGCGTCACATCGTGAGGCCCAGCATTCGCTAGCCTATATCTGTATGTACTTACCTGTACGCTATGATATCTGTCTACACGCCGACGGCCTGGTGACGCGAGAGGAAAAAATGGCCGCCAGCGCTAAGGCCTTCTTATATAGGTGGTAGGTGGTGTTGACTGAACGCACTTTTCATTTTATATGAAGGGAAAATCAAAGTAGCGATAGGTACCTAATGGAAGATCGGATATTATTTATTTTGTGTTTGTTGAACGTAATATGTAAATTGTTAAATGGTTGAATTAACTATGTTTTTTTTTTGTGTAAATGGTGACCTATATTTATGCTAATAGGTACATTACTAATTTTTAAATTTTTTGCTATAATTCTACTTCTGGTTTTCTTTAAATTTCTCATAGTCATCACCTATAAGCCGTCAAAGTAGTTAATGAAAGAATGCCTATTTAAACACGGGAATTTTCAGAAGCTTACCCGCCCCTTTTCAATTTCTAATATGAACAAAATAATAAAACCAAAACAAATTAGATTTTAAATTTCAACCTTTTAGACAAATTCGATGAAATTGGCATCACTAATACATCTGTCATTTGTCCATCCTGTGACATAAAACCCAATAGATCGCTCGTCCCATCCATCAATCTTATGGGTACTGTCTGGATATATACTTGGTTCATACGTACTGTCTTAGTAGTGATAAAATATAGTTATATGTTTATCTCAAAGTTATACTCAAATATTCTTCCCATTACGCAGAGCGGATGGAGTATTGTATATCCGCAATGGCTGCCTCATCAATCATGAATATTGTTCCTATCATTTTGTAGATTATTTTGAATATTTTACATTATATCAATAAAGAGATAATTTGTATGTCAGAAAGGAATTATTATTGAATAACAATTAGAAACATACCCATAAAAACTATCTTGAAAGTTTTATGAATTACCTTGACTCTACAGGATTATAATAAGAACGGTTCGCCCTTAACGTCCCTTTAATATTGTGAATTATTAATAATATGTATGTATATGTAAAATAATCTAATATCGCATAGGCTACGACGTGTATCGACGTGTTGGTTCGCTCTGGGTCCACTTGTGAAAAACATTTTATGATTCAAATCGTTCGCACGAAAATGTTTGTAAGTAAAAATAGAGAGGATGTATATTTCAGGTGTACGATGACCTTTTCATCAGCAAATTCATCAAAATATGCCGTCTTGGTACATAAACGGAATAGACGAGCCTCTTTACTGAATAAACTCCAGCTGAAAGTCGGACAGGCTGAATCACTCGAAAACGAGTGCAGAGCTAAACAAAAGTCCGACAGTAAGAAGTGTTGACAGATTCAGGTTGAGATTATATTGCGTGAGAAGAGATCTGCAATCTCTAGTGATAATGAAAATGCAGGGCGGCAGACAGGCTGCAATGGCGACGATTATTGGAGGAGTTCAAGATCCAAAATGGATTGTAACGCCATAAATAGTATTTCAGAGGCTAGAGTCAAGTGCAAAAGGCTGTAATTTGAATGTTATTAATATGAAAACACCTACAGCGATACCGTTGGTGGCCATTTGATTACACTTGACTTCAGCCCCAGTTGTGTTTCTCTCGACATTTCTCGCAAGACGTGTTTATCAAAAGTGATGTCGGTTAAAGCTTTGCTTGTTAAAGATTGGTCTTTCTTCGTCTATTAATTATTAGCTTGCACCCATTCTATTATATAAAAATGATAATATAAGATCGAATACACACCGGAAAAATGCGCAGGTATGACAATTAATAAGAAAATATTGGTCCATCACCACAAGTCTTTACTGTTGTTTGTTGATAGAAAACAAATTGTAGGGTGAAAATCAATATAATTTTAACAAGTGGGTAAATCTTTTTATTCCGATAACTACCATTGAAGTGATTACGTACAGTCTCGCTTGCTATGAGATCAGTGCGAACGATTATATGTAATATTGTCATACTTTACACAAATACCCTACATGTACCTACTTATCGAAGCCAATCAAATTCGCGAACCTCACCTATAACCTTCTATGTAACGCGTCTCACCTCAGACACTCACGTAAATGTGAGGAATACGCTTTGCTCTCAAAATTCTTAAAAAAATAGATCGAAAAAGGAAAGTAGTTAAGTTGAAATAATATTCAGTAAATCACTCCACTAATAATTGAGGATTTTTTCTCGTGTTCATCATGAAATTATATATACATGAAATTATACAGAAGATCACAGGTGTTACTGATTAAAATGCCTAATAGTTGTTACGTTATACTGTATGTTTTGATTTTATGTTCCGATGTACGGTTGGATGTAAGAAATTGCTTTGGTAATAATCCCGCCAATGCAGCCTCTTTTTTCATTTTACACTAGTAATATGTGCAAAAAGTATTAATTAAATAAATAAATACCATCAATATGTCTTTTCTTGTAGATACACGTCTTAAAATAAACACAAAAGAATTTTTAAAAAATAGGTAATCGATAAACTATACATTTTCTATTGATTGCAAATAGAATGCCGAATCACTTGCTGTTTTTTTACATAAGAAAAAAAAATTAAACTTTTACGAACTTTGTGTGTTTAGAACAAAAGAATGTAGAGTCAGAACTCGAAAAAGAGAATTAATTATTTCTTGATCGTTGATATTGACACCAAGAACTTAAAGTCTTTTGACGTCAATCAATCCATTAATTGAAGCAAAATATATTTTATCCCATTTGAAACATTTACACTGGCACTTCTATTGTTACCCAACGCATAATCAATAAATTTATATAAAACAACCTCTATCTGGTCACACGATAAACATGAACACGTGGACATTTTCTAGGAGTAGGTAAGTATTTATACCTACTAATATCGTCTGTAATGATGAGGTTACTATACACTTGACTCTTTCTCAAACATACGAGGCATTGCTAGAATTTTACGGCAGTTTTCTCACATTCGAGCAACGAAAATGGTGTTGTCCTGTCTGAACGATGAATATTGAATTAGAATCGGTATACCTACTTAGTAAAGCATTTATTTAAAATCAATATACCTAATTCAGAACGATGCTGTTTTAAATGATATTCGAATCGCGCCAGCCATAATCTACACTACTATTATAAAGAGGAAAGTTTTGATTGATTGTTTGTTTGACGGGAATAGGCTCCGAAACTACTGAACCGATTTGAAAAATTCTTTCACTGTTGGGAAGCTACACTCTCCCCGGTGAATATAGGCTATATTGAATTTTCAAAAATATTTGGGATCCTTACTAAAACTCCAATAATGTAACACAAAGTGTAAAAAAATTACCTAAAATATTATTTAATCGCGTGCGCTGTGAAAACTATTGATGATAGAATAAAATAATGTACCACAACTTTGTAGAAGACATAATTATCTACAAAAAATGTGGTGACAGCATACGTCTAACTATTATAATAATGCCACAATAAGAAGTGTTGATTTATTAAAAAAAAAATTTTGAAATGAGGCTATGAAATATATATTGAAATGAGATATATGTAGGCGTCACTGGGGTACGAGCCGGACGGGAGGGGACCATTAGAATGCTACATTATTCCAGATTAACATAGCCTATAGAATATTTTGATAAAGTTAGGGATCTATAAAGATCATAAGAAAACTGAATTATTTTTTTAAATACCTATGTACCTACCCGTGCGAAGCAGGGACAGACTGCTAGTTAACTATATTTTATATCGTCAAAAGTACCTACATACTAAAAAGAATAGAATTGCAAAGTAATTTAAGTTGCTTAAATTATCTTTTTTCTTTCATTCATATATATCACCGACCTCGGTAGCCTAGTTGTACAGCCGTGGACTTCAGATCACGAGGTCCCTGGTTCGATTCTCGGTCGTGTCAGAGTTTTCCTAAGTGTTTTTTTATTCACTTGAAATTTCTACCCGGGGTTGGCCTGTCTCAGATTGGACGGAACCGGTTGACTGGAAAAAATTGGCTCAGGCAATAAGTTCCTCCGGCCATACTGACACCTTTCTATAGAAAAGTGTTATAGCTATTTATATTTTTAGAAACTTCTCCTGAAAGTAACAAATTTATACGACAAGAAAAGAATAAACAAGTTCAAGGCTGATTCTATGACGAAGAGAAATAAATAAATAAAGAGATTAATTTATAAATGTACTTTTGAATATGTAAAAATATGAACAATATTTTTCAGAATTTTCCTTGTAATTTATTCATAAAAATAAATTGCGTGAATACAATATTTTTCAAAAACTTTTTTCTAGAGCGAAAATTAAAAAAAAGAAAAAAATGTTAATGTGGGTAGGTACCTACTTCGTATTTATTTAGGTGAAGGTTCTACGTGTGAAGAATACAATTTTTACGTTCCTCGTAATAAACCTTAATAATATTTTACAACTTTATTATTAAAACATAAAAATATCGATTTAAATATTTTGGTTCTTACAAGGATCTTTCGGTATAATAGATTTTTTACCGAAATGTAAATGTTCCCTATCACGATTATTATTTTCGACGGAACTTTGCTCTCGGAAGATACGAAAATAATATCAGCATGAACATAAAATTTCATGTACATAATTTACAATAACTATTTTGATAATAGGGTATTTTCAGAGCTCGGAGTAGTCGAGATATTATTTTAATATTAATGAGTTGTTCATAGCCAACGATATTGCGGACCCTTTTACTAAAATTTTATTCACATTCCATTAAACATTGAGAGCTTTAAAGCGTGAATGTCCAAGCAAGTAAGCCATAATACAGTTATTATGATTTACAAACTAGCAAGAATTGTCAAAGAGTGTCATACTTTACGATAACTTAAGATTTCGATCTTTCCGCTTTATAAGTTCCTGCTTTAATGACTGTCCGTGGTCAGGGCGTCTTTAGTAGCAGTGTGAAGGAGCTTTTTAACAGTAGTTTTAATAGCCAAAACGCATGTCGAATATTACGATAAAAGTTGTTTGATACCACAATACTGTAAAGTGTGAAGGATTCATCTGGTAGAAACAGCACAGAAACATGAGGGAAACGGTAAGAGATATAAGTGCAGTAGTGAGGCAAGAACTCAAACAGAATAGTCATCCACACAATAAATTAGTTAAATAATATTATGAATGGTAACTATTATTGATGCTAGACTGTTCATGAGAATAACGTCAGTAGGTAGATAAAAAGTCTTATCAACAGGATACTTTTGCACTTCTCTACGGAAGGCAATAATAGTTGTGAGCGATTTCGTATATTCCTGGAATAACAAAAACTTTTGAAAATCTTGGTCTTACGGCATGTCTTGGCATGGGTAACTCACTTAAAAATGCGCAAGAATATATACCTTACTCTTTAAAAATATACCTGCAGGACAATCGTAGTAGTATTAATTCTCAGATCTCTCTTTTGACAAAATGTCCTGGACGAGTCTGACCCGGTTCCCTAAAAAATGCGGCCGCGTCGTACGGTAATAGGTAGATAATAGAAATAATGTTAGCATGTCTTTACAAAATCTTCCATTTTAATGTCCTTAGAACTACTAGACATTTCCTCTCGATGTTATTCGTAATAAGCGTCAATGAACCTACAGTCTACATGTCAAACGCTACTAATCATTGTATTAACCGATTGAATGCACATTTTAGTTGCAAATGGAATTCCGAATAACCAGTTCCAATTATAGAGCTTTTATAAATAAATTTATGTCTATACGTCGTAACAGGTGACCCAGAAATCATAATCATGGGAGAGGTGTCATCATGGAGAGACATTTCTTATCATTTTATAAATAGATAATATAATATATATTCCTTAAAAGGAAGAATTAACAAATAAGCACAGTGTAGTATGAGAATGTAATTCAATGTCTGTAGAAGTACAGGCGCTTGACGTTATAAAGTGATTTGATTTTTTACAATACTGATATATTATGACGTTCGATATAGCTGTTTTCTCAGCGAATTATCTTGATGTATATTTATGAATTATTTATTTGACATGGGACAGATTCTTTATAAAAAGCGGAAAGATCTCTCATAATTATTTGAAAAATCCATCCTGTTTGAACGATTATAAGAATAGTAATTGAGAACTTGAGTTTATAGGCTAAAATACAAACAAAAAGCTATGAGAAATGTAATTGAAACTATAAGTTAGTCAAATCCGCCAAAATAATAAATTCACGGAAGAAAGAAAATCAATTCATTATAATAAAATAATGAACGATAAGTTACAGATTTTTAAATTATGTGATATTTTACAGTATTTTTGATCTCTTTTAAAAATTCTTATGCAGAAAAACCGAATTCTACATTCTGCTATGGGTAAACTTTACATAGATGAAAATGGTAATAATATCGGTCGTTAAAAATGACTTAATAAAATGTCGGTCGAATCTTACACGGATGCCTGCATTCGTCAAAAATTACGAACTGCATTTACTGCGTAGGTAGTAAATCATACCATGTAATTATATTCGGACAGTTTTATGTGTCTAGAGGTTTTAACTTAAATTCAACTAAGGCAAATAATTAGTTTATAATGCGATCGTAAAAGAGGGAACTTATACCTGCTATTCTCTTAACCTATCTATAAACCTAAATTGAATAGACTAGTGCAATTTTGCTCAAATGGATAAAGAGAAATTTGTTCTTTATTAAAGTGGTTAAAGTGCGCTCTGTAGACTCTGAAATTAACTGCTTTGATTAACTGATATTATAGTAATATCAATGCCATGAAGTTTTTGTCACCTGATACCATGAAGAAAAGACAACGAAAACCCTTTCAAGTATTACTTAAAATTGGTCTTCCTTTGATAATGTATCAAATCAAACATCTTGTGCTACATCATAATTCAGTTATGTACCTACTTATTTTTTTACTTGACGTTCGATCATCGCTGAACTTCGCAATCATAATCATAGTAAAGTGAGATATATTTTTATATATTATGTAAATATATAAAGTTTTTAATAATTTTTTCCAATGATAAGATCTCCATAGTAAAATTTCAGTTGAACAGAAAAAAGATGCTAGTATTTTCATATACCAGAAGTATATTGATATATCAAATTTTGATTGACGGGGACACGGAAGGAGCCTCCACGTAGATTGAACTATTGTAATAGAGCGATCGGGCGTCCCTGGAAACGACATCATGTCGGCCAATCCTTCCACCACTGGAGAGACCAAGAAAAGTCGGAAAGTAAGTAAGTATTTGATTGCCGGATAGTATTTGACGGATAACTATAAGGATAAGTAATTTGATGCGAGCGAATCATTTGGTCGATAGTGTATTAAAAGTATTCTCTAAACATTTATGTTTCGGGGTTGTATGGTGAAACCGATGCTAGAGGATACATGTTACCTTTTCAATTCAAGTATAACAAAGGAGCTTTTTGTAAAGAAATTTTATATCCCTACCCATACAGCGTTAATGCCAAGCTGAAATGTCAAAGACATCAAAATTAAATATCACCATTGGGAAAGGGATAAAAAAGAAAACAAATAGCGATACAGTTTTTGTATGAATGTTATCAAGAGTGAAACTATTTGCTGAAGTCAAATATGATTTTATGATCGGTCGTAGAATGTGCTTCTTCATGTGCCTCTCCTAAAGTAGGTTGGCCACCATTATTCCTTACGTTCTTAAGGCAGCTCTAGTCCTCCCAATTTTTCCCAGTATGATGAATCGCAGGAATAATGTATGAAATATGTGACCAAACGGCCTGACGTCTCTTGACAGGGCCGGGTGGAATAAGTTTTCAGTCAATTTAAATTAAAAAGAGAGGATGAGCAGTGGGTATATTATGAAGTCTTACGAATGGAAAAAAATAAGAGATAGTTGATTTTTTGTATGAAGACGAAAAAAATTCCAAGATATTGGTCGGAATCCATAAACTAGATTAAAAAGAAAATATTCTTGAGTTCTGGCCCTGACAGATTAGTAATAAAGTCGCTGAATCCTAATCAAGTCGATTCGAAGAGTTATTTATTTTTAATACTTTTTACAGAATAAGTGCAAATTAAAAAGGTAAAATAAGGAACAAAAAGGGCGCATTGGCGGCATTTTTGACTGAATATCTAAAATATAATTTAGTGATATATAATACAAATACACAATTACAAAATTTTCGGCGGTTAGATTTAGAAAACAAAAGGCGTGAAGTTCCGTAGGCTATAAAGGACAAGTATTAAATAATTTATGAGTTCAAATGATGTGTTTCACAGTTCAAAACGGAATTTGAAATTTTCGCTTATAACATGAAGATCAATTTTCTTAAAATCCAGAATAATAAATAATCTACTAAATGATAAAAAGAGTGGTGCAATATTGTAAGAAAGTAAATAAGTTTATTAAGGTTTCCATGGTTTGACTACCAACTTGATCAAACTCACGTAGGTACACCGAGGGCAGACGCTTGGCTGTGTCTAATTATTATAAAGTGAGTCTGCATACAACCACAAGATCATTATTATTCTTTATTTTTTATTTATTAGCAAAAGTTTTATTGCGCTCCGGAGTATCGTTATGCAATATGATTTCAAGGCCAGATTTTATTGAAGCGGTTATCAAAATAATAACCAATAAACAAAAGAATAAAACAATACTACACACCAACACGGCATCAGGCATAGTATACTGTGTCAGGTTAATTAACTTTTCTTGGAAAGATAATAAGAGGGAATTAAATACGGTTCTATGGCTTTTAAGATGAACACATTTGACAAGAAAGATATATGTACCTAATTACAAATCTTTTGTATTAAAATGTCGATTAAAAAACCGCAAAACATCACATGTATGTCTTACATCAAGAACCTGACGAAAATTTAATAGGGAAATTTATTAGCTTACAAAAGACCTCAATGATTATGTCGTAAAAAATAGTTAAGTTCGCGGTAATATTATTTCTTGGTTGCACACCTTTTTGCAAAATTTCATAGCTGTTCTATCTAAAATATCTCTATGATAACCCATTTGAACGTCATTGATCAGCTGTTCTGAATACCCTCTTGAGCACGCCGATGAGTCACGGCCTATGCCCCAGTACAGTATAGCACTCACTCGCAACGCTGATCTTAATAACACTTCCACAGTACTTGGGTACTGTAATTATTATAATGGCCAGTCAAGGTCTCTGTATGAGCCAGGGCTATCATGTTATTCATATCAGGAATCAGCACTGTTGAAAATTTAATCTTTGATGAAACTTTTAAGAAGCTTATTAGTCAAAACTATGTACGAAATCCGTTACTTCAGTTTTTTTCATTGGAATTTTAAGCTTCTTGCTGGATGCTTTCATACTACTGTATGGGCAACAGACACATGTTGAAAATAAGTGAAATGAATATTAATGCAAAACGAAGACCTGCGTGAGGCCTATCATGACATACTGTGTTGAAAATTAGAGCTGTATCGACGAGTCTCCAAAAGTGAAAACTCTCCACCCCATCATGGGATTCTAACCATTTGAATTCGGAGAATTGAAATGAGTTAGAAACAGAAGCGTTACTGGAAGGATCCACTCAAAAGAACAGATCCGATGAGACTTGGGTAAGTAGAGACTGATGGACTCCCGCCAAAAAGATGGAGGGATGTTTGGAAATCCACGTCCCAGGATAATGTATCCAAGAATAAGCAGGACACAGTTCTATGTCAGGAAGAATAAGAAGACGAGATATAATTTTAAGTAGGTACATCTTGGCTCATCCGTGTTAATTTTGTCTCATATAAAGATAGGTTAAGACCAAGCGAGTGAATTCCCATTATATTCTATTGTACCAAATTCTGTTTGTAAAAGCAGAGACAGATTATTTTTTATTTGCCCTACAACTAATCGCCAAGTTTGAATGGAATGTACTAAGAATACTCGCTGGTATGATACAAACGGTGCAGCAAATACTTTTTAGTCTCAAAATCATACAAAGTGTACTATACTGGTTATAGACAACTAATAAAATGAACCAATAATTGGTACTTTTGATCAATATTGCAAGACTCTAGCAATCAGAGAATGTGAAGCAGAATAAAATTCAGTGTTTTCTCGTTGACACTAGCTTGGTGTAAACGCTGAAATCAAGCCATCTTTTACACTAAAAATCAAGAATGTAGGGCTATATTCTAACTCTGGCTCTTTCTACGTTTAGTCTAAACCCACCTTAAAAAGATACTCGTCAGCACCTAAGTTTAAAGAAATTAATCTGCCACTCATCCGCTAACGATCGGTTCAATTATTTATAACTATAAAAATATGTTTAATTATTATTTTGGTAATCATAATACCTAGCAAACAATAGATTCGTCAAAACCACGCGAAAGAAAAGATCATAAGAAATAAACAAAGAATATTGCTATATTATAATGACCAACCCATGTTTATTAATAATTTTGAAAATTTGTTCACATAATTTTGTTTACTAATTAATTGAGTTTGTTTTTTGAGCGGCATTAAGCCCAATAAGATCCGTTGTACTGTACGACAATGTAATCAAATAAATAATGATCTGTCAGACTGATTTCATTGTCTGTGAATTCGCCATTACTTCTCTGGTGTAAATTGTTACGAATTATTATTTCATTTTGTGGGTATTTTTGTCATGACGGTACCGTGTTGGAGGGACGAGAATGAATACGGGTGTAGCCATACATACATGGAAGAAAATGCGACGTGCCTACTCCCATAGCACACCAGCGAGTTGTCCCAATCAAACAAAAATACCATGTTCAAATATGCACACACATCATACAGTTTTATATAGTTCAAAATATCAAATGAAATAGAGGTTTTTCAAATATATTCACCTATTTTTAATAGAGCTTTTATAGAAATTGAGCTCTTTTAACAATGAGGAAAATATATGGTTGAAGTATTATGAAAGAAACGTTTCATTCAGGCATAAAACAAAGGTTCAGCTATAGGTAATTTAATCAACCTCCCACTATGTACAGTAGAACTTTGCCTGAAATTTCAGTCTAGCTATAGAACATCCACGTAACTTTAACTTTGTAGCTAACAAAATTTACATAAATTAATACTAATGTATTCCTGAAGCGAATCTTCTCGTAAATTCACAGTTTTGTTTTCATTAAAACTCCATCTGTTTCGTAATAAAAGTTATTTTTCAAAATAACATCTTCGATAATATATTTGGTTTAACCTATATATTTACCCAAGAAAAGTAGGTATGAATTGTACCATAAATGGATATTTGAAGAATCGATAAAAATGTTTGTAATAGACCTTAAAAATCTTATACATAATAAGGAAATACAGCAATGAAAAACAAAATTTAAGTATCTCTGTCATGAAACATACGTTTTGGTGATGAGACCTGCAAGATATATAAGAAAATAAAACGGCATTGTAATCAAGTGGATTGCGTTACATCGTGTTACTAGATTCAAAGGGAATGTACCTATTCATTTGAAGAAAAAAAGCGCACAAAATGGGGTGTTTGCCGTGGCTTGTGTGGGCTTGTTAACTTGCTTAGCTTGCTTGGGCTAGTGTCGGTTTTTCGACACAGATCAAAGGAATTTTCGGCAAACGTATTAAAATAAAGACGGGCACGCGTAAATGGCGGCCAAGCGTTTGTGAAGGCTCGGAATTTGTTGTGGCTTGCCAAGCCGTGGCAAGCGTGTAAATGTAGCATAAGTAGAACGTGTTATGTAAGCTATCCTGCTTCGATTGATTGGGTTTTCTGATAAGAAGTAAAGTTTGCGTCATACATAATATAATAAAGATGAAACAGTGAATCCAATCACAGTAAATAATTGCTTCGCCTACTCGGATTCTTCTTTCAATTTGATTTTAGTGATGACGTGAACATCGAATTTTGCTGAAGTTTTCAGATTATATCTTAGCGACATCACAATTAAATCTGCCGTTGAAAGATTTCATCACCTTACATAAAACAATGCTTAATTAGCAGATATATTATTGTATTTCTTATGAGCAATGTAAAGCCCTGGTTTGGTCTAAGCGTTAGAGATTTTTTCTTTCTTTCTGGTTACATTCCTAGGTTTATAACAAGCATATTAACTGCTTTTCTGTATTTCTCTGGTTTGCCTAATGATATGGCCTCTTCTTTTAGCACGTTACTGGGTAATTACTTTTAGGAGTTGCCTTGTTTCCATAAATTATGATCTGACCAATGGGTACCTAGTACGAATTTCAAAACAGCTATACACCGGACTCGCTCTGGATAATGATCCATATTTCGCTGCCTTCAAGCGGTACACTCCAGATCAAATTATTCCTCATCTTAATATCAATTTTGGTGGATTCAAATATTTTTGATCTTGTAAAGCAACTAAATCACACTTTCCAGAGATTTGGTCAGTTAATATTTACGATGTTAATTCAATACCTATTTACCTACTTATCATGCGAATATAGGTAATAATACTATACCTATATAATTCAGAAAATGCCGCAATGCGTTAGGAGAAAGAATAATATTCTGATAGCCAAATTTGGGTGCGTTCTAAGGAGAATAAGGTGGGTTAATAAAGTTCCTGGGTATGAATCATGAATATTTTAACGAGATGTTTCCGTAGTCTAAATAGTCCCGGTCGCTAAATAAGGACGAAGTTGACTTGTTTGTAATAATATTGTTACGCACACAGGGATATTTTGATCGAAAAAATGGTCAAGAGTCAATAACGGTATATTATTATCTGTACGATCATAAAATAACCATTTAATTATCTGTTTAAACTCTAAATAAATTCCAGGATGTTTTAATCGATCGCTGAAATCTTTGTTTATCGAATGTCCGACAAAAAGTATATTAAGTCATACCTACTAACAGTAAAACGGCCGTCAATGTGGAGCCATTGTCTGTATGAAAGATGAACGGAAGTATCGACGTTAAAAGAATCATATTAAAAATACTTTAGAACGTATTCAATATTTTGTATAGAAACAAATTACATACACAGTGTCTTGAATTTTTTTTTAAATTTGGACATTCCCGTCCTACCATTCTACAACTAAACATTCATGACTGTAAGGCATTTGGAAATGTGCTCACACATAAGTACCGGTCAGAAAAATTTGATATCCTATATGACTATTTGTTGAAGTGAAACGAAAGGAAAAATGGATCATGAGTCTTAAGAAAGCGACGTGAATAGAGCTTCAGACTGTTTGAAATACTGGAAGATGTATGCCTGATAAGAAAGACCCGAGGAATTCATGATGGTCAACTTCTAATTGAGTCATACGGTACAAGAAGAAGAATAAATGAAATCGTAAGGTAAAATAGGATAGGTACGTAACGGATTATGAAAAACTGTTTTAACAGTAAAGGTAAAGTTAAAGCTCGTAAAGTATTATAAGGAAATACTAATCAACATTACATAAACCAAGTTCATCATTGATATAATCATGATTTAGTACCTACATGAAATTTTTCACTTAAATCACAATGAAACATTTGAAAAGGATTTTAGGTTTTGAAATTTGATGCAAGAAACTTTCCTCTGAAGAACTTTGAAAATAAACAGCACTGCTTCTGTCTTTCAACTTTTCGCATTAAAGTTTTATCAGTTTCTTCCAGAGAAACCGGCAGCTTAAAAAGCAATCAATTTCAGTTTGTCTCGTTACAAACGATTCATTTGAATTTTAATTGAGACAAAAAAAACCACAACGGAATTATATAAAAGATAATGAACAGATTTAATGGTAAAAAGTTGCCCAAAGTCAACGTCTCCTTTCTTAGCTTATCGCATATTCTCTCTTTAAATTCAGTTTATATTTCTCATAATCATTATACAGTCCAGGTCGTTAACGCGTTTTGACACTGAGCTAGAACGCATTTTGTTTCGCAGTTTACCGAAAGCTACATAGATGCTGCTGAATGTTTGACTTATAAATATTTTGTTTAACTTATTATGTTGGTAGTATTCCATATTCTGTCTTATAAAAGTCATTTTTAATATTCGGACGACGAAAATGTCACATAGTGACCTCTTTCAAGAAGGGAATCAAGCTGTTGATAATGCGTACACATTATAAGTAATTATGTCAATTTCGTTAAGGTTCGACAAACATGTCGTCCTGTGTCTACATTTTTTTTTGATTAGTTATACTAAAATGAACAATAATAATTAATTATCAACGCCAAATATTAAATGTGCACATGAATGAATGTGTTCGGAAAAATGTATCCTCATCGATTTAAAAGTACCTATGTGTGAAATAATTATGTTAAGATTTTTACTAAAGCATAGAAGCAAAGTGAACTGTTATGGTGGTCGCCTGTTTTGGTGAAAGAAGTACGTGACACGACTTCCGCATCCGCAACATAAAACCAGCGTACAATAAAACCAACTTAACTTATCTACCAATGGAAGTAGGTAATATATTTTACTATCCTGGTCCTATTCGCATGATAAATTTACGATCCTTAGATTTAAGGACCATTTTTGTTGTATGTCTACCTATATTAAAATATAGATACATGTTCCAACGATTTTGTTTACAATGAAATCAACGACAAAATAAAGGGGATAAAAGCGACTGGAAAACATGACAGTTATTCTACACATTTTTTGCACACCTATCTCTATCATTTTGTTTCCCTTGTATTTCCCTAGCTCGGGCTTTGGAGGATGTACCTGGCACCTCGGATATAATTTGTACTTCCTAATCAGTGGTCAAAGGGGACATAAGGTCACATGAACAAAAGCAATTTTTGCAACCGGGAAATGGGAATCCTGTTGGGACTTATCTTTTGGGGGCATCAAAGAGACGATTAAGGATATTTCTTGCGGAGAGCAGGAGCCAGGAAGTGGCACTGTCACTCTGAAAGAGGCTTCTGGAGATAAGGCATAATTAGAGGCAGAGCTCCATGAATGAATTGAAGTATGTCACGATATATTATCTTATTTCGTCTCAGTGGCACTAGGGATATATGGTCCCAATACCTTCTTTATAAAAAAAAAAATGGACTGCCGACTTGAACAATTATTATATGTAAGCGTTTAGCAGAACTATATTATTAAATTAATAGGAAGCACTTTCAAAACATTACAAATAGTCTTTTATCTCATATCACTAACTAAAATTTACAAATTGGTATGAAATTAATTAATTATTGATTACGTTGAATATCAATATTTATTCTTTTGATGATTTTCTGTTTGATTAAAACGACATAAAATTTGGCGGTAGGTACTGTTATGAAAAAAAAATCCATTCGTTTAAATAAAAATATGCAAGCTATTTTCTATTTGCAAAAGCAAATGTTTACACTGCTTCGTTGATAAATACCGTGTATGTAGGTACGTAGAGTGTGTGAAACATAATATTTGCAGTCCGAACAAAAATGCAAACAAATATGTACCTACTTAATACAACATGCGTATGAAAATCTCTCGAGTATTCATTAAAACGGGGGCGTGACGTCTTCATACGCGTTTTGACAAGGGGCATTGTCTAACACCCCTCCCCCCACTGGACGTCTGTCTAAAGGAGACAGTGGGAAGAGGACCTGTACAAAGATCTTCTCATACTAAAGGTGGATCCACTTCACGGATACAAAAGGAAAATTGACGGATATGAAATTGGCAACATCAACTAATTGGGTAGGCGCATCGATGACAATAATTCAATAGATTCACTGGTAAAAAAAGTTGTTTCTCTTGAAAAAAGGAAGTCATAATGAGGATGACCGGCGGTTTTAACTTGAACGAAGCAAAATGTATGAATTTTCGACTATAACTAATACATGGCACAAAGATCTTTTGACAACTACTGGGGTATACTACCGTCCAAGTGATGTTTTGATTAGATAGTAGTTCGTTAGTTTCTATATCTTTTATTTGAGCTAAAAAAACGTTGAAAACATGCAGCGAAAACTATCTGTAATAAAATACTTCCTTATGGGACCAAACCCTGAATTAGACAAGCAACCCACGTAAATATTATACAGGTAAATATAATGACTTCCTATCATCATTCATACAATGAACAGGTGTAGTGATTATTGGATGGTTCCTTTGATAGGCAAAAGCAGACAAAATCTTCAAAGCAATAAAATCCTTTACCTGCTAAGTCATTTAAAATAAACTTTTAAAATATTAATTCTAAAACGTCCATATTTCATTCGTATTCAAAGCTCAGACGGGATCAACGCGAGAATATAATATGTATTTATATGCGCGCAATATTGTTGACGTTCTATGAAAATTTTCTAAAACGCCCGAAACGGTGGAGGGATGGGTTGCTGTAAGAGCAGCAATTACGTATGCTAGAATGAGAGGGTGCAGGTGCAGAAGATAATAATTTTGTTGTTTATAATAATTTAGATTTTTTCAAAGATGGCGTCGCATGAAATTATTAGTTTCATACTAACTTTAAAATTGTATTTAATATTATTTCTAATCCATTTTCCACATTTTTATTGATTATTCTGTTATTCGGAGCGGAGAAAAATCCAATAAATCAAACATCGGAAGAATCTGTTGAGCAGATTTCGAGTTATAAGTGTTCGCACTAACCCGACTTCAATTATTTATATTAGAGATATCTCTGTATTTAAAATGGAGCCTAGGTATTTTCCTTGGTCAACGCATCATCCACGGACCGATTGCGCTAATTCTCTTTTATTGCGTTTGCTTTTGCCAGTAAAAGGTTCTTATGAAAGAAAAACAAAAAGAATTGCGTGGAACAGTAGAAATTTTGAGGAAACTTACCGCACGTAGGTAACATTTTATTGCTCTTGATAGCATAAAAATGTTATATTTTTAATCATTGGCATTTGACATCAGTCAGTTGCTCGGTAATTATTGCGATTGTCAAAACAGGTGCATCGGTTGGAATTATAGTGGTTAAATAAGTGATTGTACAATCCTTGTACAAATTCCAATTCAATGTTTATACCTAGTTAGGACAGGACAGCGTCAGCCGGGAAAGCTAGTCATCAATAATTATTTTTGGGATATCCAATATTGGCGGGTTTGTTAAAATTGCGAATATTATTGTCTCAATTATGAACAAAATAATTTGCAAATAAAATTATCATACACAATAATATGTAAGTGTTATTATTATGTAAAGTGAGTCACAGCAAACACAGTGCAGACAGACTTTACCAATACGACAGGAACAGTGTTGTCTAATGAATTAATTAACACACGTTTATGGAAACATTTTTGCCACTTTATACCGAGTTGAATATAGGAATAACACAATTGTTTTAACAATAACGGTGAGAAAATAGTTGGGTTTTAAAATAATATATGCAGAGATCAATTTTATAAATAAACTACCTTTCCCAACATACGAAATTGTCCTGTCTTTACAGTGAATGTTGAATTCGAATTTTTATATTGATAACTTCATTCCCTATTTAACAATGCATCTGTTTTAAACAGTGCACATTCTAACAATCGCTACAACTTTTAATCAACTGAAAGTTATGTCAAACGCCTTAAATTTAAAAATTCAAAAATAGAACAGTTTATGCTGTCAAAATTTCTAAGAAGGTTAGATACTTTTAAGTTTTCTTAAAATTTCTAAAATTCCGCGGAACTTTGTCAATGTTCATAGCGAACACAACAAAAAAAGATTTTGCGAAATTGTCCCATTCGTTCACGCGTGAATTGATGGTCACGGAAAATAGCGGTCCATTTTTATAGAGATAAATAAATCAACACTTTTCTATACCTACAATGGGTACTAGCCGACGGAACTTATTGCCTGAGGCAATTTTTCCTATCCAACCGGTTCCATCCAATCTGAAATAACCCAACCCCGGGTAGAAATATCAAGTTCAAAAATTTTCTTACACATCTCATACAAAGAAAGACTTAGTTATTGAAAGGAGGCAGCTTTAAGTACCTACTAGTATCTACGTCAATTTCGTCCCTAGCAACAGCGTCGGTTACATATCAAAGGTTTCCAGATTTCTCATAGGTATAAACCTACCTTTTTTATGTTAGGAATACGTTTTTATATTCCAAGAAATAATTATGCAGTACGTACCTACTTACCAGTTTTATTATACATATCAATAAACATTAACAACGAGTATTTTTTTATGGAAAGTAACTACCTACGTATGTTTTGCTTTTTTGGGCATTTCTAATGGTACCTACCTACCTACCTAATAAAAAATTTACATTTAACTACTTAAATATCAATTTTTGAACAATATTCATAGTAACACTGGTGGCGATGATCAAAGATCTCAACACCGATTGAGATTAGATATTTTGTGAAAAAAAAATAAACTTTATGCGGAATGAAACCCGGAAGCTATAGGAGTTGGCTGGAAGAGTGTGGGAATGTGAGTAAACAGTAGGTACACAATACTAAACACAAAATAATGGATATCAAATATTCAATAAAAAATGACAATTTCTTAATTGGGAGATTAATAAATTATCTACGACTTATAAATACATAATGTTACTTAGCTGAAAAATGTAATACACTTAAAGTTATAGCGACTATAATTAAAAGTCCTGACCAATTAAGACATTAATGCACTGTGGCAGACTCGATGTGGCTTGAGAATTGTTGTGGAAAAAGAAAAACGGGCGAGTGCGACAAAAGAAAATGTGACAACAATAATAAGGTTCGTTTTGTTTGTACCCAAATAAAGAGTACGGCAGACGCAAATAATAGCTCAACTCCCGTAGTCGTCTAACAGAGCCGCAGTGCAAACACTGCGTAAGTACATATTATTCACTATTATTATTATTACTTTATTGTACAGATTGGCTAATCAGCTGATCGATAAGCCGTCTGCCATCGCACGTTATCACATACGCATTTCCACACATAGATCCTTCATCAGGAAGAAAGTTGTAAGTGAGCCAATAGCTATAAAACAAAGATAATAATATTGTCTTACCTTTGATAAGTCGTTGCAAGATGAGTGTCTTGTGCTCTTGGGAGTAGGGTTCTCCTATGATGATGAGCAGATAGCAGCCAGTGAGGGGGCTGGGGGGTGGCACCCCGAGACTCAGCTCAGCCCCCAGCGACACAGAACGGTCATCATCTTTCAAAGAGCCGGGTTTTTCGGCCATGTTAGTTTCGTCGACTGAAGCCGACGCCTCCATCGTACTGGTCATGATAAAGTCTCAATCAACAGTTCGAATGATTTGCCTTAGAGAACAGTAGGTCGAGGGCCGGGCCCCCGACCAAACTTAAAGGCGAGACTTCTCGCCTTTGACCAATTTACGCGATAACTTTGTTTTAAACCAGCATAATTAAACGAAGATGGACAGAAGGAAACCTTATTGGAATATTCGTGGAGAACAAACTTAGCCGGTTTTTCTCCTCACAGCGAAATGGACGAGACGACGTACTCGACGCGCCGCGTGTTTGTCCACGAATGACAGCTGGAGCTACCCAGCCGGCTGGCGACCCCCCTGCACCCGCTCTGCGGCACCCCCACTCCCCGCCGCTCCGAGCCAGCCGCACTCCTCCGGCGCTATTACGTCATGCCCGAAGGATATTCGTCGAAAGCTTTTTGCGAATCAACCTATAATTTTATATTGAAACTTCAGATCGACGAACCTTTTTACAAATTGTTACCTTTTAAATTACTACCCCTATGATTTTCATCTAATATTTTATTTTGTTACAGTATAACACTGCGCCTATCGTGAAATGCCATGGAGTTTACTGTAAAATGGACGTTTTCCTTTCTTCGTGACTCGCAATTTTCATGCTGATCTCGAGGAACCTCGTAACATCTCTTTCGAATGGAACCAAGCGTATGAAAGGTGCTCAGTACAAATTCAACACAACAGCGAATGTTACAGTATTACAAAAGTCAATATTTTATGAGCAAAAAAATTAATTAGTCCATTTCTATTGTAATTTTAGTCCAGCGTCTATAAATTTCATACATTGAATTTTTCTTCTCATTTCCGTCAGTGGGAAAAATTGCGGAAAATTTACGCGTGGACCGGCGCGGTCTTTTCTTTAACGTCAATACTCTGTTCGGGGGATGGGTGTAGCACCAACGCGCGCATGCGCCCACCCTTCGTCAGCTGATGAGAGGCGGCGCATAAGGCAACCATGTTCCACATTTCAAAACTCACTTCCTTCTATTTCATGTTCTCCTGATAAAAAAGACACAATCTTTATACAAATTTATACAAAATTTTGGTGATTTATTATTTATTTTTTATATTTAAATTTTATTTTATTGTTTTTTTTTATATCGTTATTTAAATCTTCTCCAAATAAATAAAATAAAATAAAAATTCTTCACTATTTTATACATGCTCTACTTTCAATCGTCGATCAGCTGTTCTATTATATGAAGGGTGTTGGTGAATAAATTAGAAAGGTACCTGTATGGATACTAAAGGAGAAAAATCCGCGTTTGAAAAAAAAATTGGTAGGTATGTAGGATATGTTGTAAAAATTTATAATAATTATTGACCACAAGACGCTACTGATGGATAGAGAAAAGCCATTTTTTTTTCTTTCAGTTATTTTACAGAAACGTTAATGTAGAAATATAGTAGTTGGTCAACAGGTGCCAATGTTACTCAAAAAGGACAGTTTGAGAAAACCTAGGACAGTTGTAACACTGATTAACTTTAAGGACTTGAGCAAATATCTGTTCATTTACCAATAGATTTAAGTGAAACTTTGGCTGCGGTTATTTGAGTCCGTGTTTTTATACTGCTCGCAAAAACAATCGTTTTCAGATTTCATTTCATAGTAATAAAAACATAAGTAAGTATGTTCTCAAGCATAATTAATTAATCAATTTTCATATCTAGAATCACTTTATTAATATTTATTTTGATTCTATATTCAGCCAACAATTTTGAGGTTAATCTTTTGATTAGTGTTGTTAAGAAAAATACTAAAATAAAAATTTGGATGTAACTGTATGATTATTTAAAAAAAAAGATAATCAAAGTCTTGTTTTAATAAATTTGCTGTTGCGTGCAAAATACCTTAACTAATTAAAAATAAAATCTATCAAAACCTAATACATTTTTTTAGAACTACTAGGTAGGTAATAGTTACCTAGTTTTATCCCAAAATTATTTAATTAAGACAATCTTGAGAAGTTGGAAAATGCATGAGGAATATACCAAAAGATAATCAGCATTTGGACTTCTTGTTTTGTTTGTGTCGGATGTAGGTATATTGTATATCGGGACGGGCAATATGTTTGCCTATATTTAAATAAGCTTCTCAAATTCGGATAGTTGGTATCATAGGATTATTACAATGGATAAAAACTATTCGAATAATGTCCTGGCGTTGAGAGTATTGAAAACTTTCAGGCACGAATATAAACCTTTATTACCATGAAAAGTCATTTCCTTATTGGTAATTACTTTGGCACGAAATATGCCTTGAAAGATATAATTTTATAAAAATACTTGGCTTACCTGTTTAAATACATATTATTATCATTTTTTATCTAGGATAAAACGTTTTATAACGGTTAGAAGTACAGTTTCATTGCAGTAGTATAATTCTTGAATTAAACGAACTTCATAGAGATTCCCAAAAATGTTGTGGTTGACTTTGAGTAAAAAAATACGCTTCGTATCCACTTATCGTAACCTATCTTTGAAAGGCTCTGAATATTGTGAGGTGGTATCGAAATTCCCTGCTCCCGATCTGCTTCAGTGAAATGCCGGGTTTTAATCCATTTGTTTAAATGGTTTGTAAAACAAACACAATGTTAAGTCTCTGAGATAGCTTTAGCGAGCTTTTGCCAACGAATCGTAAGGGTAGTAAAGGATTTTCAACTTACTTTTCGACTAGCTAGAAAATCGAAACTATAGACGCTACAAATGTGACTATAAGTACAATGGTATTGTTTAACGCTTTGATTTTTTTAATTGAATACAAGTCTTTACATTTTTTAGAACCATGCATCTATTTCTGATTCTGTTTGGAATTTGAATCGTAGTTTTTTTTTTATTTGATCCTAGGCAAGCTTTCGACTGTCTTCTATTTCTATATTTTCAGGTTAGTATGATTGATTATGATAGCTGAATTCGTTTTCAGTAAATGTTATTGGGTAGATTTGTTTTGTAATCAAAACCAGGTCAGAAGGATATTGAAAGAGTTTTCCCCGAAAACGAGGCGCATTTGTACGTCATCCTTTTCTCTGCATAACAAGCTTAAGCATATTTTATTTACGTGAGTCTGAATAAGATGTCTCTCAATAAAATGTCAGATAAATTACGAAGTCAGTGGCTTAATAAACAACATTTTATGGGATACCGAGATCGAAATAAATAATGTTACCTATATTGCATGAGCTGAGGGATATGGACATGGTGTGGGAGGAGGTCATAAGCATTGCGCAAGATCGAGCGCAATGGAGAGCTCTTGTTGCCTCCCTATGCCCCTAACTGGGGTGTAAAAGGGAGAATTGATTGATTGATATTGCATATATTGAGGTGGTTGGTAGGCCAGTGGTATCAGTCAGCGGCTTTCGTACGTATAGCGTATTGAAGGTCGTGGGTTCGAGTTCCGGTGCCGACCATTTACACTTTCACATTTTTATAAAAAAAAATTGAAGTCCGAACGAACCACCCCCACTTTCCCCTATCAAAAAAAGATCTGAGATATTCGTTGATTTTTCAACATAAGCAAGAACCTTTTGAGATTAACTAAGATCATCTGTAAGTACGAGCAAAATATCAATTTTTCTTATAATTCAAGAATCATGAAAATAAGTGATTCCAATTTTCTTGAAAAAAGCGTGTTTGAATAATATAAAAGATAGTTGAGCACAATACCGTATGAAATGATAACAATAATAATTTTATTTACGTTCGAGTTATATAGGTTTGTAGTTTGTACATATTATATACCTACCTAATATCTATGCATATGGAGGTAGAGAGTTGATTAAATTGAAGAAAAGCAAAGTTACAAAGTAAGGGGTGTTGTGCCAAAAATAATAATTTAAACTTGTCGCGGATGCGGAAAAATGAAAAACTTGTTACGGGGTAAGGAAAAACTTATTTACTTATACTTTACGTATTTATAAAAGTGCTTGTTATTCCATACTAGTTCATGCCTATGTATTTTGATTTATTTTTTAGTATAAAATGCTATGTAAGTAGTAAAAATATGTGAAATATAATAACTGGATTTAAAATTCGTGAAAGTCTGAACATCGAATGGTTGTTCAAGGATGGACATTCTATGGGTCTAATCTGAACACTGTGGTTCGCGGTGGTTCATCACGAACCGCGTACTATGTAACGTTACATTAGTTACCGCACGTATTCAGATGTGTACAGGCCATTACGGCCCTCCATTAACTTCTTTCCAAACATACATAGGTACTTCCTTTAATTTCTTTTTGCAATGTCGTTAATCATGCAGCCTTTTCTGTGTCTTTTAAGTAAAAGAAAATGTTAGATTAAGTTATTCTTGGTGGGCATCAATTTCTTATTCCTGTTCTCTAAGAATTATTTCAAGTCCTAAGAATTGTCCTACAGAACTTTTTCACACATTTATGTAACACCTTAACAGGATGATTCAAATATCAGGCTAATTAGGTATTTGATTTTTATGCTTCATTTATAATTTTCAAAAATTCGGTTTTCCTACGAGCTCATTTGGAAGTAGGTAGGTACCTAACTACTCCTGTTTTTTTCACGTTGTGGCCAGGTGACTAAAATGACATTAAAGAAGTTTTTTTGATGACCAAGTTAACACTGACAATCAAGTGACATTATATTTTGTAGAGTAGGTATTCGCCGGAAAAAAAAGAAAGAAAAAAGATGGTGATTTATATTTTGTTGTTTGATCGTTTCTGCTCATTATATTTTCACTGATTTGATTTTGTTTATTTCATGTTTTATTACAGTTTTTAAATGTTTTAAATGACTGTTTTTTTAAAGGCATTTGCCGTACATTTTCAATCTCTAATATAAATGAAAGTATAGAATTAAAGATTGTATGGAACAGATTCGGCAACGGTAATGCTACCCGCCACCTGTTGGGAAAATAGGGAGATGTCTAGTAGATTGGTATTTTGGTAGAAAGATTCTATAGATCAATGTTTTATCTATGTTTCCACAGATAGCGGTAATGATTTAAAAATATTGATATGGACGAAAATTTTGAAGGTACTTTTTTCAAGTTTTTTTTATAATTTTAATAAAGTTTTGCTGGATAATGTTTTGAGTAGGTAGGTATATGTTAGCTCAGAACAAAACATGATATTGCGAAATTTCAAACTAAAGTACCTAATGATTTGAGTATATATATATTTTCAAGAGCTGAATACAAGTTGTATTCAGCTCTTGAAAAGGACCAGTGAGATCTGGTCGAAAGCTCGAGCACCGACTCAAAACTACGCGGAGAACCGAAAATAGGTAAAATGTCATATAATACTACCCGCGAAAACCTAAAACAAAACATATATATAAAGATGCATATATATATATATATATATATATATATATATATATATATATATATATATATATATATATATATATATATATGCATCTTTAATAGGAATAAATGGCGAAGTATAATATTATAAGAACATAAAAATATTCGTAGCATGTTGGATCTTATGAAAGTCGCGACAACAAGATTTCGGAATACTTTTTGAATTCAAACTTTTAATCATATTATTACTTGGTAAGCTTTTTAATGGAATTCTAGTCATTTTTGTCTGTTGATATAATATTATTCTTCCCGACAGCGGTTCATTAGTTTGGAATTAGGATTTTGTAGGTATATGCCATTAGAATTCCAAACAAAATATTATTCATACTCGTATTAAATATCTAACGAATAAACATGTATACCTAGTGGAAACAAAATACGCACTAAATGACAAAAATGAAAAAAATGAGTTGAGTATGTGTAAATGTTCTATAAAACATTGTCAATAGCCTAAGTATTGCACTAAGTCCATATCGATGATCTAAAGGCGTAAAAAACAGATCCAAAAATCATCATAGTACTATGTCTGTATGGGGGAAAAATCAGTTTTATTAGATTATCTCAAAATGAAGTTTTTGGCGTTTAGTGCGTATTTTATTTCCACTATACACATGATAAAAAAGCAATTCTTATATATAAAAATGGAGAGCTATTTCCCGATGTCATCGCATCACGCCTAAACGGCTGAACCGATTTCGCTAATTCTTTTTTCGACGTGTAGGCTTTTGTCAGAAGAATGTCTTTTTATAAGAAAAATAAAGAAAACTCTACGTAGACAACCTTATTAGTACTTTTACCTTATAATTTTAATTCCAAGTTTGAAATTTTGAAAGAAATTGTCAATTGGTGCGATTGACAGAATGCGAATGGAATATACATGGTTTAAAACAGACGTATCGTGCGGAATCACATTGGTCAAATGATAATTAATTCATCACCATACAAATTCGAATTCAATATTCATAGCTAGGAACGCAGGACAACGTCTGTCGGGAAAGCTAGTAAGAATAAAAAAATACAAAAATACATTCTAGAGAGATTAAAAGCCTACCTACAAAAAAATTCGAGATCTGAACTTGATTGAAAGTTGAGTTGGGTACATTTAAATATTTAAACCAAACGAACTGGATACACACGTAACGATTTATCTTTAAGATTTGACCGATAATCGCTCATATTTCAAATCTTAGCGAAGAAAACAATTGAAAAATGCGCGATTATCGTTCAAATCGTAAAGATAAATCGTTACGTGTGTATGGAGCTGAGCCTGTACACCAACTGATTGATGGGCGATTTCTTTCCCGTTGTTATTCCCTTGGTAACCATATCACCGATCAAGAAAATATAAAACAAATAAATCAGTAATTTCTATACCTCCATAGGTGTCAGTATAGCTGGCGGAACTTAATACCTGAAGCATTCTTTACCACTCAACCTGTACCGTTCAATCTATATGTTCGTTTCGTATAAACGCACCCATACGTAGGTAGGTACAATTAACTTACCCCCAATTAACTGGGAAGTGGTTGGTAGACTAGCGGCCACGACGTCGGCTTTCGTACTGTCTCGTGCGGAGGTCGTGGGTTCGATCCCAGGTGCCGACAATCACCCTGTTTCACGACACAAGTAGGGATTGCAATCCGGTGTCATTTTGAATCCGGCCGGATCCAACCGGATTGACCTAACCTTGATTATTTAACATTTTTAACAAAAATGATGGCTAAAAATAAAACGGCACGTATCTATACGAAATTAATTTAATAAGGTTAAATTAATCTCTGCTCTTATAAATGATCACCTGGCGCAGTTCGACTGGGCGAGTACTTTTCGTAGTCTTGACATTGATGCAGCAACTGAGGTATTTTATAAAATTTTAAACGAATCTGTTGGCAGATTTGTTCCAACTCAGATAATACATAATAATGTTAAATACCCTGCGTGGTTTTCAAGATCATTAATTTTAGTAATAAAACATAAATTAAGAGCCCATAAAAGGTGGAAAAGGTCACGTCTCACTGCCGACTATGATGAGTTTTCCTTGCTGAGATCAAGACAAAAGAATTTACAGAGACGGTGTTTTGACGCATACGTCAATAGAGCCGAGAGGGCCATATCGTCCGATCCAAGGGCTCTGCATGGTTTCGTCAAATCGGCCAAATCTGGTTCTTCATACTCCAAAGAAATGTACTTTGATAATGTGTTTGCAAGTGACTCGGAAGGTGTATGCGAACTTTTCAGTGACTTTTTCTCTTCTACCTTTGTTGATGCCAATCCTAATATGCCTGAAATAATTTGTGATAGCGCACTGGATATTGGTAGTATCTATTTTGATAGTAATGACATATTAAAGAAACTTAAAAGCATAGACCTGAATAAGGGCCCAGGATCCGATGGAATACCCCCTTTGTTTATCAAAAACTGCGCCGAATCTCTGGTCGGGCCCCTTAGTTTGCTATTCAATCATTGCACGAAGGTGTCTTCCCAGCATTGTGGAAGAGATCGTACATTACACCCATTCATAAGTCTGGTGGCAAACAGGATGTACAGAACTACCGACCTATATCTAAACTTTCCATATTTAGTAAACTCATGGAAAGGATAGTAGTCGAACAGCTGACTCCTGAAATAAAGTCGTTTATTTTGCCTAACCAACATGTATTCTTTCCGGGAAGGTCGGTGGAGTCTAATCTTGCTCAATATACTGAATTTATTTTAAGGGCCATGGGGAACGGGGGACAGACGGATGCAATCTATACGGACTTCTCGAAGGCATTCGACAAAATTAATCACAACATACTCATACACAAACTACAGACTTACGGTATCCACGGTGACTTACTTCGATGGTTGAAATCCTACATAAGTGGCAGACTGTAATCGGTTGCAATTTTTTTTTTTAATAATAATAATAATAAAAAAATTGACTTTTTTAAACAACGAGTCTTGGCGTTAGCTAAACGGATAAGAAGATTTAAAGAAAGGGTTCAAAGGAAAAAACAGAACCATCTCTTCTCCTTTAATCAAAAAAAATGTTTTACCAATCTGGAAGATTCAAATTTCAAAACAGATAATTTACCTAATAAAGATGATATGGAAACTTTTTGGAAAAATCTTTGGTCGAATTCTATATCCCATAACACTAATAGTGATTGGTTAGAAGAAATTAATTCTGAACATCCAGAAATGCAAAATTTTAGTATAAATTTGATTGACGTTAAAACTGCATTAAAAAAAATACAAAATTGGAAATCTCCGGGAAAAGATGGGCTACAAAACTTTTGGATTAAAAAATTTACAAATTCACATATAATATTGGCAAGACAGTTTCAATCTGCAATTGAAAATTTGAACTTTCCAGAATTCTTAACAGAAGGATTAACCCACGTGATCCCAAAAATCAATAATGCTTCAACTCCAAATAACTTTAGACCAATTACATGCCTACCAACAATTTATAAACTTTTGACATCTATAATTTCAAACAAAATTCATTCATACTTAATTGAAAATGATATTTTATCTGTCAGACAAAACGGATGTAAAATGGGATCTCGTGGGACAAAGGAATTGCTCTTAATAGACAGTATTATTTGTGAGCAGGTGAAACACAAAAAGAAAAATATCTCTATGGCATGGATTGATTACAAAAAAGCATATGATTCAGTCCCACACTCTTGGCTAATAAAAGTTTTGGAAATATATAAAATTAACAACGAACTCGTAGAATTTCCAAAAATTTTTGATGTCAAAATGGAGAAAAAAAAAAACCGTTTCTCAACCTTCTGGAAAATATATTACCGATTCAATCCATATCAATAGAGGTATTTTTCAAGGAGATAGTCTAAGTCCGCTTTGGTTCTGCTTAGCTCTAAATCCACTGAGTAAATTATTGGAATCCTCAAATTGTGGCTATGAATTAAAAAGGTCTGGTATTAAATTTAGTCATTTACTTTATATGGATGATTTAAAATTATTTGGTAAAAATTTAGTTGAATTAGAAAAATTAATCAAAATTACAAAAAAATTTAGTGATGATATAAAAATGGAATTTGGCTTAGAAAAATGTGCAAAAATTAATGTTCAAAAAGGAATAATCCGAAACAATCATCAAAATAGTTCTTCATCTGTTACAAACATTCCTCTTTTAGATAATCAAAATTACAAATATCTTGGCTTTCAACAAAATCTAGTTTTTGACCACAAAATTATTAAAAATAACATTAAAAATGAATTTATTAAACGATTAAAAAAAGTTTTGAAAAGTTTTCTCTCCGGGAGAAATAAAATTATGGCCATTAATTCATGGGTTGTACCGAAAATTTTGTATTCTTTTGGAATCATTAAGTGGAACCAAACGGAACTAGACAAGATGGATTTAAGAGTACGTAGTTTGCTCACACAATATAGGATGCATCATCCAAGATGTTCCTTGATGAGATTATATTTACCAAGGAAGATTGGTGGTAGAGGCATGTTAAACATCAAAAACATGAATAATAAAGAGATAAACCTCCTCCAATCTTACTTTATCTCATCAAGGAATAAATTGGGTTATGAAGACCTCATTGCGTGTGATTTGAAGTACACGCCCTTAAATTTATCAAATCCTGTTTCACCACCGATAATTGGGGTACAAGATCGGGTTGATATATGGAAAGGCAAGTCTCTCCACGGTCGATTCTTCGAAACTTTAAATTCATCACATGTAAGTCTTGAAGATTCGACTGGATGGTTGAGGTTTGGTGAACTATTTAGCGAAACAGAAGGTTTTGTCTGTGCAATACAAGACCAAGTCATCGTAACCAATAATTATAAAAAATATATTATTAAAACACCTGACACTATTGATAAATGTCGTGCATGTGGCCAAACGGGAGAAACACTCAGACATATTTTGTCTGGGTGTTCTCTCCTGTGTGGTTCTGAGTATCTGCACAGACATAACGATGTGGCTAAAATAGTTCATCAAAAACTTGCCTTAAAATATGGTTTACTCGATTTTGAAGTACCTTATTATAGGTACACCCCAATTTCGGTAATGCAAAACAATAATACAAAGTTATATTGGGATATACCAATACAGACTGACCGAACGATTAACGCAAATCGTCCGGACATTGTATTGGTTGATCGTAGGAACGGGATAACCTATCTCGTGGATATCACTGTACCGTATGACGAAAATTTGAAAAAAGCCGAGCAAGACAAGATAATTAAATATCTTGATCTTGCTCACGAAATCAAGGATATGTGGCATACACCAACCACACACATAATACCTATAGTGATATCGACGAATGGAGTTATTCCTAAGTCTCTTAAAGACAATCTAGGGAAACTTGGCATCTGTTGTGGTCTCAGATATGTCATCCAAAAGGCAGTTCTGTTGTCCTCATGTAGGATGTTAAGAAGGTTCCTTTCTCTGTAGTTCGAAGATCTCTCATGATTACATTACATCCTGATGTATCATGAGAGATAATACCGATATTTTTATATTTTGTATATAGCATTGTATTTAATTTTAATTTTTTTTTTATTAATTTTTTTTTACAATGATGTATACTTCATATGATATATTGTGATTTAATGAATAAATGATTTGAAATAATAATAATAACTTTATTACAACAAATATGACATGTAAAAACAATATAAACGCAATTAAAACATTCAAGTTAAATAAATACATTCAAGTGCGACCTCGGACACCCTCACTAGGCATAGCCTGTGTCGAGTGGTGTCCGAAGCAACACCCTTCCTCTTGAAAAGCCACAAAAAAAAATTATACAATACATGCTCAAGTTAAGTAAGAACACGTCAGAACAGAATACAAAAAAGACAAAATAAATAAAAATGTTAATCATGACTCAGTAAAGAGTAAAATCTTATTGCATGTAATAAAATGTTACCGAAAAAACAGAAATGAAAGTACCGGAAGTCGTAAAATTAGTCAGTTAAAGCAAGTCAGTTAATAAAATAGTAAAATTCGAAGATTAGAAAATAAAATTACAAGTTAAAATATAGGCAGATAATTATAAAATAAGATCCAAAACATACTACATAAAATGCAAAAAAATGAAAAAAAAAAAAACAAAATTCACAAAAATACACAAAATATATCAATTTCAGAAGCATAAAAAACTCAAAAAGATAAATAAGAACGATATGTAAAATTACAGAAAATATAAAACAAAAAAATAAATAATAATAATATTTAAAATACCTATATGAAAGCACAAACTGAACAATAGATTACAGGAATTGAACGATTACACAATATATTATGATCATTGAAGACAATAGATAATAATGAGGGGAAGGAGAAAAAATAAATAAATAAAATATAAATATAAATGAGAGGGCTTATATGAGCATATTTTTAACCATATTTTCGGATTCATAGATGCCAATATCAACCAAAAAGTTTCGAATGGCTCCGCGATTCATCTGGAACCCCGATCCACCACTTCCCCGTCCCAGGGCTTCACTCACGTCGTTGAAAACCTTCGGTCCCAAGTATAGGTGAAACCTTTGGAAAAACGTTGTATGCGGTCTTGGAATAAGCATTCTGTCCATCTGACGAGTGACGCGCTCATGAGCAGAAGCAGCGGTAGGCACCTCGGTAACCCTTCGAGCATAGTATAGTGTCAGTCTCTGGAGATAAATTTGTCTAACGTTTAGCAATTCGGTGACTCGATATAGTTCCATTGAGGGAAATGTTCTTTCCAAACGGAAGATTGTTTTCAGAACCATTCTGTGAGCTCTTTCAAGAGTAATGAGCGTAGTCCCGCATGCTCCCCCCCATGCTAATATTCCGTAGTTAATTATGCTGTGGCACAACGCAAAGTACACAGAAATCAATTGCTTTTCACTCAAGATATCTCTGAGTCGTCTTAAAATAAAAGCTGTTCTTCTTACCCTTTCAGTCAGCTGGGAAATCTGGGATTTCCAATTTAAGTGTTCATCTATTGTAACTCCCAAATACTTCACCGAACCGAGTCTGCCAATAACACCGCACCCACAGGAATCATTTCCATTCCGGGCGTCACAGATATGATATTTGATGTCACATTCGTCAACCGGCCGACCGTGTCTATTGATAGAAAAGCACATGTATCCGGTCTTGTCTGCATTCAAGGTGAGAAGATTTTTATGGAGCCAGCCCGTAACCTCGTTGAAGCCACTCTGTGTACGAGACATCGCCTCAGACCATGTGTCACCAGCGAAGAGAAGCACCGTGTCATCAGCAAAGGTGACAATTCGACCACCCTGCAAGGACATATTACAAAGGTCGTTTATATAAACAAGAAAGAGAACTGGTCCCAATACGCTGCCCTGCGGAACACCAAAAGTGATCTCTGAGGGATCACTCCTAACGTCCGCCCGGTGCACAAACTGGATCCTTGCAGACAGATAGCTCCTGAACCATTCGTGTGCCAGTCCTCTCACACCAGCTTGATGAAGTTTTTTCAATAATATCTCATGAGGGACAGTATCAAAGGCCTTAGCCAAGTCCAGGAAAACAGCAGTGCATTTCTTCCCATTGTCAAGTCCCCGTGTCAGAAACCCGTTCAAAGATAACAATGCGTCCTCTGTGCCAAACCCACTCCTGAAACCATACTGGTTGCTTGAGTAGAACCCAACCCCTTCAAGAAAGCCAACCAATTAATAATTGTGCATCCAGATTTAGAATGTGTCCTTCTGGAGTGCCCCAGGGATCGCACTTAGGCCCTGTCCTTTTTTTTTATATATCAATGACATCGGCTGCTGTTTTGAGTCCTCCCGCTTTTTGATATACGCAGACGACATAAAAATTTATAAAAAAATCTCAAATATCACCAATTGTTTTGAATTACAATCAGACCTTACACGATTACATTATTATTGCAAAAAAAATCAAATCTTTCTAAATGCCAAAAAATGCAACGCAATATCCTTCACTAGAGGCAGAAGTCCGATACTGAACAAATACCTAATCAATGGTGAGAGCATTGAAAGATGCACTGAGGTCAGGGACCTTGGGGTAATCCTTGATACAAAAATGACATTCAAACTCCACATTGATGGTATCGTTGATAGAGCCTTCAGATGTCTGAATTTCATCTTAAGGACGTCGAAACCATTTAAATCCACTAAGACTATTAAAACTCTATACCAAACGTATGTTCGCAGCATTCTGGAGTTTGCCTCTGTTATATGGTGTCCCCAATACATTTGCTACATTGATAGGTTAGAACGGGTCCAGAACAAATTGCTCAAACATCTTAATTACAGATGTAGGGTCAGTTTCGATAATATCTTGTAGACTATACACTACCAAAAAATTATGACTTTGGAGAACAGACGGACTGTTATTGACATGTGCTACTTATTTAAACTTGTTAACGGGTTGGTTGACTCCGGCGATCTTCTCGGGGATATATGTTTTCGATGTCCTGTGAGATCCTTACGATCTCAAGCCACATTTGGGATGCCAAGATGCGGAACTAATTATGCACAGAACTCATTCTTAAACCGTTCTACGGGCACTTACAATTCATTTTTAACAATATAGACCAATAACTCTTCTCTTACGGTTTTCAGGCAAAACGTGAGAACATACTTGACGTCAGAGTAATGACTTCTTTATCTTCCTGCTTTATTCCATGTCCCTTAATCCTATCCCTCACTCTTTTCCTTCTTCCCATTACTCCCAGCTGAGCCTGCACATATTGTTACATTAGTTTTTCTTTTTCCTATTTTCTGTTGTTTGTCTTACTTTTAACCCGCTCGCTGTTAATGTCTACGTATATACTTTACTGGTGTTCTTATTGTCCATACTATTTGTGTAATTGTTTGTTATAAAATCACTGTTTGTATATTTGTTTTAATAAAATAAAATAAATAAAAGTAAGGTATGTCTACTTTTAAATGGAGAAATCTAAAAAAATTGTTTCAAAACAAATAAAATATGTTTATATGACCTGCTTAGATCGATCATGATACTAAGTGGAAACTAAAACCGACACCACAAAAAAGAAAGATTCTCGAATGCTCTTCAACTCATTGTGGAATAAACCATTCGAGGCAGAGTTAGAAACTCCGGATTCGGAGCTTCTGCGATATCGAGAACGTCAGGCAAGGTAGAAATAGAAGGCATTACTGGAAAAATCACGTCAATAGAACGGATCCGATGATTCTAGTAAATATATAAGAAGATGAGATCACATGAATCAGCTGACGATGACGCTTCGACAAGTACCAAAGAGATGGATGGGCATTTGGACTTCCGCGTCCTAGGAGTAATACCGAGAATAATCAGAGAAACTACTTTATCAATAATAAGTGTTTGAGAAATTATTTCAGTTTTATCCTTGAATATAACACACATTACCACAGACTACCGAACTAATCTAATGAATAGCAGACAATAATCACAATAATTTTGCTTTTGAATAGGTTGATACACTTATATATTGGCTAATTTTATTGCTTAGTGCTCTCCATGTCTTTTCATTCGATAGTCAATACTACCAATACGATCAGTCACCACTACCTTTAAAACCCCACCTTGGGCACAGACAGGAAATCTTCATTCCACTGTGCTCAGTGTTACGCATTTGCCTTCTCTTCTTTTTGTATCTTCATGGGTACCTACAATGATCCTGTGGAATTGCTAGGGATACGTGAGTTCGAGTCTGGTCCATGTTGAGTTAGTCGAAAAATCCCTTGATATGATTAACCGGATCCGATCTCCGGATCCGTTAATTTGTGCCGGATCCGATATGACCATTTTGATGCCGGAGTCGCCGGAATACCGGATCCGGTTTTCTGGATTGCACTCCCTAGACACAAGCTTTAAGTAGCGTACTGTGAGTTTGTCAAAGAATGTATGTATTTGTGTTCACTTTGTGTGAGCAGAGATTCCTTTAAAAAAAATTCAAGTTTCTTCATTCTAATACATTAAACTATAGCAAATCATTGTAAGGATTTTATAAAAAAAAACGCATATAATATTTTCATACTGTTCGCATATTGTGTAATAATTGTACTTACTCGTGGTTTGAATGTAAATTTTTGTTTGTTTTATTTATATTTCTGATTTACATTTTTTCTAATATTTCATACCTTATTGGTATTCAAAACGCGTGTAATAATGAAAAGGGATACGTTTGTATAAATAAAATTTATGTTGAGTAAATACAACGTTTAGAATCAATGTTCTGTGTGGAGGAATTACATCAAGAAATAATATATTGTTCAACCATACATTTGGCTAAACTGTTGACGTTTCACCGGGAACTTTCTAGAAACATTTTTGAAAATAATTTACTAAATACCGATGCTCGTGTTTGTGTTTTAACAAGAAATTTCTATCCAGGTTAAGCCTGTCTCAAATTGGACGGGACCGGTTAGCAAGACGAAAATAACCTAATGCAAAGTTTCGCCGGCTATACTGACACTTTTGTACCTATAGAAAAGTGACAATTTTTATTATTTATCCTCATGATGATAAGTCATTTAAGTTAAAAAACACAGATATCCACAAATATTTTTTAAGGTTTTCCCCAACATAAAAGATATTTCAGCCCCACTGAGGAAAACTGGAGGGCTACAATAAAAAAAATTACTAAAAACATTTGACTCGATAAGGGTAGGTGTATCTGCCAAAAACATTTTTCGGAGATTCAAATCTTGATGGATAGGTAGTTAGTGAAAAACTTATTATTACATATAGGTACCTACTTCCGTTAAGACCAACAATCTGAAAATCCTCTCTGTCAATTCAGAGGTAATCAAATCTTTTGAAATGAAAATTAAATGAAACTATATTTGCAACAAAAACCAAATTCAAAATTTGAACCTTAAACAGCTTCTTACTGTCATTAAGTTTCATTTCATTTCAGAAACAGTCGAGAGGACCTCTAACGGTCGTATTATTTTTCATTATGGACGACAGCTGTCCACAGTGGTATGAAACTTTGTAATATCCGATATCAAGATAGGGACATTATAAATTAAGATTCTTTGAACTGAATTGTATATGAAGATAATATATGATACGAAATAAAATCAATTAGCTTTAATCAAATTTTAAAAACACTTCCTGACATATTTAGTTTGTACACGCCTAATCACGGAATATTTGGCGATTGTTTTTTTTTTAATCGAGGTACCTAGGTCTGATTTTTTTCTATGTGATCCGTCCGAGTTGATCTTCTAGTCTAGTTCTACAGCTGCAATAAGGCGAACAATACAAGATGGTCGTAAGCCCATAGTGGTTTGTTCCATTTAAAAATCGAACATTAGTAATGAATTGTTCATTAGTTGTTATTTTTTCTTTAAGATCTAGTCCTGAAAAAAAATATTATTCTTTAAAAAGTTGTAAATAACAAATTCATTGTCATTATTTTCTAAAAGAACAAAATTAGTGCTACTTGTTATTTGTATAAATATTATAAATTATGTATTATTATGAATTGAGATTAATAATATTATTCCCTTGAACGTAAACAAGCAACGTTAATAGCTTGGTTTGGGAACCTCCGACAGAAGATTAATTTATTACTCGGTGATCTATAAACTTTTATAACAAAATAAAAGTTGTCAGTATATCAATAGTGTATTCCCGATGGAGAAGAAACTTTGGAGATAATATGTGTGAGCAAGTTGTTGATGAAGAAGTCTTCAACATTATCCTCCTGAGAATTCCCAATGGTGAAGGAATAAACTTTTTCCAACAACTAATGGTGCGAATCATGTAGTGAGAGGTGATAAAGTAGAAAAAAAACTAATGCGACTTATTTTTTAAAAACGGAGTAAGAAGTTGTAATGCTATGGCCTATCAACCATTTTTCATTCCTGCGTGATAATACTCTTATGTAATTTCTATTTCATTAACGTGCAGTCAAAAATGGAGAACCCTGACGCATTCGATTTAACTACGTACTTTATGTATTGTATGGTGACATAATAAATGTCGCAAAATTTACAAAGATTAGCCGATTCCGCTGGCTGGACCACGTTAAAAAATCTACCAAACCGTCCGTTCGAGATTTTCTGTGGAAAACCCGTTGGAAAGAGCATTTTCTAGTCCGAGATGGCCGGAAGGCAGGGTTGCCAGGTTTTTTTCAAAAATATACCGAACCAGTGTTCCCGCTTGGTATCCGGAAAGATAAAGTTCCCAATAAAAGGTCTTTTTCAAAATTTGCTATCCGGAAAGTAAAAATTTCCTTTAAAAAAAAAGGTCATTTCCAAAAATTGAGAATTTTTCTCTACGAATTCACTAGGAAAAATGAAAATAATTCCCGAAAATAAAAATACCGAACACTCCATAGTTCGGTATTTTTTTCATACCGAACACCGAACATGGGGCAAAAATACCGAACACCTGGCAACCCTGCCGGAAGGAGAGGAGAAGGACCTAAGAATGCTCGAGGCATTGGAAAAAGACGATTGGAAAAGCATGGCGAAGGACAGGATGACATAGAGAAATCTCCTGGAGAAGGCCAAGACCCACTCACGGTTGTAGCGCCTCGAATTTATGTAGGTATGTATCAAATGTTATTTAGATCATATTTAATAAGCAAAGTAAAATGATCGGTACCTAGCAACCCTTTAAAGGTTTAAATTTTACCATAATTAAAGTTCGAACAATGTAGGCGTTGTTTTTCATAACAATTGATAGAACTCCTACGTCGAAATTATAAAAGTAGGCTGAAACTGTTTTTACAGATCAAATCATTGGTTGATCCCTTTCAATATAAGTTTAATATAACTTTCATAAAATAATTTGTACATAGAAATACGCTGTCCAAACTTTAAGTTCAATTTATTTGCTGGCTTAGCATATTCATGAATATTCAGCAAGGCCTGAAAATATTTTAAACTCATCTTTGAAAACATTACGGTACAACTTTGGTGTCTGTAGAGACGGCATAATAAGCTTTAAGCTATGTGTCATGGCACTAGTAGTGTTCGAGAAGGCCTTGTTGTGATGTAATCCTTGGACTTATGTTCAGTAAGATTTATTGTATACTTTGGAGTGAACAGGATACTTTGGGGAACAATTCATATATACAAAGTAGTACACTGAAAATAGCTTGAAGGAATAGATATGTCTACAAATCGAAAACACGCCTAATCTATAGGTATATTGTGTACCTACTCGAATGATAAACATCCGATATCTTCTAGTCTTATCACCGTCCGAATAATAATATGTCTGTTATTCCACTGCTCATGAATTGCTGAAAACCTGTTGGAATATTCAAGGATCACCCAGTATCTTTCACATTTTTATGGATGTTGGTATTAATGATTATGTTTAATCACTATAACATCCACAACCATCCCACAAAATGATAGTTTTTAATAGATAATAAATTCTTCTTGATAAAGCAAGAAAAAATGTTTTCTCGGCGGAGCCTGTAACCGCTAGAGAACGCGTCCCCAGGTGGCGGATAGGGGAAGGCTCGGCAGATATGCAGGGTAGGAGGGAAATAAAATACCTCCCGCGGACCAACAGGTAAAAACCCTGGATGAGCCACTTTAACATATTTGAAGCTCGGGTCATTTTCAGGAGCAGGAACATCGGGCAGGGTGTTTACGTTTGGGGGATGGCGAAAAGAGGAAAGACAATAAAAACACTAAGTCTCCCAAGGGCGCCCCAGCCTCAGTCAGTCGAGGTCACTGCCTTGGCGTCAGGTGGCAACCGGTCATAAAACAGTATAGCCAAATTAACTACTCCAAAGTCCAATGAAAAAGTCAAGCAATAGAGAAACGATAAAGGTTAGGGCGTCCCCCTTAAGCGACGGTCAAAGTAATACAAAACGTGATTTTAGAAATTCTAGGGCGTCCCCCCAAAGCGACGAAAATAGTAGAAAAAATGCTAGGGCGTCCCCCTCAAGCGACGAAAATAGTAGTAATAGTTCAAAAGAAGCTAGGGCGTCCACCTCGAGCGACGAAAATAGCAGATCTGGCAATAGAAAGGGAAAGGACAAAACTAGAAAACGCAAAGGAAAAGACAAACAAAAGGCTATGCAGGCTATGGTTGAGATAAGGCTGGCAACATGGAATGTGGGTACTCTGACGGGGCGTAGCAATGAACTTAGTCAAACGCTTAAAAAGAGAAAGATAAATATATGCTGCATACAAGAGACGAAATGGAAGGGTTCAAAGGCGAGGAATATTGGAAATGGCTATAAACTGATATACCATGGGCAAGAGGCAAGGAGAAATGGAGTCGGGATAGTGTTAGACGAACATATGCAGGAAAGAATAGTCAATGTGGAGAGAAAGAGTGACCGACTGATGGCAGTAAAATTGGCATTAGATGACCAACCATGTATGAATGTTATCACGGCGTATGCCCCTCAGGCAGGCTGTACATCCACAGAAAAACAATCGTTCTGGGAAGACTTTGACGATCTTATACAAGCAATACCAAATAACGAGTCACGATACATCGGAGCTGACTTAAATGGCCACGTAGGTGAAATAACCGAAACCTTCAAGAACATCCATGGCGGATATGGGTATGGCTCAAAAAATTCACAGGGCGACGACATTCTACAATTTGCCTCAACTTATAATATGGCTTTGGTAAACACTTATTTTAAAAAACTAGAAAGACACTTAGTTACCTACTGCAGCGGAGAAATCCAGTCCCAAATTGACTATATCTTGACTGATAGACAAAATATTAAACACTTTAAAAATTGCAAAGTAATATTGGGCGAACCACTAACAACACAACATCGTTTGTTAGTGGCAAAATTCAACCTGCCACGAAAACTGAATTTGAGAAAAGAAAGAATTGCAAGAATCCGATGGCATAAGCTTAGTAGACAAGAAGGAATAGAATGTTGTGCTAAAATAAAACAACATATGAATGTGGGTGAGAATATCTCAGCAGACGATGCATGGCAGAATTTCCAACATAAGAGTATCGAAGTGGCAGAAAAATGTCTAGGAATATCAAAGGGACCGATTTCAAATAATAGAGAAACACATTGGTGGAACGATGAGGTAAAAGGGGAATTGGCTAATAAAAAGGCTTTGTTTAAGAAGTGGCAAGGTACTAAGACAGAGGAGGATAAATTGCTCTACAAAGCTGCGAAGCAGACTGCCAAAAGAACTGTAGCACAAGCAAAGGCATCAGCAAATCAAGACTTTTATAATGAACTTGAAAATGCAAAACATGACACAGATATATTCAGAATAGCAAAGTACAGAAACAGGGAAACACTGGACATAAAAACTGCAAAGTACATAAAAGATGACAATGGCCAAATGCTTACCTCAAATCTTCACATACAACAGAGATGGAAACAGTACTACAACCAATTACTGAATGAAACTTATCCACATAGCCACATTGACGAACTAATACCAGTGTCAGGACCAATTCAGGAAATCACCAAAAGGGAAGTAGAGGATGCCGTCTCAAAAATGGCGAATAAGAAGGCTACTGGACCGGATGAGATCCCCGCTGAATTATGGAAGACACTGGACAAAGATGGAATCACTTTTCTTACTGAAATCTTTAATCGCATAATGTATGACAAACGTATACCTGATAGCTGGAGACATAGTTTTATTGTACCGTTTTACAAAGGCAAAGGAGACGCACGTTTGTGCGAAAACTATAGAGCTATTAAATTAATGCCACATACAATGAAGATATGGGAACGCATAATACACCAACGACTGTGCAAAATTACAAGCATAACAGATATCCAGTGTGGTTTTGTTACTGAAAAATCAACCACAGACGCGATACAAACCGTAAGGATTGTGATGGAAAAGTTTAAAGAGTGCAAAAAAGATCTGCATATGGTTTTCGTTGATTTGGAGAAAGCCTTTGATCGAGTCCCAAGAACACTGATATGGAGAGCCTTAAGAAAACAAAATGTGCCAGAATTTTACATTGACATTATAAAGGACATGTATACTGCAATAGAGACCAAAGTTAGAACTGTGGCGGGCACAAGTGAGTCGTTCAGCATAGGAGTTGGGGTACATCAGGGCTCGGTTCTTAGCCCACTCCTATTTAATCTTGTAATGAATGATCTGACTGAGGATATACAGAGGCCATCACCATGGAATATATTATATGCCGACGATATTGTGCTGATGGGTGAGAATGTTGCAGATGTACAGAATATGATGAATGATTGGCGAAGAGCTTTAGAGGACAACGGGTTGAGAATAAGTCGAACAAAAACAGAACATATGCCATGCTATTTCTCCAATAACTTAACAGACACAGGACAACGTATTTACCTCCAAAACACACCATTACCTCAAACAACATCCTTTAAATACCTGGGCAGCGTAATAACACCTCAATGTGACGCAGATGAAGATGTCACCCACCGCATTAACACAGGATGGCTAAAATGGAGGTCACTCTCTGGAGTACTGTGTGATACAAAAATGCCAGTGAGAATAAAGGGTCAAGTATACAAGACCGCAGTAAGACCCGCAATGACATATGGCTCTGAATGTTGGGCATTAAAACAGAAACACCAACAAAGCATGCACACTGCAGAGATGAAGATGCTCAGATGGGCTGGAGGAGTAACCAGACTCGATAGAGTTAAAAATGTCTATGTCCGAGGAAGTTTCAAGGTCGCACCCATAACCGAAAAGATAACGGAAAACAGGCTTAGATGGTATGGGCATGTTATGAGACGACCACAAGACAACATGATCCAGAGAGCCATGGACATTGAAACTCCAGCCAGGAGACCAGGCAGACCACCCGCCACATGGTTGACGAGCATAAATAGGGACTTAAAAGACTGCGAAGTGGAGCCAGAGATGGCGTTAGACAGGAAATCTTGGCGCAATAGGACAAGGAGAGCCGACCCCAAATAATGGGACAAAGGCGAGGGCGAAGAAGAAGAAAGCAAGAAAAAATGTTGTTCGGATGTCGTAGATTTTTTTTTTTTTATAAAAGTGAATCTGTGCTCACTCAAAGTAAACACAAATACACTCCTTGACTCTTTCACAGTAAGCTACTTAAAGCTTGTGTCGTGAAAGAGGAAGATGGTCGGCACCTGGGATGGAACCACGACGTCCGCACCAAACAGTACGCAAGCCGGCGTGGTAACCGCTAGTCTACCAACCACTCCATAGATTGTTTATAGTATTGTTTATTTATTAAAATGAGGATAAATCGCACACGATTGAATGTTGCTATAGTAGCATTCAAAACGTGCATGTGTCGACACTCTATGGCCATAAACATTATTGACAAATGTTGCGCTTCGTGTGGTTTTTCTTCGTAATGAATTTATAAATATTGTATCTAAGAGGTGTAACATGATTTTAATAGCCTAAAGATAAATAAATAAATAAATAAATAGCCTAAAGAAAGCCTTTTTTCTTAGCCTTCCAATCATCATTGAGTGATTTAGTAAAGAAGGCCTTCTCCAAGAAATCAAATTCAATAACATTTTTTTAATCATATGGAATGTTTCTGAGGTGATAGATTAAAATCAAGTTAATTATCCGTGTACAATGTGCAAAAGTAGGGCTTTTTCCCCTGCGCCTTTTGGCTACTCTTGGTATGAAAGTGTATTTACATACAAAATCTATACAAAAAGAGTCCTGAAAAATAATTTGATGAAGACATTTTTTTTATATAATATTTTGAGAATAAAAGACACTAACTGTATAATTTATTCTAAAATCCTCATTTCAAACAACCTATATGCTCCACATACCTATGTAAATTTATTTTAGCGTTTTAAAAGCCTTTTTATAAATCTTCAAATTAATTGTCGTGAGCAACACTGTAGATTTCCATAATTAATAATTAAAGTATTGAAAATGAGTAACACTTTGTTTTAAAATCTACAAACACTTTATATATAGTCAAGCCTTTTTTTAGTCTAGCCTTTTTATTGTCTAGTTAGTTTGAAGTCTGAAGAAGATGCCGTTATGTTTCTAACTTAATGTTTATCGTTTCTTTTAAGGCAAGAATTCAATGTTTCACAGATGGTGTAGAATATTATTAGCGATTCACAAGCTATGAGGGTAATAGGGAATACAATATTTTATCACACACTTTTGTGAAAGCTTTTGCTTTAAGCACATACAGAGATATTTCCGTTCTTTTAAAAAAATATAGTGTGTTTTGATGGTATCCTATTTGATGGAAGCAGTAAATTCATTGTGTAAAGGCCTCCCTTGTTCAATATTCCCGAACATGGGTGTCTATCATATGCGGCATGTGATGGATGATCAACATATACGGCCACGCTTGTCGAGCTGGTTGGTAAGGAAATTGAGAACTTTCTTATACCTTTACTCGTAGCTCAAAATCATTCTCTCAGAATATAATTTTACGTTATTTGGTTCTTTCAATTAAAACACTCCAATCAAATTCTATTTAAAATATTTTGTATAATATAATAAGAGTATGTTATTATTCCCATTTGGATTTGGATTGGACCTAATTGATAACAATGTAAGTAGGTACCTATGAATCAAACAATTATTACTTATCTTGGGTAGTCTTATGGAGATTTTCTGATCAAGAGGTCCCGGGTTAAATTCCTGAAAGGTTAGATTTTTGTGTAATGAATAATAATACCTAATTATTTTTTAGAAACTATGTTAAGGAAATTAGCGAAATTAGTCGAGCATTCTGTAAGAGGCAGGAAATTGAAAAATCAGATCGAGACCGTGAGGTTGACCACCTCACGTCCTTAAACCTTAACTGGTCAGAGAAGGCACAATGAGCCTCGGATGCCTTCAAGCGCAATGGAGAGCTCTTGATGCCTCTCTATGCCCCTGAGTGGGGCTTAGGACTCCCGCATTGTGGGTTGGTTTAGGGGATATCCACGGCGGGCTTGATTTGTGTGTGGCCGGCTTTTCGGTTTGATTGAGCTGGGGAGTTCGTGTGGGTCGGGTTTGCTGCGGATTAGTCTCCCCGGGCTGGCTTGCGTAGAGTGGGGGACCTTAACGGGAGTATGTTTGTATGTATGTTAAGGAAAAAAAGATGTTATGCGTATCTACTTTATTAAATATAAAAAAAAAGTTAACCTATTATTTAGTAGTATTAGAATTTTTGATATGCAAAATACACCTAAACCATATTAAATTTTGAGAGATCTAAGTTTAGTTAAACAAGTTAGTACAAAAGTTATAGTTAGTACAAAATTATTAAGTATAGACATCATTTGAAAATTTTGATTTGTTGATAAAAAGCATAGTTAAGCCCATATTGTTTAAGCAGAACCCAAAATAAACAAGCCTCATCCTACCTAACCTCAAATTGAAGAACAAAATAAACACGACCCGACCGACCCTTTCAACTTTAACATTTTAGTGTTTTTTGACAGCAGTTGGTTTCAACATAACCAACAAACCGCACGATATTATTATATAAGAAAATTTGATTGAGTTTTCTGATATAATATGTATCTCGGAAATTTAAGTGTTTATGATCGACAAACTTATCTGGTGTTTCCTAAATATTTAACACAAAATTTTGTAATAATCAAGTAGGTACTGTTTGCGTGCATGGATTATCCTTAAAGACAAAAGTACTTGTAAGATAAAAGGAATTGAACCGATGGGTCATGGGTAAGTGAGACGTGCCTGTAGTTCACAAGTCTTAAATAAATAAATAAATAAATAACACTCTTCTATACATAGGTGTCAGTATAGCCGGCGGAACTTAATGCTTGAAACATTCTCTACCAGTCAACCGGTCCCGTGCAATCTGAGACAGGATTCCAACCCCGAGTAGAAATTTCAAATGAAAAAACACATTGAAAATTTCTGACCCGACCGGGAATCGAACCTGGGACCTCTTGATCTGAAGTCGGAGCCTTTGCCACTAGGCTACCGAGGTCGGCAAGAGAAGTCGAAAAAATTGTTAGCTTGAAATCCGTTGTTATAAAAACCTTAATTTTTGAAATTAATGCTTATTTAAAAAGACTGTAGGGCTATTCTCGTAATCAATCGCTTTTAAAAATCACTTAACGATAAGATTTAGACACGATGGCAAGCAGTCGTATTCACAAAACTATCGGAATCTAATGTTAATTATCTTGAACTGGATCATTTTCATACTGATATTTCAAACATAACGAATTTTTAAGATATATACCTACTAGATATCTTGTTTTGTGAATACCAATCCGTCATTTTATGATTGTTAATCAAGATAAGAGTGTATTAAGACCGCTACGAGAATAAGGGCACTGATCAACGGGATGGGTTTTCAGAAGCAAACAGTGTTATCTTAAAACAAAGAATGTTTACATTCTTTAGAAATTTTATGATTTGCCATGAGCATTTTAAGAGTCATTCATGAATCTAATCCTTAACTAGTCCTTTACCTTATTATAAGAAGAATAGTTTTACATTGGTCAATTTATATGTAGAATAGATATCCAGGTGTACCTACTTTATCTTAGCTGTCAAAAGTAACTGAAATTTACTTATTTATTGCAATTCAAATCAAAAGTTAAAATTTCTTTTAAACACAAACGTTAAAGAATGACAATTCTCCTGTCAATATGGAAAGAATAAAGTTTTTCCCAGTTGGTTTGGTACAAAAAAAAATTCAGTGTTAATAATTATTTTTGTCATGTAAACCTGTTTAATATAATTTATTGAGTTGATTATCTTAGGAGTAAAGAGATAAATAAAAACATTATAGAGGATGATTATATAATATTATATTCCTGTAAAATAAATAATCTATTTATAAAAAATGAAAATATTTTTAGAACTGTCAACGGGTAATACCGGGTAAGGTGTGTGGGCAGAGAGGCACTGTACAATGTACATTCTTCATCAGAATGTTCTCCCTACATTTTTTGATAGACGGTATTCCCTGATGGAATGTGGGACTGTGGAATGCAAAGTGTACAAAATAATAATACACGTAACACCATAATATACTCGTAGGAACTACAAGATTCGTTTTTTGTAATGTTTCAAACTCTACGAAATAAATGAATATTTTTACAACAGTGTTACAAGAATAAAGAACGAAAATCAGATATTATTATTTCAAGATAAATAATATTTGCTAATATAGGTAATATAGGTACCTATGTTTTTTTTCGTAAAACTTTTTTTGATTTTGCTCACAAACGCTTCTTATTTCATTTTTACATCATAATTTACGAGTAGGTACTTACTATTGTCCAAAAATAGACAAAGGGAAAAACAAACCACGAAGGATCTCTTCAAGCCAACTCATAGGTAGACATAGGTATAATAAAATGCTATATAGGTGAAAAAGTTTAATGAGCTTTTTGATAAGCTGTCAAAAGCTGAATCGGTCGAAATGAAACATTGTGTTGCTATTTCCATTTTTTTAATCAAAGATAAGAATAATTCAAGATCTAGACGCAAAGTTTGTGACAGGATCATATTTTGAAAAAAAAAATACCATCGTCATAAATAATGAAATTTAAATCAATTACTCTTCAATTACTCTTTCTATAAATCGTAAGAAGACTTGTTTGTCCTAAAATCTAAGATCACTTTCAACTTCTTGCCTAGTTGCGAATACTGGTGTTGTAGAGGAGACGTCAAAGGCCAACGCCTGTAAGGTTCTTATTCAAGCCCTTTGATCAGATAGGATTTATGGAGTATAATGACAATATGTTGACTTATCCTCCGAAAAAAATCAGCCAAAAAGGGCAGACATTGAGCATTATTGGTTAACTAGCTCATTGTTTAGAAATGTGAGGTTCAGTTTTTATCAGAAAAATCATAAAAAGTAGGTTGCGCTCTCAATTTATTATTTACTCATCTCATAAAAATATCTAGCAAAAATTGTGGCGCTAAAATAAAATTTACGTAGGCCTTATACATACATATCCTGTATAAAATGAAGTTTATTTGTTTTATTATGCAACCTGTATCATATGTACCTATGACGATTCAATTAATATTCACAACGGCACACAATGTATTTGAGTGTGGCACATTTTGATTTGGAATGAATACACGCAAATAATATATCAAAATTATGCTATATGTGTTGACACTACTGAGCAGAGCAGTAAGTATATAGTATACCTAGAGCCAGTAGGGTTTATAGTGTTATCATGGCCGTGTTGCGGCGGCGTGGGAGGGCGGTGGGTGGGGATACCGCGTTACCCCCTCTACCGAACGTTTCCGCAAGTATTGAATTGTTTCAAGACGCATGCGCCGAAATTAACTCAAAGACTGTTTCACACTATTAAAGAATTGAAAGAAATAAAATATTAAAATAAAACTATTCGAGTTGCAGGTAGTGTTCTAAAAATAGAAGACATTGTCGTATTATAGGTGTACATAAGAAGCATAAATCCACTACTGTACCGAAGTCTGGACAGGCAATTATTTAACCCTTCTTTTTAGTGTACATTGTGTTGCTTCTAGTATCCTAGTATCATCTTCTTATCAACCCTTCCTATCACCACTCTAAAGCATCTTACTAATATTACAACGAATCGTTTACGTTATGTATGACCTGTCTAATTTCCATTCTTTGTTATGACCTGCCCAGTGCCCACATCCATACTATTCGTCATCAACTGGTCTAAATATATTTTTTCTCTATTGAAATTGAAAATTAAATTGAAAATGGAATTCAAACATCGCTAAATCCATTTTCCATTTCTTTTTCAATTGCAGCATCCGCCACCTTAGTTCGGTAGATGACAATTATTTAACACATCTACAACTCGATTTAAAACTCGATCCCTGTGTAAGAATAAATTCCAGTTAACCTCTTTTAATATTTCTATGGCTTGCATCAACGCTTCTCTTCTTTAAAATAACATTTTGTTACTTGCGTCCTCCCTTCAAATCTATACTTAGTAAGAAATTTTTCTGAAATAATTATTCTAAGAAGTATTTTTCAAAGGCTTTATTTTTTAAGTCCTTCATACATATTTGCACGGCAAACTATTTTTTGTATACTTAGGTGGTTGATTAACTATTTCTGTATGAAATATAGTTAGGTTCTTAATAGGTTTAATTTGGTATTTAACCAATTAAAGTGTGTTATAATTAGTTATATACGTACGTAGGTACAAAAAAATGTATTGAAAATGTCGCGTGATAAGTCAAAATTACCTTATTTTATAAAAATACTACCTAAATATCAATTCTTGGCAAATTTCTCCTATTTTATTTAAAAATACATCAATTATGTGTATATAAATATTTTAAGGGATACTAAAACAAAATGTACAATCCTTTAATTATTTTTCTAATTTAATTCAACAAACTTATGACATCCTTTCGAAAACTCTGCTTCGAGATTCAAATCATATACCTACATATAAAAATAATTTGATGAAATTGGTCAGATCATCTAGAATACCTCTTTAAATCCAATAGTTGACTTTTTTGAAAATTCCATAACACAATTTTTATATACCTTACAACCATTGAGTTTCAAAACACCACCGGTACGAAGATTATTGATAGAATTTATTTCAAGCTTTGAGAAATATTTTTTTTAAAAAATTCAAACATTTTTAGAAGCGATTTTTTTGAATAAATTAAAACGCAGAAAGTGAATAAATGAGATGAATTTAGTTTGATTGAAAATTGGAAGGCGAAAAGTGAATAAAAAGAGGTGAGTTAAGTTTGAATAATATGTTGTGAGGTTATGCCGTTTGTCTTCAGAAATTTTATTTTTCTGTTTGTTTGTTTGATTAGCTAATTTTTATTTCCCATGAAATTTCAGTAAGTAAGCAGATACTTTGGAAACAGTTATCGTAAGAAAATGTTGAAAGAATATTAATAATATTGTAAAGATTTTCGCAACGCGTGAGACAATGGTTCTAACCCACCACATGGGCATTACTTAGGATTAACATCTATATAAAATATAAAGTCTATGATGGCTCAATATATTAATTTAATGGAGGAATAAATAAATAAACAACTTCATCGTATTAAAAAAGATCATCAAATTTATCTTCCTCTTGATGTTTGCCTTTCCTTGTAGCCGAATAAAGGACAATCTTTCCTATTATTTATCAACCTTGAAGGAAAATTTTATTTTTTTCAGTTATACCTACTACCAAAACTTCTACTTTAAAAGGTTATTACTTAACAATGATGAAATAGAGTTTCAGCCTATTTCATCACAGTACGTTAGGTATATAAATATTTTCTTGTAGGTAAGTGATAGACGCAAAAGATTTTTGAAGCTGTGTTTCACTAATATTTTACTAAATAAATAAATAAAGGATTCAGATAGTGTATATACTGTATAATAATTATCGTTTTTAAACTATTTTGCACAAATTCCATTCAAATTGAGTTATCAATAAAATTTATAAAATATGTTGTGTATACTACAAGTTACATACAATTATTATGAAATTAATATTTCTTACAATTAATTGTCTGGATGCAAGCTCTCGAAAAGGTCTACTGGGTTGTAGAAAACTAAATTAATTATTGTAGTTACCTAAAGGTTGTATGAAACTAAATTAATTATGTAGTTACCTAAAGGTTGTATGAAACTAAATTAATTATGTTGTTACCTAAAGATTGTAGAAAACTAAATTTATTATGTAGTTACTTGTATTATTATTAGGTACCTATACGGAGTGAAACTATTGTGCACTCTTTATTAAACGCATTTGGCCAACATTTTTGTAGTGACATTTTCACAGGCTGTTTTAAAAAATGTTAAAAACTTATTTCAGCAATATATGAATAATTTAATATTTTCGCTCAACTGAAAAATGACCTCACAATCCTTATATAAAAATTGGCAATGAACGTGAAATTAAAAAATAATTTTCCAATTAACGTAAAAAAAGATATTCTATTTAATGTGTTTAAACATTATATTAATTGTTTTGTGAATTTTTTATTTATTTATTTACCTTTTAAAAAATAGCACCATCCAGCATAACATAATATGCAGGCTTACACCCTTTGCGCTGGACAGTGAAAATGCATTAATACCGAAAGGAATATTTTAGCTTCTATTGTGAGAAACGAGAGGCGGTGACAAAAAACATAAAACGTTACTAAACCAAGACAATCTAAGTAAAACCTACAAAGTTTAAACCTTTCCCATAAGACAAAGCTATTTATAGAAGTTACTTCACTACAAACTTCAACCGTTCCGAATGAACAAACACTTCATTGATGTTAGGGTTTTGATAATAATTATTCGTTCTGTGAAAACACACAATGCCTTATCAAAATCTTAGTTTTGTTCTGTACAAAGTCGTGAAGTACACACTTGGATGGAATAATGAAAATGATTATTTAGGCGGGTTGCTACCCACATACGAGGGAATCGCTTCGTAGCACGGCTCTGGTAAGAAAGGCGAATGATTGGAAAACGATTTAGTTACCACATAAGCGTTTACATCATAATGTGAACTCGAGTTCTCTGTTGTTATTATAAGGTGGAAAAAATGCCCTAATTATAAGAATAAAATTTCAATGATTACGCCTAAAAATACACCTCATTTCCCACCAACTTTTTACCAGATCATATTTTTTTTACATTATAATACCCAATGTTGCATACGTTAAACTATCATACTTATATTTTGTAAGGTTTGTGTATTTACGTAGTGAAAGTTCATTATAATGAATTTAAACAAACACAGTTGCACTTTCACGATATTTTATTGAGGCTCGAGCGCTTTCGTCTATCTCATGTAGACATTATCAAGAGACTAAAGATACATAAAATTTAAAAAAATAAATTGAAGACATGGTACAATATTGGTAGGAGAAGATAATACTACTACCAGATGACAAAATTATTATTATTGCGTTAACATGCAGTTGGGCAAGATATTATGATAAAAATGTGTTCGAGGGTGACAAAAGGATGGGTGTGCGTGGGTTGGGATGTTGGGAATTTATAGAAACATATGTAGGTATTATTTTAAAGTAAAATGACTAACTAATTGATTTGAAATAGTGGAGATGGTGCTGGGATTTGTATGTTTACAATATGTTCGCGGTTTTTATGAATTTCTAATGTTTCTAATGCTATTCTTCGGTTTCTCTGTCTTTCTGAGTGTAAGACCTTAACATTTTCCATGACGAATTTGTGGTCATGTTCTATGCAGTGGTCTGCCATCTCAGAGTAGCCAGTGAGACCACGGAATGCTCTTTGGTGCTCTTTGAGTCTAGTAGTAATTGCTCTGCCCGATTCGCCGATGTATTTTGCATCGCAATCCCCGCACCATAGCATATATACTCCCGCATCATCCATGCATGCTATCTTTTTTATCTTTGTTATTGTATAAAAGTTTATTAATATTACTATTAGTGTAAAACGCGCTTTTATATTGTTTTTTTGTGACTTTACTAAGTGTATCTACCAATATTGTACCATGTCTTCAATTTATTTTTTTATATTTTTTTAAATTTTATGTATCTTTAGTCTCTTGATAATGTCTACATGAGATAGACGAAAGCGCTCGAGCCTCAATAAAATATCGTGAAAGTGCAACTGTGTTTGTTTAAATTCATTATCATACTTATTTTGTAAAGTTAGTAGAAAATTACTAATGTCTTCTAATCTCTATAGTGGCCACACCTCAACCTTCTGAGATGGAATTCAAATTGAAATTTATTAAAATCGCACGTGTAATCGTAACATCAAATAGACGATCTCAGAGTCGCGCTTGAAAATATATTTTGTCACAATTAAACCTAATTACTTATGAAGCTTGTGGCTTTTCCAGGATTTTTTCTTCTGGTTTCAATTAAATGATTAAGTTTTAATTATTCAAGAGTCACCTTCGAAATTACAAAGCCAATAATTATTATGATTACTTAGAATCTGTCAAAAGAATATTACTAGTTACAAAGGATTAGTAAAACGGCTTGATAAAATTTTAGGCAGGGCTCAGCTTCCTGAAGGCAGCAATTTACAGATTGAACTTAATCTATTAGATCCCTCGATTAAGCTGATCCTCCGGGGGTTGATGAGTAATTATTATGATACAGACTCTGCTCTAAATAATTAAAACTCCCTGTTTCAGGAGGCAGTTTAGATTCTATACGCTTCGCATACTATTGAACACATAGAAAGGTGTACTTACCTACTACAGACCAAGTGCCAACTTCATTTAAACTTCCTTAGCGACAAAAAATCTGTTTCCGGAATATTAAAAGGGCATAACTGGGGCATAGTCAAGTGAAATACAATGGCCGTCAAAGGTATCGTTCAGTCGGTGTTTCCATAGTAACTACGTACAAACGATAGCTTTTTACGTTGTTGCCATAGGAAAACCTAGTGAGCGATACCATTGGCGGCCATTTTATTGCGTTTGACTCCTTTGAAGTGGTTGGTAGCCTGGCGAATACAAAGTCGGCTTTCGTACTCTTTCGTACGGAGATTATGGATTACATCCCAGGTGCCGACCATCTTGCTCTTTCACGACTGAATGGTTAAGGAAGACTAAGCTATCAGATTTGATAAGCAAGGTGTTAGTTTTGATCTGACTTATAAAGAAGATTCAAAGATGAGGAAATATTTTTTCCAAATTTTAAATTATTGCATTATCTCCATTGAATGATTTGGTCCAAAAACTCCAGCAAATAATTTTCTGTATAGAGTTCGAATATTCAGAGGATATTATAGAGTTTATGGTCTAAGTATCAAGTAAAATTTAGTGACGTCATTAATAACGTATATTATACGAGACAGCTTGAAAAAGGTTTTCTATTTTGAGATACGTCCAGGTACCTACTTTGGACAACAAACACCCGAACAAATTTATTCTATTTTTAAAAGGCCTCCAGCTTTTTCCTTACCAAGCTTTTCGTTTGGATTAATACATATTTTCCTTTAGAGCTTTCTAATTTTTATAAGACCTTCAGATGTCCTCTGCAATGGACGGAGTAATCTCTTCAGAGACAGATTAGTTCAATCACGCTAAACAAGTTGTTTCAGTAAAACCCCAGTATTTCTGCAATCTGGTTAAATTAATTTTCCTAAATGATAAGCTTTGTTAATATAAGACGTAAGAATGTGTAATAATATTGTTTTTGGGAATTAAATATAATCAAACACCGTAATGCATATATTATTGATCAACCTGCAAGCCTCCAGTATCATTTTAAAACATTTGTTTTAGAAAATATGTTTTGGAAAAATGAAGTAAATCTTAAGTTTGATAGATAATCAAGAAGCTGAAATATTAAATTGTTACTATTGTCGTCGTCGCTTGAATAAAACTCGATTTTATAGTACCTATTCAATTCTTGTAAGCTCACATATCAATTAATCTAAAACACATAAATGAAAAAAAATCACATATTATCTTCTTGCTCATGTGTGTCAATCATTAATAATAACATCTTAAATTGAAGAAAACTTCTTCAAGAATGCAGAAAAATGCAGTTCTTTAATGTCTGAATTCACAATATCATCTATAGTAGCTGACTAAACAAAATAATTGCTTGATTCTTCGCAGAAATGAAGATGATTTAAAAATTTGCATTCAATTACATATTCTATATACTATTATCTATACATTCGTTCGGTCGATGTTTTTTGTCAGCCCGAATACAGAACACCCAAGGATCCTTATTATAAAAGCGTGTAAAACCCTCTCATTCGCTTCGCAAACGCTGAACATTTTCACCTCAATGATTTCGTATCGTGTAATTTGTCTCATTCCTCGAATGAACATTTCCCCGAGCAAGACAGTCGCATATTGGAAACCGCACATCCTCATATTTCTTATTGCCAACTTGTAGAGATACACAGAGATAATGACGGTTACAAAGGGGGTGGTTAGCTACGCTACTTCATACGGTTACATTTACAAACACATCCTTTACAATTATTTATCATCAGCAGAACGTTTCAATGTAATCTTTATTGGAATCTTAATCTTCCTCTGGGAAGATACAAAAGAAGATTAACATAGGAAGTTTAATAAGCAATATATTTTAGGTTTTCCGTCTTGGTTTTTTTATTAGGAAAAAAGTGTCTGAAACCATAAAATCGCATGTATGTATGAAAAATGACAAAAGATCTCTTTTTAAAAACTATTCAAGAATACTTTTTTTTTTTTAAACGAATCTGTGCTCACTCAAAGTGAACACAAATACACTCCTTGACTCTTTCAGTAAGCTACCGAGCTTGTGTCGTGAAAGAGGAAGATGGTCGGCACCTGGGATCGAACCACGACGTCCGCAGTACGAAAGCCGGCGTTGTAACCGCTGGGTCACCAACCACTTAAAACTCAATGAAAATAATGATATTGAAAACTGAAAATATGAGGACTGGTTTGGCATTAATAATTATGACTAGCCTGTATTGTATACTTATTGTCGGTAGATACGGAATTCAGATGCACAAAGATAAAGAATTACGATGGTAGTTTTCTGTGCCACTTAATGTGGCTGTAAAGTACAATTTTGATAGATCTTGTAGCGTCCGGAAAGGTATTCCGATCCCACCGTCGGACTTCACCATGCCAGTCCCCTGACACGCAGCATGACACTTCTCCAACGTTGTCCTTCATTAACTAAGCGCTCCCAATCTGACTGTCTATTGACGCATTCTAGCGGTGTGCAAATTCTCTTTGAATTTCTTCCGCTGTTCCCCATGCTTTCTTCTTCCTTTTGTTAGTTCGCCGAAGAGTAAATTGGTTTGGCATTATTACAAACACGAAATGAAGTTTTTTAAGTAAGGCAAACGAATTTATACAGTACTCGGTTGGGTATTTTTGAAAAAAATATAAGTCCCTACCTCCCCCGTTTCTAAAGATAATGACGGCTATTATGAAATTCACGTTCCATCTCAACGCAAGGTTGAGTTGAGTTATAATAATCGGTTGCCAGTAGTTACGCATCTAATGTATTGGATAAAACATTTTCATAATAGCGAAATGTCAAAAGTCTCAATAAAAATTGGATACGACGCAACTCAATCGTCTGTTTTTCATTTCAGAATAACCGTCATTGTGATTTTTCGAAATTGATTTGAACTACATAAAGCACTTGTAGGTATATATATTATATATATAGATATTAAATAACCGCATTCGTAGCAGTATTATAATTTTACCTAGATGCTAAATATAAACTTTATGATAGCTATGATCATATAAGGTACCGCCGTATACTGCAGTACAGCGAGGTACCTACCTATCCACCTAAAAGCCAAACTTGCATACATGCACCAAGAAAGGTCATAGGTCGTAGCACGAACTGGTATATTGACCTGCACTGAATTTATTTCGTATAACTTACATTTTTGCAGGTAGCTACCTACATCATGCACATTACATCAGTTTTGTATTATTATCTAATAACTTCATGAATTGAATTGTTTATTTTTTACATAATTAATTATAAGTAGGTAGGTATGTAGTTGTTAGCCCAATTATTTATGCTAAAACACTTTTTTGAAGTAGCATAAAATGTACGTACGTGAAAAAATGTTTAAATACAGTTACGTACCTAAAAGTGTATGAGAAAACTGAGCAAATCTGGAGTGACAAAGGAATTTCCGTGACAATTGGACAAGTGGTTCGTCTTGTGAGAGCTCTCGTCTTCCCCCAATAACTATATGGGGTGGAGGCTTGGTCAATGAAGGCCAGAGATAAACAGGGCATAGACTCGTTCGAAATCTGGTTCTGAGAGCGTATATCCTCCGAATAACTTGGACTGCGAGGAGGATCAATTCATCCAGGTATAATGAGTGAGATTGGGGTCGTTAAAACATTCTTGACTCTCTGTGGCGGATGGGTTCTCCGATTCTTTGGGCAGATTGCTAGGCGGGACAGCCTTGAAAGATTAACAATGGTAAGCAAAGTCGAGGGGTGAAGTAAACGATAGCTGAAGCGATGCAACTGGCATAGTGCTGGGAGGGGTGGGGAATCATCACAAACGCGCGGACCAGATTGGCATTAGGTCAAGATCTTCAATCCTGAAGAAAATAATCAAGATGAAGACCTAAAGTCTTTTAAAATATATCCACACAAAAAATTAAGCTTGGCGTTGAGTCGTTATTGAAACGTAATTTCGGCGTATAAAATTGGAAACATAAAAATAAATGTAAAAGTATTTCAAAATCCTGATTGCTTTGGGACTCTGGAGCTATTTGCACGATCCATACAGGTTTATTATTTTGTAAAACATATGGATGTAGGTGACTTGAGGTAAGGATTTATTTCAAATCATTTGTTTCCTAGAAACTTTATCCCTACAGACGAATCTTGAAAGAATTCAAAGCACCAAACTGTTTCTGGCTGAAATGTTTTATTCGTTGCAACGTTTTACTTCCTTTTTTTCTTCAAATTAAGTATAGACAAGGTATACAGGATTACGTGAAAGAATATTTTTCTTAAACCAAAGATAAAAGAATTCGAAAAACAAGTGGTTTGATTTCTTTTACATGAAACAGATGATACAAACGGTTTGCGGTTATTTTGCTTAATTTTTTATTTCTAAGTAGGTATTTTGCTGCATTTCCATCAATTATATATTAACTACTCACTAATTTTTCATTCAGCTACAGCGAAACACCGTACATACGTTTCAGAATATCTATGTTTTCGCAAATCTATAAATAAACATCCAATTACCTATAGTTTCTCGCATAATATTGTGTCTATGTAAATTTAGAAAACGAACGATTGCAATATATGGCTTCTTTCGTGGAAATTGATATATACTCTGTTAAAACTATGTTTATTTATATACAATATGAGATCGCCAAGAATAGCTACTCAAGTTTAATTTTGAAAGGTAAAAAAGAAGATCGTCGAGGAGTATGTAGAAGTAGAAGCCAGATTTTCTATATCTACGCTGTGTCTATAAGATAAGAGAATGGACTGGAATCAAAACCACCGCAAAATATTATTATTCGCCAAAGCGATTGCCAACGCCTGGAAGACCTGACAAGGCCCATGAAGAATAAAAATACCTGTTAAATATATGAATGCAAGAGATAAGGTTGTAAGTCACGGAAATAAAAATGAGAACAGGAATTTGGTAAAACTTATCGGAAAATTGTTTGAGAGGACTTTCTGCTTTGTCAAATAAAAATTGCAGGGGAACAAAAACAGCTAACATCCCTTATCCCATTTTGTTTGTTAACTGATGGGGAAAAATTTCGTGAAATGAATAAAAAAAAAGTCCTAAGTAAATAATGTCATTTCAACATGATGTTTCCTTCAAACGGTCCCAAAATTCATAATAAATAGAGAAATTCAATAATCATACGCGATACGTGCGACAGACGCGTGACCTTGTGCGAAGGCGGAGGAAGAATAGGGAGCGATAACGCTTTGTCCTCAGATAGCTGATACTGACATAGCACCGCAGAAGGGGATGGCAATATGATAGGGATGGAAGGTACGTATTAGGGCAACAGAAGGGAGTATAGGTAGGTATGCGGAAGGGAGGTTTCTGTTGGATAGGTCATGTAGTGAGGGGTCGGTTTAGAAGTACACGAAAAAGGTATATTGTAATACCTACCACTTACTACTTGTAGACTGAACTTGGCATTGCGTTGTTTTACAAGGGCAATGGAGCCCTTAAAATCGATACCGCTTTCATTATTTTATCAAAGCTTGAATAAATCCCATTCTTTCTATATTAATGGACCTCCTTTTTCTCACAGTAGTTACTTGTATTTATTTTATTTCAATAAAATGATAATAATAATATACTCGCAAAGTGCCTTTTACAACAATAATTCACATAGAATATAAACACAGGTTTAATAAAACAACATGAAGCAAAGAAAGTACATCAAATAATAAGGTATTATTAATTATACCTATACAAGTGAAATAATAATTGTTATCAGAACATGAAGAAAGTAGAACAGCTTTCGAACCTTGACTGCAACTCTTTTACTCCTGCTTGTTGCAAGCCTCTTGTGCTGGTGACCATTTTGACTACCAACCCAGTGCCGTATAACCCTCGGCCTCCTTCAGCAAACTCATTGGTTAAAAGTTACCAAGATTCAACGTTCTACCTACAAGTGGAAAGGTAACACTTAACCAGTCTATGACGTAAGTAGTTTCAGATTAAGATTGTCATCAGAGAAAATTTAATTTATTAATTAGAAAATTATCGCCGTGCTAGTCAATAATTGTATTCTGCATTTGATTTCGGTTTTCGGGTAGAGGTATTTGAACTTTAACATTAGCATGCTTCGCCGTGATCTTCAAGATCGAATTTTGTCGTTATTCATTCAATTCCCGGTCTAAATCCACCTTCATATAGATGAAAGATTTAGTTTTCATAAAGGTACCTACACAATATGTATTGTGTTAGGTACTTATTTTATAAAAAAGTGGTTTTAAAAACTCAAAATTTCTTCTTCGAAGAAAAAAGAAATTTGACAGATTTAGTCTGTTTTGTGTGGATAAAACGCCTTAACTGAAATAAAAATACTTGTTTGCAACAACCTTTTTCGCCTCACCTGTTGTAAGCATCGATTACTTATTCATACAAGAGGGAGGCCACGTTTCAATAATGCTGGGAGTGCTCCTATTCCATAGGACTGTACTCCTATTCTAATTTTCCGTGATATTTACGCTGCCGTAAAGTAACAAAATTTCGTATGGAAACGTGTATAGCGCCCATATAGAATAATTCAAAAAGCTCCGCAGTCCATTAGAATTTCCCGTGAGTTTCTCACTTACGTTAGTGAGTAAAATACGGAATAGGGGTACCTGAACACATTTCCCTTCTTGTTATTCACCTTCCTAATAATCCAATATTCCTTTTTTTACCTCCATCCAAACATCTGTAAAACTGAAGTAGATGAACATATTGGCTGTTTTAGGAATTATTGATTAGGAGTGTGGGAGAAACAAGAGAATTGCGTTTGGAAAATATAGTTATTATCTCAATCATGAATTTTTTAAATCCACTTCAAGTGTTCTTCGTATCCACATAATATCAGATATTTTTGACGCGTTGATAATGTGATGTAGGCGTCTTTGTCTGCATAAGTTCGCTCCAGAAAACGACCCACTCTTATTTTTTGAGTCATTATTTCTTGGATCTGCTTACTTTGAATTTTTCGAAAACGGAATCTCAAAATATCACTATCACCGTCAGCCATCTCCATTAATTTTCAATAGCTACATTTCTACAGACAACTCTACCATTAATGTCTGACCACTTATTTCTTTGTCATTCGTATTGGATAACAAATCTTAGGAAACCTTTTATCCATTAGGTATGAATATTTAAGAACCACTCGTCTTAACAATTTCGTTGGTTCCACTCAGCCTACATTACGTTTCCAACGTGTATTGACACTTGGATTGAGTAAAATTGATACTTTTCGGTGGACGAAGATCCGTCAACTTTATACTGATTGTATCTAATATAATAATATTATGATCTCTACCAACATCGCAACTTCGCATGCAGACATGGTTATATGCGAATACTGACTGATCCTCGACTATCGCCGTTCACCCGCATCGTTCCCTGCGGGCCACACATAAATCTATGCAATGGTGTGTGCGTTCTGTTGTTTGAAACGGAGGGACACATATATACATACCTCATACAGTTTCCGCGTCAGTTCTGTGTAGACATAAACATTTAGTACCTACCTACATACAACCATTATTTACGCGTCGAATCTACATTATCATTGGGTGACTCCTATAGTCATATAAAAATATTTTGAACTAAATCATACCTGTAGGTATGTACATAGGTGCGAAGTACCTATTAAAAATTAGGTATTGTTAAGTTGGAATAAAAATCTTTAAGAAATTCTGTTTAAATATTTCACATACCTACTTAAACCGTTAGGGAAATGTTTTTTAATTGACATTATTAATCTTCCACGACGTACCTATAGTTACTGAACATTCAACGCTAGTCCGCATACTATATCCATACAGTGTGTTTCAGCATTTGTTTAGGAACATGTCTCGTAATGAAAACTAATGCGTGTATGAAGGTGTAAGTGTCCTATCTGTATTATATAGGAGTGAGTCCTCACAAAAATCCAGACACAGAAAATCTCTGTCTTTGAAACAAAGAGCTTCAAAAAGTTTCACAAATAAGGTTCTACCACTGCATCACGAACGGCTCTGTAGAGAGTTATGTTGTTTTCCATCACGTTCCAGAAGACTCGAAAAACATTATTATGTTCCTTTAAATCAGATCCGAGTGCGCATTTACACTGCCCAAGATCGAGCCCAAGAACGGAGAGTTTTTCTTGCCTCCCTATACTCCTAATTGGGGTCTTAAATAGATCACAATAGATCGATAAAATATATGTAAATCAAGTAGTTTTTTGCACACGTAGTACCTACTTAAAAGGTGTGTGTATAATGTATATAACACACACACCTTGGCTCATTGCAAATCCACTCAAAGCTTAGCGGAAAATGAAGTTATGTAGATTGAGTCGTAACACACTGTATCGGGTATAACGAACGTGAATTGGTTACATACAGTCATGTACTTGGTAGAAATGTTAGCATGTGTTGCTATACAGGGTATTAGGGTAACATAATGCGGTGAATCGATCACCATCTTAAAACAAAACTACAATTTTAAACATTATAATACCAACCTGTGTGAGTAGTTACTTTATTGGCCCCAACAGAATGTTAGTGGAGAATTATCCCATGCCTAAGTTTTAAGTATCACAACAGTGGAATAGACACATGAGCTTATCAGAGCTATGAAATACTATCCTAAAACTCTGTCTGCTGACCTTCTTTCTTAGGAAAATTCTTATCAATGAAGCTTAACAAATGAAAGCCAACGTCAGGAAGACCTGACACCAAAAGTAGAAGAAAGGGGTGTAAATATTTACAACTCTTATTTAAGTAAGCAGAGAGAACGGGCCTCCACTCTTTTCTATCCATCCACACTTCTTCCGCTTCTTCCACCGACATTCCAACCTCTTCTATTTCTTCTACTTCTGGCCTGATCTTCCTTGAGGACGTAATCGATATGTGTTCGATTCTCATTTTTCTCCGTCGACCACGCATTCTTACACCTTTCCTTTCAGTATTAATATGTAAATTATCTTTGTATTCTTGTTTGCATACATTTTTTCAATATGTCCAAACCATCTCAACTAAGGTATTAGCATTTAACCTTGTAATAACTCAAACTTCAATACCACATTCCTTCCCAATAGATAATTTCATTATTTATTTATTTACAGTAAAGTAAACACCACTCACCATAACAGCTTTCGCCTTTGCGATGAGTGCATGACAACACAAACAATACAATAAAACAAAAGTGAACTTATAAAATAGATAAAAACTAGAAAATAATTATTAATAGTAATAAAATTATATAATTGATAACATAAATAGATGCACAGTATAATGTGTATATATATTTTTACTCGTATGTCAGCAATATTCATCATATTGATACACTGATCAATGTGATCATTTAGTTTATGAAGTAAAACAAATTTATACCTACCTATTTTCCAAGTTCATACATAAGCCAGAGATCTTAGAAACAGTGGATTTTGTTCTTGAATGTGTCAAATATTTCCATTTTAAATGGCTAGCAGAAAATCATTAACTTTCTGGATTATATTACGAGGTATAATGAGTCCATTAGGAAAAATGGAAACTTAAGAATTTATAAGACAAATATGATGTTTATTCAAAGCTGTTATGTGTCTGTAATAACTTGCTCATAGTTATCTTATCTTAGGTAGGTACTCTAGTAAATAACTTCAGAGAAAACTCTGGAGATTTCCTTCTCAGGTTCATTCGAGCGCTTGTTATTCGAGTCTCTTACTCCCAAAGCAGTGTTTAATGCACTTAGCTTGTGTTGGAGTAATTATTGCTGGCTTAACAACATTCCGATTAGTACCTATACGAATGTATATTTCATGCATGTTTCAACTTAATGAAACTCTGTTTAAACCTTTGAATTCCTACTGCTTTATTTAAAATACATGATGCAATATATGGAATAGAATGATGAATCTTTAAATGAAGGGAATGATAGCCTAGCGGTTCAGTCGGCGACTCTCAATCCAAGGGTCGTGGGTTCGATCTGCGGTCCCGACCATCTTGCTCTTCCACAACACAAGCCTTTGCTTCCTTTGAAAGATGTCAAAAATGTATTTGTGTCGAATTCGGGTGAGCCCAGATTCAGTTTTTTGAAAAATATATAAGTAATAAAGAGTAAATTGAAAAAAAAAACAGTGATGAATTTGCATATTGAATGAGACAATGTTTATTTGTTAGTGATGAATTTGCATATTGAATGAGACAATGTTTATTTGTTAGTAGATTCCTCCCCGCCAAGATGGATAGTTGCCTTGTTGGTTCCCTATGCTCCTGAGGTCAAAAACTGAGAATATGAAGTACCTACATAATAATATACATTTACGCAAATTTCAAACTCATTTTTTATCCAAAACTTCTCTTTATGGAAATAAATAACTGCTTTCAAGCCGACTAATGTAAGTGCTTTTAAGATGTTTGTCTTCTTCACTTAGCAAATCTGATGGACAAGGGTAGACAATTTCCTATTAAAAGCGTCTATCATTTTTCATAACGTTATATAAATAAAACAAGTAAATAGATTATGTTATATCAAAATATATAATATAGGCATGTATATACTAAGTGCAAAGCTAGCAAGGCAATATTGTGAGCACTGAAATGTTTACAATCTGTTTTCATAGAGAACCCTTTCAACGCTTTGCTGAATACTATATTATTTAGCTATGTGCCTACATATATCCATAATAACATCTATCTACGGCTGTTTTGATGTAATGTGGGTATGTGTATTCCGACTCATCCGTGTGAGTTATATTGCACATGTATATGTATACAGATATATGTAATACCTACTTAGCCCACATACAAAAATACATCCACTTTTATCATTTGCCAATTGCCAAAGACTGAATCAGAAGTTGAGAGTCTGCGATTTTGGTTAAATATTAAAAATATATTGTTGCTGGGTAAGTAGGTAGGTACATTATTCATTAGAATGAATTGATGAAGATAAATCATGACTACATATGCACTAGAGACCATGTCCCTCACAAAAAGAAATGTCGAAAAAATTAAAATGCATGCAGCGATCCATGGAAAGATCCATACTTGGTATAAGCCTAAGAGATATGTAGAATAAGAAATGAAGAAATTAGGAATAGAACCAGAGTGGTAGACATCATGGATCGTATATCAAGACTGAAATGGCAATAGGCAGGACATTTTGCAAGACAAGATCCCACAAGATGGACTCTAAAGATTTTGAGATGGAAACCCTGGGAGAATAAGAGAAGACCTCAAAAAAGATGGTCCGATGCCATAGCCGCTGAGGGGGGGGGAAACTGGCTACAAATAGCATAGAAAGGAAGAACATGGAAGAGACCTACATATGTCCAGCAGTGGATAACTGAAGGCCACAAAAGAAGAAGAAGAATCGTGGCAATTTAGTATAGGTATTGCCTCGGAGAGTCGAATTCGAAAACTGAAACACATCTTCAAAAACAAAAGAACTACTAATTTGTCTCAAGAAAAAGGTGTTCGATGTGTAGATACTTTACCGTCTCCTTCTGGTTGCTCACAAAACATTATGGAGTTAATGATTATTACATTAGGTATTACCTTGATTAGAAGTGTCTAAAAGCTGAAATATACCCAATGAGCAACATTGAGAGACAAATACATCGTTTGAAATACAAGACAAAACCGTATCTGACGATATTGTTCAGGTGGCGACGTGAAAATGCTAATGGTCAGACGTCACGAATTTTGAAATGGAAGCTTTGGGCAAATGTCGGACACCCAATGATTAAACAATGGACCGAAAGCATGATACAAAAAGAGGGAAAGGGGCTCGTGAAGTGTTTAGTTTAGTTTTTTGGGTGCTTGTAGGTATAATATGCTCATTGTTCAGCCATATTTTCCAAGTCCGGTTCTCGGACATATGCACCTTAGATACCGCTTTTACCGCTGTCATTCCGGTAAGTACTTGACAGCTAGGTTTTGGAGGGGTGAAATACAATGTTCCATTGATTCACTATAGGATGCTTTACAATGCAATAACATAATCAAACTGAAAATAGATAGGAAGGTGTAATATATATGTAGGTAATGTAATGAATAGTGTAATAGGCTTAGAAAATATAAGCTGATACTTTTTGTTTTGAATGATAAGTATTTAAATTGTACTATTATGTTCTATTCTATAGATACAATTAAGTTTTCTTTTATACCTACCTACTGTTATGTGAATAAATTCCAATGGTTGGCCAGCGCTTTTCTGCAGATCCGACTACGCAGACATCGAGACGCCTTCGAGGAATTATTAAAGCGTATAGAATCAAGCCCGGCTGGTGTTTGTGGAGCTTAAGCTAAAATAATAATGTTGATTATAGTTGGGGATATTTTAATGTAGATATTCCAACTTTTCATATTAATCAAACAAACCTACCCCATCTCACAAATCGATACCTGTAAGTTTAAATTTATTCCATTTTATTAATAGGTCCAGGCCAATAAGGTGGGTATTATTAAACATGGACAATAATTAAACTATTCACATTTACCTAAGCTATAATGCTTATCACTACTTTTTAGATATTCCCGATTTTAGAATGAGGAAACAAATAGGTAGGTACCTAACTGTAGACGAAGTCAATTTTATTTTCAATGAGTGTTTATTTAAAAATATTTTTTCTAGGTATTTATTTTTTTTATAAAAATATGTCCTACCTTATTATAAAAAAATGTACTTTCTTAGCATAGCTACTGTATGAAGTTAAACATTAGATACCTACTCACTATTTTCTGTCAAAATGCACATGCCTACGCCAATGGCGTGCCTATCAAGACGAGTGGTACCCACAACCTGTACTATGAGTCATGTAGGTACATACATAAATTACTTACCTAAACCAGGAAAGCTAAATCAGAAGCAAAATAAAAAAGGAGAAGTTTGTTTAGTTTTAAGAAAAAAGTGGAGTTCCGTTCAGTGGCGTACTGAGGGGGGGGGGCGGAGGGGCGGACCGCCCCGGGCGCATCTATTAGCAGGGCGGGAAAAATTATAGAAATGACCTTTTTTTTTTTTTGTTTTAGGAAATAACATGTTTCCAGATACCAAATTTTAGAAATGACCTTTTTTTTTTAGGAAATGACATGTTTCCAGATACCAAATTTTAGAAATGACCTTTTTTCCTTTTTTTTTTAGGAAATGACATGTTTCCAGATACCAAATTTTAGAAATGACCTTTTTTTTTTTTTAGGAAATGACATGTTTCCAGATACCAAATTTTAGAAATGACCTTTTTTTTAGGAAAAGTTATGTGGGGGCGCCAAAGGGTGTGGTTCCCGCCCCGGGCGCCAATAACCCACGGTACGCCACTGGTTCCGTTCTCTCTGCTCTCCCCACGAAAGACACAGCGTTGTGATGAGTAAAAAAACAAACCAAAAGTGACAAATTTGTCTCAATAATTATTTATTGACAGCACTTAAATTCATACTATCATCGACATCTTTAGGAATACTTTTGAAGCTTAATCATTCGTCGACAACTGAGTTGAAGCGACGATGAATTGAATTAGCTTCAAAAATTTGACGATAGATGTCGCGGTTGAAGCAATGTACATTGGCGTGATGTCATCGCAGTAAGGCCGACAAACTTTGTCTAAAGTATTAGGAGAGCAGAAAATGTTAAGACCAACACCAATGTACCCGCCCGACCACGAACTACGTATGAATGGGCGTGTGTATTGTCGACTCTCTCATTGGTTTAGTGAACTACGTCATCAGACAGAGGTTCCTAAATATGTAGCTATAATACAGAGGCTCCCCAATTTCAAGGAAGGTTTTAATGTAGGTACGAGTACATACAGCAATATATGGGTAGGTACTAACTAATCTTATATTTTTAATGCGTATATCTAGATAACCTATCGGATTTTTTTACCCATCACGCCGTGTCCCGTACGGGGTAGGCAGAGAGAACGAACCTCCACTATTTTCTATCCGTGCACACTTCTTCCACCGAAATACCATTTTCTCATACAATCTCTCTTACTTCTGCTTCTGACCTGGACTTCATTGAGAACGGAACCAATCGATATGCTCGATCCACGTCATTCTCGGTCCGCCACCCTTTTCTTTCAGCCCTATGAATTTGTCTTTGTCATTCTATTTTAATCCATTCTTTCTACATGCTCAAACCATCTAAACTTAACTACCAATCAGATGAACTACGTATTATTTTTTAACTATCAGAAACTCTGGTCATAAAAAAACTTTGCATGGGTAGGTACTTATATAAATAACTATAGGTAGGTACATTCTTATTATGCATTCTTAATTAGACCTTATTCTTCTACTTACTCTTGAAGTAGATCTAAGGATCCATTCTCACATGGAAGTTTCTTCAGATTCCGAGCACCTCTTCAAGGTATTCCGAGTGGGCAATTGCCCAATGGCGTCGTTCGTTACCACGTGGGGATTCTGCTGTTGTCCATCCTAGCCAAGTGTCGCGTCAGGAGCGTTTTCTTGTTCTGCACCATTTAACAATGTCATCTGTGTCGTAGGTCTCTCTGACGGTACATAGTATTGCGGATTCAATTGAAACCAGTCTCTTTCAATGATCAATAAAATTTCAATATACCTACTCTAATGATCTTCCCAAAACAGCACGCAGTGTCATATTTCAGATGGTCCAGATGGTCCGGTCGGAATCTGCGTTCTTTGTGTATTCTATCGAGGCCTTCGCGATTTTGCTTGGTCTCCCTTTTGCTATGAAGAGAGACAGCAAAACAAAATCGCGCAGGCCTCGATTCTATTCACACTCAGGCAATAAGTGCCGCCGGCTTTAGGTAGTGACAGATTTTAGGAAAGTATAGAAAAGAGTAGGTACATATTATTTTTTAAGTATGTAGGTACCTATGTACTTATTTATATTAATTTTTGAATAAAATAAATGATAATAACTTTATTATTTAGAGTTCACAAGCTTAGGTACAATAATACTTGGTTACTTACTTACTATTTTGTATGAATGCTTTGTGTACATACCTACTTAGTTCATAATAATTCGCTTTGATTTTTATTCCCTACAAGCTTTCCCGACAGACGTCCTGTAGTAGTCCTTACTATATGAACATTGATTTCGAATGTAATTTAAATACAAAAATAGGTAGGTACGTTTAAAATATGTTTGAATAAAAAATCCGGGTACCTACCGATGTTTGGAAACTCAAAGGTTGTTTAGTAAATAAAAATTGTGGAATTTTCCGCAGATGGCTTTGTTGTCAGTAAACCCGTTCCATGCTATCTTTTATATTATATGCTATTGATTTTTCGATTTTTTATTAGTTATTCTGTTATCCGGAGCGGAGAAGAATCCTATAAACAAACTTCCATAAAAATTTGTTCAGCCAATCTCAAGTTATAAGTGTTCGCACTAACCCGACTTTCTTTTACATTATTGATAGATTTGAACTCCTCCTCGAAGTATGAGTTTGAATTCATTTTCAAGGAGAATCTTGTAACAAAAAGGTTCTACAAAATTACCTTCTGAATTGCATAAGAAAATAGTGAAGAAAAAATATTTGACCAATAACATCAACTGAATATTGTTTTTTTGTTGATGTTGATGCGGGGAAATTCTTTTTTTTTATTTGTGTAGGATTTTGTCTGTATATTTTTTAGATATTGTTTGAATTGAAGCTATGTATATACAACTGATAAAAAAACGAAGTAGTTATAGCGACTTCAATTTTTCATCTAAGTAAGTAGGTACACTTGACAACAATGCTATTACGATAAGTCCATAGAATAAACAAAGTTGAACATTGCTCCAGATGTTCTAGTTTTTACCTTAATACCCCTTCCCATTTCTACTCTCCTGATCAAATTGGAGCACCGTAAGTTGTTCCCTTGAGGATTGCGTGCGTGAGCGGAGTGGTCAGTCCCAACAAAATCACTGCGGTCAGATAGCTGCTGGTAACAAAGTCATTTAACTGACCAATAATATTTACCATTCAATATTCATTCATTCAAAGATGTACTATGTACCATGTAAATAATTAAGCTTGATTGGTTCAATCTTCAATATTCTTAATTAAAAAAAAACAGTATTCATAGAAAGGTAATTGAGATAAAAAAAAAAAATAACGTATCCATTCATTAGTCCCTTAATAATTTATCAATTTAAATGTACCTACCTAGTAAGTGTAAAAAAATAATAAATTTTTATGTAAAATTATGATTTTCGAAATGGTTTGGTTATGCAAATGAAAGTCAAATTGTATCAGGGCACCATTACACAAGATGGATAACACGGAACACTGCGAGCGAAATTCGTATTCTATAATGTCTGTATATTTTCGTTCTATGAAATTGTGTTACCTACAATGCTAAATTCAAATATACTAAAATATTAAATAATACCGATGTATTAAAAAAGTAGGTAGGTACATAATATAAGGGGATTGAGTGGTGTTTTGATTTATTTCAAGGAATGAAAAGTTTAAATAATATTGGTAGGTATGAAAGTATTGAATTAAAAATATGAAAAAAATACGTTACTGGTTTTTTCATAAAAAATGAAACTAGTAGGTATTAAACATACCCGTGTATTAAAAAATATAAAAATATATCGCTATACATACTTACTTTGATTTTGTAAACGCGACGGATAGACACTTCTTTTATCTGTATTGATTCCTGGTTGGCGGTAAAAGAAACTCGTTTTATATTCGTTGTTTCTTAGCTTCTATGCTCTCCTGATAACTGGCGCTAAGAATGTTCTTCTTTGTTTCTCTGGCCAGTTTCCTTTTGCATTGTACTTACCTACAGACATCGTTACAAAAGTAAGTTTTTATTACAAAAAGCTTTGAATAAATAACAATAGGTGCTACTAACTAACAAATATTCGACCCAATATGTTTATAACAATATTAAATAGATGGCTCTTTACATCGTTTTACGTATTTCCTATAGATGTCACTTTGCTTAATGCTTAGTGTATTCAACTGATATCAATTGATGGCGTCAACTTCCTTATTTAATTTGATTGGATTATTTTCAGGTAATTTGATTCTTTTTAGAAAACGTCCCTCTCCAGTTCTTCCGTTGAAGATTTTTCTCATGTCTGTAGGTAGGCACCTACGTATATTTTGTTGACAAGACCAATAAAATAGGGATACAAAAAAATTATGATAGCTAGATCATAGGTATCAACAATCTAAGTGTCCCAACACAGTGGCTTAACGAATATGGACACACAAGGGCCTAAAGTCAGTACCCTGAATGTCACACTTTGAGGGCAGGCGGGGAGCTTGTTGTTGCCGAGTTGATGGCGGGAGGGTATGGATTAGATATCCTAGAGTTGATTTTTTTACTGTTGTAAAATATTTTGCTTACATTTTGGGTCGATATTACATAACATGAAAATAGAATCTCCCGTACGAGCAGAAACCGATTCTGCAAAATATAATATTAAAGGCACCTACCTATAGTATAGTAAACTACTGAAACTTTTACGGACCCAATAACGATTCGTGATTTTGTATTATTATCTACACGTACGTAATAGTACCTATATTGAAACAACATTTTACATTATCCAAAGAGAATTTACATAAATGCAGTTTTATGAAACAAATTACCTTCATTTATACGAAAGCACGTCGTGTATGCTTCTCGATAATATTATTTTATTACAATATCTACATTTTTAACGATTATTTTTGTACCGATTGCACCAGCACAAAATAATCACAAACAAATCAAATAATATCGTTTGTAAGGAAATACTGTATACTGGATTACGTTCCTAATAAATTTCATCCTCACCAAGAGAGGAAATTAGAAGTAAAAGTACCTACCTAATGTTTTTGAAGTCATCTGTTGCGGCATAGGGCAAATACCAGCTCCAATAGATACCTACCTACACAGGCGTTGTTACATAACAGGAGAAGAAAAAGAAGAAATTTATAAGGGATTTCAAGGATTCGGGGATTTTACAATTGGTATTTACATATGCTGTGGGGTTGCCGGTTAAGAATAGCACCTCTGTTTTTTGCTGATTTTTCGAGCATCCTGAAGAGGCAGGAAATTGCGAAAAATCAGATCGGGATCGTGAGGTTATCCACCTCACGCCCTTAAACCTCAACAGGTCAGCAAAGGCACACGAAATAACCGTCACGACAGATGGTGTCCCCCTGTGAAGGCGCAGGATCGGGCGCAATCGAGACCTCTTGATGCCTCCCTATGATATGAGTGGGGTTTAGACCCCCCGCATTGCGGGATGGTTTGGTAGGACCGTCTTTTGTTTTTTTTTTGCCGGGCTGACTTGCGGTATGTGGGGGGGTATTAAAGGTAATATATAATAATAAATACCTAAATAAATAAATCTTTATTGGACAAAAAATACAGAGTTAATACAATTTAAAAAACTACCAAAAGGCGGACTTATTGCTGCAAAGCAATGTCTTACAGCCAACCTCATTATTTATTTATGTATTATGTATTTACATATAAATTTTAACACATATTTGTAATTGCACAAGCTGATTAATATGGGGGTGACTCTATTAATTTCCGGGGACTCAGGAGTTAAAATTTATCCGAAAGAAATTTAAGGTTTTAGTCACTGTTAGTTAACCCTTTCTTAGCCTTTGAACCCAACGGAACTGTATTTTGGTCTAATCAGTCTTTAATGATGGAATTGATAAAACAAACCCGAGTCCAAGTGCCGAGCTCCATTGTCTATCAGCCGCTGTCTTAGTTTTTCTATTCCAATATTCTTGATCCCATGTCACTGATGATTTTCTTGTGAGCGAGTGAGCGTTCTTAACCCCGGTGTCAGTAGCAATTCTTGACCTAGGTCCCAGAATTCTGAGAGCAGACGTTGCTGATCCTTACATGACCACCAGTTTGACGAGGTTACTGTACGAAGCTTCCATCGTCTAGACTTAGAACAAATAAGCGTTCGGAAAGCTGCTGCGTTTTCAATTCCGCTCTGAATACGCGACACCATTCACACTTCAATATTCTAAATCAAACCTACGTTAAATTATTTCAGTTTATTTTCTCCTTATTCTCATTTTAAAAGCAAACAACAGTTACGTTTCAAAGCGTATCAAGTAAAATAGGATTCTCATAGATAATAAAAAAATGTTGAATAGAAAAAAGCAATATAATTTCCTTCCTAAAATATTGAATTCTCTACCCTGAGGACACAAAGCCACAAGTTACATTTGAAACAAATGATGTTAGACTAATTTGCATTGAATCAACAAGAGACAGTAAAAATGATTATTGTTTAGATGCCACAGAAAGTTAAACATGAAAGGAACATTCCCCACACCCCACAGCACAACAATCTTTATTAAATTTACCAACCCCTTAATTACTTATCTTTGGGGGTCTCGCTGTACCAGTGGTGGTGCATGGCGAATAAGAACACTATACCTATAGCTTCACAAATTAACCAGTTTCGTTGTGTTTCTTATTATTTTATCTCAAGATCTGTCGATCTATTTGTAAACCTATCAAAAATTTCTCTATAAAATAAAAACTACCAATGTGTGTTTTATATGTACCTAACCGATTTTCAACATCAGTAGGTACCTACTTATATACTTAAATAAATATTTTTGATCAGAACAAGGACACAGATATATTTTTTTTATAAATAAGGAGAAAATCGAATCCGATAAATAAGACGATGTGTTGTATTTTATATAAGTACTTACCTTCTTAGTTAATTATTTGCATAATTATAATAATTTATTTAAAAAATTGCCTTAGGCTATAAGTACCGCCGGCTATAAATAAATAAATAAATAAAAGCTTTATTGCTGTCTGTATAACAATATAAGGATAAATATTTTGTACGTTTCAAAGGGCGGACTTATCTTAGAAGATCTCTGCCAGCCAACCCAGTTGACAATATAATTATTCTATAAGATACATAAATACATAAAAAATAAATTAAATACATAAAAAAAAAAATTAAATAAATAAAAAAAAAAAATTAATTAAATACATCAAAAATACATGAAAAAATCACACATAATGGAGTGAGTAAAATGACTTATTGCAAAAGTAATTATTGATACCAAAATATAATAAACAGGTACATAGATAAGATATAAATAATAATAATAAAAAAATATCTAAATAAATAACAGAGCAGACCGAAGAGAAGGAGGGAGAAGAGGTAGAGGGAGGGAGGGAGGGGATCCTCTGAAATTGGAATAATATTTTATCGTGTCATCAGCGACTTTTTGAACAAGTGAATTGTCTGAGAGCCTCTTATGGAAATCGGAAGTTGGTTCCACAGCCTAGCAGCATGAACGGTAAATGAGTCAGTGTAGAATCCGGATCGGTGGGGCGGAATGAGCAACAAATTATTTTGATCAGATCGCAACGATCGCTCGTGCGAACTGAGGAAGGTGAATCTCTGTTTGAGGTAATTTGGGGATAAAGGGTCATTAAGTATTTTGTACAACAAACAGAGGGTATGGAGGTCTCTTCTCTCTCGCATGGTTACCCATTGAAGCTGATGTCTGTATTCTGAAATGTGATCATACTTTCGCAGCGAGAAGATATACCTTATGCACATGTTTTGAAGACGTTCGATTCTGGACTGAGCCTCCACCGACATATCCAGGTAGGATATGTCGGCGTAATCAAAAAGTGGGTGGATCAAGGATTGTATGAGACGTTTTTTGATGTCAAAAGTGAGGAAGTTTTGAAGTCTTCTAAGTGCATGAAGTGAGGAAAATATTTTCTTACTCAGCTCATCCACCTGCTTGTCCCAAGAGAGTTTGCTGTCAATATACAACCCCAAATTCTTTACATAGTCAGAAAACGGGATTAAGTTACCGTTTAAAAATAGAGGGGGCAGGGAGCCAGAGTTCAATGAGGACAGAAGCCTGGAGCTTCCAAGAACAATGGACTGTGATTTTTTGGGATTTATGAGGACTCCATGCCGCTCACACCACGAGGCTATGTACTGAAGATCTTTGTTCATAAGAGCAAAAGATTCGACGACATTATGTGGCTTGAAATGAGTGTAGATCTGCAAATCGTCGGCATACAGATGGTATGATCCTCGGATATATTGAGTGATGGGGCCGATGAAGATGGAAAACAAAAGAGGGGATAATATGCACCCCTGAGGCACCCCTGCGTGTAGTTGAACCCAATCCGAGCCGACGTCATTGCAGATCACCCTCTGCTTTCTCATGCTCAGATATGAACCAAACCATCTGACAACACCGTCTGACATATTCAGGGCACGCAAACGCGACAAAAGAAGATCGAAATCAACGCCATTAAAGGCACTGCTGAAATCTAGCAACACCATTATGGTCAACTGAGTGTTGTCCATAGCACAACGTATATCGTCCGTAATCTTCAGGAGTGCAGTCGTGGTGCTGTGCCCCTTTCTGAAACCAGACTGCAGGGGATTGTACAAATTATGGCTTCCAATGAAGGAGTTCAATTGATGAAAAACCAGTTTTTCGGTTACTTTAGAAAGCAACGGAAGCACCGATATAGGACGGAAATCATTCGGTGTTGCAGGTGCCGCCCTCTTTGCCAAGGGAATTATGTTAGCTTCTTTCCATACCAAAGGAAACTCCGAAGAAGACAAAGAAGCGTTTATGATAAAGGTTATAGCCGGAAGCAAAGATGACAAAATGAGCCCCAACATTCTGGAGCTAAGACCGTCGCAACCCACCGCAGCAGACTTGATGTCCCGGAAAGCCCTCGAGACCTCGTCAACAGTCACAGCAGAAAACGAAAACGAGTCCACCCCGGCCGGTCGCGAGGCCTCTATAGCAGAACAAGAGGACGATCTCATGCCATCGGACAATGCAACGGGGACAGTAGCAAAATGTCTATTTAGGACGTCAAGGGTAAATGGAATCATACCATCCGACCCAGAAGACCTGCCCACTCCCTGTTGCCTCAGGAACCTCCACGTTTGCTTGGAATTGCTGAGATTTATATTCTGCGAGAAATATGCTTGCTTTGAGCGTCTGCATGACGCAGAACATAGATTTCGCAAACAAACATATCTTTCCCGATCGCGAGGGAGGCCGGTGCGCCTAGCCTTGGCCCTTGCCCGGTTTCTCCGCTTCATAAGGCGACGTATTTCATCCGTTAACCAAGGGGCCGGTGGCCGTCTCACAGGACGAGTTTGAATAGGTGCATGCTTGTCATATAAGTCAGAGACACAAGAATTGAAGTAAGAGACCATCTGATTAACGTCGCTTGAAAGATAAACCCCACCCCAATCCATACTTTCAACATCCAGTCGCAGCTGATCCAGGTCAATCCGATCAAATCTACGAAAAGATTTTGTTTTAGGCTTGAGCTTAGGCATTGCAAGTTTATAAGTAAGGTATACAAGGTCATGAGCGGAGAATTGGTCAGCGTTGAATTGCCCGTGAGCTACAGCAAGTTGAGGCTGCGAGGTTATAATTAAATCTAATAGTGTGTTGGTATTAAGATAAGGAGTATAGTGTGTTGGGCCCAAGGGCAGAGTGTAAAGGTTACAAGCCTCCAGAATATTTACTAGCCTGTCTCTCCTAGAGTCATTTTTGTTTAAGCAAGTATTGAAGTCTCCCAATAAAATGTGGTGTTGATAGTGAGGCAGTAAAAGCTCAAGCGTGCTGTGGAATTCCTCAAAATAGTTGGAACCTGGGGGACTGTAGATGACTCCAATCAAGACCTTGGTGTGTCGGACGCTAACCTCAACAAACAAACACTCCAGCTGACTGCCACTCTGAGTTTTGTGAATGACCCTGCAAGCCAAGTCATCCCTAAGATACATTGCAACACCACCGCCCGAACGGCCAACTCTATCACATCGTATCAGTCTAAAACCAGGTAACGAATAAAGATCTGATGAGAGCGATGGTCTAAGCCATGTCTCGCTAATCAGCAATGCGTGTAAAGGAACAGAAGCAAAGGAGTCCACAAGATCGTTGTAGTGGGCCGGAATGCTCTGAGCATTTATATGACAAACATTGAGCGAAAACTTTGACGAACCCATGGCGGCACCAAGAAGCTCACAGAACGAAGGCTGAGAATGCGTAGAAATATCGCTGATTGACAGAAAAGAGTCTGAGTTAAAAGAGGCATTGAAAGGCAGAGGAGAGGTAGAATTAGGGATGGAGTGAAATGAGTTATCTCGGTCCGGAGAGTCGCTCATCATTGCGATGTCATGTGAAAAATAAAAGATCAAAAATAAAAAAATAAAAAATAAAAAAAAAATAAAAAATTACGTAGAATAATTCAAAATTAAAATAAATAAAAGAAATATCCAAAAAAATTTAAGTTAAGTAGAATTAAAAACATGTACACGCCTCAATATGATAAAATAAATAAAATAAAGTGAGGCAAAAGTAATAAAACACACACACAAGTTATAAGGTAAAATATCAATAAAAATTAATAAAAAAGAGGTTAAAATAGTAATAATAAAAGTATATAATAATGAGATAAGCAGTCAATAGATTAAGATTGGCTAAAAAAAAAATAATAATTAAAAATAATAAAATTAATATAGATATATTAATATGATAAAATAATAAAAAATATAGGTAATAAAATGAATTATAATTAGTAATAAATATACTGACACCTTTGTATAGAAAAGTGTTATATTATTATTTATTTTAAATATTTCAGTTTTTTTTTTATATTCTTTTGAGTTAACACATTTTCTTCAATCGTTATTGTTATATCATTTTAACTTACAATTTTGTTGCAGTTTCCTATATATTTTTGTTGTTGTTGACAATAATACATTTGGTGCCATTTATTTTGTTTAAATAAAATAAATGTATAAAAAGACGTGGATTTAACAAAAAATAATCGGTAGCTTTATAAAAATATTCAACAAGCAAATACAAATTCTTGTTCTCACCCTCTTTTATATCGAAAAATTGAGTAGATACTTTATTTGATTCTTTATAACGAGACATTCAAGCAAAAATGGCATTAGAATATTTTGATTTAATATTCTTAACTTTTTGAGAGTATATAGGTACTTACCTACATAAGTATTATTTTTTTTTGAATTCTCAACGCGTCAAGTGCACCCTCTAGAAATGCGAGGGGGTAAGAATGCAGATTAATTTTTATTATGGCTTTCATGGGGCGAGAAGTCCGTAGGTAAGCTTCTTGTTTTTTGTCTAATTTATTTCATAAATAAAAAGAGTGTGGAGATTTTTATAAGTAGGTACCTACCTAGATTATTATTAGCATGGAGTAATTTAATATTTTACCTCGACGCTGAGAAGGAAGCCAACCTTTGATCTGTTATGTCAATCACTTTTAGTTTTGTGATCTTATGGTATTTCGAAGGTTTTGATGTAGGTAGATACCCACTGATGTAGGTACCTACTGATGACTTTCATAAGTTTTGATTTTATTCTCAGTTTATTTACAAAAGAAGTTATCATAAACTTACTCTTATAATAAGTTTGATACAATTGCCTGATGATGTTTGCAAGAAAAAGACGAGACTGCAGAGATCGTCCGCATAATTGCATGGTGTTATATTTTTTTGGAGTTAGTTTGAATGCTCAGGAGACGTTGATTATACTTACCTAACTGACTATGCACATCAATTATTGGTATCGAATATCTGATGAATAAGCTCCTCATGAAATCATAAGGGACTTCCAAACCTGCACGCACATTTTGAGGGACACTGAGATTCAATGAAGGTTGAATGTTGTGATTGATTCAGGTCGATGAGTGAACGAACCTTGGGAGAAAATTTTTCCGATTCAAATCGGGATTGGAGTTTATCTGGAATTGGCATCATGTCTCAGATTAGAAACGGCTGGTTGTTCAATCAATTCTGCCAGCTATATTGACACTTTTGTGATTAAACACTTACCTAAACGGTGCTATTGTGTAGGTAAGTGTATAATCGTTCGTGATGCGTTGGTAACACTACCCAGACAGGGTAGGATACGATACTTTTGTATATCCAATTAGATGTCTTCCAGGATCGCTGCACATTATGCCTGTCATATTAAAGGGGTACAGAGCACAAAGCCCACCCATGTAGGTAGGTACTCAGAGATAATGGCGCACAGTGGCGCACACATCTGGTGTCATGTGATTACGTATTATTAGAACAGCGGGATTGAATGACACATTTTACGCCATTTTTCCAGCACTCTTATATCAAACCGCTGTTGTTTGCTCCGTTCAAATATAGGTAGGTACCTACCTATCTTACATATATTATTACAATACAATGTTTTGTGTTTGCTCGAAAAAATGTGAAGGGAGTGATTTTTTTTGTATTCATACTAGTTCGTTGTGCGTTTTCATGTTAGATATCCCTGTAACATTCCTGATTGCTTGAAAATAAAAATGTCCATTAATGTAAAATTGCTACTATGACATGAGTCTAGTTAACATTACTTTAGTATTTTATTCGAGTAGGGAGGAATTTAGTACCTATTTGAGGATAAAAAGAGCCTGCATCGAGGTTGACATTAAAAATATATATTAAAAGAATGAAAAATATCCAAGTAGGTATACCTATAAATAACACAACATTACACAAAAATCAAAAGTTCTAAACAATTAATATAAATTATACATTAATGAAAAAGAAGAAATAAATGAATATATAAAAGCAAAAATAATCTACAAACAGACATGAGGTAGGTATACATAAACAAAGCAAGTAAGCAACAAACCATGCACACAGATAAGCGTCATTTATGGAAAAAAAAAAAAAGAAACAACACGTACTCAAGAGAAGTCAAGAAGGCAGTAGAGTTTACCTAGAAACAAAAAAAAAATATTTAAAAACAGAAAAGTCAACGAGATACAAAATATAAATTAGAAATTAACGCGGAATTCTTAAAAAGCCCAATTTATGTTTGCCCCTTCATTAGCTCAAGTCATGTTTACTTATAAGTTGTAGGTATGCAATCATATAATAGGTACCTACTTTTTCCAACGATTTTTAACAGAAACGAATAATAATTTGGCTACTTAACTACTTGATTTTATAATATCTGGGAAAGAAACCTGGACCCTAAGCCATCTAACTATCTAACAAATACATAAAGCATATAGAGCAATGATAATGAAAATGTTGGGAATCACATTACTTTAGATAATTTCCCTAATGTTGAAATAAGAAGACGACCACGAATGACTAATGATAATGGCTGTCGATAAAACCATGTTAGCACAAAATGCATAGCACTAAAAATGTCAAATCCTGAGCGATGTTGGTGTTAGTTGTTATTTTAGTACCTATTCCCAGAGACCTTTTCAAAATCGCTGCATAAAGAGGTATCATATCAAATTTATTGCAGGGCTTTCACTTAGACCGTATATTCCTTTCTAAGCAATTTTATCATTGCCTAGTCAAAAAAATATGAATCACTTTCGTGCGGAGCGTGTATATTGTAAAATGATTCCTGAAATTCAGTTTTGAATCTACCAATGACTTTAGTAACACCGCAATAAACAATTATTATTTTTGCTAAATATGGAAATCCAATGAACGAGACGTCGAGAACTTTCAAGAACGTTAACTCGAGAAAAGCGTGGAATTTCGTATTGGTTGTTAACGATTTTACGAATAGGTAAGTTGTAAAAATTTTATCGAAATTCACGGATAATAACAATTTATTGCTACGTTATAGAAGATTCGAGAAATGGATCCACCCTTATACTTAATATGATATGCGGGACGTAAGCAGATACACGAATTAGGGATAACGTAGCTTATGCGAAGGAAAATACTTTCGTCTTGAAAATAAGCAACGTTGGAGTCTCTGGTGTACAAGTTGGTAGGTGCATGTCCTATACGCCGGCAACATCTGTTCTTCAATAAAAGAGAGACAGGCGTCTTCAGGGAGAAGTAGTTAAATCAATGTCGTATTCCTCCAGAAATTACCTCCTCTCTGCTCGGATGTAGTCTCAAAGTACGTGCGGCCTTTTACAATGTTAAATTAAACACTACGTTAATATTTAAAAAGTTCCTTTTAACATAATCCCTACCCTAACAATCAAATCGTATCTTACTTTATTCAGCTTACGAAGTCAATCTGGTACCTATCTTGTTCTCGAATTGTACCCCTTGAGAAATTAAACCAGTCCCTTAACATCTGTTGATACTGTCAGGTAAGTAGGTAAATTCCACAAAGCGAAAGGTTAGAAGGTCTGTTGTACTTGTGTTTATTAGAAGAAAGCGCGAAGCTTTGATTTGTTTCCTAAATAGAAACATTAAGAATGGATACTGAATCTAATAATTATTATTGCTGAAATTTAAATCTGTTTTTTATGCAATTATCTATCTTTATCTCTTAATAACACGATAGAAATTATAATATCTACTTAATGGTATTGGTTGGCTGGAAGAGATCCTTCGGGATAAGTTCGCCCTTAGACTCTTTTTAATGTTTGTTATACCTATGTATCTATTTAAATAAAATAAACTTGCTGATTCCTAATTCTTATACATGAAATGGTCAACATTCTAGCTGATAGTTTTGTTAATATATGCCCGATCAATCGGTGCCGTCCTAAGGGAAGGCCAAATCAGGAATATAGGGAATAGGGGAAAATGTATGCGGAACATTATGTTGTTAAATGAAGCTAAAAGGGTTTGTCTAGATAGGAAAGAATGAAAGTCCATACTCTCTACCTAACCTGTCCGGAAAATGGTGTGAGTGTAAAAAAAATATCAATGGAAAGTTAAAAAAATCGGTTCTTTGACGTAATTTTTCCCTTACCAACAACGTCAGTTACTACAAGGATTTGAACCATGGTCTAGCGGTCAAAGTATAGGATCATCACCTTTTTTATAATCATCAAGATATTATGGAGTTGTGTATAACCGATAAGTGACATCAGTCAGACTAGTCGGTCATGTAATACTTATTGTCAATAATTTAATTACGAAAACAATAAATTAAAAGGTTTAATAATTGTAAAACTTGTAACAAAAAGGTGTATAACGTGATTTGTGTAGGTAGACTTATGTTTTTAAAAATCTAAAAGTATTTTATTATCTTACGTCGAGTATCTGCGTTATTGGGGAATAAGCCGGCGTAATGGATTCTTATAAATGAGACGAGAGTATTATCGGAGAAGAGGAAGGTGGAAGAAAGAAGGGAGGGCAGAGGGGTGTGTTCGAGTAATAATAAAATGGATCTGATTGAATAATGTGTCATGGATGGGTAATAAAGGGGTAGAAACTCATTATTGTAAGAACATTTGTGTCTCGGCGCTGCGCTGTCCTGACGAGCACGTGTACCATACACGATAATATGATTAATGGCATATTAAATCAAATTCATAATATAAGAAATATTGTTCCCAACTACCGTAGACATTCACCACATGGTAAGATGAAAGTATTCTTCGTGTGGAATACGAGAGACAGTTTAAGCACGTCGCAGATAATTTTCCTGAAATGGATTCTTACTATTTTGTGAAGCAGGTCCTTGGCCTATCTCAATTCAGAATGTTCAGACATTGTTGTGAAATAAATTTAGTTTCTTTACCGCAAAACCTTCATGAAATCTAATATGAGTAAAATGGTGACAAGGTGAAAATTATTATGTATATACAAAATGAACAGTTGTAAACAATATTGAATAAGACATGCTGTATTCCAGGAATTATTGGGAATCATTTAAGACGATTTTATCTAAGGTCAAGACGAAAAATCAACATCTCTGTTAAGGTCTAATACCAGAGTAATCCTCTGTTATAACTTTATAAAAAGCTTAAATTTATTCAATGATCTTTCAACTAGTTTTATTTTTCTATAATTTCTTTAATTTAATTTTTCAGGTGTTTACTTATAATTTAGTTAGTCTGGAAGTGACGCAAAAAACTCGTGATATTAAAGAGTATCAGTAGAGGTCATTCAAAGAACATGATCAAGCACAATGATTGGGGGCTAATTCCCTTTCTTTGCTCCCTCAAGCCACCTAGGGAGTATATAAGTAGTTGTTTAAAATGAATAATTTTTAGGTCGCTAATTGATATCAAATGTTAGAAAATTCTTTTAGTTCACATAATTATATCCAATAGTCCAACACATCATTATTAGCGGAACAAAATCCACAGTGTTAAATTATATTCTACTCTCCCGATACAAAACAATCTACTCAATACACAAAGTTTCATTAAGTACGTCGTGTTGCTGGATGGATGTGTATTTAAACAGCTCTGCCTCGAGCTATTACCACCAGTGATAGATGAACCTACTATATTTACCTATTGTATAAATATTCACCTACATTGATTCAAACTCAACCAGCTGATAATGGTGGAACGATAATTCAAAGCAATTTGCTTTTGCAGTTATTCTATTGGTGTGAATTGCGAATTATTTCAAGAATTAAACATTATACTATTTGGAGTCCCATATGAGTGGGTATGCTGTATACACGTTTGATTTTTACGAGATTCTTCAAAACTCTAGAATTTGCTGATAAGAAAAACCCATGATACAAATGAATACAATTTTTCTTTATTAATCGAAATTTGACCTATTTCTTTTTGACTACGCAAATTTTGTGATTTGTTATCATTAAAAATTACATCTAAAATATTTGTCATTTTTCTTAGATATTTTTTTTAAATGAATCTGGGCTTAAAAATACACTTTAGACATCTTTCACATAAAGCAAGGCTTGTGTTGTGAAAGTGGAAATGGTCGGCACCGGGATTCGAACCCACAACCTCCAATACGCTGTACCTACAAAGTCTTCGACTGATACCAATGGTCTACTAACTGGTAAGTTAAAGTGTCTTGAAAAAAATAATGGTAATAGAAACATCTCACTAGCGTTGGTAATTCAGGCAGGTAATAATGTATCAATTTTACTCATAGTATATGGAATATACATAAGTCTTGTGATCGGAATATATGGAATATAAAATTTGGTATACGGGTTGTTCGTATGCTCCTACACAAGCACGTTAAATTTGAGGTCCGTAACTTCAGTGGGTCCCCCTTAAAGTACCGATTAATATTATGTAGTTCTAAAGCAGATAATAAAAAGCTCCAATAGTCGATATCATTTTAAAGTTTCTATAATATTTCCAAGGATAAATTCATTTTAATCGTAAAATTATGAATTTTTATGCAAAGATATGTTTTACACGAAAAGGCTGTTATAATATACCTACTATGAGATCTGGGCTACCCTAGGTTAGCAGCTTTTTTAGTCCTGCACTTGTTTTACAGTGATTTGGCGTATCGAATTTTAAACTAGTTTAAATAAAAAAGGGCTTCCAAGGCGATAGCTTTTTCTTGAAACAATATGTTTCCTAATCGGTCGATATTACCAAAACTAGTTAACACATTTTGGAATAAGTAAATGAAAGATAAACGTCATATATCTTTTAATTTAATTATTTTATTTTAATGCCTAAATGGTAGCATAAGTTTAATTATGTTGATAGAATACAACATTGAAAAGTAGCTACTGCGCATGTCATTTATAACGATACTCATTACGGACCTTGTAATTATGTACCATCTAAAACTTCACAACACAAACTTTGATTTCTAATTTTTTTTATTCTTTTGTTCATAGTCAAAGCAATTAGATTCATTAGATATTATGCAAAACTATGCTTTGTGTAAATAATATATTGAATTTGCCAAATAGGTTTGCTAAACAATTTCGTACTTCAAATAAATTGAACACTTTGATTCATCATTGGTTTTGAGTTTGTATCAAAGCTACGTACTTATTTAAAAAAAAATTTTTGCACTGCGCTTAATTATTATTATTTCTATGCAATTGAGGTTTCATATTGATGAGATTTAAATACGCTTCGTAAGTAATTTACGTGAATCGATTGAAGATACTATTCACTACAAGTTTTGAGAACATATTACCAGGAACCCATAATGGAATAAGTGTAAGATATTACCTATGCTCATGTAGGAATATTCCAACAAAATTTATTAACAAAACACAAACACGCTATATGTGTTTACATCAATTAAACTTTATAATATGGTATTATTTCTAAATAAACACGTGAGCGAACGAAGAACACAGATAGACCGGCGTAAGTTGTTAACGCTATTCCATGTTTATACTCTGTTTACGGAACGTTAAAACTATGAAAGACACGTACCTTTAGCTCTGGCACTTGTCGAAATAAAACATTCTAACGTATGTTGTACGTTGAAATGCTTCTGTTAAAAACTTCACATTAAATACGACAATGATTCATTTTTCTATCATCTTTTTTGGATTTATGGCTGCCCCTAGAGAAAGCTGTCCGTGCATGATAAAAAAAATTGAGAATTTTGAACTTTTCTCAAACCAAAAATTTTGTTATCTCCATTATCTGAATGACCTATATGCACTATCAAAAAGAGGTCTTCTATTTTCTGAGATATTTTGGAACATTTTTTTTTACGTTTATACGTTTTCCAGTGTCTATGCTTGTTTCTTTTCCATCTCAAGATTTGTTTCTTTTCCATCTCAAGTCCACATTTCTCAAATACTTAGATTTTTGGACTACGATTTTGAAGAAGAAATTTGGGTTGCACATGAGGCCTGCCTGGGTGCCTAATCTAGAAATTCAATCCCGATTTCCATGTTGACATTCTATACTTTTTTCTTAAAGCAACATTCAAAATATACCAACGTAGAACCATTTTTATGCCAAGTACCTAAAAAACGCCTTAAAAAATACGGCGTTCTTATTGATTATTGTTATGAATATCAAAATAATAATATATCCGCGCTGCGATTGCGATGATCGCATGAACGCGGACGCCCTGTTCAAACATATAATATTGTATGAACGTGTCCTAACTGGGAAGATGGATAGATGTAAATTCGATCGTCCGATCGGTGCCTTGTTTGAAATGATCGCGCGTCGCTTGTATTACTTTGTTGTATCGATAATTAATACGACACTTACTTGCCAAAAGTTCTTACTTACTAAAATTCAAATTTATTTGTTTGCGTTGTCAAGGGAACGATGATTTATTTATTTGGACGCGCGATCATACGATGGCAGTTAGGGCACAAATTTTTCGTCGTGCGATCACAAATTTGTTTATGCGTTCATGCGATCATCGCAATCGCACGATCGTGCGATCACGCGAACAGCTAGGACAGGGCCTAAGAATCAAATTCCGAGACTGCACAGACGAATGAAGGATTTTAGCCGGTGGGACTCCGGCACTATACTTATCGAGGTGTCTATAATGGATTTTCCCTTATGAAAAATAATAATTATTAAATACCTATTAGATTATATATTTTTCAAACTGAGCGTGACATACTAAATGCTTGGCTTACCAAAAACGTATCCGTGGACCTAGTGCTCAAAAACTTTATTTGAAATTGAACTGTTTGTTCAGAAAACGTAATCATCTGTTAACGTTTTTTAAGTATCTGTCCAATTGAAATCTTTAATTTAAAACTATCGATTATTATTACTCTACTTACCCCTGTATTCACCAAGAAAAACTGAGTGTAAGATCAGCTAAGCGAAATATTAGCCTAATATCTCCCTCAGCCTCCCTCAACACTTATAGCTATTCATCAACGAAAACTTACAAAACTTAGCTGAGCCTATACTAATCGTGTGTATCCATAGAATAAAACTGTCATTTATTTACGGAAGCAGTCAATAAAGTAACTAAAATGTATATTTTTGATTATTTATATAAATATGAATAATGTTTATCTATTAAAAAAATATATATAATATTATTATGATTTCTTGTTTAGTTTAATTCAATGATAAAAATAATTTTTATAAACAAAATCCCAACGCGTTCTTTTCAGTCGCCATTACCTCAGTCTTGATCAACGCCATCTATCGATTATAGGCCAAAGCTAAATGAAGTAGATAGTACTTTCTTACATTTATATTGTTAAAAAGTTAAAATACTTGTATGTATATAAGCATTTTAACATGGAGAAAAAAAGGCAGCAGAACTTTTTGGTTATTGATAAGTGTCGATTTGTCGAGCTGAATAATATAAAATTATTACATGCCTGCTTACAAATATTGAATAAATTACGAAAAAAACGCAAAAAAATGGAAGGAGGCAGCAACAAGTATGGCGGACGCTATAGAATAATTTTGACAGATGGATGCTTAGCGTAATGTAAGCCAGCTCTATAGCCGATTAAAATTTGAGGGAAAGGTTCACTCAAATCACGCTGAGGGAGTGTATAATATTTTGGTGAATACCAATTTTGACATTGATCGTAATTTGAGCTGATAGTACGCTCAGTTTATATTGGTGAATACAGGCGTTACTGTTGAAAAGTAATAAGGATGATTTGAGTTGGGTGATTTTTCATTTGAATTTAAAGTTTAAAATCAAAACGCAGTTTTTTTACTATCAAAATAGTGTCAACAATACCTATAGATATTATTATTCAACCTTTGATACACATAACCTTTTCATGAAGGTACATTTTGCAACGTTTTTTTGAAATTATCGATATTAAGTTCGAGCATAGTTAAAATTTTATCAGTAATTGAAATCAACGTGGCGCCCACAATACAAACTTGCAATATACGAAGTCCGTTTTATGAAAAATCATGCTTTACATTGTACAGACGGAGCACGGCACTGACGTGTTTCAAGACATTTATTATACAGAGCTGCAATAATAATTTTGATTGGCTGGTACCTGCCAGGAATATCTGGGAAATCGCGTGAGGCCTCTAGAGAATGCAGATACCCGCTAAAACTTTTTCCAGATAATTCGCCTGCCGTTTACTATACTATACTTACATAAAAAAAGCATGTACAATCGGAGATATTATGTGAAGGTTGGTCTGTTTCGCAAATCATTTTAGAAAGGTCCCCACAGGTGTGCCTCTTCTCACAGAAAAATAACGATTGTTTACTTTATATTATTATTTAACACCGCAAACAAACAGTAAAAGTGTTATTTTTAATATTGTTTTTTTTTTTCAATATATAATTGTTCTCATTCGAGAAAAACCAGATTGGATTGAATAACATGCTTATTTTCAAACCAACTGAAGTCTTGTGGATGCGTGAGGAACAAGAATGCATCATAATATGCAATTTTTGATGTGAGTTTACAATACCCATGGCCCCTGGGCAATAGATGGATATAACTTTCTTTTATTTCAGGAGATGGTTAAGGGAGGGTAACGATCTATAAATCCCTGGATGTTTCAAATATCTACCCCCCAGTTAACGCGAAGTTTTTGGAAAGGTTGAAGTTCGATTTACCAGTTGCAGTTTATATCAGGTTCTTGAATTTGACTATCTAATGTCGAATTTTGAAATTGTAGATACCTGGTACTAATTGTTAACCATATTCATAACCATTTCTGTAAAAGGCTTTAGCCGTTGATCTGATAAATAAATAAATAAAAAATGTACCTGTTGTTTCTTAATTTTTATCATTCGTTTTTATTGCTGTAATTTGGGATGAAACCATTGAAAAGTGATTAAATAATTAATGAAACTTAGTAGGTGCCTAATATTATCTTTTGCTACTAACACACACGCTCATAACGAGAGTACTAGTTATTAAAAATTCTTTTCTATTTTAAGAATGTAAGGTGGAGAGTTCATGACTATAAAACTGTATCGTTTTACAATATTCCAAGTTCTTGCTCCTTTCATTAAGAAAAGGTTTTCAACACAAAGAGATTCATTTAAATTCAAATTAAAAAATTAAGAATAGTAATTAAAATAGTTAAAGTAATTGTATGAAATCGTTGCATTTCCGTGGGAAGTAAGACATCTGATCTTTGTAAGAAGTACTGTAAGGATAAAAAGATGAAAGGATACACCTAGACCAATATGAGAAGACCAAGGGTGAACGGGGAAATGAATATTGATTTAATTCAACAAAACTGTTGATGATTTCAGACTGATGTGAGAAGTGTATGAAGATCAGCCCAATTTTGTGATATTATATAAGTTATTCTAGTATTGTGTTATTCTCAATTTGGTACAAAAAATAGCTTAGTAGGTACCTCAGCACAAACTGTGACAATTTGGTAAAATCGTACAGAGGAACACTCTGCAGCTGTCAAGTTTAAGTGACATAGATATCCCTTTTATCTGATTCCACCTACCTTATCTGCTTGCTTCTGCCCTAGACGACTGATAGAATCCGGTGGATGTTTTTTTTTTGTTTTGGCTACTCCGGAGGCGGTGGAGTGGCTGATGGCGCTGGAACCAAGACTGTAGAAGAGGACGGGACGCAGCCCTCTACGGGTCAAGATTATTTCCGAAAAGCCATGCGGAAAGTAAGTAAGTAAGAATCCGGACATTATTAGAGCTAATAAGGTCACAGAAAACACAAAGGTTTTAATGTTCAAACTAAGGAAGTTGGGATAGATTTAAGAAAATTATTGAAAATTTACTTCCGCATTCACATAAAATGAAGATTTACCGATAGTTTAATTCTTGATTCAAAGGTTGTTATAATAGATAATAAAAAAAAACTATCGAATTAATTTTTTAATCCTCTTTTTTACGAGTGATGGGGTAGTGTTGAATAAGCAAAGGCGGTTCCGGCAACTTTAGCCTAAAAGCATTTGGCGTAGTTTCATAATAAAGAAGATACCTACGCGAAAGTATGAGGGGGTTGGTGAAGACGGAGAAGAAAACAAAGAATGCAGAAAGCTAAGTGAAGATAATAAAACAAGAAATTGGATTAAACTTTACTGTGTAAGAGATAAAAGTGTAACGTCTTTAAAAAGGGAACAAACTTAACAATATTATTTAAGGGTTGCGAATAAATAATAATAAGTTAGTTAATTCCTTGGTTATTATTCCGATTCCGAAATATAATTAGCGATCGACTTATTAAGTGGTTGTTACGAAACTAATTAATTCTGATCGGAACAAACTCTTTTGTACGATGTAATTAGCTTATGGATTCAAAGAAAAAAATCTTTGTTAGTCAAATCTACAAAGTAATAAAATATAATGAATAATTCCAAGATTTTAGCGAATTTTAGGAATCTTATATTAAAACCGTTTTCCTTTTTATGTATTTTGTGGAATATTCCGGCTATGCGTTTAAATATTTCTCTACTTTTATTGAAAAAAATTGAAAAAAATCACGCGCTTGGTTTTTCAGAAGTTTTCAACGTTATGAATCTACATATAAGTCGGCGAACGGCGTCGTTCATTTTTGGTTGTACCATCTCTAATGCAACTTGCTGCAGGTCATCAGCAGGAGAGTATGGTAAATAAGGTTGGAACATGTGCTAAGGACGCCAGATAACAGTTTAACCTAGGAATGCGTCAGTCATCTTCCCATCAGGGTCTCGATCAAGAGGAAGAATTTGGCGTGAGAGGTTATTAAAATTCGAGGGCAGTGGATGGTTCTTAAGATTTAATTGAATCGAATTTATCTCTTTAGTTCTGTTCTATAGTTTTCTCTACTTGATAGGTAGGTATATACCGTACTTAATTAACATGTAAAGCTATGAGAAACAAAGAGTGAATTACGGGACTAAGATTAAAAGTTACAGAAAACACAGGGTCCAATACTATACTATGTTGATAAGTAATATTTATAGGAACCAAATAGTGTACATATTATATAATGGAACTAAGTTTAGATGTTATAGGAAACAAAGAGTGTATTCCGAAACTGAGTTGATATGTTATTAGAAACACAGGGTCTAATACTGTACCATGTTGATAAGTTATAGTTATAGGAAACAAAGAGTGTACATATTATGGTACTATGTTTAGATGTTATAGGAAACAAAGAGTGTATTCCGGAACTGAGTTGATATGTTATTGGAAACATAGGGTCGAATACTATACCATGTTGATAAGTTATAGGAAACACTGAGTATAATACCGTTGTTGAGATATACTATAAACTTTTATTTCTTTTTTTCTTTCTTTTCTTTTCTTTTGTGAATTTGGTAAATAGTATTTATTTTATCTTTTTATACTATAATATTAGTACCTTCTGTCCCAGAACAGATTTTTTATCTAATGGGACGATAAATTCCAAGAGGATTTTGAATTTACATAAGTGATGAATTAGACTATATTATCTTAATAATTAATAATTTACTTAATTGTTCTGTTGTTGATGGGGATATAGTTGCATTAAAATAAGATTGTCTATTATTACTTGATGTAGGATAGTTTTTTTTTTTAACTAACATTATCTTATTATGTTTAGTATACCCACACACAGGCTTAGCCTGGTGGGATCTTTGGTTTAATCATAAAATATGTTGTTTATATTATGCTATTTATTGTACCAAAGTTTGTTAAAAATAAATAAATAAATAAAAATAAAATCTTTGTATTTTCTTCTTGTTCTTGGAAATAAATTTCATTTCATTTCAAGAATGTAATAGCGCACCTTCTAATGGGCGAACTGTGCGATCTGGAGTACGCGGACGACCTAGCGTTGTTCAGTGGAGGAATTACAGCGCAGTGTTTCAAGACTCTGAGATGAAACAGCACGCCTTGGCCTTCGAGTCAATGCCAGTAAGACGGAGCTCATGGCGAATAATGCCTTCCCCGATAATCAGATTACCATCGACGGTCACCAGGTCTCCCGGGTGGATAAATTTAAGTACCTGGGAGCAACCATTACCACCTCTGGTGACCTCGGGGCCGATCTCCCGATACGTATCGGTATGGCAAGTGGCGCCTTCAACAACATGGCCAAGATATGGAAGGCGTCGGCGTTTAGTGTCGAGACGAAATGTAAACTGTTTGATGCTTGTGTGTTGTCCATTCTCCTGTATGGGTGTGAGTCCTGGCACCTGACTAAAGCCCAGGCACAAAAAGTATCTGCATACGAAACGAAGTGCCTCAGGAGAATTTTGGGTATAAGATGGTACCACCGCATCACGAACGACGCTATACGCCGGCGCACCCAGCGCAGGCCCATCACTTCCACCATTACGGAGAGGATATGGGCATGGCTGGGACATGTGTTGAGGTTGCCGACTAACAATTGGCCGAGGACAGCGCTGTATTTCCTCCGAAGACGTGGAAGACCCTCTCATACCGTGTTTCGTTCCTTCGAGTCAGAGCTGAGGGAGTTGGACATGGTGTGGGAGGAGGTCACAAGCATTGCGCAAGATCGAGCGCAGTGGAGAGCTCTTGTTGCCTCCCTATGCTCCTGAGTGGAGTTCAAAGGGAGTTTTGATTTGATTTGATTGACCTTCTAGGTAGCTATAATGTAAGTTACAGATTTACTGCTGAATTTAATTTTGCATGTGCTCTATCTTCCGAAGCACTGCTCAAATACTCAAATAAATATTTGATCCGTTATCTACTTATTGTTTCTACAAGCTTTTCAAAAAGGCTGAAAAGAAGAAGACGAATAAAGGTGAAATTTTGTTAAGCAGGTTTACTTCACCCACGCACGTATATCAAAAAAAGTCATTGTTTTATATGTACATATGTAGCTACATAGCAATTATAATATCTTTGGATTGAAAGGTTTTTCACTGTTTAATTGTTAGAAAACTAATTGTATGTAGGTTCAAGAGTTCAACCCTAGTCGGATTAGTAACCAGACGCAGATATAGATACAAGGAATGCCGGTTGTTTCCAAGCATCGGTTTAGGATTATCCATGGAGGGTTATAAAAAGGGACCGTTTTATTATTGAGCCCCTATTAATCAGTAAATCATTACATCGTTTGCTTTTTACTACTACGCACTTTGATAATACACTTTAGTCAATTTTATAGCTTAAGGTATCACACAGCTATAGGGTGATTAAATAAATAGTTTGAAACATTAAATTGGTTCTTAACAGTGTTCAAAAAATTAGGTATGCATGTAAATTATTTATTTCTCTGAGGAAATGAAATAAGTAAGACGAAGAATTTTTTTTTCTAATAGATTTCAAATTACTTTATACACGGATTTAATAAACAAAACATCCTGTAAGTATAGAAGTAAAAGTGTAGCGTTTTTCAAGTAAATATTGAAACGGTTTTATTGCTATTTAGTATCTAAGTAGAGAAATCCTTACTTTGTTAGTGTATTGCTTGGTAGGCTCATATAGACAGAATTCTACAGCAGTAATATACCTACACACCTAATCTACTTATTTATTGCGCGAGTTTATGTATTTTTCACTAGCTGACCCGCCCATCGAACCTAACGTACGATACAATTTTTTTTATTATGGGGTGGTTCGAATATCAACAGGTTAGCTACGATTGTACAATATAAAAAAAAAATAATAGATGGCGGTGTTGTAGAAATTAAGTCACGCGTGAAGTATGTTACGTTATTTTATATAGGATTTTATGGCGACAATGTTTGATTATTCCTAGATTGTAATGGAGATTTTTGTAGATGTTACTACGTTCGATAATAAACTTAACGTTTCGTGATTCAGGTAAATGGCTACTTGAATACTCAATTCAAAGCTTGCAGAAAACTTGAATTTCCTTCAAAACGATATTCGTACATCTGAATATTTTTTTAATGATAATAATAATATTATTATTATGAGTTATTCTGAATTTCACCAAGCTGTCACATAATTTGAATATTGTAAATTCAGCGAATCGCAGTCTTCTATGAATAATGACGTTCGTATGAGAATGGAAAACCCCATAGAGATAACAAAAATCCTCAGGAACTATGCGGATAAAGAGACCGTAGAGAGTTAAATAGGGCTGCAGACCAGTTAAAATATTAATTCGTGTATTAGAAAATATTTAATACATTCTCGTATTTAAATAGTTTTTAATGCGCTTTATTTGAAAAATATTTACAAAAAAGAATTGAGTAAATTAAACATTATAAATTTTACGAAGTTAAACTGAGTCGAGTGCTCGTAGAAATAAATGTCATTAGATGCTGGATGTTATGGGAGAAACCTAATACTATGGCATGTTAAAATTTGTGGTGTGCTGCGAAAAGTAAGGCACATCTTAGAAGGCTTTTTTCAAGTTCATGGTTCATCATTTCTACAATTCCATGGTTTATCAAAGGTACACCTCAGGAGGCAAGTTCATCCATTGACCAAAATATGCCATAATATACCGTTTAGCAAAGCAATTTAATTCTGTATTCAAATTCTTATTCAATATGACAATCTTTATTTGAAACTTCGTCAGAAGTAGTCAAGTGTTACGGGTGGTCTGTGATAGTCCATCTGGAAAAATAAATTTATCTATCGCAATTTGTCAATGGTAGATATTGTGACGCGAACTTACCTTTTATCGAGAAAGAATGCAACTATAAAAATAGGTAAGTATAGTTTAAATAAATTCTTGAATATTCCCAGCAAGCACCGGTTTGACATCCCTAGACAGAAGAAAGTAATAATATTATTAAGATGATAAAGGACTCCTTAGTATAAACATATCAGGAGAAATCAAAATATTTTGAAACGGAGATGACAAAGAAAAAAGAAAAAGGGAACTGTTTAGTTGGGAGGAGTTCGTGATTCTGTCTGAATTATTTCCAACACACAATTCCTTATTTTTTAGTCGTTACTTCAAAGGTTTCACGATAAACAAAATTTAATAAAATGAATTATTTGGTCCTCGTTTCATTCTTCACTTAACAATATTATTTTTAACTTACATCTCTCAAGGCTACCTTTGATATTTACAGAACATTTATTATTTGATTTTGAATACTTCCCTCCACTCAGTTGCCCGTCATTTTTATTATTTTGCTTTGATATTTTGTTGAAAGTTGATTAAAAATAGCATTGTTTATGTAATTGGTCTTCCATGTCTTGGTTTCCATTAATATCTGTTAAACCTTGACTTAATACAAACAAGGCATTTGTATTGTTTTATTAACATTCGAGCTGAAGGTTTATATGAATTGCAAAAGCAATGGCGAATACTATTGAAAGCCCACCTGTAACTAATTATTATTGTGGTTATTTTTATTGATATGCTTTGAGTTTGAGATAGAATAGGTATGTGTGAAATAGGTCTAAAATGATTTACATGTCTGTGTACGTTTACACCGAATGCACATAGAGCATTCCCTCCTGATCGCTGACATTAACACCAAACAAGGAGCAAGAATTAAAAAGAACGAATTAGTCGGCGATGACAAATTAAGCGCGTCAGAGTTCTATGTAAATGAACCCCCTAAAAGTCTCCCTGTTATTTCCCAGGTGTTAATATCGATATAGAAAGAATGCGCCATCTCTGGCTCTCTGCTCATTTGATGTAAAAGAACCTTTGATTTGCTTATAATGTCTGTACATATTTTTATTTCATAATCTTCTTCTTCTTTAAGTACCACTCCTATCGGAGGTTGGCGAACATCTGCGAATAAGTCTCACCAACCACTCAAAAACCACTGTCGTAAATTCTTGAGCCAAGAGGCTAATTAAAATGCATTTATTTAGCTTTTGCCATTCACATTTATTACAATTTTACAGAAAATGATTAATACAAATAAGGAAGAGAGTAGCACAGGCTCAATTTTTCTGCTTGTCAGATGTTTATGTCTAAATTATCAATAAATGTTATCGCTCCGTCGGTTAAGGTGAGGAAATCTGAGAAACTGCCTTGATATGCTCTTCCATCACACTCTGCAACTACGTGATTTATGGTCTGTAAAATACAAACAATTAAGTACATACATTATGATTTCATTAATAGCTTTTCAAATTTATTGCAAAGTCTCCTTTTTTAAGCTAATTAAAAAAAGCAATATCGATAACATTAAAACAATCTCAGATGGAGCAATTATATATAGAAGATAAAACACAGTAAAACGCCTAGTAATGGTAATAAAGCACGATATGAATAAGATGAAAATATCTATTATTGCTCCTTTTTGGCCATGTGCGCCTGACACCAGAAAGTCAAAATAGAAAACAAATAAAGTATGTAAGTATATTCAGCAGTAGATAGACGACAAAATGAAAAAAGGGGGATAAATACATTTGGTACAGGGCTAGGCATGGAATGACCACGCGCTTCAATCGAAGGTAATGGAAAGAAGATCAAATGCTAAAACAACGTAGTTTATGCCTGTCTATATACCGCAGATAACTACTGAATATATTGTAAGTGGAGTATACGAAACACAAATTTAAAACCGCAATCACAAAATATCAATCATGCATGAACGAGTTCTCTGTATCAGTTACAAGTAAGTACACGGTTGTTTCCAGTAGATAGGAAAACATTTCACAATATTGTTGAACGGAAGATTTTTTGTGTTGTTAGACAAATATTTGCCTAGAAGACAAGTCCGATTTGACCGGTGGGATTTGTTTTTTATTTGATCCAAGTACTCACTACTCAATCCCGGTTTTATTTTTTTGAGAAAATCAAGTGGTTTTTGTGTATATTTCAGTCATGTCCAACTTGGCGGGCGGGCAGAGTAAGAGAATTCGGAAGAGGCGTGAGGGTGGGGGTCAAGACATTCGGCGTTTGTCCACTATACCTATTTCGTACTAGGGAAGGCCTGGCGACAGCAATTCACTGTCAACATATTCTACAATGCTACTTTTATAAAAATACTTTTACCTACAAAATTCGATAAATTTTTCCAAGTCCTCCGGATGTAGGGTAACCAACGGGTTGATTAAAATTACAGCATTATTTCTATAGTAAAAAAAATATGTGTTCCGTTCTTTTGAGATAGAGCAGTATAGGATCAGAAATTGGTGTGGGTTAATTGAAACTGTCTTTCTATTGCTTTTACCTGTGAGGACGAGTCCTGGAACTTGACCAAAGCCTAGGCACAAAAAGTCTGTTTTCTAAATGAAGAACAACGGGTTCAATGAGATCGTACCACCGCTTCACAAACGACGCTATTTGTTCAAGCACGTAAATTCTACCATTATGGAGTGAGGATAGACCCGGTTGGGATATGTATCAAGGATACTGAATGACAGTTGGCCGAGAAAGTGCAGTTTTTCCACCCATCGTAGAAGACTCTCTTATACTGTGTTTTCTAGACCCCCTTAGTGGAGTCGCAAATAAAGAATGTATCCTCATTGTTCGCGTTAGACCCCTGCATCTATCAAGCAGGAAATGTGATACGAAACTGTCTATGGACGCATTTAGTTCTTTTATATTTTTTATGTAAATGAATTCAATTAAAAAGCTTGTGAAAGTATCGTGCTAACAGATACACTACAAGCAAGATATTAGAGGCAAATTCAATAAATAACCGTCTCGATGAACGCTAAACGTGTTCAACTGTCAGAATCATATTATAATATCATATTGAACTGGAAATTAGAGATACCTACTAATGTTGACGATTGTTGAATTTGACTGCTGATTAGTCAATTGGTAAGTACATTATTTTTCTACTAAACTAGTAATGCTTCTACCTATTTATGTTTAATCAACATCCATATATTATTATCTTTCACAAATTGTTTGGGGTGGTTTGGGTGTACGTACATCTACCTATACCTAGTCATTATCACAGTGGGCTCAAAACGACCGGAAAGTCTCATTACGACATGTATTACATTGATCTTATAAATACTCAGTTCATAATACTAGAAAACAGAACTATTAGGTGGCTCAATTTACGAAATAAAGTAAGTCGAATATTGTCGGCCCCTCGCGGTGAGACCATCAGTTCTCTAATAGTGCTCGATCATAATTTAAAACAAGCTTAAGGGGGTCGTGAAAATGAGAAAACGATATAAAAAGGACATAATTTTTTATTTCATATCGTATTTTTTTATTTGAGGAGAACTGTCCTCACAACACGACTTCTATTTCAATTTCAAGTCACGATTGCGTCTCTACCGCGGGACGACCGATGGCGTACATACCAGATAGAATCCGAAAATAAAAATGAAAAAGAAAAAAAAATAGAAAGGGAAGGAGACAGGAGAACTATACCTACCAATATAGGGAGTGGAACACCGAAAATATGATTAGCAATCCTATCCCAACGGAATATCCAGACAAAATGTCATAATGGTAGTAGGTACACCTTGTTTGTTATACGGAGATGTGTTATTTTCTGTTGTACTTTATGTCCTGCAGAATGGTGTATTTTTTTTTGTACTGCGGAGCACCGGAGATAGATTTTTCTCTCATAATCCTGACCCAAACATCGGTGAACGATTTCAATTGACGAATGAATGAAACTGTGACACGACAAATCGCACAAATAACAAATCTTTATCTAGGTATCTATAAAAGACAAAAAAATGTGTGTATGTAATAGTGCGATGATGTATTACCCTTTTTAGGCACCCGCCAAGTAGGTACTGATTGTTATCAATCTTAACAAAGGGTTGCAGTACTTTCATAAATATTTAAAACAAAAGTTTTTTTTTATTAATAATTATTGTGATTATTGCGTCGATAATTCCAAATAGGTAATCTTAGTTGCACATGCCATAGTTTAATATTAAACAGAAAATTTCTCATAACTTTTCCACGCGCATAGAATAGCGTTTGAAACGTAGTAAAGATAACATCACGTAGTCCAGTATAAGTCAAGGTTTACGCTGATAAATAAGACTCATAAAGGGTTGTGTTGTACAATTTGTTATAACTATTTTATTAATACTAGCGCTATCAGTGTAGCGGTCGTCCCCACCTAGAAACCTATTTGTCGTGGACATTCCTAACGTATGTGCGTTTTGGGATTTGTTTTATGGTTCGATAAATTATTTAATGTCCTTAATTCCTCCTTAGCTACTTACGTAATCGTTTTATCTCTACCTAGCTAATACCCGTCTTGCTTTACGTTTTTAATTCCGAATGTCAAGCTTGATTGGTAGGTAATTAAACAGGTTCTATTGTTCTAGTCTAGCTTCCCATTGCTTAACTGACCTCTATAACTGACATAAGCACAGAAAAAGAAGAATTACACTTTCACAATTCATAAAAAGAGAGAAGAATGACAGTTTTAATGTTTATAAAAAAGAAAGAAGAAAAATTATAGTCTGCCACATACCTAGGTACATGGAAAAAACTGCATGTATCATAATATGTTACATCTTACACTTGATTCAATTCCACTGCTCAATAGAAGGGTAAAAAATTCCTTTAATAGTAATATAATACAAACCTACCTAAATAATATGAAAGTTTTACTCTCAATATGGTTTGAGTCTTGACTACATTCCCTACAACCTCTATGTGTGGAATGGTACAAATTTTATGCGATTGGCTAATGATAAAGGCAGCTGTTTTACCGACCTCAAACGTTAGTCGAAAAGTAATCTGAAAATGTACTTTCATTTTAATGTTGATAAAATGTGTTTTATATGGTTTGAATTACATTTATTTTTACTTCAAAACAACCTTGAATCTTTTAAATACATTTTTATTCTGTCAAACTTTGGTTCCATGCAACATTTACATGAGTAATTTTGTTTTCAAAAGATGGCCATCTGTGTTTACGCAGATTTTACTATGAAAATTTTGTAATTTTAGAAATTTATTAATCACATTAAATATATATGAGAAATTGTAAAAATTTGTATCTATGATTACCATAAATTTCTTTTCCATGTCTGGATACATCAAACTCAAAATAATCGCCACAAATTGTTGAAGAGTTTTGCATCTAACTTGACATCAATGGTTGATGTGTTATAACTTCAAGATGCAAGTAACAACATCTGGTAGATTATTACTGAGCGAATAAAAATCAACTTGATTATGCAAATAAACTCACCTACATAGATTAACAATACTCTCTATTTTGGTGGTTCAACTTATAAATCTGCAATCCCCAGACTCGTCACAGGAAATTGAAGAATTAATTGCCCATAGTAGGATTCGAAACCTACCGAGATGCTCACTTGACGTCAATAGATGTTGTATTATTATTATGTGAAAAATTAGGTGAAAAATTCTATGGCAATTAGGCAAAACTATTTAATGTCATTTTGAGAAAGGCATTGGAATCAAAACAAAACTACACCACTACAATATAATTTAAAAAAATATGTGAAGTTACCTATAAGGAAATTTTCAATGAATCAATGCAGGTATATCAATATCCAATTTAGGTATTTCTTCTTCTTCTAATTATGTTTAGATTCTTGTGACCTTTTCAGGACTAGATCTTAAAGAAAAAATAACAACTTATAACGACTCCAAAAATTCATTACTAATGTTCGATTTTTAAATGGAACATACCACTACGGGCTTACGACCGTCTTCTACTGTTATTTCGAAGGCTGGCTTAGTGTGATCACTTTACGTTAACAACGTTCGCCATTAGGTGGTAATGTTTGTCTCCGAAACTCTTAATCATGAGAATTCTCAACATGTTCAACATGTCGAAAACTCTCATGTATGAAACAAGTAGAAATTTAATAATTAATGAAAAATAGAGAAGAAAAGTTGGAAATTATTGAGAACAAGAGAGCAACCAAATTTAAAGACTGCGACTGCTGTCATATATTTGGCGCCAGGATATGACTATATCCATTTTTGTTACTGTCTCATATTTATTGCCTATTGGCTTTGTTGGTGCACAACGTTCTAATTATGTTTAGATTCTTGTGACCTTTTCAGGACTAGATCTTAAAGAAAAAATAACAACTTATAACGACTCCAAAAATTCATTACTAATGTTCGATTTTTAAATGGAACATACCACTACGGGCTTACGACCGTCTTCTACTGTTATTTCGAAGGCTGGCTTAGTGTGATCACTTTACGTTAACAACGTTCGCCATTAGGTGGTAATGTTTGTCTCCGAAACTCTTAATCATGAGAATTCTCAACATGTTCAACATGTCGAAAACTCTCATGTATGAAACAAGTAGAAATTTAATAATTAATGAAAAATAGAGAAGAAAAGTTGGAAATTATTGAGAACAAGAGAGCAACCAAATTTAAAGACTGCGACTGCTGTCATATATTTGGCGCCAGGATATGACTATATCCATTTTTGTTACTGTCTCATATTTATTGCCTATTGGCTTTGTTGGTGCACAACGTTCTAATTATGTTTAGATTCTTGTGACCTTTTCAGGACTAGATCTTAAAGAAAAAATAACAACTTATAACGACTCCAAAAATTCATTACTAATGTTCGATTTTTAAATGGAACATACCACTACGGGCTTACGACCGTCTTATACTGTTATTTCGAAGGCTGGCTTAGTGTGATCACTTTACGTTAACAACGTTCGCCATTAGGTGGTAATGTTTGTCTCCGAAACTCTTAATCAGTCATATCCTGGCGGATATAGTCATATCCTGGCGCCAAATATATGACAGCAGTCGCAGTCTTTAAATTTGGTTGCTCTCTTGTTCTCAATAATTTCCAACTTTTCTTCTCTATTTTTCATTAATTATTAAATTTCTACTTGTTTCATACATGAGAGTTTTCGACATGTTGAACATGTTGAGAATTCTCATGATTAAGAGTTTCGGAGACAAACATTACCACCTAATGGCGAACGTTGTTAACGTAAAGTGATCACACTAAGCCAGCCTTCGAAATAACAGTAGAAGACGGTCGTAAGCCCGTAGTGGTATGTTCCATTTAAAAATCGAACATTAGTAATGAATTTTTGGAGTCGTTATAAGTTGTTATTTTTTCTTTAAGATCTAGTCCTGAAAAGGTCACAAGAATCTAAACATAATTAGAACGTTGTGCACCAACAAAGCCAATAGGCAATAAATATGAGACAGTAACAAAAATGGATATAGTCATATCCTGGCGCCAAATATATGACAGCAGTCGCAGTCTTTAAATTTGGTTGCTCTCTTGTTCTCAATAATTTCCAACTTTTCTTCTCTATTTTTCATTAATTATTAAATTTCTACTTGTTTCATACATGAGAGTTTTCGACATGTTGAACATGTTGAGAATTCTCATGATTAAGAGTTTCGGAGACAAACATTACCACCTAATGGCGAACGTTGTTAACGTAAAGTGATCACACTAAGCCAGCCTTCGAAATAACAGTAGAAGACGGTCGTAAGCCCGTAGTGGTATGTTCCATTTAAAAATCGAACATTAGTAATGAATTTTTGGAGTCGTTATAAGTTGTTATTTTTTCTTTAAGATCTAGTCCTGAAAAGGTCACAAGAATCTAAACATAATTATAACGTTGTGCACCAACAAAGCCAATAGGCAATAAATATGAGACAGTAACAAAAATGGATATAGTCATATCCTGGCGCCAAATATATGACAGCAGTCGCAGTCTTTAAATTTGGTTGCTCTCTTGTTCTCAATAATTTCCAACTTTTCTTCTCTATTTTTCATTAATTATTAAATTTCTACTTGTTTCATACATGAGAGTTTTCGACATGTTGAACATGTTGAGAATTCTCATGATTAAGAGTTTCGGAGACAAACATTACCACCTAATGGCGAACGTTGTTAACGTAAAGTGATCACACTAAGCCAGCCTTCGAAATAACAGTAGAAGACGGTCGTAAGCCCGTAGTGGTATGTTCCATTTAAAAATCGAACATTAGTAATGAATTTTTGGAGTCGTTATAAGTTGTTATTTTTTCTTTAAGATCTAGTCCTGAAAAGGTCACAAGAATCTAAACATAATTAGAACGTTGTGCACCAACAAAGCCAATAGGCAATAAATATGAGACAGTAACAAAAATGGATATAGTCATATCCTGGCGCCAAATATATGACAGCAGTCGCAGTCTTTAAATTTGGTTGCTCTCTTGTTCTCAATAATTTCCAACTTTTCTTCTCTATTTTTCATTAATTATTAAATTTCTACTTGTTTCATACATGAGAGTTTTCGACATGTTGAACATGTTGAGAATTCTCATGATTAAGAGTTTCGGAGACAAACATTACCACCTAATGGCGAACGTTGTTAACGTAAAGTGATCACACTAAGCCAGCCTTCGAAATAACAGTAGAAGACGGTCGTAAGCCCGTAGTGGTATGTTCCATTTAAAAATCGAACATTAGTAATGAATTTTTGGAGTCGTTATAAGTTGTTATTATTTCTTCTTCTCCTTATTGATAAATGCCATTATCTATTAAAATTAAACAAAATTTGAACCAAAATGTACATAGGAAACAAATTCAAATTTAAGTTATTGGCTTCTGAAAAATGTCAAGTTTTTCAAGGTAGAACCATTTTAGTAGTAGTATTATTTATGAGTATGAATGAATGAATGAAAGAATTTTTATTTATTTTTTGTCCAATCATTATTTAATTCATAAAACATAAAATCAACAATTGAAAAGCTATATAAAAAAAATAAAATATGTATAATCTCAAAGTTTTATTGTTAAATCAGCAGAGTAAAAAAAATATTCTCCCAAACAAATGGAAACCAGAAAAGATATTCCGACCCACCGTTATATTAGTTATTCACTTCTTAACCCAACATTATATCATTTTTATTCCATAACCGAAATCAAAAATTTAAAGTTTAAATAAATCTGATGCTAGAACACAGAATTCTATACAATAAATAACGTAGAATCCCGATTCGCATTCAAAAATGAAGCCGAAATATTGCAACTTTTGACAGTTTGGTTCCCAAAAGAACGTGGTACGGTGTATATTTATTCAGTCGATTTTGTCGTGTTTTTTACAATAAAACATATTTTTACATTGAAATACCTAAGTGAAATTAGATCATTTTTAAGTATCTTTATAAATGTCAACATCATTTCTTACGTTCCGTTTTGACTACTGTACTGTCAAAATTGCCGGCCAAATCGGCTTCACTTATTTACTATGAAGAGCTATTGGAGTACTCCATCTCGGTAGTTATATATAAAAATCTATTTGCTAGAAACACACTAATTGTATCAGCTTGTGTTGTGTCGAGCCAGAAGCATTATTGTTTTTATATAATATGGTTTAAGATACATTTAGACTCTGTATGAAGCTGATAATATGCTTTTAGCGGGCCACAACACAAAAGAAGAAAGAGAACTTATTTATAATGATATGTAGTAAAAATTTATAAAATCACTGGCACCCGCAAGAGTCTGTTATTGATTATGGTCAATCTTCTTTACATCGCATAAGCTGCCATTGAATATTTTTTCAATACAATTATTTCCCTTCTCAACTAAATGGGAAATTTTAAGGAACTCTCTAAAATTATTCATCTGCAACATAATGTTTCTGAATTAAAATACACATAAAGAAATTCAAGAAAGATAATTAATGAAATTCTTACATAGCTTACCATTTTGTTAAATAATGTTGTCTTGCAAAAATAAAACTTTTGAGTTTGTTTAAATAGAAATGCACTTTTATCAATCAATTTGATCATTAGAAGTATGTACTTAATTGCTATGTCAAAAAGGTGGGATGAAAGCAATTAGTCTTGTTGAAAACACGTTTGCCAGAGGAACCTGAAAAAATATAAACAAAATTAATTACTTTAATTACTATTAAGATCCTGTAATTTCGGTACTTTCCGCCTTATAACATAACTATTCTGCAATTTGCAACGCATAAATGTTTGAAGTTATGGCTTAAGCTTACAAATATTTTAATCAATTAATGACTTACCAGTTTTATTTTCATTAAACTCAATTGAAAATAATTATTTTCAAAATCGAACCGTAACTTTCGTTTGACAACAAAATACGATTTATTGTGAAGTGTCATCCTGTCATCGTGGTGTGATCCATGGATAACAAAAGATAATTATTATTACAATTCAACATTAGTTAGAATATAGGTATAAGTACTATAAAATTATTTTATGGTATAATAATATTTTGATTTACTTTTATAATGGCCTCTTAAAATACTTAATTCATTCAAAAAAATATTTTTTACACATAAACCACCTTAAATGTGAAAAAAAAAATATAAAACATTCAATAAATTATATTTTTTCTCGAATTACTTATATAATGGCCTCTTTAAATACTTGATTCATTTAAAAAAATATTTTTCACACAAAAACTACATTATTGTGTAAAAAAAATATTATTTATTTATTTATTTATTTATTTATTTATTTAATCAATAAACGGCATGAAATGCCTGTTAATAAAAAAATTACAAAATGAAAAACAATTACAGCGGTAGTACAACACTTAAAAACTAATATAACAATTACCCAACTCCAAAAGACTAACATAAGAGCAAGAAAAAAAAAACACTAACAAATTGTATACAGATACCTACTGCCATTTAACTTCAAAATCATTACACTTATAATCATCTCCAATACATTCCATAGCGCTGGTGCATTTTACCAATAGGTACAGAAAAAAAAAAAAAAAAAAATAGTGAACAAATACATAGGAAGGAACCAACAATATTTAGCAGTCCAGAAACAATAATATTATACAGATGTTTGTGAGTGTCCGTGTGACAATAAAAAATAAAACGCATTATAAAACATTCAATAAATTATTATAAAAAATTTCTTCATTCTTTTTTGATTTCTCGTGAAGCTCACTATCTATGGCGACCGCGGACCGATTGTCATTAGATTCAGATTCTGACAGCTCATACAAACAAAACGAAACAGCGATTGAATTCCAAATTCAAAAACATTGTAAGCTTTTAATATATTGAAATATATTTTTCTAAGTAGGTACCTAAGCTATATATAATTACTAAGATTAGGCTATTCATGAATTGTAAAGATATAGGGGCATAATATGTGATACTTTTTGAATTTGCTGTCCCTGTAACTAAAATATGACAGGTTTTGAAGATTATTTTGTATACTATGTTCTAGACATGGAGTAGCAGCTTTGAAATAATAATACCTGGTACATTATGCAGTCTAAATAGATTTTATGAAGATCTTTAAAAGGTATAAATGCTACACTTTCAAACAAATAATGAAAGATTCCAAATGAAGGTTTTATGCAGAGCATATATCAAATATGGTTCATTATGCAGTCTAAATGGATTTTATGAAGATCTTTAAAAGGTATAAATACTACACTTTAATATAATATGAAGTTCTTAAAAGTTTGATATACTTTCTAAATCCTTAATATTGATTCTAATCAAATTCTCACAATGTGTATTTTTAAAACAAATCCCTGAAAAATGCAAAATTTTCTAATCTTGTCTTATATATTTGCAACCATGTAATCACTTTATTTTGCTTTCATATATTAAATGAATTATGTTTTTTTCTAGGTCAGAACCTTGCAAGGATTAGAATAATAAGATTTGAATAACATTTATATGTATAACAAATCAATCTCCAATTATTTTATTACATTTTCATACAGTAATACCAAGATTCCATTCTACGTTTACATGAGTAATTTTGTTTCCAAAAGATGGCTTACTGTCTTTTTTGAAAAATTTGTATGAAGATCTTAAAAAAATAAAGTTTTTTAAATAGCGCTAAATATATTAAAGTTAATATATCAAAGAGTATTTAAGAACGCTCTACGGAATTTTGCGCGGCTTTTCGCATATCTGACCTTAACGTCTGTTTTCTACGATTGATGCGCATTCAAAAATATAAATAAATAAATAAACGGACTAAAATATTATGTAGATATTGATTTCATTGTGATCTTATTCATTTAAATACTTCAAAAAAATCTCTGTTATAAAAAGAGTGTTGATTTTGGCTACTTATAGATGTATTATATACCTACTATAACTTTAATTAATGTACCTACATGATATTACATAATGTAAATTATGTGGAAGATGGAATGATATTATATGTCGTATCATAATAATGTTGTATTTTTTCTAGGATGAATGATTTGTTACAAACCTTGGAAGGTCGTCAAGAAAGGCTTCCAATCAAACCTCTTACTGGCCGCTGTCTTTGAAGAATACTTCTTTTAACACGATGATTAAGTATACGACACCCTATGAATATTTTTTTTAACGAATTGAAGGTAATTATGCTAAAGTGGTTTTGAGTTTATTTACATACTAATTTAGATACAATATAATACCGTTGTTGAGTGTGATTAATTGGAATACAAATATTATGTGGATAAAACAAATGTTTTATTAAACTGATTAAAATCCCGAAGACATTAATTTAAAGATTCTCAATTATTGTCAACAATTTTATTTCTTTCTCTCAACAATTCTGTCAAGTTCACTGTACCTTATGATCTAATTTATCACTGTTACCGGCCAGTTTGTCTATGGAATGTTCATACCAATTTCAACGATGATTTTAAGATTTATCTTTTTCAACAATGATTTTAAGATTTAAACATTATTTATATTTCAGGAATATAAAATGATTCAACAATTGTTGCTAAATTATTTAATACTTATCTACATTAGAATATAATTGTAATGAATGTGTTATTGAAGAAGTTCGACAGAGCGCCCCGCGGCCGGGACACTTCGCGACGCACCGATCTAGAGTGAAGATCATATTAAATTGTCTCCGTCAGTATTTAGTTTAGAGTCTCGTTTGCCATTTTTATATTCCGTGTTAAATAATATATGTGTTATAATTTTATATAAAAGAACTTTTATTTAATCTAAAGAAGAACCAAAGCTCCTACACTACAATTTTGGCGCAGTCGGTTAAAAACTCTACGAATTCTCCGAGTGTTTTTGGTGTGTTTTAGATTTTGTTAAAACAGAAGACAGAAGAAGAGAATCTAAGACAGAAGATAATTCAACGAAAAGATTGGGCATTATAATTCTACGATAATTGGGGGCAATTTTACGACGTTGAAGACAATTTTGAAAGAAAAAATACACGAGGACATACCCACATCAAAATTTTTCATCGATATTTTGTGACAATTTGTGAAAAAAATTGTATTGTCACAGGAAGAGAAGAAGAGGAAGAATTTTTTCATTCATCTACGATAGAAGACCATATCTACGATTAAACGGTTTTAACGTTTTCTACATTCTTTTTTTAAACATTTTAGTCTACGAGTACAAATAATTCTACGAAGGAGCGGAGCGCAGTCTACGAAGGCAACGAGCAGAATCAACGAAGCGGGTACATTGTTCTACGACGAATCTACGAGACGAGGCATATTCTACGAAGACCACATCAACGACAATTTGCAGACCGGACCAGAGCAGACCAGACCAGGGTAGACCAGCCGAGCAGCGTCCCAGAGCAGTCCAATAAAGATAAGTAGATCTTGTTGTTTTTGTTTCGGGGTTTGAGGGTTCTCACTCGGTATGGGCGGGTCTGAACAGAAGGTCCTTGAAGGGAGTGGTTTTGTGGCTCAGGCTGGAGCGGGTTTTCGGACTCAAGTTTCAGTCGGTTCCATAGAGCCATTCTCGGTTGCTCATGACCATGACTTCGGCTTATTTAAATCGAGCATGGAAGCCATCATGGTTTTAAATGATGAACTACAAGGTTCAAAAGAAAGAAAGCGTGCTTTCTTGTGGTGTCATCTGAGTGACGAAACTAAATCCATGGTGCTTGATCTCAGCTTTCCAGAAACGCTTGAGACTTTAACATATGAGAGTATTTTATCGACACTGGAAAAACATTGTAAACCAGTGGAGAATATTTTTGAGTCAAGGGATATTTTTCTACGTGCTAAACAGTTAAAGGATGAATCAGTCAAAAATTTTTTATTGAGATTAAAAAAATTATGCATTCCTTGTCAATTTAAAAGTAATTTAGAGAGTTATCTACGTGATGTGTTTATTACTGGGGTATCAGACAAAATGATCAAACAAAAATTATTCACCGAGGGTTTAAATGAGAAAGTTACTATACAAGATTGTCTACAAATAGCTATGCAGCTAGAATACATATCTAGTCAGTATGAAACTGAAAAAGAGTGTTTTAGAAATCATGCTTCAACGAGTGATCATAAGGGGTACAGACATCGAAAGAATTCATATTCTTCGAATAGTTCAAGGGAGTCAGATAAGAATTATAATAAATATAATAATCAAAAAAGGAAATTTTCTACGTCATCAAATTCAACGACAAATTCGAGTTTTAGGAATCAGGCCTTTGTAGGTCAAAATGATAATATAACCCATAAGTACAATAGGTCACAGGTAGAATGTTACGCATGTGGAGGTCCGCATTATAAAAATACATGTCGTTTTAAAAATGCAATTTGTAAGAAATGTAAAAAACAGGGACATGTAGAATATTTTTGCAAACGGGTGAATATGTTGGTAGCGAATATAGATGTTTACGCTTGTGAAGAAGATTTTATAAAATTTGATATTAAAGTAAACAACAAGAATTTAAAAGCCATTTTAGACTCAGGTTCACATTTGAATATTTTGCCATATAAAATTTTTGTGGATATTTGTAGTAGGAATATTGTGTTGAAACCAAGTACATATACTTTAAAAACATTTGATGGGTCGGAATTATGCATTAAGGGCAGTGTTCATTTAATGGTAGAATTAAATAATAAAATAAAGAGGTGTGAATTTATCATTACAGATAGTGGGAACGAAATTTTGTTAGGTCGAAATTTTATGAAACTTTTTGAGGTTAGGTTCACAGTAAATCAGGTTCGTTCAGTCCCAGATGAAAGTGAAGTTGATTTTGCTCATGAATTTCCATCTATATTTCAGAATAAAATTGGATGTTTCAACGGATTCAAGGCTAATATTCGAGTGAAAGAAGGTTATGTGCCAGTTTTTATAAATCCACGGCCTGTGCCGTATAGTTTGAGACAACAGGTGGAAGATGAGTTGAAAAGTATGCAAGAACAAGGTATGATTGAACAGGTTAATTATAGTAAGAATGCAAGTCCTATAGTAGTAATTAAAAAACAAAATGGTTCAGTTCGCATATGCGCAGATTTTAAAAAAACATTGAATCCGGTTTTGGAAGAAATCGGTTTCCCAATTTCAAAAGTTGAAGATTTGTTAGCTTCCTTAAGTGGAGGTAAATTTTTTTCTAAGTTAGATTTAAAAAATGCATTTGGTCAAGTTCTATTAGACGACGAATCGAAAGATTTGTGTGTTATATCTACGCATATTGGTTTATTTAGATATAAGGTGCTTCCGTATGGTTTGACATCATCGCCGAGTATATTTAGCAATGTAGTAAATTCAGTTTGTCTGGGTTTAAAAGGGTGTGTTACCTATTTTGATGACATTTTGGTTTTTGGTAAAACTAAATTAGAACATGATAAGAATGTGAGGGAGGTTTTAAAGAAATTAAAAGAATTTGGTTTGACGTTAAATAAAGAGAAGTGTTACTTCGGTAGAACTCAGGTTGAGTATTTGGGGTATAAAATTACTGAAGAGGGTTATACTCCGTTACAGACAAAAATAGATGCAATTTTAAATTTAAGTAGTCCACGCAATGTTACAGAGGTTAAGTCATTTTTGGGGATGATTAATTATTACCGCGGGTTTATAGAAAATATCTCAGCAATTCTACAACCATTATTCGAGTTAACAAGAAAAAATAATAAATTTATATGGAATGATCGACATGAACAAGCTTTTAATAAATGTAAACAATTATTAATTCAACATCCAGTTTTGGTACACTTTGATGAAACGAAAAATTTAAAATTGTATACGGATTCGAGTCACAGCGCAATTAGCGCTATCCTGGTACAGTGGCAACCAGGAGAACCAGAGCGTATTGTGTCATACGCGAGTAAATCCTTAAGTCAAACACAGTTGAAATATTCTATTTTAGATAAAGAAGCTGTTGCTATTGTTTTTGGTTTGAAAAGATATTTTCAATATTTGTATGGACGTAAATTCACATTGTGTTGTGATAATAAAGCTTTAGTGCATATATTGAGTGAAAATAAATCAATTCCAACCATTGCTACAGCTAGGTTACAAAGGTACGCTCTAATTCTTTCGTCATTTAATTGTAACATACAGCATGTAAAATCTGAAGAAAATAAAGCAGATTTTTTAACTAGATTACCAAGTATGAAGAAAGATGAAAGTGTGAGTTCGCCTGTGGATGAAGATGAGTTGGACTTTGTGTTGTTAGATGACAATAAAGATTTTGAGGTTAATTTTGTTGAATGCTCTGAAGATTTAAATGAAACAGTTTTTTGTAAAGAAACAGAGAGGGATGAAGTATTATCAACGGTATATAAGTGGGTTGAGAATGATGAATGGCCAGAAAAAGATAAATTATCGGGAGATTTATTGAAATGGTTTAATGTTAGAGACAATATTAGTATATATAAAAAGTGTTTGTATTTCAATAATAGGTTAGTTGTGCCAAGTAAATTGCAAGGCAAAGTGCTAGAATTATTACATGAATCTCATATGGGCATTTTTAAATCAAAGGCACTGGGTAAAAATTATTATTTCTGGTTTGGTTTCAATAAAGACATTGAAATTTTGGTTAAAAATTGTCATAAATGTGCAAAATGGGCTCAATCGCCACCGAGAACAGTTCCTGTTCCGTGGCCAATAGATGAACGGGTTTGGAGTCGTATACACTTAGATTTTTTTGGGCCTGTTGATAGAAAATACTTTTTAGTAGTTATTGATTCAACGTCAAAATGGGTAGAATGTATTCCAGTAAAGAATATCGACACATCCAATACTGTTTATGAATTAAAACAATTGTTTTCTAGATTTGGTTTAGTATCTACAATAGTAACAGATAACGGTTCAGCATTCATGTCTGAGGCATTTGGTTTGTTTTGTAAAAAGAATGGTATTAAACATCTTACATCGGGGGTTTGCCATGCACAAAGTAATGGGCAGGCAGAAATTGTTGTGAAGCTATGCAAAAATTTTCTTAAAAAATCAATGAGTAACGGTAAACTGCATAGTAATTTTACAGATGATTTGTCGGAATTTTTAGTTAATTATAGAAATACACCTCATTGTTCAACTGGTGTTGAACCTAGTAAATTAATGTTAGGGAGATTAATTAAATCAAAATTGGATTTAGTAGGCCCAAGTAGAAATGAAGAAAATTCTTTGAAAATTTCTTCAGATACACTGAGTTCAATGAAAAAATCACAGGATGAGCAAGTTTTTTATAAGTCGGGGAGAAAAAGGGAAATATTTAACATAGGTGATAAAGTGTTGATTAAAAATTTCAGCAGACAATACGGAGGAAAATGGATTCCTGCCACAATAAAAGACCGTATGGGAACAAAAACATATTACTGTTTGGTAAAAGGGACTGACCTAGTTTGGAAGCGCAGTGTAGATCACATCATGAGGAAAGGAGTTCGATTCTGTGATGACGTAGAACCTGTCTCTGATAACCATGCTTGGAAGAAGCAGTTATTGCTCGAGGTAAGTGAGCCGAGGGGGTCTGGGCTAATCGAGGATTCTCCTTGTTTCAGAGACCGAGCAGACTGGCTGAGGACTCTGAGACCTCGAGGTGTGACGACAGGATCTACTTAGGATCGTACATTCGACAGTATATAAATAATGAAATTTCAAATATTGATTTTCGATTGTATTGTATAGAATCTTCTTCAGGCAAGAGACTACAATTAAATGTGTATTCAATATTAGAATAGGATAGTTTTCAATTAAGTGCGGGAGAGTGTAATGAATGTGTTATTGAAGAAGTTCGACAGAGCGCCCCGCGGCCGGGACACTTCGCGACGCACCGATCTAGAGTGAAGATCATATTAAATTGTCTCCGTCAGTATTTAGTTTAGAGTCTCGTTTGCCATTTTTATATTCCGTGTTAAATAATATATGTGTTATAATTTTATATAAAAGAACTTTTATTTAATCTAAAGAAGAACCAAAGCTCCTACACTACAATAATTTTCTCAGGTACCTACATAATTACTTACCTATTACATTGTCTACGACAGTTTGAAAAAAAACTGTGGCCATAAATTTGCTAAAATGTGTCAGATTTCAAAATGGAGGATTATTTTGCAAATTTTTTCATTAAATCTTTGTTTATTGAGAATAATAAGATTTGAATAACATTTATATGTATAACAAATCAATCTCCAATTATTTTATTACATTTTCATACCGTAATACCAAGATTCCATTCAACGTTTACATGAGTAATTTTGTTTCCAAAAGATGGCATCTGTCTTTTTTGAAAACGTAGTATGAAGATCCTAAAAAAATAAGAGTTTTTTAAATAGCTTTAAATATATCAAAGCTTATGTAGTTAAATATATTTAAGAACGCTCTCTGGAATTTTGCGCGGCTTTTCGCATATTGATATCTGACCTTTACGTTTGTTTTCTATGATTGATGCTCGTACAAAAATATAAATAAACGGACTAAAATATTATGTAGATATAAATTAAAGTCGGGTTAGTGCGAACACTTATAACTCAAGATTCTTTCAATGTTTGATTTATTGGATTCTTCTCCGCTCCGGATAACAGAATAACTAATAAAAACTTAAAAAAATGGGTAAGAAATGATATAAAATACAATATTTAAGTTAGTATGGAAATGGTCACCTGCGACGCGCCAACGCCATCGCGGATAGTTCCCTCTCATTCTCGCATACGCGATTGCCGCTCTTACAGTAGCCCATCCCACTTACTCCACCACAAAGTCAACAAAATTATCGGGCACATTCTTTTCGGTACCTACTTCATAGGTGAGGTAGAATGTGTGCGCACGCATATTATATTTATTTATTTATTTATTTATTCATAGATTATACGGCTGAAAGCCTTTTACATGTAAAAATAAAAACATTTACAATCACAATACTAATTAATAACATGTTACAATCGGTTCAATGGCAAAGTCAACATATGAAACACAATCAACTGTACAACAATTATTATTCCATTCTTTACAGTTGTTTCAAATTGCAAAATGATTAAGAAATTGATTAAAAACAAGTTTGAATTAGGTTAAAATATATAAAAACAAACCATCAAAAACAAGCACTAAAAATAATAAAGATAAAAGTAATAACATCAATAAATTGTAACAATAATAAAAAATACTAAAATGATATCTTTTAAAAAGGACATTCAAAATAAAAATTAAAAACAATTTGAAAATCAAAAACAAACTGAAATACAAGATCAGAAACAAAACCAAACCAATTTAAAATATTTCAGTTCGATAAAACAATTTAAAAATAATAAAATTCAATTAAAAGAAATAACATACAATTAAAACAATTAAATTTAGTAAAAATAAAATCGATATGCAATACAAATCAATAAAAAAACATCCACAAAAAGATAAAACAAAGAAAAACAAAAAACCCAGAAACATTGTCAGCACGCAGCGATTCCGACTACCAAAAACCCAATCTCTCCCCTATAGCTCGTTTGAACGTATACAAAGCGTCGTTAAAAATATCTGCCTCGATGCAGAGCTCATTTGCCAATCTATGCATTCCCACGTTGTTCCCGCCTGAGCTTTGAATACTAATGAAATATGGATGTTTTAGAAATATTTTAACATTATTATTTTATTAGTAACTTAATCGGATTATTTATGTACTTTTGTTTCTGGGGGCGCAGTCCACATATTATGAACGGGCCGCCTCTGGTTAGGACTACAGGACAACGTCTGTCGGGAAAGCTAGTTAATAATAAAAACAAAGGTTTACTGTTTTTTATTTTCATTAGGGGATGTTTTGCACTCTGTAGTAAGTGGTCTATTGTGCATCCCCTGCTTGCTCATGGTGTCTCCCAATTAGAGCTTAGGCTGGGCCGTTCTAGTATGGAAGTTAAAAAAGTGCTTCTAATCTAACCCTCTAATGCCCCATTTTTTTTTCTTTGTGAAAAAATTAAAGTAGAATAATTGGATTATTTAAAAATTGATGTGATCAATATTTTGAAAAAAAAACTGAAAATGGTGACCTGGAGATGCATTTTTTTTACCCCGCCTCTAGGCGGACTTGGGCAGCAAGATGTAAAAGGATAACAACTGGAACTGGGTTCAGTAGTAACAACAAACCTTTGCTTTTTCATTATAGGTATCTATTATTTGAAATAAAATAAAAAAATATACAACATATAAACATGTTTTATATAACAAAGTATAAAAACTAATAAAAAGATTTTTTTTCACGCCATAAAATATTTTTGAACGCAGAATTTTTTGGATCTATTTCCTCTGGTGAACCAATGAAAGTACTTTCAGAAAGTACTTTCATAGTTGCTGATTTCAGCTAGATCAGGGCGTGGTTTTTTGGATGGGAGCATTCCTGCATGTTTGACTTCTTCCAACTGTGATTCAGAAGTGGAAGAACTAGCTAAAACTATTTCATTTAGCTGTGTTCCAGTAGTTGATGTACCAGGCAAATTTATTGCCTCATCGACTGGGATGTGTTGTTGGCCTGTTTCTTCATCATCGCTATCAAATACATTTTCCATATTAGAATCATGAGTAACAGGAGCATAATCAGGGTCATCATCCGAAAAGTCCTCAAAATCAGTATCCAACTCGTCTTCATCCATTGAATGTAATAAATTAGAAATTTCATCTTCGGACATCATGGATAGACGGTTAAGTTTACGTCGATGCATTTCTAAAAAGAACGAGTAGATTTAATTTTTCGACATAATTAGTCAAGATAACGAAATCAGTTTACTGGCAAATATATGTGAAAAAAATATAATTGCCTGCCCTGATCCGCCTCAGGGCGGGCATAGTAAATGGAACATATTTCAATTATTTCAATGACGAACATACCCCGGAATATGATTTATCAAAAGCTACAGCAATAATATACTCACCTATATTTTATTTCTCCGATTACCAGCACTGCAAATATTTATTATTATTTTCCAAAAAACGCGCGCATTTAAATGCGCGCGTTTTTTGGATTATACAACTGTTGGAACCAAGTGCACGCATTGAACTGATGTTTACTCGAAAAAAACGCATGAGATGAAGCGTGGCGGAAAGCATAGTTGTATTGATGGGCTCACCGCCTAGTGGCGGGCGTGGGCATTAAGCCGATAATTTAAATAATACGAAAGTTATAGGAATATTTTCTTTGCCCGCCTCAAGGCGGTTTGGGGCACTAGAGGGTTTCGTAATAGTAATAATTTGTTGCCTTATGATGTATTATAGCTATCTACAAAATTTCATGACAAAAAAATAATATCTTCTGTCTCCGAATCGACCTTGAAGTTTTGTATGGGACGAAAATATCCCATACTAACTGACATTTTTATAATAATCATGTAAAATGATTACGGCCTTGTTTTTACATACTTAAGTACATACTTCTATTTATTTAATTACACAAAAATAATAAATAAAACTTTTACATTTTTTATATAAAGTAAGTATATGAAGTTATGTTATTTTGCAGTGATTGATTTTGATAAATTGGGTTTGATATCTTTTTTACTCGTTGCTTTCTAAGCTTTTACATAATCTTTTCTTGATAAATTTCTCCGTAAAATTGGTGAGGCTTCTTTGACAATTTCACAGATCATAAAACTCTTTGGATATGACAAGGAAAATTCAGGAAACTGTATTTATTCATCTTCGCCATTGTATGTAATGAATGCCGTAAGAGGTTCGTCGGATACTTGTCGATTGGTGTTTCTGTTACATTTTGCTGTCTGTCTATAACGTAGTTCTTGTAAAAGGATGCTTCAAAATTTACTTTCGGTACTTCAAGAATCAAAGATGCGTGTTTTCAGGTGATTCGAGCTTTCACTATCCGGCGAGCGGTTCATTCTCTTACTACATAGTGTATTTTGAGTGAAATAGCTTTTTCTTTTAGTAATTACCTACAGTTTATATAACAGATTTGATCATCTGATAAATATGTGGATAAGAAATTAAACTTCCATAGGTAACGGGGTTGCGAGGTAACTTGGTGCACAAACATTAACAATAAAGATAAGTTAAGGTCATCAAATTTTATGAAAGAATCGCAGTCGCAGAATCCTATTAGCTTCGTTTAGCGATCTAACATGGAATACTTTTCCTAGAGCTCAGTTACCTAAATCATTAGAACATGTTTCTGTTGGTATGACTGCGCCAATTTGGAATAAATATAATTGATCTTTTCGTAGATCTTGAAATGATAAAATAGTAATTTCTGTTGTAATCACCTGGAACATATCAATTGTTTTTTTTTTTTTACTTTTCCAGTTGTTTTCCGATTTGGTCAGAATGCGAATGATGATTTGAGAAAGCAATATCAACATATTATACAAAAACCTAAATAATTGTTACTTGTCGTTTTTTTTTCTAGATTACCGGCGACTCATTCAATTGGGTTTACTTGTGGTTTGCAATAAGCAAAAAATTCATTCTAATGGTTTTATTAGTATTTTCTCCTGCAAACTAATTATTCAATCATGTTTTCCGGCATTAACCTACACTTTTTTTCATCACTTCAGACGACAAGTAAAAGATCAAATGAAATTTTGCTGTTTGAAAAGAAAACTGTAATCGATCTCTCTATCGGTTTCGGTTTTCCAAATTTTCCATCAATTTAGAATCAGTTTCCTTTAGCACTCTCTTTTATTATTGTTCATATGTATTTTTGACCACTTTTTCTAATCACTAGCCTAAAACTTTGGCTTTACGGCCATCAAAATACAATACTGGTATTTGTAACCCTTTTCTCATTTTATGAGATTTTCTAATGTTTTTCGCGGCACTCTATGTAATTTGTTGTCGTCAAAATTGCATTTTTATGCTTTATATCATACAGAACTGATTATTCCATCATTTTTATGGCATAGAATCTTAAAAAATATTATGTAAAACATATTTTTACTTTCTTTATACCTGCTTCAAAATAGGACAAATTTAACAATTTATTGAAACTTTGAGCTCAATTCGGAGACAGAAGATATCTTTCGAATTGAAAAATATTATGCATACGTATTTAAAACAGCATTTAGCACTAAAATATAACTATTACGTTAGCAATAGAGGGAAAAAAGGAAATCGGCCCACACTATTAGAGCTTCCCTACTAACTAATCCCAAATGCTTCAGGAAGTCCAGCATTAGGAGGGGATCCAAGTCGGTGATGTTTTGTGTTTACCAAAACTTTTTGCTCTCGCACAAACTACTGCGTCGCAGTCCGTAAGTAGTTGGTGAGGCGTTTCTACCCCTTCTTCGCAGAATCTACAATCTACAGGTTCCATCATCTTCGAGTCCCAGCTTCCTCAGGTCTTCCCTAAGTCTACAGTGACCCGTTAAGAAGCTTTTTAGGGTTTTAAGATCTATTTTACTTAGGCTCAAACTTGATTTGATTGATTGTAGTTAAAACCACCAAGAAGATTCTAGGATTGCCTATGTCCGGGAAGGTTATTCCCATGTTCTTCTATTTCTTCCCTTCCCTTCCTTCTTATCTCTTCTTGGAAATGAAAAACTCTTACAAGATACTTACCTAATTTTATTTTTTTATTCCATTGTTTTATTAAAGCTTCCTAAAAAACTAAACTCCAATACCCAAACATCTCTGAAAATGGAGTCGTTTTTCGCAATTTTCGACATGCTAAAGGCGAGAAAGTAAGGTCAGAAATGTTAGTGTTGAAGAACATTGACTTTAAAAAAGGACTTCACTAAGGATTATACCTTTTATTTTTATTCGATTGCTGATTTACGTAATTCACCGGAATCCGATTATCACGGTACAAATTTACATTTTTACCATTAGATATCAAAAATCTCTGAACTATTCATACCAATGATGAATAGTTCAGAGATTTTTCAGAGTCTGAAAAGGAAGATGATGTGTTTAAATTTACAGCGACGGGTGTTTTTTTTCATTCTCCTGAAAACATTTCAACCGTATTACTTTCAGGACAAAGTAAAGAAATGAACAATCCTACTGCGTAGGTACTAGGAACTGAAATAAGAGGTATGTGGGGATTGTAGTAATCCTATTATAAGGGGTCAAGCTATGTGCACACTGTAATAAACATTCTGCATGTCGGGTGAGGACTGAAGAATGGTAATGAAAAACACCTTTGTGTAAAAATATTCCTCAAGCTTGTGGTAGAGGTACCTACCTGCTTTCAAGAACTCATAACGGTAATATGGACCAAGTTCTTAGATCCATAGGCAGTGTTTTACAGGTTTTTTTGATAATGAACAAGATTATTTTTCAAAACTTATTTAAAATATACAGGTTTGTTTGTTGCTGAAAACTGATCAACAACGAACAGGAGTTTCTACTTTAATTTTCTTTTTTTAGTAATAAATATTAAAATTTAAAGTGAATGTAAATACACGTTTGACAACAACTCTCACAGCAAGCAAAGTTTGTGCCATGTGAACAGCACCGGTATTCAAACCCATGACTTTCAGAATGTGAATACGAAAGTAAACGACGGATTTACTAATCTACCAACCACTTCTTAATTAATTATATGTTATTTTATAATTTGTACAACCTTTCTTATTTTATGCTGATTAAAGGCCTCTAAGTTCTTTTGTGTCTAACCCTTTGTGATGTGATTATACAGCATTCCTTTCTATTCAGTTTTTTTTTGTTATTTAATATTATTTACTCATTACATACATTTATATAAAAATAATGTTCAATATTATTAATTGAACATGTTGAATTATAGGTACCTACATATTATGTATAGGTACATAGGTCAAATGTCACAATCCGTGATTCGCACTGCAGGGCATATTGTTACCTATTTCCTTTTTTTGGGCCCTTCCTTCAGCATCAGTGCACTTCAGGTCGTCCTACTCACCGCATCTCGGGAACACCGCACACGGAATAAACCGCTCTAAATTCGGAAGTCGTACACATCGGGACATATCAAATAGTTATCAACTTACATTATATTTTGTGCATCCACATTTATTATATTAGTCTAACAAAGTGCAGTGCTGCCAGTAAACAAGGGATTCCATCATACATATACGAAGAACATTGGATTTGGGGTAAGTACATTGCCATCCATTCACAGTCCACTTTTCACTTTCCTGCTGATCACGTTAGCTGAAAGGGCTTCGGCAACGTGTGAAGCAAACATTTGTTCCATCGAACCGGATAATCCTTGTTCCAAAATCCATTTTCGATATATGTTCAGTGTATGGGAATCATACGGTTGTGACATTTGCAATTGGTATCTACGCGGGTAGACACAATTTTAAGGTTAGCGGGATATTGGTACCACTGCACCATAGATTATTGTAATTACGGTTGGCGACACTGTCAAGTGCCGACGCATTCACTATACACGGAACAGCTGTTACTGGCGGGGGTAGCCATTTTGAATTACCTTTGTTTACATATTGTTTACATTCTTTGTTTGTTTATATCGAACTGTCAAAATGACGGAAACAAGATACAGGTTGGTGAAACGTTCTTTAGATATTTTATTTGATTTGGGTAATCATGCTAAGGGAAATGAAGAGCTTATAGAAGACTTTATGATTCGGGTTAAAGATCTTGATAAATTGTGGGATGATTTTGTGAAATATTACGTTTTGGTTGAAACGTCAAAATCAATTAAGGTCGATTTAGAACAACATCTTAGCGAGTACAATAGATATGAATCGATTTTATACAAGATAAAAAAATTGAATTACGGTTATTTGGATTTAAAGAAGGATGATAAGCGTGAAGTCATTAAAAATACGGGTCAAAGTTCAACTTCACAGTTTGTTATACCTAAAATAAACTTGCCATTATTCAGCGGGAATATAACGGAATATCAAAACTTTAGAAATAATACACAATGTCATACGGTTGAACAATCTAAAAGGGGGACGTGTCTTTGCTGCAAAGAGCATAGTCATAATCTTTACGAGTGTAGCAAATTTAAAGATGCTGACTTGATATACAGAAGGAAGATAGTTCGCTCATCAAATTTATGTTGGAATTGCATGGGCCGACATAGAGTTCAGAATTGTCAATCAAAGCGAGTGTGTGCGTCGTGTGGCGGAAAACACCACACTCTACTACACTTTGATAAGGGGCAGTTATTAGATTCGGATAATAACAAAAATAATGATGACATTTCTTGTGCATCATGTGTAGCGGTACCGCGGGGTATCAGTATAGTTTTATTAGCTACAGCCAAAATTCATGTGCAGGATAGTTACGGAAACTATCATACTCTTACATAGAGCTATGATAGACGGTGGTTCACAGTGTTCTATCATTTCAGAACGTTGTGTACAACGATTGCGTTTGAAGAGAGGGTATTCAAATGTAAATATTTCGGGGATCGGAAATAATCGTTCATGTAATACCAGAGGGCGGGTTATATGCAACATTAAACCGGTTCAGGAATCGGGTCCGATCATTTCTGTCAATGCTTTTGTTTTGGATAAGATTACGGGAAATCTACCAACTCAGTCATTGTCATTAGATTACTTTGAAAAGTTTCGTAATATGAACTTGGCAGATACGGAATTCTGCACACCGCAACCAATAGACATGCTACTAGGAGCGGATGTTTATTCGGACATTATGGATGGAGGAAAAATGACGGTTTCTCCTCAGTTACCTTCTGCTTACTCTACTCTTTTCGGATGGGTCATAGTCGGTAAAGTAAGTAACGTAACACAGGAAAATATTCCTGTACTTTCACACAGTATAACTATAGATACTTCTATACAACGGTTTTGGGAATTAGAGGAATGTAACTTTGCACCTTCTCTACTTAGTCATGAGGAAGAGAAGTGTGAAGAATATTTTACTGAAACGGTCAGTAGACAAGCTCACGGGCGATTCATGGTTCGCTTACCTTTTAAAGAAAATTTTTCGCGCTTGGGCGAAACGTATAATTTTGCATTTAGGCGATTTCAGGAATTGGAAAGAAAGCTTTTGGGAAATAATGATCTAAAATTAGAATATTCTAAGTTTATTCATGAATATATATCACTGGGATATATAGAAAAAGCTTCACTATCGGAAGTGAAGTATTTTATGGCACACCATTGTGTTGTAAAAGAGACATCTTCCACTACTAAAGTTAGGGTCGTATTTGACGCGTCAATGAAGTCAAGTAACAGGGTTTCATTGAATGACACACTGATGTCAGGTCCAAAGCTTCAGCAAAATATAGTTGATATATTGCTGAGATTTCGGGTACATAACGTAGTTTTCTCGGCCGACATCATGAAAATGTACTGTCAAGTAATGATTCATCCGGACGACCGTAATTATCAGGGGTTAGTGTGGAGAGATTCGCCCGCACAAGAAATTGATTACTATCGCTTAGCGGTGGTCGCTTTTGGTGTCACAAGCTCACCATACTTAGCTATGCGTTGTCTTTTAGAGTTGTCTAAGGAGCAAAGTAAATATCCAAATGCGTGTCGAATTTTGAAAAATGATATTTTCGTCGACGATATTCTCAGTGGCGCATCATCAGTGGATGAAGCAATGGGATATAAAAATGAACTTTGTAATCTTTTAAATAGCGCAGGTTTCGTATTACGGAAATGGTTGAGTAATAACGAACAATTTCTTTCAACTTTGGATGATTGTTCTGTAGAATCTAGATCGTTTGACGCGGACGTCGTGAGAAAAGTACTGGGGATGCAATGGAATCCACACGGGGATTTCTTTCAATATCACGCGAGTATTTCGGATAACTTATTGACGATGCGCAGTATTCTTTCAAATATTGCTCGCATTTATGATCCATGTGGATGGCTTACGCCAGTCACATTTGCCGCAAAATCACTGCTACAAGAAATATGGTTAATGAAGTTTGAGTGGGACCAACCATTAACTTATGAAATCGAACAACGGTGGCGTGATTATGTTTCACAGTTTGGTGATTTATCAAAAATTAAAATCGAACGATTTGTAGGAATTTCGAATGAAGTACATGATTTTGAACTGCACGGATTTTGCGATGCGTCGGAAGCGGGCTATGGTGCTGTCGTTTATCTGAAGGCGCAGGGTGTGTCCGGCAGTGTAAACATAAGTTTGATCTTGGGTAGGTCAAAGGTCGCACCGCTTAAGCAGCGATTAACAATTCCAAAAATGGAATTGTGTGGAGCAGTTTTGTTAGCAAAAATGATGAATCACATTAAATCGGTTTACAAGGACGTTTTGGATTTAAAAAATGTTATTGCTTGGTGTGACTCTAAGGTAGTTCTTTCGTGGCTTAAAACTCCGTTACATCAATTAAAAATATTTGAGGGCAGTAGGGTATCACAGATACATGCTCTTGGTGACTCAATGGAATGGCGATATGTTCCATCGTCGCTCAATCCTGCGGATTGCGCATCTAGGGGTTTATTACCGGGTCAACTCGTAGACCATTCGTTGTGGTTTCGCCCTGCTTGGTTGGCAAAGCCTCGTTCGGAGTGGCCGAACAACCCAGAGGTCGTAAACTTGGGGTCACATTCACATACGGAAATGGTTCACAATGCGTCAATAGATCAGATAGGAGAATTGTTGGAATATTATTGATAGGTATAGTAGTCTTAGTAAATTAATTAGGGTTACAGCGTTATGCAGACGTTTTTGTAATAATATTGGGAACGGAGAAAAATTATCGGGAAATATTTCAATAGCAGAGTGGGAATCTGCCATGATGTGCATTGTAAGGAATGTACAGGCGGTTGCATTTTATAGGGAAATTGCTTTAATACGTAAAGGAAAATCGTATGCTTCATCATTGCGTAAATTGCACCCATTCATTGATGCGAATGGTGTGTTAAGGGTAGGAGGTAGATTGAGGAAGGCAGGTATAAGTGAGTCGGCCAAACACCCGATCGTCTTACCGAAAAACCATACCTTTTCTCGATTGGTTATCTTGTATTATCACACTCTTAATTTGCATGCTGGACCGTCACTTACTCTGTCGTTGGTGCGACAGAAATTTTGGATATTATCGGGAAGGGATGCTGTCCGTCAGGTCATACCCCGGTGTATGCGCTGTTTTCGGAATAGACCAAGGTCTGTGGAGCCTTTAATGGCTGACTTGCCCGATTTTCGAGTTAATCCAGCTCGAGTTTTTCTACATGTAGGTATGGACTACGCTGGTCCATTTGCGATTAGGTCATCTAAATTGAGAGGTTACAAGACGCAGAAGGCATATATGTGTGTATTCATATGTATGGCAACAAAAGCTGTGCATTTGGAATTGGTTTCGGATTTGTCGACGGAGGCATTTTTGGCTACTCTTGATAGATTTGTCTCAAGGAGAGGTTTGTGTAAAGCGTTATACTCGGATTGGGGCACAAATTTCGTAGGAGCAGACAATCATTTAAGGGAAGTGCGATCATTTTTCCGCAAAGCCAATGATTGTGAGGATATTCATTCGTATCTTTTAGAACGGAAGATAGAGTTCATAAGAAACCCGCCAACCGCTAGCCACTATGGGGGCATCTTCGAAGCTGCCGTGAAGTCGGCGAAAACCTTATTACGTCGAGTCGTAGGCGAGACAAGCCTAACGTTTGAGGAAATGAGTACTTTGTTTGCACGTATCGAGGCGATACTAAATTCTAGGCCGCTATGTCCTATGTCCGAGAACGTGGACGATCTCAATTATCTTACTCCGGCTCATTTCCTTATTGGGGATTCGCTTTTAAGTGTACAAGATTTTAATTTTTGTGACGTGTCACAAAATAGACTCTCAAGATGGGAGATGATACGACAATTTTCACAACAAATATGGAAGAGGTGGAAATTGGAGTACTTGCATACCCTCCAACAAAGGTCGAAATGGACCCGAAATAGGGATAACCTGAGGGAAGGTACGCTGGTCCTCATCAGGGAGGATAATGCGCCTCCACTCAAGTGGAAAATGGGGAGGATCGTGGAAGTACTTCCCGCTAGTGATGGTGTCGTTCGTGTAGTGAAATTAAAAACTTCTACTGGTTTATTGGTTCGACCAGTGGTAAAGGTATGTCCGCTACCGAGCTGTTAATTTGGTTAATTTGTTTTATTTAGTTCGTAATTAGTTATATGGTTTAATATTTTCTAGGGATTTTCGCATTTTTTCTTTCGGCTGGGAGTATGTTCAATATTATTAATTGAACATGTTGAATTATAGGTACCTACATATTATGTATAGGTACATAGGTCAAATGTCACAATCCGTGATTCGCACTGCAGGGCATATTGTTACCTATTTCCTTTTTTTGGGCCCTTCCTTCAGCATCAGTGCACTTCAGGTCGTCCTACTCACCGCATCTCGGGAACACCGCACACGGAATAAACCGCTCTAAATTCGGAAGTCGTACACATCGGGACATATCAAATCGTTATCAACTTACATTATATTTTGTGCATCCACATTTATTATATTAGTCTAACAAAGTGCAGTGCTGCCAGTAAACAAGGGATTCCATCATACATATACGAAGAACATTGGATTTGGGGTAAGTGCATTGCCATCCATTCACAGTCCACTTTTCACTTTCCTGCTGATCACGTTAGCTGAAAGGGCTTCGGCAACGTGTGAAGCAAACAAATAATATTATGCAAGGATATTAAAAGCAATGATTTTCTATAAAATGATATTATACCTACATATCTAGTGTTCTAGCTTTTGATTTATTTATTGCCGTATATGTTAAAAAAAATCTTCTCTCAAAAAAGTCTTGTTCTAAAATTACTACAAATTTCCATAAATGAACTTCTTATCTTTGTGTTTGCCTAGAAATTAAATCTTGTAAACAAAAAATAATTAAATTTTAATTACGAGGTACCTTTATTGTTTACCTGAAAGTATCACACATACAGAGTTTGCTACCGTTTCATATTTGAATGTCGAGACAGTATAAGTTTAAAGGTGGAAATGATTTATATTCAATTAATTTATGTTCCTACCTCTTTTCCATCTAACGCCTTCAGTTGACATGAAATCGCTTTTACATTTCGGTCAGACCTACATCGGTTTATTACTTAGAAGTCTCACTTCACTGCTGTGGCGGCGGTTTCATTTCGCCCACTATTAAACAGTTTCAAACAAACTTCAATACCACGAACACTGCTTACTAGATTTAAGTAGTCACTTAACATAAGTGACCAAACTAAAAATGTAAGTTAAATTAAAATTATGCCTCGACTGAAATGAAGCGAGACCCTAATCTTGAGATTGCCTTTTAATTGTAGGAGTGGAGTGTGCAATTTTAAATGGTATGAACAAACCACTACGGGCTTACGACGTCTTCTACTGTTATTTCGAAAGTTGGCTTAGTGTGACCACTTTACGTTAACAACGTTCACCATTAGGTTGAACCTATGAGAAAATAGACTTTTAAAACGAATTTTGATAATTCACAAGATTTGGCATATTATTTATAATACAAAGTAAAGCCCATGTTTGTATAAGTAAAGAGTAGCATTAATTATTTCTTGAGAATCTAGGTTCGCATTAACAATTTTTTTATGCTGCATAAAAAAGTAAAGGAATAAAATACTTCTGGTTTGTAAATGACGACACGGCGCTGTATTTTAAATGGATGTAAAATAGATTTTATGCTTGATCTTCCGAAATTGTGATTGCAGTTCAATATGTGATGTAGGTATGCTGCCCGAGTTAGGCTGTAAACTTTCCCAAGTGATATATCAAGCTATTTCTTAAGAGGTTAAATCAATTAAGTCTGCATTGTAGATGTTTGAAATGTCTTAACTCAGAAACGCGTGCACCTTTTACCACGAATTTAGGTGGGTTGAACTGGGAATTGATTGAGAGAGAACTTTCAGAAAGGAGAATATTTTGCAGAAGCTGTAAAGCAAATAACTTAGGAAGCGCAAAATTGTTTTATCCCACGCATCAAATGAGCATGTTCTTTGAAACATAATGAGATTTCAACTATAGAATCGGCTTTGTGGAGCATAATTTAATCTTAAACAACACTTTCCATATGCAGAAAAAAATTCTTTCCATTTTGCTAATCTTCCATGTTTCTGGCGATTTCAGCATGAGGTCTATCAAATTTTTCGTGTTGAGATCGCAGTTCATGGACTTACATAATATACAGATCCTCTCTTTCTCTTCTCCACCTGTCACACTCAAAGAGGGTATTTTTGGCTTCATCAGTCTCGGACGCTCGGTACATACATACATACCTTCTCCGTTTGGAGCCTTCAGTATTTTATGGAGGAAGGTCCCAAAGACCTCGTGTCCACACAACCAGACATGCACTGCGTCATCCGAAAGCCGTTGGTGCCGGGTCCCTTGTTAACCCATTTCTTAATATTTTTTATAAACTTATGAGTTCATCGTCATCTATTCATACCATATCACTCTTCACTAATTGGAGGATCTTGTCGAAACAGTCTTGCTCGTTCCTCAGCAAGCGTCATTGACGGATTTATGGAAGTGATAATGAAGAAGCAAAAGGAGGATCGTCGATGACAAAATTTACTTTCCGGGTAGACCGAAAGGTGGGTACCAGGCTGCAAAAGAAGAATGAGGAGTTTTAGCTGGTAGGAGTCCGGCATACATATTGATTCGACTTACAGACGAATAATATAAGTATGAAAAACTTTCCACGTAATTGGATTGGTTTTGTCATAGAAACTATGAAAAATATGACAATATATAAAAATTGTCGTGGGTGAGTTTTTCAACGAAAATACAGAGTTACGAACGAACTTACCAATTATATTATCATAATTGATTTAAATAATTTATTACAAACCATTCATTCAATTGCTTAAATCATGACGTATAAAACTATAAATCTGTATTGTGATGGTAATTGCATAATGCGTGAATTCTAGAAATATGAACGGGGTGTGGTAAAAAAATGTAAATATTTTGGCTATTACGAAAAGGGGTTACAAAAAATAAGTTCGTTATAAAGGCAAAGGGTAAAAAAGGAACGGAACGCTGTGGAGAGAAATCAAAATTTATAGATCATGAATCAAAACCGGAGTATTGTTATAAGGTCTTAAGAGCAGTATATTTTCTTGTCTAAAAGGAAACTTAGAGAAAAAATAGAGAAGGAGCGAGGGATATATTGGTTAATTTGATTTACGAACAGTTTCGGTATTTCGCTCACGATTTTTGAAAATAAATATAAAAACAAAAAAGAACAAACTCTTGTGTTGATCGTATCTCAAAAGTTTGACAGGTGGGGTATTTGGGAATCGAATTTATTAAACTTTTGTTCAAACAAGATGTGTTTTCTATAATAGGAAAATGTTGGGTCTTGAGAATATTCACAACGGCTTTTAATATTTCTTAAGAATCCGATTTGCTTCAAATAATACATACCAATAATTGCTTCAGTTTTTTTTCAAGTGAGAACTGCACGATTATTGAAAAAAGTTTTCAACAAGTCAAATATTTAAGAATTAATGGGGCTTTGCATGAAAACTTTGGGCACTTTTTCTAAATTGATTATGCTACGGTTCCGAAATTTACGTTAAATTGTAGAATGATCGTTAATTAAATAGTTGAGCCAAGAAGGCAGGTAAGCAAGTTCATTTTATTTTAACTTTAAGATCCAACTAGTCCTTTGTAAATCTTGAGAGGATTTACAAAAATAACGTAATTGGAAATTGTCTCGTTCTCTTAAACATATTTTTTTTTGAGAGTTACAATACCCCTTAAGAAAATAATTAATAATACTTCGAACTATACTTTTTGTGAATAAATTTGTGACTACAGTCAAAAAATGTACTTTCAAAACTTGTAGATGACCTGTAAGCTTCAGATCACCTATGCTTTTATTAAACACTTAGCACTTTATATGGGAAAAAGAATTTGTTGATTTTCTTATTTGCTCGCAATTATTCCATATTTAACTACCCATTATAAAATAAATATGACGCATAATAGATGACCTTGTCTATCTTCACAAAATAATAAACAACAAAATAGACAGTGCAAGTCTGCTGGGTGCTCTGCCATTTCACTGCAGACCGCGCGTCACCCTGCTCTCTTTTATGTGGAGCCTTCCAGAACACATTCATAAATAGAGCGTGCAACAGTTTCAATAGAAACTGTAGGTATGGATTTTCCTGAATTAGATCCCTTTTGTAGTTCCTTTAAGAGGCTCAGGAAAAGGTTAGTGGCAAGGTCCATTCAGGGAGCATCCCAAAGTGAACCTCGTGAGAGATGATCGCTGTCATGGTGTACCGGCGTGTTATTGACCTATTCGCGGACTTACGGACGAGACAGACTGTTTAGTACAGACTATCCGACACTGGACCCCTTAGGACAAACTGACTGACGAACCCTTACAGACATAGACTACAAAATAATCTCCTAGACCTTCTTCCTTCTCCCTTCATTCCACCCCCTCCTTCCCAATTGATTTGACTCTGTAGTGTATAATAATAGTACCTAATTGTTATTAATGTGAATTAAAGTGAATAATTGGGTTACACAAAAATGGCGATATAAAAATGTAAATGATGTATTGACTATTGTAAACTTAAAAAAAGTTGTATGTATCCAATAAAAGAAAACAAAAAAATTCTGATTGTCTTAAATACCCTAAGATTGATAAAGTAAATCGGTTTTAGCGGAATACACACTCACATCTTATTATTTTTATATAAAAGAACACAAGATATACCTAATTGTTTCAGAGCCTTTTTTTATAATATAAAAAAAGCTTTTCCGACAAATCTTCATTGGATGTAGCGGGCTATTTACGGGTCAAACAGCAAATGAGGTAGTACCTAGGCAAAGTTCTCTTTGATAACGATATAAACTTGGCGACTACCTGCATGGATACAAACTAATAATATTATGATTGATCTAACTAACAGCGGACCCTTTGCCAGATTCATTTCAACACAGCATCAATATTTCGAATGAGTGACTTTGTAGGTACATCATAATATTATTAAGTACCTATATAAAATAATATAAAAAAATGACATAATTTTACTTGATTTTGCTTTGCGTTATGGACTGGTTAACCTTTTTCTTCACTGATTACTTAAGTGTTTATGTAAGTTGTCTATGTTTAATAAATCTATGGTCCCTTCGTACGTGGTGTCGTATTGTATGTTGTTAAAAATGTCCCCTCAACAAAATATTATAATCTTTAATTTGATGACCCATCTTGTAACAGTTTATTGAGGTTTTTAGTAGGCCTGAAGACCTGTTATTAAGGTATGGTCTTAGCCTTAGTTTATCTATCTCTTTGATGTTTTTCTTTGTCTCCTCCATCTTAGTTTAATGATTTCCCGTTACTCTGTATTTCTTATTTATCTACTATATAAATTAAAGTTGGGTTAGTGCGAACACTTATAACTCGAGATCGGCTCAACAGAATCTTCTAATGTTTGATTTATTGGATTCTTCTCCTCTCCGGATAACAGAATAACTAATAAGATGTTTAAAAACTGGATAAGAAATTATGTAAAATACAATATTTAAGTTTGTATGGAACGGTTACCTATGACGCGCCCACGCCGTCGCGGGTAGTTCCCTCTCATTCTCTCATACGCTCCTACAGTAGCCCATCCCACTTACTCTAACCAACGTACCGATTCGAGCGTTAGAAAATTTTCACACAAAGTCGGGCACATTCGTGTTGGCAATAGGCGAGGTAGGGTGTGTGCGCGAGCGCATTATTCTCAAGTTACTTCCCGCCAGAGCTTTGAATGTGAATGATATATGAATGTTTCAGAAATAGTTTAATGTTATTATTTTATTAGCTTAAATCAATCGAATTAATTTTGTATTGTTTAACGGGGGCACAGTCCACATTATGTACAATTAACGGGCCCCTTCGGGCTAGAACCACAAGACAAAGTCTGTCGGGAAAGTTAGTATGATATAAAAAAAACTATACTTTAAATAAAAAATAGTCCACTACAGACTTGGAAACCATCTGACGTTCTAACCGATACTCTACAAACCAGTTCCATTAGAAACGAAATGATGCTTTGATAGTTTAAGACCACTATGTAAAACGCATAAAACGTTACTGTCTATGTCCGTAATCGACTCTGAAACCGCCCAAACGATGTATTTTCTTTTAGCGATGTAGCACGATGGATAGTAGTGTCATTCGAATTTAGGTAAATTAATTATTAAATAAACTAAAAACATAATTTGTGTTATTCGCGCATCACGTTTCTTTTACATTGACTCTGCGTCGGTATGATATTGGCGCATAATAAAGACTGTCGAGTTACAAACGCTGGTTATTGATTCTTATGTAGGTCTATATTATATGTGGTTTGAATTCCTTATATGTGAACTATCATTTTCTTTATACGAAAAATAATTTGTTAAGAGTAAATATACTGTAATTTGTAAGAGATATAGGTAGGTACCACACTAAGTAATGGATACGATTAATCGCTTAGCATGTTTGGTAAGTACTTACCATTTTCTCTAATATTTGTCGTTAACATAATACATGGGGACGATGCGACCATTTCCTAACGAGCATAACTCCTCGCTCCAAGATACCATCACATTGCCTGCTGAGAGCAATAGTAGCCAAACTCCAAAACAACTTTTATAAGGTAGGCGCGTTTGAACGTTGGCAATATTTTCAATCGCGAATTATTCTAAATGGAGTTTTAAGAATTTTCCATTTTTTTTATTGACATAATGCAAATTTGGATTTTTTTTAAAGATGGTCGCCACCTGGGATCGAACCCACGACCTCCAAACGATAGAGTACGAAAGCCGGCATCGTAATCGCTGGGCTACCAACCACTGTTTTAACCCAAGAATCTACATAGAATATTTGGAGCCACTCTCTATAACAAGGTAAAAAGTCAGAAACAGAATTATAAAATAAATTGAGGAATAATAACTGGTTACAATGAAAAATTTCAAAACACATCTAGCTACTGACTGAAACACCTTAATTACAAACGAATATAAAAATAAAAATGTAAGTTCGATACAGGAATGACGACTCGCCATCCAAATAAAACAAGTTAGTCAACATAAGCAAAACATACCTATCTGAATTCAACATCTTTGAAACATTGTCGCTCAAGTAACCACATAGAAAATGTTCTACACTCACACATTCATCTCTGATTATATCGGAATCCTTCATTAAAGACAGCCAAAAACCTATACGATTCCAACTTCAAGACGACAGAGGCATGGAAGGCTAGATGGGAAGCGACTACCACCCCAGAAACCCGTCAATTGCCGTGTATAACAATAAAACCACCCGGCTCCGACCAGCAGCGCAGAGTGTGGTCCGCACTCAACCGGCTCCGCACAGGACACGGGAGATGTAACATAATACGTCATAATATAAGCGGTTCCTCTAAAATTTAGGCGAATCTTTCTAAGGTGTCGCTTAAATTGATCGAATGGCGGGTCATTTTAGAGGAATCGTGATAAGTTAAGTGGAACAGTCAGTTAAAAGTTACTTTTTTCATACACTTTTTTGGCGGATTTAAATTTTACCGGATCTGATAGCGAATAGGGGTATACATTACAGTTTATACCGCACTTGCGGCAAATACAACAATATTCATTACACCCCGCGCCACGGTAATCGCATTCCAATAAAAACGAATTGATCAAGAATTTTGCAGCAAAAGCTCGGTACTCACATGCGCCGCGAACGCGTATCATTATAATCAGAGGCGGTTCGTGCCTTAAATCACAGGGAGTGCATACAAACAATGTACCTACCTCCCGAAAACATTTTTATGACGTCAAGACTTTGTCTTTGTCCATCTGAAGAAGGGAACAGTCGCTCCCGAAAACATGTTTATGGTATTAAAATATTTTGCAGTAACACGGCTTGTTTCATATTTACATGAAAGTAAAATGTAAATAAATAAATAATAAATATCCTCTTCATACGGCCGAAACTATCGTCACCAATATTGTACCTATAACTAACATCTAGCCTTATGGTGTACATATATATACGGATTATTATTGAAAAATCCACGGTAACCGTGTTTTTTAACACATTGCAACAATAAACGAGAAAAAAATAAATTGTTAGATTAAGTACACGATCCCTTTATATTAAGAAATATTGGTCCGATTATTTCCTTGGAAAGCACTCACAATACGCGGTTCAACAATCAACATAGGTAGGTACTTCTGTCAATAATATGAATAGGTATTATAATCCAATATTGCATGCACGTATCTCAAAATTTTCCTAGTAAAATAACCGTTGCGCATAGGTATTTCTTATACGCACGTTCAATCAAAGTGAAACGTTGGGCGATATTAATAATTGTAAACTTTTCAAGGACATCGGTCGTGCAGTGCCGACGGGACGTGTATTCCTTCTCATTCCCACACACGGATTTTCACTCTATGGATAGCCGTTCACGCTGTTTGAGAAATTTTCATACAAAATCAACAATAATCTCGTGCATATTGCAATGTGCACACGAGTTTCGGTAATTCGTATGCGAGTAAGGGTGTGTGCGCGCATATATTCTCATTTGTTCGCGCCTCAGCTTTGAATACGAATATGGATGTTTTAGAAATATTTTAATGTTATTGTTAATTTTAATACCTACTATTTTTTTTTATTTGTTTTTGTTTCTGGGGGCGCAGTGCACATTATGCACATATGAACGGGCCGCCTCTGATTATAATATCAATTTTATCAAAAGGATGCATGTGTTCCGCTCGCGTTCGTTTTTTCGAATCTCGTATACACTTAACCTTTCGATTAAATTGATGCAATGTCATACGTTCGCGGCGCAAGTGAGTACGATGCTTTATACATAATAAATATGATAAAAGAAAAACTCTTTATCGGGCTTATCTAGATTTTTATGAATTTAGAGTTTGTTCACTATTGTTTTCAGCAGGCGACATATCTGTCAACCTAATAGTGGATAGTGTGTCGAATGTTTACTCGATCACATAACGTATTACTAACTTTTAATCGTACTAAACGACACTTACTGGTGGCTGAGGCATTCTCCTACTAGTAAGTGTATGAGTATGTTTGTCCTGAAAATTACCATGGAAAGCTGTTAAGTGATTTTCAAACAGTGTGATTCGTACTATTCGAGTTGTTTCACTACTCCCATACCATATGTAAAATTATCTCAACAGCAAAGCATTACAGTTGATTAAAGAATTGATAATAATTTTCTAACAAAAATATTATCACGTCCGTAAAAATCTCGAAATCACAAATTTCGAAGGCTAATGTGTGTGTTGGAGAGTTACCAGTTAGTATATAATGTGAGTGTGCTTCTGAATCGGATAACAGATAATCAATCAATCAATCAAAACTCCCTTTACACCCCTCATTTTTTTAATTTTTAGTACTTTTACCTTGAAATTCATGAAATTTATTATCACTGAAAAATATAGGTTAATCTCGTATGTTTTGTTAAACATTTCATATATTTTTTAAATAAATCTTATTTTGTTGACGGTATACTTTGAAACTCTTTGTTAACCACTTATATCCACAACTCATTATAGAAAACTGATCTACTGAGGAAAATGTAACTGAACAAATCGAGCCTAAAAGTTTTTGGTTCACCTATGATAATCTTGAAGAAAAAAATGTATTTTCTCCATCGATAGTTATTTCTCAGCATTATATTATACAAAGCTGGTAGACTCGTTAAGTTGAGTTACATGATATTTTTCAGATGAAAAGTTGAACGAAAATAGGGTGAGATCTGGTTAAGCCCTGGAAGGCTGCGCGTGCTTATACATGCGGAGTATAGACTCGGGATTGCAATTACCAAAACCAATTTCATAAGAATTTCTAATTTATTTTGACATCATCACTCCCGGTTGCGTAGGAATAAACTATTTATTAGTAGGTAAGGTTAGGTTGGTACTAAGTTATCAAATTTACCCCTAACTTGTAGAATAATAATAATAATTTTATCATCCAGGGTGATATCCTTTTAATCTTATCGAATAAGTTCGTCCCTGCTGTGTCCAAAAAGGGACGGACAATATCTTTATCGATGAATTATTGAAATCGAAGTATCTCATTTTTTTCTTGTGTATTTACGTAGTGAAATGTCATTACGATGGATTCAGAGAAACACAGTTAAACTTTTCCAATTTTTTTATGAATCTTGAGCGCTTTCATCGTACTCAAGAAAACACAGTCAAGGAAATAAAATAAAAACAAAATGAAGACATGAAACAATATTGGGGGGAGAAGAACCTACTCCATAGATCACTCTCTCGCGAGTGAATTATCGCATTACAGATTGGAGATGCGCGGGATGGTCTTTCAAATTTGACTATTTCTAGTGGACTGTATATAGGTATCGTGTTGAGCGTGGTACAACCAGCAATTTCCAAGAAAATAGAGGAAGGGTAAAAAAGGACTAACCTTGCCGCAGCCCTCTTGATAACGAATACAACTAATGACTCCAATAATACATTACTGATGTTTGAATTTTAAATGAAACAAACCACTATAGGTTTAACAGCGTCTTCTACTGTTATTTCGATGGCTGGCTTAGTGTGATCTTTTTACGTTAACAACGTTCGCCATTTGGTGACAATTTTTAAATCTCCCAAACTCCTAATCATGTGAACTCTCAAAATGTTCAACATAATGAGATATAGAGCTAACAGTTGGAAATGATTGAGAACATGAAGAGCAACCAAATTTAAAGACTGCTACTGCTGTCATATATTTTGGTGCCAGGATTTTTGTTAATGTTTCATCTTTATTGTCTATTGGCTTCAATGACGATAATTATTTCTAAATATTCGTAGATCACTCTCATGATGCAAAAGAAAAGAGAGATCCTGACCACTGCCAAGAGACGTAAGGCCACATACTTTGGCCACATTTCGTGGTGAAATATAACCCTCCTACAAATTATGATTCATGGAGAATAGAGAAAAGATCAGTGGTTTGGTATCATTGATAAGACTGGCTCAAGACCGTGAGTTCAAAGCGATGGTCACCATCAACCTCCATTTGGAGAGGCACACGAAGAAGATTACTCTTTCGAGGGTAAATTGGCACGTTATTATGTTTATCATTAAAGACAGGAGTTGCACAAATCTGGGATATACATACGTTAAGAATGGCGAATAACAGTTGGAGGTTGCCGAAGATGAGGAAGATCCTCTCATACTGTATTCTGATTCTTCGCATAAGAGGTCTGAGCCCTTGTTTCTTCCCCCGATATAGGGTCACATAGGTAATATTGATTGATTTCATTTATAATAATATGGTGACCTCATAACATGAAATTATTAAATTAAGTGGCTTCGTTTTATTAGAACGTGCTTGAGATGAGAAAAGGTTCAATAATTTCTTATTCGATGTGGAAAATAATTGTCTTCCCTATGTTTAACTGTGGGTTATCTTCGCAGCGTCAAACTCGTGCGGAGGTTATAGAAGTCATTTCAACATCACAATATTATTATTATTATTGGAAGCTAGGTAGGTAGGTAGTCACCAGGCAGGCATCGTCACCACTCAAAATCGATCAAAATTTTCAGGTATTTCGCAAACATCCGACCGTATCATCGATAATAAATTGAGACGGATTGGAAAATTTGCATCATCGACCGAATATTTTTATGAATAATCGATTGGCCTTTTTGAATTTTTTAACCTTTTTTTTAAGAATTTTTTTGTCAGATCTATGTACTTAAGTAATTTACAATTATTTCGAACGATTCCGTCCTAAAAGATTTTCGAATAATCAAATTTCTGAGGTACTTTCGTGCAGTTAGGTAAGTACATTTATACGACATTATTCATTTAGAGCATCTGAGGGATAATGGCATCAAAATGCCACAGTTGCCAAGCGAGCCAGCGGGGAAATCTACGCTCTTTGGCCAATCATCCACTCAGACATACACAGACAAAATACAAAATAAAAAAAATAGAATCATAAATAAACGAGTTGATTCCAGCTTTAAAATTACATTACGTTCTGGAAGATTCTTAATTTAACGAGGGTCGAAAATATTTAGCGTTCCTCGTCCTTAAAGATAACCTACTTGCAGTATGAAGCCAACATTATCTGCTCAAGACGGTTTTATGAGGGGTTCAGCTATCAAAACTTAGAATATTTAATTAATAGTGTACCCTCTAGTCTAGTGGATACAAAATAATGCAGCAACAACATGAAGGATTATTCATTATTTATCTTTATATATACATTTCTTCTGTCCGTATGTATGTGGCTGATTTCCATTTTGAAATGCACAGTAAATAAGAAAATAAAGTGTCCTTTATATTCCAGTCAACCAGTCCCGTCCAATCTGAAAAGGCTAACTTCGGCTAAAAATTTCAAGTAAAAGAACACTTTAAAAAATTCTGACCCGACCGGAAAAACCGTGGTTCCGCTTAAAACTTCTCCCGAAGCTTTTATTTTACGTTTAATTTATATTAGTCCATCTGCTATTTTCAAAGTTTTGGTTACAACGTACCTAATGCGTAGGTAAGTTTTATTTTTTTTATTTTACTTACAGGTTTTTTTGGAGTTTTGCATTTGCATCCATTCAGTTACGATTGTTTTAACGATTTATATCATAAAAACATAAAAAATATAAAATAAAAAACTTGGCCATATATTAGGTTTACATAATATATGTGTTAATTTGCCTTTATATAAAATTGTTAAAATGCAGATCCGTTTTTATAAAGTTGATGTTGGTGAAATATCTTAATGACGATAATGATTGTAATGGTGTTGATTTATTCTCATTTTTTAAAATAATAATTAGATCATAAATTTTTGTTGATGAGTTCCAATAGCTAGTCAGCTAGTTTATAAAACTCAACAGGATTATTATTATTATATCATCATCATTATTATTCGAGGGTTCCTAAGAAGGATTAATTTTTATGAAGGAGACTCCTTGTAGTTTTTAATTAGTCACGACCTTTTCTCGTTTCTAAAATTAAGGCCTTCTCGTGTTTACAACGTCTTATTAATTTATATTGGTGCTGTTTATCGACTTGAGAAAATCGGATAATTCCAAATTCCAACATTAAATTATCGTTGGATTTTTAAATCAACCTTTTTAGATTCTTATGATATGAAAAAAGTAGGTAAATGCTTGTTGTCTGAGATATCATTTTGACTTAGATTTTTACAAATAAATTTGTACTTGTGAAATGATTTATGTTATAAAATTTGTAGGAGAATATAATAATAATTGTTTTTTCAAGAAAATAATACAAAAATATACACGTGCAACCATGGAAAACAGTATATAGTAATAAAAACGCTTCAAAACAAAAATGATCCCTCGATCAGGTAAATAAGTGGCAAGTACATAGATATTTCATGTAAGAAACAGTATAAATATAGGGTAAAATATTAGCCGTAGATAAGTCCGTATAGTGGTTAGCAAATGGACCACGTAGTCAGACTTCTGTAGCCCATCATAGAAGCTAAGATCATCATGCGGGTATTCAGACCGTTGGGGAATTCATTCCTGTCTATGGGAACTGGGCACTGTGGTCTAAAGTGACAGATTTTTACCTGATAGGGCACTTAAAGGAGAATAGAATTAACACCAAAAAGAGTGCAGTAAAAGTCATAGCAGAGATATATAACGTATCGGTAATGTATAAAATTTTAAATGACAAATTTTAATAGTGCACGAGCTTTTACTAATCAAACAATAAAAAAGTCTGATAATTGATTGATTTCTTGTGTAAACCTACTTCAAAAGGGATGTTTTTATTTTACCTATATTCAAGCTTCTATAATTGGTACATTATAACGGAACTTATGGATGAGAGAACTTGTTGAATAAATAATTCATTCGACTTGATGTATCCTTGTAATTTCTTAACTTTTTCCAGCTTTCTACATCATATAGGTGGGCATAACTTAACGATCAAGACGTATCTTTTAGCTACCCAAATCACTGACAATATCCATCTTACATCAGATTTTCTGGAAAAAAGTTTGGGAAAGAGAAAGTGACTTTTAACAGACTATCCAGAAGTTGTTTTTACTCAATGAATAATTTTAAAAGTTTGTTTTTCTCTTTATTTAACTTTTTTGAATATTCTCAAATGCTTTAATCTCGATGTATCGTTTTATTTATATTTCCTGGAGTAAATCCAAAGTTCTTCAGAATTCATAGAAACTTTCTTTAAGGATTTTATTTTTAAATGTAAACATAAAATTAGCTACCAATCAACAGTTATAGTATATTCATGAACGCCATCAAATATTATTAAAAGAAGATTTTATCTTCCTAAGCCTATCAAACATGGCGTGGGAAGAGGAGAGGTGCCCAAAAGATTGGCGGAATGGATCCATCGTCGCAATATTTAAAAAGGGGGACCCCCTTGAATGCGGAAACTACCGTGGAATTACTCTGCTGAGTGTTCCCGGTAAGGTATTATCTCAGATATTACTACACCGCATTCGGGGGCCTGTCATGGCTGTCCTGAGAGAGCAACAATGCGGCTTTGTACCTGGAAGGTCCTGCACGGACCCAATTTTCTGTGCCAGGTGCATCGTTCAGCAGTGCAAAGAGTTTAACTCTCCAGTCGCTTGTTGCTTTATAGATTTTGAAAAGGCCTTCGACAGCGCACATAGACCATCAATATGGAAAATACTTGCTCTGTATGGTATACCTCCAAAAATAGTTAAAATGGTGCAGTCCCTGTATGAAGACTCCGAGTGTAGCGTGAAAATGCCAGGTGGTCCTACTGAAGCTTTCAGGATCACCACGGGAGTCAGACAGGGCTGCGTACTAGCTCCTTTCATATTCATAATAGTCATGGACTTCCTGTTGATGGGATATGGTCTAATGGGCGAACTGTGCGATCTGGAGTACGCGGATGACCTAGCGTTGTTCAGTACAACAGTGGAGGAATTACAGCGCAGTGTTTCAAGACTCTGCGACGAAACAGCACGCCTCGGCCTTCGAGTCAATGCCAGTAAAACGGAGCTCATGGCGAATAATGCCTGCCCCGATAAACAGCTACCGATAACCATCGATGGTCACCAGGTCTCCCGGGTGGATAAATTTAAGTACCTGGGAGCAACCATTACCACCACTGGTGATCTTGAGGCTGAGCTCCCGATACGTATCGGTATGGCAAGTGGCGCCTTCAACAACATGACCAAAATATGGAAGGCGTCGGCGTTTAGTGTCGAGACGAAATGTAAACTGTTTGATGCGTGTGTGTTGCCCATTCTCTTGTATGGGTGTGAGTCCTGGCACCTGACCAAGGCACAGGCACAAAAAGTCTCATCCTTTGAAATGAAGTGCCTAAGGAGAATTCTTGGCGTAAGATGGTACCACCGCATCACGAACGACGCTATACGCCGGCGCACACAGCGTGAGCCCATCACCTCTACCATTGTGGGGAGGAGATGGACATGGCTGGGACATGTGTTAAGGATGCCGAATGACAGTTGGCCGAGGAGAGCGCTGTTCTTCCTCCCATCAGGGTCCCGAAGACGAGGAAGACCCTCTCACACTGTGTTCCGCTCCTTCGAACCAGAGCTGAGGGACATGGACATGGTGTGGGAGGAGGACATTAACGTTGCGCAAGATCGAGCGCAATGGAGAGCTCTTGTTGCCTCCCTATGCCCCTGAGTGGGGTGTAAAAGGGAGAATTGATTGATTGATTGATTGAAGCCTATCAAAATGCATGACAGAGAAATATTTTTTTGCGAATGCTCATTGGTCACCAAGATCACTAACTTCTCTATTATAAACAAGCCTGATTGGTCGACCATATTACATTTATTGTAAATTTTACCATTCAACCAATATTTATATACCTATGAGATTCATTAAAAATGGTAACATAGTGAGACGAAAACGTAAAATTATATATTATGCATTGATATTTTTCTATTACCTTAGATTCTTGAAAATTTTCAATAAATTGATTGCATACAAAAGTCATGAATGATAAGACCACAATTCTCAAATTCACTCACAGTCAAATTATGTTACACTTAGGTACCTACTTATACTTACGTTATCATTAGTTTTTTCATTCTCGTTGTGAATGTTGACAAGTCATTTCAATGACTTAAAAGGTTCCGCTCATTTGTTGCACTGTTTTCATATATATTGCTACACAATAAACACCAATAATACTTATCTAATCCAATCCAAACTCCCAGGGGCATAGGGAGGCAACAAGAGCTCTACATTGCGCAACGTTAATAACCTCCTCCCACACCATGTCCAGATTCCTCAGCTCTGCTTCGAAGGAGCAGGAGTGTTATATATATTGCTACACAATAAACACCAATAATACTTATCTAATCCAATCCAAACTCCCAGGGGCATAGGGAGGCAACAAGAGCTCTCCATTGCGCAACGTTAATAACCTCCTCCCACACCATGTCCAGATTCCTCAGCTCTGCTTCGAAGGAGCGGAACACAGTATGAGAGGGTCTTCCTCAACCTTTATAATACTTATAAATTGAATACTTCATTTAAATAAGGCACTAAGTGCCAGAAAACCTAAAATAAGATATGATATAAAATGTGTTTATAAGTTAAAATATATATTTTTTTTTAAAAATGGTTAATTTTTGTATAGAAATACTACATTTCCAGTAAGCTAAAAAAAAAATTATAAAAAAAATACTTAAATCATACAGAAAATAAAAGTGAAAAATAAAAATTGAAGAAGGCTCTAAGTGCCAACCTACAAATCTTTGAAAGGAACTAAATACCAGCTGACAAAAGATGAAATGCACCATGTTAACACATACTAAAGATACTAAAACATACTAAAACAACGTTAATAATGATCATACGCTCATGGCACTTAGTGCCTTATCAACAAAACTACTCACAGGGACTTAGTCCTTATACGATATTTAGCGACATATTACCAACAAACGAAGACCGATATAACTTTGGTGCATTTTTTATTACATCGGCGATGGCACATATGTAGTACCTATTGGCATACTTATCCCAAAAAATTTTTTTTGGCACTTAGTGCCTTATTTAAATGAAGTATTCAATTGATTATTTTTATTATCTCAAGCACAGAGAGATATTATTAATCGAGTATGACAAAAATACCTAAAATAAAATAACTTTTTACATTACATAAATCTTTGTATTATAACAAGCTATCGACTTATAACAATAAAGAAAATCACTTGAAATTTTCTTTGTGTACCTATAGTGTATGAACGTACATAATAATATATTATACTTATAATTAAGAAAGGAATTATTTTTTCGTTTTCTTGTCTTTCAAGTCTAGTGGATTTGAACAAATAATAAAATGGTAGGTATGTCATGTTCTATCATTATTTACAAAATTTCACACGAAGCTCACCTATATCAGATGTCGAGCATTTCATTAATATATACGAGATATTTTAAGCCAAAAGATCTTCAAATGTCGATCAGATGACAATGAAGAAAATATTGCCGTCTTTTACAGTTCATTGAATATTTTGTTCACTTTTTCTCGTTCTTTTGAATGTAATACTAATAATAATAGCTTCGACATATTCATCCATGAAAGAAGAAAGAGCCAGATTGCGTTCATTCATCTTTAGTACCTGAGGGGAGGCATTTTGATGGCACTCACCTAACAGACTAACTGTTATCTTGTCTTTTGGCTTTGTAGATAAGTTCTCCTTGTACGTCAGAAGCGAAATCAGAATTAAAAAGTCAAGGTCAATTGGTTTGAGAAACTTAGTCGATTCCAGATTTTAGGATTCTCGAAAGAAAAATATTTAAACGAGTTATACAATTTGTAAAAATAATTCCCACGTAAATTATAATTATGGATGAGTCGTTGTTAGAAATTTCTAGACCAAGGCATTCTGAAACTCTTTCATATTATTATAATATTATTGTTTTAATAAAATAAAGCCTTGTAATAACATTTTATCATGAAATTTTAAAATGAATTAACACACCTTCTCAGAATAATTATAATATTTATCAGCGTGAAACGAAATAAATATTTTTATATAGCTATATCTTACCTTAAATGTATTGCTCATCGTTATTTTTAATTTTGACCATTATGGACTAGCGATCGTACGTTTCAAAAGCACGCTGTGATTACTTCATATAAAAGTTTTTATTTTTTATATCCCTGCTATTCCATAGTCATTTTTTTAAACTTATTTTCTTTAAACTTCAGGGCGTTGAAACTCCCCTTTGGGGTGCATTTCTTTAAATATATTGATAAATATTTGAAGCGAAAGAACTATGCTTGGATAGAAAAGAGTGGAGGTCCGTTCTCTCTGCCTACCCCTTACGGGACACGGCGGGATGGGTAAAAAAAAAAATATTTGAACTATCTTTCCACCTTTCATGCCACCTTTATTCTTATAATTTTTTTGGGAAATTTTGGATAGTTTTTGTGACAATTTCTTATGCTTGCCTAAAGGTCCACTTAAGCTTGTCTTTCATACAAAGCGTATTATGCAGTCAGCTAAGGGTGTGTTACACAGATGGGTTGTTTTATTTATTGAAATTAATAATATTAGGTATAATATTTTATTTTATTTTGACATTAATATACAGACAATGAAATTGATATAAAAAAGACAATACATAAAAATTACGAAACATACCTACACCAGTAAAGTATAAACATTTAAACTTATAAACTGTGAGGTGGGAACACATTTGATTTTTGATAAACATAAGGTGTAAGTAATATGAAAATTAATAACAATACATTCAAGTACTCGGCTCGTATACTGGGAAAGGGAAAAAAGAGGAGAGGGTAATGGTTTAGAAGGGGAGGAAGAAGGAAAGTGCATGTTTTACATTACAAATAACGAAATATGTTTGAGTTTAAGCTTGTTGCATATGCCGCAGTATAGATCCCTTGGATTTCTGCTGTGATGAGTCATATAAGTTAATGTCTTTGAAAAAAGACATAAGAAATCAACATTTGCGCATGCTCTTTGAAGAAAAGAATTTTGAGCATAGTTTGTAGTAGTTACGTCTAGGCGTACGGAACGTGACTTTGTGGATCTAGTGGGACAGTTAAAGTGTATTTCCACAAGAAAATCGCCAGAGTCAACAAATCCATTTATAACCTTAAATAAATAGATATGTCAAGTCTCCTAGAGTATGTCTGTTTTCAAGAGTCATTAATTTGTGGTAACTTGCTGATTGTAAAGAAGTGTAAAAATGATGCACACACTATAAACTGTTGAATCTTATTTTGAAATACCTAGACATTTCAAGCTAAAATTGTGTATACAATTTAGACTGTGTACTTTGCCAGTGTTGAATAAAAGCAATGATAAAATAGTAGAAAGATTCACATAGGTATATTCTGCGTGTGACCAAGTGTTAAATTATTGGTCTTTCTTTGGATTGTAATAGTTTGTGTGTATACTTTTAGCAAGTAAACTTTGTAGGTACCTACTTATGTGTATTGTTTTTTTATTTAAAATGAATCTGGGCTAACTCAAATTCAACACAAATATACTTTCGACATCTTTCACAAAAATGGTATTTCAAAGCAAAGCTTGTGTTGTGAAAGTGAAATAGTAGACACCGGGTTTCGAACCTACGACATTCTGTACGCACAAAAGCCGTCGACTGATACCACTGGTCTACCAACCACCCTATTGAGATAGTATTTTACATTTTGATCTTCGATTCGACCCTGTACTGCAATCAGAACATCTATTGTCATGCTAATACATCTCCTGCCCTCCGCGATTTCACAATTATCTACTTTTGTACATAATTACTCGTAATTGTTGGCCAACTCCAAAGAGGCCTTCGGTCTTTACACGCTTTTTATGAATAATGAAGCCACCCTCCATTTTTTTACAATTCTTCCACCATTGTGAACTATCTTCATCTTCTCAGAAGGGAGGTGTTTAATAGCCTCGAGAATAATTAGCTTAACAATAAGGAATTATCATTCGTCGATTGAACATTACGTTACAACAATTGTGTCAAATTGACAGAGTCAACCCTATTCAGATTATATAGGAGGACATCCATTTATAAAATAAATGATAATATTGTTTGTATAATATTATGTTAATGGCCTGTTATATCCATAGGCATGTCACGTTGCATGCCACGCACCAAAATTCCATAGTACGCGGTTCGCGGTGGTTTGTCCTGGACCACCGCGTACTTTGGAAACTTGATCCGTTGCATGCAACGTGACATTGGTAACGTTACCGCGCGTGTTCAGATGTGTACAGACCCTCAGATTATTTTTTAAGGTGCCAATCTACTCATTTTCATGAAAAATCAATCGCAACATCGTTGTACCTATGTATATATCGTTTGATAAGAGTTCAATCCCTTAAATTAAATAAAATAGACAATTCACCCCATTCTATATGATTTATTCATTATGACCGACTTCGGTAGCCTAATGGTATAGGCGTGGACTTCAGATCACGAAGTCCCGGGCTCGATTCCCGGTCGCGTCAGAGTTTTTCTAAGTGTTTTTTTTTGCACTTGAAATTTCTACCCGTTGGCCTGTCTCAGATTGGAAGGGACCGGTTGACTGGAAAAAATTGCTTCAGGTAATAAGTTCCGCCGGCTATACCGACACATTTGTATAGAAAAGTGTTTATTTATTGATTAATTAATTAATTTATTATGTGACTTATTACAAATAAGAGTAGGTACCTAAGTACCTAGGTATCTTTTTTTTTGGGTCCCTAAAATTTAGATACTGTTCATCACCATTTTATATGCCTTAAAAACAAATGATTAATTTATCTGCCGATGTCCTAGAAGTCGACAGGACGAACATTGAAACTAGATATTTTCTTCTTATTTAAAATATGTCTGGCGAGCTGTTTTTATTGTAGAGGGTGTAGCGTGTAGATGGTGTAAGCTACGTTGAACACGGTCCCACAGCAAGAGGGACGGATGAAACGGCGTGGATCTCAGGAACACCAAAGGGTGGATGTCACCAGAGCGCTGTCCTGCGCCAAGGTAATCCAAAACACGGTAGAGAAGATGAGTCAGGTAGAAGAGCCAGCGGTCGAGAGTGTCCAAGAGTGAGATGCCAAGAGAAGTCCAAAATCCAAAGTCGCGTTCCAAGCCAGAGTCCAGTAGAGAGAGCAGGTAGTCAAGTAAAAGGCAGGTGTAGATCCAAACAGAGAATGTTTATTTGTATGAAAATGTACCCGTATATTAACTGGTCGATGCGCGCTCGCGTTCACGCAGGAACGATCAGGCAGCGGACATCGCTAGGTGGGGGCACCGCCCGCGCGCGGCACCCGGTCTGTATAAAAGACCCGGGTTCCGCGGCGCGCGAGCCTATTTGCCCACACCCCTACCTGAGCGCACAGCGACCAGACCAACACAACACTACACGGACATCGCAGCCGTACACAGTACGCGCTGCGATGCCCCATACATTAACCTTCAAACGCCGACTCCCGTCTCGGTACTACAGGGATATCACTAAATCCTTTATTATTCGTCCGAGACGGGAGCACAACGGTACAACAAATTATACTTATTTACTTAATCTAATTATCCCACATTCTGTCCGTTACATCCTCCCCCCGTGAGGGTATCGCCCTCACTCACAAGTGGGAGGACAGGATGTATCTTCTTCCAACAGCCGTATGAGTTTGACCGCCGGTCTCAGCAGCGTCGCCCCTCTGGAGGTCTTCACGACCGCTGCTCGTACTTGCCCGTCTGCTGCGGGCTTGACTTCTAGTATGCGGCCTCGTGCCCAATCGTTCCGGTGGGCTCCATAGTCTGCTATGATGACTAAATCCCCTGTCTTCAGGGGGGTACATGGCTTCTCCCACTTCTGCCTCTGGGCAATCGTCGGAATATACTCCTTCAGCCAGCGCCGCCAGAATGCATCGGCTAGCTGCTGGGCGATGCGCCACTGCCTCCTCAGCGGGACTTCCTCTTCTGTGGCCGGGTAATGGGCCAGGGCGGGGCGTCCGCTGGCCGACCCAACCAGGAAGTGGTTGGGGGTTAGGGGTTCTTCCTCACCCGCTGCGAGCGCCACGTTGGTAAGCGGCCGGCTATTGAGCGTGTGCTCAATCTCTGCCAGGGTGGTGAGCAGCGTGTCCAATCTGGGGGCGCGATCCTTCAGGACGGAGCGTAGTCCGGTTTTCACCGACCGGACCAGACGCTCCCAGGCTCCCCCCATGTGTGGCGAAGCTGGAGGGATGAAGCTCCACCTTGAGGTCTTGGCGACCTGGTTGAGCCAGGCAGGCTGACTCAAGATCTCGTCCGCCGCCTGCTTGATCTCCTTGTCCGCCGCGCGGAAGTTGGTCCCGTTGTCACTGTACAGGACCTCTGGCGTTCCCCTCCGTGCAGTCATCCTTCGCAGTGCCATAACCGTGGCGTCGGCGTCTAGCCTGTCCACTAACTCCAGGTGGACGGCGCGGGTTGTGAGGCAGGTGAATAGGGCACCGTACCTTTTTTCCTTTCGCCGGCCCACGGTTACGTCCATGGGACCGAACAGGTCCACGCCGCAGTGGGTAAATGGCCGACGGCCGTAGGCGAGTCGGCCGGCTGGGAGTTGAGCCATCTGTGGGGTGGTAGGCCGAGATCTCTGGGCCCGGCATGGCACACAGCCGTGGATTAACTTCCTGGCTGTCGTGCGCAATCGCAGCATTACTGCGTACCTCCTCACTTCGGCAACCGTCCTCTCGATCCCGCCGTGCTGGACCTCCTCGTGTGAGTGCCGTATGAGCAGCCTGGCAGCTGGGTGGGTGGCACATAGGATGACGGGAGCTTCCGCCCCCAGTGCCTCGAGTCTGGTCCCAGCCCTCATGATGCCGTCGACGTCGAGCCAAGGTGACATCTTAGCGCCGCGGCTGCTGGCTGGTAGCGGCTCGTTCCTCTGCAGCAGTTTGATCTCGGTGGGGAATGTACCTGCCTGCATCTGACGCAGCCAGGCGAACTCTGCTCGCTGCAGCTCCTCTCTCGCCAACACGGTAGTGCGGCGTCTCCGTGGGCCATCGGTGAGTCGCAGGACCCACGCTGTGATGCGCAGAAGCTTGCGCCACGATGAGACCCTTACAGGGTCCGGCAAACTGCTCTCCCGTGTGGTGGTCAGCATTACTGTGCTCTTCAGCTCCTCAGTAGCCGGCTGGTTAGGTACTCTTCGCGCCGGCCACCTGTCCTCTGGTTGTGTCAGGAACTTTGGACCTGACAGCCACAGAGACTCTGGGCTAAGGTCCGGGAACTCCAAGTCCCTGGTCCCGACATCGGCTGGATTTTGCTTTGTCGGGACCCATCTCCAACTGTCCGGCTCTGTTAGCTGGGCAATCTCCCCCAGCCGGTTGGCCACGAACACTGAGTACTGGCGAGGATCTGCGTTGATCCAAGCCAACACTGTGGTGGAGTCGGTCCACAGGATGACTCGTGAGAAGGTGGTGGTCATCTCTGCCTTCAGGGTCTCAGCAAACCTGGCCCCCATCAGCGCCGCCTGCAGTTCCAGCCTCGGCACTGAGACTGGTTTGAGGGGAGCTACCTTGCATTTGCTCCCCAAGAAGTGTGTGCGGGGGCCCTCATCGGTGACCTCCACCATGTAAGCTGCTGTGCAACACGCAGCCTCCGACGCGTCACAGAAGACGTGGAGCTCGGCCTCTTCACTCGTCCCTTCTCGGCAGCAGCGCGGGATGTGGCATCTGATGCTACGCGCCTTCTCCAGCCAATTATCCCATTTGTTAGCGTGGACTTCCTGGATGGGCTGGTCCCAGCTTACGCCGCTCCTCCAGACCTCCTGCAGGAGTATCTTGGTGTGGATAAGCACACACCCCAGGAATCCAAGTGGGTCGAAGGTCTTCATGACCTCGCTCAGTAGTTGGCGTTTGGTGGGCCAACCACTTTTTGGTAGACCGTCCAGGTCATACCGGAAGATGTCTCGCTCAGGGTCTCACTGGATGCCAAGGACCCTCTCCGTCTGGCACACGCCGCCAATGGTGATGGCTTGCGATGCCCTGTCCTCAGGCGGAATGCCTCGCAGGACAGCAGGTTGGTTGGAGGCCCAATTGACCAACTGGAAGCCTCCCCTGGCCAGCACACCGGAGACCGCCTTGACAAGGGCGGCCGCCTCTTCTATGGTGTGGCGGGCGTCGAGAAAATCGTCCATGTAGCAATTGGACTTAATTGCTGCTGCTGCCTCAGGATCCGTCGACGCTGCTGCCTCCGCCACTCTGTCACGGACGTACTGTGCGCTGGCCGGTGAACATCTGGCACCAAACATCATCGAGGTGAGTTTGTACGTTGTCGCCTCGGCTTCAGGTGACTCCCGCCACAGGAACAATTGGGAGGCCTGATCCTCCGGCACTATCTTGATCCGCAGGAACATCTCCCTGATGTCAGCCGCAACTGCTACCCGGCCCTCTCGGAAACGTAGTACGTGGCCCAGTAACATGGCCAACCTGTCGGGTCCAGTGAGTAGGAGGTCATTCAGCGAGACCCCTTTGTATTTTGCTGCAGCATCAAACACGACCCTCAGCTTCCCTGGTTTGTTGGGGTTGCTTACTGCAAAGTGGGGAAGGTACCACCGCCTGGCAGTACCTTCTTTGACCGTGGCTGGAACCGCGTACCCCTTGTTTATGAGGTTCGCGATCTTCCCATGGTACGCCACGGCCAACTGTTCATCCCTTGCGAACTTGCGCTCCAAACTGCGCAACCTGTTGAGCGCACCAGCGCGATTGTCGGGCAGCACGGCCCGGTCCTTGTCTGCCCACAGCAGCCCAGTCTCCCAACGGCCGTCTGGAGTTTGACGGGTCGTTGCTTCCATTACTGCTTGCGCCGTCGCCTCTTCTGTTGACACTCGGCGGGCGCGAACCACGCCCAGTGAATCAATGTCGAAGTGCGCCTTCACCGCATCATGGACAGCAGTGTCCTGGATCAGGTGCACTTGCTGGTCATCCCCAGCTGCCGCGCCGCCATGAACCACCCAGCCCAGCGCCGTCCTGGACTGCATCGTGTCTCTGCCTGGTGTCATCCTGATTTCTTGGGCCACTACAAGGAGGGCATTGTCTTGCCCAATCAACATCTGTGGGCGGACCATCGGCGCCAAGACACCGGGCTGCCGTAGATCCCCTTCTTGTTTGGCCGCGAGCTGCTTCGGGAGGACCAAGTCCCGAACCGTGTTAGCGGACACGGTATATTTCGACGAAAGGCCCTCACCGCGAACCGTACATTTGACGCGTCGCGACGCGGCGTCCACTGAAGACATATCGTTCACACCACTGATGCGGAGTCCGCTCACTCGCCCTTTGGCTCCGATGCGGTCGGCCACATCTTGGTCTATAAGGGTTACAGTCGACCCATCGTCCAACAACGCGTAGATAGTCTCACGGCCCGCAGGCCCACTGACTTCGACCGGAACCACTTTCAGAAGGACCGGGCACTCGGGTAACCATGTATTGGTTACGGTAGCCGTATGGCTGACACTCGCGGTTGCACTGTCCTCGTTCACACTGTGGAGAGTCTTGTGGTGCGCGCGGGCGCACCCATTGATGCCGCACTTCTTCCCCCTTTTGCACTTCCCACTGTAATGTCCTCCCGCAAAGCACACAAAACACAGTCTCAACCTTTTCACCAGGTCCCGCCTCTCAGTCACTGACATGGCGACATACTCGGAGCACTTTTCCAGTTTATGGTCCGCTTCACACAACGCGCACACTTTATCAACTTTATCGCGTGGAGTGTCTTCATGCAGCAACATCACTCTCTTGGCTTCCGGCTTCTTCTTGGCGCCGAGTCCCCTCACTGGTGCCGAGACAGCTGCCCCAGCCCCGCCGCCCGCGAGGCGCTGTAGGAAGTCGAGGAACTCGTCCACGCTGAGTTCCTTTTTACCGCTATGGTACATCCGGTGGTACACCCATAGCAGCCGCATTGACGGGGACAGCAGGTCCACACAGGCTTCTAGCAGCTGCCTCCTGTGTTGAGTCAGATACTCCGGGTCAGCTTGCCCCACGGACGTCAGCACGCCATGGATTGTTGCCCTCAGGTCCGCAATCTCGCCCAGGGCAGCGCCGTCTTGCAGGGTCGGAGTCCGCCGGAACTGCTGCATGATGTGCTGCACCACGTTCTCCGTCTGGGAGAACCTCTCCTGTAGGGAGTTCATGATGAACCCTACATTGCTGGGGTCGCCGGAGATGAGGTATCCCCTCACCGTCTCCCTTGCCTTCCCCTGTAGTGCTGACCTGAGGCGCAGCAGGTTTTCCGCATCCCCGATGCGGCACATCCTTGTCGAATCCAAGAAGTGTTGTCTGAATGCCGGCCACTCCAACGGGTCTCCGTCGAAGCGCGGCAACTGCGAGGACTGGCTGCCCCTCGCCACCAGCGCCGCTATCCGCCCGTCCTCGCCGTATGCCTGTTGTTGCTGCAGCCAGTCCCGGGTGTAGGAGTCGGGCCGGAACTCGTCAAAGGACGGCGGGATGAACGAGGCGCCTGACCACGGCGACCCGTTCCCGCCACTGCGCGCTGCAGGCCCCTGAGGAAACTCCGCCTGTTGATGCGGCACAGGGAGCGCGGTCCGCGCTCCCACCTGTGCCCCGCTTGTGTGGTTGGGTCCCTGCCACTGGTGATGCACCGCCTGGTTGTGTTGGGGCACAGGGAGCGCTACCGGCGCTCCCACCTGTGCCCTGATGCCATTGGACTGCTGCCCAGGGGGCGTAGGCCACGCCCCCACCTGTGCGCCATTGAACTGCTGCTCTGGGGGCGTAGACCACGCCCCCCCATGCGCCGCCTGGTACTGCCCCTGCTGGTTGGGCACAGGGAGCGTGGCTTGCGCTCCCACCTGTGCCTGGTACTGCCCCTGCTGGTCGGGCACAGGGAGCGCGGCCCGCGCTCCAACCTGTGCCTGTGGTGATTCGGGGGGCGCCGCCTGTGTTGATGGCCCCGCCCCTGCTGACTCCGCCTGTGCTGTTGGCGATCCAGCCGCTGCTCCAGTCGGCCGCGCCAGTGCTGCGATCAATGATTTCTCCGCCTCCTCGCGTCGGCTCCGCTCGTCTTGAAGCTCCTTCTTCATCTGCTCCATCTGCCGGCGAAGCTGACGAAGTGTATCGTCGGTGGTAGTGCGCTGACTATCGCTGTCGCTGTCGCTGCCCGTATCCGCAGTGCTCCTTCCCGAACGTAGATTCATCGTCATCGTGCTGTGAAGATCCGGCTCGAAGGACCAATTGTAGCGTGTAGATGGTGTAAGCTACGTTGAACACGGTCCCACAGCAAGAGGGACGGATGAAACGGCGTGGATCTCAGGAACACCAAAGGGTGGATGTCACCAGAGCGCTGTCCTGCGCCAAGGTAATCCAAAACACGGTAGAGAAGATGAGTCAGGTAGAAGAGCCAGCGGTCGAGAGTGTCCAAGAGTGAGATGCCAAGAGAAGTCCAAAATCCAAAGTCGCGTTCCAAGCCAGAGTCCAGTAGAGAGAGCAGGTAGTCAAGTAAAAGGCAGGTGTAGATCCAAACAGAGAATGTTTATTTGTATGAAAATGTACCCGTATATTAACTGGTCGATGCGCGCTCGCGTTCACGCAGGAACGATCAGGCAGCGGACATCGCTAGGTGGGGGCACCGCCCGCGCGCGGCACCCGGTCTGTATAAAAGACCCGGGTTCCGCGGCGCGCGAGCCTATTTGCCCACACCCCTACCTGAGCGCACAGCGACCAGACCAACACAACACTACACGGACATCGCAGCCGTACACAGTACGCGCTGCGATGCCCCATACATTAACCTTCAAACGCCGACTCCCGTCTCGGTACTACAGGGATATCACTAAATCCTTTATTATTCGTCCGAGACGGGAGCACAACGGTACAACAAATTATACTTATTTACTTAATCTAATTATCCCACATTCTGTCCGTTACATCGGGGTTTCTTAGGACACCGAACTCTCGCCATTTATTGGAGGGTCTTCCCGGTTAGCGATTTCCCACCAGAAAGTGTTGGTGTGCTGTTCCTGAGGAAGTCCATCACCGTCCACTCAACGTGGTCAATCATCTCATATCAGTGAAACTTAAATATCGTGGGAAAGAATCAAAGACTGGCCAGAATAAACGATTTGCTTTTTAAGAAATTCTTACCACTTCACCTACGATACACCAAATTAGTGAAGAAAAAAAAGTTCTTCATACTGTATTAGTTATTATTACTGATGGTGCCCATATTTTATGATGAGCTTGCAAAGGATAGATTTCTTTTAATAAAACCAGCACAGTATCTTCACTTATGTACCTATTTTAAACTAATATACTTAGAGAAGAGAGATAATAGACGAGAGGAATATAATATTATATTTCTGTCAAAACAGTATGTTTGTACGTATGTAGGTGTGGATTTGTTTGCTTAGCAGATGAGAAAGCGGTGTGGTAGTTTTTAATGCATACTTGATAATATCATCTGTCTAACCTTTGCCAGGAGTACCAGGGGATCAGGAATGAATGTAGAAATTTTATTTTTGGGAAAGTTACAACACACCCTATACAAAGTTCTTTAATACAGGTGTTATTCAACAGAAGAATACTCATTTTCAAGAATTTACCAAATGCAAACATTATGGGACTGACGACAGCAGTTAATTCATGTGCCAATACACACTGCAGTTTTTTTTAAGCTAGAGGTCGTCTATTTGGGTGATTTTTTTCAGTCTAGTTATCGAACTCAAACAAAGACCGACAAACAGGCCTGCTTTGAACTATCGTCAACTGAAATTATTTTTTAAACTGTTTGTTATCCATAAAAAATAATATAAGAGTGAAAAAAAATAGGCAGGTACTTATTATATTTTAAAATAGTGACATTCAAGACATTATCATTGGTAATGACAATGATGTTGCGGCTGCCGAGTATTGGAGTGGAGTGGTCTAGTGGATGGGTGATCGGACTCGTTAAGTAAGTAAGTAAAGTAGTGACAATAACCTGTGCCTACATTTCCCTCCCGTTGCGTTGGTTAATTTTTTTTTAAACGAAGGTATCTCTGTGTTTTGCGACTCAGAACATCTCTTGAACATGCTATATTTCAATCGTCATGGGCAACCAGATATAATTCTGCCTTTCTCTAGGTCCGATTTCGGTCTCGTATACACATTAAACTGATGTCAATTATTTTAACTGTAATGTCTTGAAGTTTTTAGGGACAATATGAATTTTCATTCGTAAAATCAATTAATTATAAATAATATTTCTTTACTTTTGGTAACTAAAAAAGGGGTTTAAGTTTAGTTTGAAACCAAATTTGTGAGCCAAGAAAAGAAGCCGGAAAGGTTTTTTTATTTAAATTAGATTTATTTGAGTGAAATATCCTGTATGGAAATATTAAATTATAGAACCCAAAAGAGGTTTCGCTTACACGTAATTGATTTAAAATTTAATACACAAAACGAAATTATTATTACTGTTATTATTGTTCTTAAGATGTAATATTTTCAGTAGAAAGTCGCGGTTTTTTTCAACAGCCCGTGAAATGTGCTTTGCGTTATTTATGCCTTATTAACTTAATTAATGTAAGGGTACCTCGTGGGTAGCTGCACCTCTCTCATCCTTTTGCGGTGAGACCTACTTTGTTTTTATATCCTGCCTACCTACTCTATTCTTATATATATTTTTTGATATCTACGTTTATATTCTCCTGATAAATTAAAATTTAATGTATGTATAAAACGGGTTGGAAATTTTATTTTTGTTTCCAATAAGGCTAAATGATTAATGATTATAATGTTGGTACAGATGTAACTATAATTACATAATAGTCGAAAACTTCTGAAACATTTTTATGCGTAGGTATATTTTAACAAAAACATCAAGAAACAAAGAAGAATTGTCAAAATATTTCATTTCACAGTGTTGTTGTTACCTTGTGCAATACTTATATCCATCGATAAATTTAAGGTAAACGTAGGTTTGCAACAACAACAAAAAATGCAGATATCTCAAAACTTCACAGACATAAAGTCAAAGAAATGCTCGAACTAACAAAGTGTCGCTCAATGTATGCAAATAGCGCTTGAAGCGTTCACCATTCGAGAGGCACTTCTCGACACTAGAGGGATTTTTAAAAGGTTATTGATATTATTATTTTGCATAATCTGTTGTTAAGAACGCGAATATCGTTTTGAATACGGACCTTGAGTGGTTACATTGTAGGCGACTTAACAATGTTATTGGTATAGGCGCGAGGAAAAAAGCAGGGGTGCATAGTAATGAATGGTGTATGGACGAAAAACACCCCAATTGATACGCAAGCACTATTTAATTTTGGTAAAACAGTTTGAAGCGAAAAACATACAACGTTTTAAGGAAGACGAAAACTTGCCACTAATGTTTATTAAGGTCGCTTCAGCCTGAATATTTAAGGGGGATCTACACAAGTAGGTTTATATTATAATTCGTGCAGGTTAGGACGTGGGACTAAGGAAGTTAAAATAATATAGGCGCTAGGCGGTTAGCGAGACGCACGGAAATAATATTCGCATGGATTAACCAATACCTTTACAATATACTCGACAGTTTGAACTTAGACAACACTTTATTACTGAACAACGGGATCAAAACTTGGCTTTCTGCGAACGAGGAAATGTGTATGATTCTAATATTACCAAAATATTCTTGTTCCGTTTTACCAACTTTATCCACTGGATGGAGAAGAACTTTTTATATTCCATATCGTGGTGTTTTATTATAATCCTTTTAACTTATACTTCATACATCTTCATTCCTCCCTTCCTTTTTAGTGATCAGCCGGTCTTATGGGAGGTGGAAAACCATATAAATAATGTTTTTTAATGGTTCTACGTTTTCATGTTATATCTTCTTCTTCTTCAGCCCTCTCTGGTCCACTGCTGGACATAGGCCTCTTCGATTTTTTCCATTCCTCCCTGTCGTTTGCCAGTCTCATCCACCTTTTTATTCCACCCAAAGCTGCAATGTCATCGGCCCATCTCTTCTGAGGCCTGCCGACACTTCTCCGATTTTCCCATGGTCTCCATTTTAGCACTCTTTGAGTCCATCTGTCATCGTCCTGTCTTGCCACATGACCCTCCCATTGCCACTTAAGGTTAGCAACCCTATCCATGACGTCAGTTAATTTTGTTCTGCGTCTGAGTTCTTCGTTTCTTATTTTATCTCGAAGACTGACGCCGAGAATACTTCTCTCCATGGATCGTTGCGTGACTCTCAGCTTGTCTGCGTTTTTTCTAGTAAGGGTCTGTTTCCAGGCCGTATGTCATGACGGGCAGTATGCAGGACTCAAAGACGTTTCTTTTTAAACTAGTCGGGATCTCTCTATTTTCAAAAACATGTCGAAGCTTTCCAAACGCCGCCCAGCTCAACCCTATTCTTCTGGACACTTCTGCAGTTTGATTCTCCTTTCCAAGTTTAATTTTATGTCCCAGGTATATATACTCCTCCATTTTTTCTATGCTTTTATTGTTGACATATATGTTCTTATTTAAAGGACTGAGAATTTTCTTTTTTCCAATATTCATTTCTAAACCTATTTTGTTGGACGCCTCGTGAAGATATATGATCATGTTATTTAGTTCGTCAATATCTTCACTTATAACAACAATATCCAGCGAATCTCAGTTGGCTTAAATATATGTCATTTATTTGAACACCTTTGTTTTCCCAATTAAGGGTCTGTTATATGTGTTACATGTGTTAAAAGCGTGTCAATGGAAGGAGCCCTGCATACCTGCATCTAGCTAGACTATTATTCAGTGTAAGGATGGAATCCCACGGTTTACTCTAGATTTATCATATTACCAAAGTGACACGAGGATCGGCATACATTACACCAGCGAGCAGGTTTCACGATATAGGTACCTAGCCATGAGTGCCTCTATCAATGGAAACATAACTTGCCGAGCACTCCGGGTCCGGGTGTCTCACCCTATTAGCGAATGCAGGCATCACTCGACCACATTACAGATCAAATGACAGTCTACACGTAACATTCACACAGAGAGACAACTGAACTGCAGAGCTGCTAGAAGTATACTCATTCATATTAATGTAGGAGTGTTAATGTAGAATAACAGCAATTATCGATATCTTAGAAAACACTGTCGGTTCGGTATATTTTTTTTTTTACATTTTCAATAACGAAAATGATTGATCAATTGAAAAGATTAATTAATCATTGTGCACTACACTAAAACATGGTGACAACAATATTCCAAAATATCCATTTTGAAAAGTTTTTTTTATCGAAATGCGTAATATAATCCTAGGATAATATCCGTTATATTATTGAAGTGGATTCAGTGACTTTCACCAGTATCAATAGTTTAAAAAAGCCGCGGTTTTCAAGGTTCAAATGTGTGTAATTATAGAATTTTTGACAATTTATTAAATGTAACAACAAAATAACATAACTTAAAAAAAAATATCTTTACTTTATTTCCTGCGGTTATGCGGTTGAACTAAAAAAAAACAAAAATGCACGGAGACACGATATAAGTAGGTATGTAGCTACTTGATATAAATAACAAGTTAGTTGTAGGTAGGAATATTGTATGTTTGTGGGGGTTGTAGTATTATATGTCACTTACGGTGGTCTCCATTGTTTGGGGGATATCCGGGATGCGGTTTGTAGCAGTAATCTCATGTCACTTCTGCGCTCCTGTTACGTGATGCAATATTGTATGACCTTTTGTTTACATACAAAGAGAGGTACATCCTCCAAGTTACCTACTCATTAATTACAAAAATACAAAAAGTAATTCAGAACAATTTATTACAATGACAAAAGTCCATTACTTATAACAATATATTGTTCAAATATATTACTGCTTTTGTGCTTGACCTTTGCAAGGGTACCATTTAAAATTTTGGTTATCATGTTCATATGCACGGGTTCATAAATTATTTACTATATTTACATTGAATATTTCGTTACCAACTAAATGTATGTAAATAGTAGTTGATTACTGTGATTAGTTAGCTAAAATTTTTGGTACCTAACATTATTTTGTGGTTAGCGTTCATTGTAGATCTTGAAGATCAATGCATACTCCCAGTTTCAATATCATACGGATGCCAGTTGGGGACTCTCACAAATGAGATTGTGAACAAATTACATGTCACACAGAGAGCCATGGAGAGGGCCATGCTGGGGATCTCGCTCAGAGACAGAAGGAGAAATGAGTGGATAAGACGAGTGACAAGGGTCACTAATATTGTCCAGAGAGTGGACTGGGCATTAGGCGAGAATGACAGATGGCAGATGGAAATCATTTGAGAATAAAATCGTTTTGCAGTGGTGTCCATAGTTGGAAAATAAAAGCAGAGGCAGGCCAATGGTGAGGTGGAGTGACGACATTGTGGCTTACGCTAGTTTCGGCAGGATGAGAATGATACGAACGAAGGAGAGATGGGGACAATTGGGGAAGGCCCAATGTTCAGAAATTGACGCAAGAAGACTAAAGAAGAAATTTTCTAGAGTGAAAATGTTACAAGTATCCCTGAATAGCCTGTATTGTTTATGTTATAATTTAAAACGATGTTTATAGTTCTAGAAGTTGTGTGAGAAGGTTATTGACTTTGACCCAAAATGCAGACTACATATGTGTTAGGCATCCATTTTAACGTCAAAATCAACAAATTTAATTTATTGAATAAACTACAACTATGTAGATACCTCAGAAATATTAGCAATATACTAGTGAACCAAAAATCGTGAAACGTCCCAACGTAATACCTACTACAAACGTGAAAACATTCAATTCGTGTAATTATATTAAATTACTTTCTATTTTGCAAAACGACTTACAACAAGGGTCATTCTTAAAAAAGTATTCCCAGTATTTTATCTTTTCGTTTTGCTCAAATGTTTCACGATGTCTATTAACATTGCATATCCATCCAAGAGTATGTTAAATCAATATTGGACAAACTTCCTTTTGAATGATTGATGTTGAAGATTTAACTACCCACAAACCTCATCCAGAATTCTTTTTCTCGAGGGCAAAGAAGAAACAACCTATAGTAAAAAAAACATACTCTGATATTGCACAAAAATACCCTCACATTAAAATATAAAATGAACATTTTAGAAGTAAAAAAAGTTTATGCTAGTTAAATTATAACTACCAACTTGTTTTAAAATTAACTGTAGGAATCATTAGTTTTATGGCGTGCTTAGGTACAATTTAAACGGCTTTTAAACGGCGTGATAAGAGATATTGAAAATTAGTACAAAATTAAATAATTACCACAGGAAGCTTCTTTTGTACAAAGTTCTATCTACTAGTACAGTCCAGAATGATCTTGAAGGTATTTTCTCAGCGGTAACAACACTTAACGGTCTTTTGACACGAATAAACGAAATAAAACTTAGATTTTTTAATTTGTTGGGTCTATCTATAACAGTTAGTAGTTGTAGAGACTATTGATTTTTTATAGCCCTCTCTTTATTTTGATGTTAATTATTAAAATAAGTAGGTACCTGACATAAACCAGATTACTTAGATTTATAATGTCGGTGTTTTTCATGTTATCCTGCTCTTCATTCAGTTATTCCAACGAACATACCCACATAAATAAACGGACTATTTCAATGATATAGATTGATAAAATATAATACGTATAATATGTATTATATTGTTTTAACTACGCACAAAAGCTATGCGGGAGATTCTGTTATTGGAGTAGGTACTGGAGATTCTATCTTCCGTTTCATGATTTTTTTTTGTTCGTGTTGTTCAGTGTTTTGTTAGTGTCTCAAACTAATATTATAATCTATATAATAATTTAGAAATGTTTTTTTATTTGCCTTTGACAATACTTTACCGTTATGTCCGAGCATCACGCTCAAAATACAAATGCTACGTCAGATATTAATATGCCCAGGGCCGTACGAAATACTGGAGAAGGTTCTTAAATAGCTCTAAATATATTAACTTTAATATATTTAGAGCTATTTAAAAAAATCTATTTTTTTAGGATCTTCATACAAATTTCTCAAAAAGACTTTTGGAAACAAAATTACTCATGTAAACGTTGAATGGAATCTTGGTATTACGGTATGAAAATGTAATAAAATAATCGTAGATTAATTTGTTATACATATAAATGTTATTCAAATCTTATTATTCTCAATAAATAAAGATTTAATGAAAAAATTTGCAGTTTGATTTTGAAGTTTGACAGGTACAAATCACCCTCTATGGGTGGAATGCCCAATTAATTATCAAAGTAGTGAATGTGGCTATTCAAACCACAGAGCTCTCTATGAAAACTTGCAAATTATGTCGGTAGGTTCGTATAATATTATGAGGTCGGTAAAACAAAAATTGTAAAAGTGTCATTCTTCTTTTTCTGTGCTTATGTCAGTTATAGAGGTCTGTTAAGCAATGGGAAGCTAGACTAGAACCTGTTTAATTACCTACCGATCAAGCCTGACAATCGGAATCAAAAACGTAAAGCAAAACGGGTATAAGCTAGTAGATAATAATTTAAATAAATGAAAGTCGGGTTAGTGCAAACACTTATAACTCGAGATCGGTTGAACATATTCTTCCGATGTTTGATTTATTGGATTCTGCTCCGCTCCGGATAACAGAATAACTATTGAAAATATGAAAAAAATTATAAGAAATGGGAAATATAAAGTTACAGTTAGTATGGAATGGAGTTCCTGCGACGTTAACGCCATCTATGAAAAATTCTATAAGAACACAATTATAGTTACCTGACAACCAATGACATTAAAAATATTAGTAGGTATGCAGATTTTTGATGGAATTTTTTTCGAGCGTCAGAAATATTTTTTTAACATTCAAACATAAAATATGTTAAAAATGAACGTATTTTTGTATAAATTACAAATTTGAAATCAATGCTATGGACTACAGGTCAACGTCTGTCGAGAAAGTTACTAAATAATTATTCCAATAAGTACCTACTTCTTTTTATACGTTTATTAAGGAGTCGCATAAACTAAGCATTAATTTCACATGATGGAGAATTTGATACAATTACTTTTTATTTTTAGTTTATGCGTATAAAAATAAGTAGGTACTTATGAATGAGACGAATTTAAATAGGTAGGTACATAGTTAAGTACGAGGAGAAAAATGAACGATGACGAAAAAAAAACACCTAGCCGACATAATTGTCAATATCACCTACACACCGTGGTTGCTATTCTAGAAAACTAACCGAGAATCACCTTTATGGGATTAAATCCCATTTATGATATCAGGAAAACCTGTAGCACATCATACCAACCCGCCTGAACAGCGTGTTGGGATGTAAGTAGGTACCTACATGATTAACGGCGAGATTCTGGGAGTGTTAACTTATCTAGGTCCTAGGTTCGATTCCTAGTTACATAATATAACAGCTTGTGATGCCTTTTCACCACTCCTTTCTTCTCAGCCCGTATCAGTCCACTTCTGGACAAAGGCCTTCTTACACTCCTCCAGGTCTCCCGATCAGGTGCGGCCTGCATCCACTGAGAGTCAACGCTTCTTACGATGTCGTCGCTCCATTGTAGTTGGGATTGACCAGTATTTGTAATTGCAGCCCTAGGGCGCCAGCACTCGTTGGATAATGTCCAACTCTCTTGTTCTATCTCTTATTGTGATGTTTCTTATTTTGTCCCTAAAACTTTTACTAAACATCGCTTATTCCGTTGCTCTTTGGACCACCTTTTATTTTTACCACAAGATATGGTTAATTTCAACTTTATCCAGAAAAGAAAAAAGTACCTACATCAATAAAAAGCGTGGTTTAATTTGAATAATCGTTGGTAAATTAAAAAAAGTATACAGCAACACCTTATAAGAAACATTCCAACAATGCAGATATTTGGAATCTTCCCGAGTACCTACCTATTTCAATTCCATTAACCCCTGACACCCAATAAGGCTGACCTGGAGGGGGTCGTGTGGGGGAATCATTTATTTTTTAACACCCAATTTAAATAATGGTTTGAAATTAATATTTTTTTTTGTATTGGTCCAACAATGCAGTAGGTACAATGTGGGTATATGAAATAATAAAAAGAACACAATATGTAGATCCACTCAACGTATTATACAAGTATTCAAACCAATAAATTATTGACATTTTAATATCGTTATAGCTATTACTATTTTTATTTTCTAACAAGAATATTATTTTATATTAAAGTAGGACACTGACAGACTAACCCTAATCCGCGATCCATATACATACGTACATAGTGGCTTGTGTATTTTCCTGTTGTTTGCAGCGGGCGGATACACAACAGTTAATCTGTTGCCGAAAAGTTAGGTTATGCAGGAATTGAGAATATATAAAATTTGAGCCCTTTTTTTCATTTTTGTTGTGTTTGCTTATGCCAGGAGAAGTTTCTTATGAAAGAAAAAATTAAGAAAGTTGAAGTCAGTTGTTTGATAGTTGGTGCGATTGTCAGAATGTACCCTGTAAATGTCGTTAAAAATAGATGCATCAGTCGGAATTATATTGGTTAAATATGTAGTTAAATAATTTATCATTATGCCAATTTGAATTGGAGTCGAAAGTAGAGCAGACACGGGCAGGAGTAGGTAAGCAGATGCTGAGAACTTCCGAAAAGAAGACATTACAAGGACGATTACTGGCAAAACTTTGAGAGACTGAGTCAGGAACACTAAAAACCACGGAATATGTGGGGCTGATGATATAGTTAGATGGAGCAGACAGCGAAAGAGGGAATGGTAATTCCATGTTGAGGGAATGGATAGTACCAGACTTCCTTATATGGTTTTGCACAACCAGCCCCACGGTTGGCCCTTGAGGAAGACCACCTAAAAGATGGCGAGACAGCTGGGATTTTACCTCGCAAGAGTAGCTTCGATAGAACAGACCAACAGGCTTCATAAAAGAAGAAGACCAATTCGAATTAAACATTTATAGTAAAGACAGGGCATCAATGTCTGTCCGGAAAGCTAGTGTAAAATAAATTCTCTCTATATATTTGTGGAGAATAGATTTTTAATTACTTTCAGTCATCATTTCGCTTTGAAGAATTGATAATCAAAAGACGCACAACATGTATTTATTCAAATTTACTTAGCAATAGAGCGAATTTCACCGCATCATTTTGTTTTCTATCATGCCCAAAAAACTAGCGACGAAGTCGACGGGTAAAAAAAAATAATCCCCTAGTTGGTAATAATATTTTTTTTTTTATTTGTGACGTGTTAAAATTTGTTTTTATTATTACTTTATTTGACTTGAGTGTTTCCAATTAATAATAGTACGAGCAAGAGGCATGTACCATGAGAACGGTCAAATTATTTTATAACAAACTACCCTTTTATTATTTACTAGCTTAAGTACCCGTGCCTTGCACAGGAATCGTGGATTTATGACCATGATACTTCAATTTATACCTGTGAAGTTAAGTTTGATTAGGGCAACTATGTGTAGGACAAAATGTAAAATCGGCGCGGAACTTACAGAGGAGCTCCTGGATGGCCAGGTACTCAAGCAAGGTGGCAGACTGGCCCTCACACTCTTCAGCTTATTCCTGGAATATGTGGTGCATAAAACATACCTCGACGATACAAAGACTAATATTTATTTCCAAAGTAGCCAAATCGTCGGATATGCTTATAACCTCAATATAGTAGGAAGATCCCTGATAGCCATAAGGGAGGTCTTTGACGCCTTGGAAATAGCAGCAACGGAGTTGGGACATATAGAAATCAACCGAAGGATAGAACAGGAAACAAAGCATTCTTCTCTACTCTACTGCCTGTGCTCAAGTCAAGAAGTGTCAATAGGAAAACAAAGATCACCCTCTATAAAACTATTAATATAACAGTTATGACATATGGGTACGAAGAACGGGCAATGATTTTGGAGCCCATAAAAGATAGAGAATCCTGGAGAATACGGTTTAACCATGAGCATTACAATCTCTGATTATGCTAGATTGGGCAAACTCAGTATGGCAAGGATACAGTTGGTTAATTTCATTTGTTTTTAAATAAAACTCTGTTAATATCACTTATATTACCACGGAGTGGTCGGTAGTCCAGTGGTATCAATCGCCGGCATTCATGCGCACAGCGTATTGGAGGTCATAGGTTCGAATCCCAGCCATGCCAACCATTTCCGCTTTCACAACACAACCCTTTGGTTAGTGTGAAAGATGTCAAAAAGTGTAATTGTGTTCGCTTCGAGTGAGCACAGATTCATTAAAAAAAACATATAAGTAAATTGGGCAAGGCATAATCAGAGAATGCCATCTTAATGGGTATCGAAAAAATCCAAGGACATAGCAAGCTTGAGGAGACAGGAAGACCAAAATAAAACAATATGAACATTTTGTAAAAAAAATGTTTTATGAAACATTAAGCTGCATGTGGAGTTGAAAAAAATGATAACAATAATTATAAAAAGATATTTCTTTTAATTGGTGAAAATTTACAATGTTTATACTCAAAGATTAATTATTTTCATTTGCACTGTTCAAATTTAGAATGTAACACAAAATATAAGCTAAAAATGAATTCATAAATATGAACAACTTCATGAACTTCAATTATTATCATTATAATATTATGATCTTATAAAAATATGACATTAAATGTTGAAATTTTTTTTTTTAATTATCTCATAGGTATATGATACTATGTGATCCATTTACAAAATGATCTTTCAAAGAAATTAACAAAATCCATATCCTTCAAAGCAACAATTTTCTTAGAAGCTATTAGAAGTACTTATGTTATATTTAAATGTTAGATACACATTTGAGTTTACCATACTTCAACAGTGACGATGCATAAAATGCAAAAAAAATATATGTAGTATAATAATATTCCCAATCTTTCTTAGAAAAAGTGTACTTATTTTGTCCACTTCTTAACTAAAAATCAAAGATAATATAAACAAAATACAATAAGACAACAGCCCCCGAAGACAAATTCAAATTGGCGTTCCACTACAAAGGAAGATTTCTTTAATGTATTATAGTGCGAAAAAATTAACTGTCCACTGGAACATATTATAAACAATTATTTAAACCAAACAAAGACACTTATATAAAAATATAAAAAGTGGACACTTAATTTTCTTCCTACTCTACATTGTCGAAGTATTTGTTTGTAGTCGATCGCCAAATGCAATTTCTTCAGGCTTAGGTACAGGTGTGAAAAGAAAATTGAATGTTATAATATTTAAAGATTTCATAAACTACATTGAGGTTTTAGTAAAATAACCTCATTATAGCAATATTATTATGTAAAACTAAATTATGAAGTCTCAGGTTTGTATCCATTTACTGCTTTGATAAGTTGAATAGACGTAAGGTGTGATAGAGTATATTATTATAACTATTATATTATTCTCCACGACCTTGGCAACCACTTCTTCAACTCCTCCGCTATTCTTATTCCAGACCAATCTCTTAAATTGGGCATCCAAGATATTTGCCGAACGGGACCTCTTCGACCATCCAACTTTTTCATCGCCAACAGTTGAAAGACTCGTATATATCCCGATGCACAATGACCCATAAATACTGTAACAAAATATTATTTGATTAAAATAAACACAGAGCAACACATTTTTTTTTGATGGATTTGAAGACTGGTAAATGTTTAACGAATCAATGGAATAATAAATAGACAGACAGATTTTTCACTTTTTAAATTGATATTTGTTATATTTTGTGGATGAAAACAATAAATGGGTATTAATTATTATCATCGCGGGCTTCTTTGATATATGACAAAACCCTTCTAAATGAATATGTTTTAACTTAACAGAGTGTAGAGGTATCACTCGGGGAGGTGTCAAGAAACCCCCGCTAAAAACTATGTTCACCCGTTAACCTAACCTAACCTATTCAAATCGTAGTGTTATCATTCGAGGATGTTATCAAATCCTTTAATCTATCCAAATTGACTAACTAAACGACAATGACCAGCAATATCTTCATTTTTAAAACAAAAACACAAATTTGCGAATCAAAAAATGAAATGTCACTCCTTGTAAGAAAAGATTGTATGACATAATTTGATTGCTTGATGTCAACATTCAGTGAATCTAAAATAAAATTACCTTTAAATCTTTCGGAGAGGTGCAATTATTTATTACCCTTTTTTCATTTCAAAAAGTCATCATTTGAAGTGCAAAAATATCCTTGATTTGACATAAAACACAGATTCTGTAAACAATGATAATAAAACATTAGTTTTGAAAACACAATTTATATAATAAACCACAATATTCCATGTACTTGCCAGTTTTGTGAGTTTTTCTTTTAAACATTATAATAACTCGTAATGTATATTTTTATTGTTTATTTTCTTTTCTGACAGAAGGGACGCGCTATGACGCGTAGCTGTCAGTAGCTTCTTCTTTTTGGCATATCATCCCTAAGTGGGGTGTTCCTGCCATAGTCACAAAGATAATATTATATTCAATTAATAGCTGATGTCTTATCCAAACTTGTTGATAAATTTCGAAAATATTAAAATAATCCGAAAGATCAGGTGTTTCTTTATTTGTATTTCATTCTATACACGAAATATAAAAAAAGGATTTAAAAAACAGGATCATTACTTTCGCATTTTTTTTTGCTATGGTCTCAGTTATTGAAGTTCTATTGTCTGTGTGCCAACGCCAAACGTCAAACTTTCTATAGATAGACGTCAAAACAATAACACAATATCAATAATTATTATGTATTCCTTTTTCAAAATTTAATTAATGTATTGTGTTTCCTGTTATTTTTATTAGGTAGGTACCTAAGCAAATGCATGACTTTCTTTTTGTTTGTACTCATATTTGTTTTTATTTCTATTAAAGATTCATTTTATAACTATCTACTTTGCAAACATTGTTCTGACAAGTATGATTTATTATGCCTTTAGGAAAAAATGTATAGTATGAGGTTATACTCAGTCATTTCACTTTCATAAGGATATCAACTGTGGTGTTTCATGAAATGATAAATCTCCTTTAAAATAAATGACATTCCCCTCTTAAACATGTATACCTACATAATCATAAAAAAATGTATTTTGATGTTATTTATCTATTTTAGGTAGACTTATGAGGACCACAGTCCTATAAATGCCACCTTAAGGCCAGCAAGACTTGTTATCGTCCAAGCTTTGAAATTTTCATTCTGGTTTCGACGGAGCCCACAGAGATCATTCGACCATTAACGCGTTAATCTTCTGAGTATTGTATTTCTCAACAGAATGATGTTTAGGAAGAATTGATTTATTTTTAATATCATCTAATTATTATAAATATGAAACTTTAGTGTTATATTCATACGTTACCTTATCTTGACCTTATCACGCTGAAACTACTCATACTCTTTGTAGTTACCTACTTCAATGCATTTCAATATTAATACCTACCTACATATTAATGGACCTTATTATTACATTCCACAGGTTTTTTTTAAAACGGCAACCCTAAATTTTCACAATATGGAGGTATATGATGACATTTCATAAGTAAAATAAGCTAAATTGTTTTACTTTGTTTCAATGTTTTTCCTTCTACAGAGTATAATGTTTTGAAATAAAATAAACATTTATACTCTGTAGATTAAAACAAAACCATACATGAGTAGCGACGGTGCCACTAAATGAGAATTAAATACAGTTTCAAGATTCTTGATTCTGACAAAATGGCAGGATGAAAATCTTAATTTGTATGGGAGATTTATGAAAAAATCTAATATTTTAATCGATAAATAACATTTTCCAAATATTCATAGCCTTAAACGTCCACTGGTATTATGACTCGCTATAGAGGGTATTACTTTACTTCTGTTATCCCTAGTTTAGCCGTCTATAAAGGACGTTACATACGAACGGACTCCTTTATTTATATTGATTTACGCTATTTATAGTTAAGTTCTCTGAGGTACCTATAATAAAATTAACAGATTTTTTTATCACCGAATATTTCTCTTCTACGGCTTTCCGTTTACGACAAGTGCCTACCTCTAATTCGCGTTCTACTGTAAACAAGCGTACAAGTAGACAAAAATCTATGAAGCCTTAGAAAAATTATTGTTAGGTTCAAGTGTGGATGAGTCAGAGTTTTCAGTAATTAATCCCTTCCTATGTTTTACCCGTAATAACAACTATTCTGTAGCCGATTAAAGGAACATGATAGCAATTTTTTTCACTAATAAACTGGTTCCATTTTTAGATAGACCAAAAAATGCCTGCCAATTTTGTACAAGGACCAAAGATAATCTCTCTTCAGTAATCTTCTATGTTAAGTATCGTTTTAAGTAAGTTTATTGTCATCAAATATTTAAAATACCTAAATGAATTTTAAGATTCCTTCTTATTCTTCTTTAAGTAAATTCTCCTTATTAAATAAGGGAATGAGAGCGGTGCTTGAATGCAGTAGATATGCTAGAGTGAAAGATATGATGGATAAATTGAAGTATTTGAGTGTTAATAAAATGCTGTATTTAAATGTGTTGTGTTTAGTGTTTAAGATTAAAAATAAAATGGTGCCACGATACCTATTGAAAAATGTTAAATATAATTTTGAAATACATGAATATCCCACGAGGGGTCGAGACATGTTTCGTATTGGAGTGCCGAAGCGTGCGAGTACGGAGAGCAGCCTGTTTTATAAGGGATTCAGGCTGTTTAACGAATTGCCGCTTTGCCGCCCCATGTGAGATGTGCAGTGTGCACCGAGCATGCCGATTTTTCGTGGGAGGTGCGTAAAATATCTCTTGGAAAATAATGTGGAAAGTAGGTAGTTGTTGTGACACCCTGTATGAGCTAGTGGATGACTGAAAGAATGAACGCAAGATCGTTGAAGAATGATTGTTTACTGTAAGAATATAATATATTAATGTAATTATAAGTTATTTTATGAGCATATTATAACTTTATTAAAAAATAAAATAAAAATAAAATAAAATAAATAAATTAATTAGTAGGTACAGTCAGAAATTCTTTATTGACTGTTGCGGGACCGAGGATTTCTTGGTTTATTGCTCGGACCATCCATGGGACTCTGGATATTCTTCGGTGGAGCCACAATGTTATTCTTCAATGAAAAGTTGTTTTTTAAACGGACTTATACGGGAAACTCGTAAACAAGCATGTTTGAAATGTAAGGTGAAACCTCAATAATAAAAAAAAGAAAAATTATTACCGTACTGTTCAAACAACTCACATTATATCCACCAGTCTCATTATCTGAAATAAACTGTCTTGAAATATTGATTTAGTAATAATATAAGGACAACTCAAACGATGTTGGTAACAATAGAGTAGGCAGTTGAGTAAGCGAGTGGGTACACAAACAATACAGTATTAATATTATAACAGGTCAAAACATCAAAACACCCTTGTCAAAAAACATCTTGAGAGGCGTTACTACAATATGTCTTGATTGTTTGCCGCGGGGGTTCGGGTTTCTACGGGTTAACTATACCTACCTATCGTATATACGTACCTAATAATATTAACACAAAGGAATATTGTAGTTGGGTAACTTGTATATCAAAATAATTACAATTCCCGATAAAAAAAATAATTGAATTGTTTGTGATCAAAGCTGGATTGACAACTGAAATGAATAATCTAATTAAAACGTTTATATACCTACCTACTCGTACTAACAGTGTTAGATATCGCTTTTGAATAGGTAATGTAAGCACTTTTAAAGCATGAATATTTTTAGAGTGTCTCGTAAGATTTAACTATAATTTGAACGTGCAATAAGTTTTTAAGGTACCTACCTACCAATATATCCAATCCAGGCTAGACGTACACAGGTACCTTGAGAAAAAGTTTTGATATTTATTTATTTTTTTTATTTTTATACAATCAAAAAATCATTACTCAGCATAACAGGTACAAACCCTTTGCGCTGAGCAATGAGAAATATCTACCTAGGTACTTACTTATTTAATGTAGGTTTATTAATATGCTCATGATTGCTCAACTGACTGTGAAGCCAGAATCAAAGCAATCTCTTCGGGTTGTCTTAATACTTCAATCTAGCACAAGAGCTGGATTTAATGTTATTTGATTCTTGCAAGACGCATGAGAAGTTAAGCGCAGAGTGTGTTGCCAGTTCTCAAATAAGGCACGATAACAGAACTATTATATACAGACTACTGTATGACCTAAACTACACTCTTTACCAATTAACTGCGCAATGATCAAAGAAAAACGGAGATCAACAACAATGTTGGGCATTGCAAGACAGAATGAGAAAATAAATGATTGGATACGTAGCCAGACAAAGTGACTGATGTGGTTGTGTGGATAACTATGCAGAAGTAAAGATATACCTAGTTGAGGCACATTGCATTAATATAATATGGAAACTGCTGGAGTGTAGACCAAGGAGCGATAAATACCACAACAGTGCATGGTTGGATGGACGGCATAAAGAAGTTCGCCGGACCTCAATGCGGGGAATCATACAGAAACGGGAGGAGTGGAGAGAGATGAAAAGCCTACAATTACCTACAGTTGGCAGACGTGGACTGGTGATAATGATTAATTATTCTTCAAATCCACCATCATTAAAAAGAAAGGAAATAGGTAGTCAAAATTTGGTCTGCGTTTTTCAATGTCTATAGAGTAATAATGGGGGTACAATATTGTATTGTTTTCTTGTTAGCTTTGCGGCATTGTGTAAGATTATTTGATGATATGTAGGTACCTATGTATAACATTAACATATAAAAAATAAATGATTATAATATTTTAATTATATTTTTGATGCTGGAAGATTTACATATCTCATCTGGAATGAATGACATTTAGGCTTTTGCGTACAACTGAAATTATTCAAATTATGAAATAGCTTTGATGTGGTTTAATTGAATTAGTACTGACCATTTATTGTATCTATATGAGTATAAAAAGGGTCACCGACAGTAAACCGAATAATAACCACACACATAAACAATATGAAATAAATGAGAAAGAGGTTTTTATTAATAAATGTGAAAGTCTATTTTGTTGCTGTATACGTTTCCTGACTTTATCATTTATTTTTTTATACACTTGAATTCACAAAGTGGTCTTATATTTATTGCTGGTGTAAAAGTGCCCAATTTTGTGTATTTAAATAATAATTATTGTTTTTACTAAAAAATTTGTAGTAGATGAAAGACTTGATCCGATTCATCGCTTCATGAGCGAAGTCCAAGAATTTTGTTCAGGCTCACAATTTCAACAATAATGGATAATGTTAACGTGTAAAGAATCGTAGGTAAATGATCATCGAAACGATGATCGAATATCGAAATTAAATAGGTGTTTCTCATACAATCCGACGTGTCAAATCGTTCGATCATCGAACGGACCATTCGTTAATCGAAAGGATTCTCATACAAAATTGTCGAACGTTCGATCGTTGCGCTATTTGCACGCCAATAAGCGCTTATTAGCGTGCAATAACCTTTCGATAAAACTCGTACTAGCTCTACTGTTCTTCCTTTCAACAGGATGTCAAATGAATGTCATTCGTACTGTGTTTCCTTCGTTAAATAATGCAGAAATTAGGAATTTGAATATGATGGAAGAACATTGATATTTTTTTAAGTGTTCAACAGTGGAGAGTAGGAGAGTAAATTATGTAGAAAAGTAACAGATTAAATGATATGACTTTGTTTCTAGACATTGGAAGTCTATCAAATTAATGCGCGAGTTTGAAATCCTGAAGGCTTTCTTTTCTGCTGATCCTCAAACAAAAGCATTATCTAAGACCTGAATCAGAAATAAATATATTGATTCTAAAGATCAGAACGATCACAATAAAAATAAAATTATATTTTGTTCGTAAAGAAGGGTTGAAATGATAGTTCTCAGCGGCTACCCCAATAAAAGTGACCTCTATTATGAATTATTATTATACTTTTTTCAATTGCGGTCATAACAATTTTAGTGGCCTACATCCATAACCGCTACCACCTCATCCTAAGCCGAAATCTACCGGTCACTATTCAAACCACATTTTAATAAAAAAAGGGACAAAAGCGACCATGTCTTAAAGAAGTACCTTCTATTCATTTGTGTTAGTATTCGTAGGGATGTTATTTGCTTACATACATTGTTATGTAAGAATTACTTTTTGATATAATTATTTTTAGTGCCTACTTAAAATACCCACCATCATGCAATCTCACCCTAAATTTCGAGGGACCAGTATAAGATTAAGAGTATAAGAACACTTGTTCACGCAAATTCATAATAATAATACTTGGATATTCCAATACAAATGGAGCGAACGAATAACGCATATCTTCCGGACATTGTATTGGTTAATCTTATCTTAAGAAAAGATTAACTTAACTCGTCACTATACCTTATGATTTCAATTTGAAAAGGGCAGAGCAGGACCAGATAGTTTTTTTTTTACTTACTTATGAAACAAAAGAAATATGGGATGCACCTTCTATAATCATAGCTCCTTTAACGATATCCGCGAATGGTGTTACCTATTCCGAAATCTCTTCGAAAGAGAATCTTGGAATAATAGGCGTCTGTAGAAGTCTCAGATATGACATTCAAAAGGACGGCCTATTGTCTTCGTGTAGACTGTAGAGTATTGAGTGTTGAGAAAGTTTGTCTCTTTGTAGGTCAAAGGTCTATCATGATAACATTACATGCATCGGTACGAATCACAAGATACAAAACCGATATCATAGGTTGTACTGTAATTAGTTAATGTTATTATGGGTATCGTAGTTGGTGGATACAGATATGAAGGTTTAGCAGGTCTGATCAGTTTTATTGTAGAAGTAACATTATAATATATGAAGAAGATATTAATGAGTGGGCGCCGTGCGCGTCGCGGATAGTAGGTACGTGATCTCTGTATGTATGCAGACTGGTTGGTGACTTGATGATGACTGATAGTTGGTGTGCTGCCTTGTACGATGTGGCAGGCTGCTAGCGGATGACGACATCTTGAAGGAACGCTATTGGTTGATGATGTCGTCATGCGAAACATGGCTGCTACATTATGATGGAACATTTTACAATCAATGACTTATGAGTAGGTATATCGGAAAGCCTTTAATATAATAAAAATATATTAGGTATAAATTATATGAAATTTTGGGAGAAAGATATAGTATTGTGTCATAAACACATACATCTACACAAACTGAGTTTTATGAGAGAGAAAGAAACTATTAATTAATAATACTAGAATATGTAATAATGAAATAAGATGTAAATTATAACCTATTGTAAGAAATTGATTGAATAAATAAATAAATAAAAAACAAAAGATCATGCATCTGATGAAGGGAATCTAAGGATAAAAAGGGATCTAGAAACTCGTTATGGAATAATAATTTAATATTATCTATGTATCTTAGTTGAAAATAGTTGCAAAGAATGACAAAAATTTTCAATAATACTTACAGAAATATCAAACTTTAACATACTCATACAAAATCATTCATATGAGTAATGAAGGTTAACACAAATAACTTCATAGGTAGGTACTATTTTTAGCCTAAGTATTTTCCTGTGTTATTCATAAAAAATAAATTATTATACTTATTAAAATAAGTATGAAGAGAAATATTGTAAGGGTTCGAACATGAAATTAATCAAATTCGCGTCCACACTTTCCGACTTCATAAATAAAAAATACCAAGAGAACATAAACGGTAATAGGCTGGATTATCTTACATCGGTACACAATAAATAATTCGTTTAATCTACATCAACGATTACTGGACTATAACGACACACTGTTTTCTGGATCATTGACTCTAAATGAGCAATTTGATTCATCATCAATATCAGCTGGCGGTATCGTGAGGGATGGACACGGGAATGCATACTACAGCTACCTACATAACGGTTTTATTCTATCGACATTTTTTAACCCTCACCGTACATTATAATAAAAACTTACACAATTTAACGTTTTTCCATCTAGTACGCTTGCGTTAGATCTACCTATTACTGACCGTCCATATTTTGAGTGGTCTAGTTTTTAAGTTTGAGTTCTAATCGAAATTTCAAGAAGGTAGGTTTTAATGGCCGATACAGCGGCTGATGGACACGAGTCAAAGAGTGTATTTGTGTTCACTTTTAGTGAGCAAAAATTCGTTTAACAAAAACAATAAGTGACGCATCGCATGGAAAAATATTGAATATGGATAATATGTGTCCCAGGGTGTTGAATATTTCATTCCGTGTGTCCTAACGAGTTTCATCAAACGCGGACGGATCGTTCAAATTGAGAACATTAACAGAACAGAACATCGCTCATCAAATAATGGTCGCGCGATCACTTTTCTATTATTTCGTGTTATTATGCATTGCATAATAGCTTAATCTATGTATAATGTAAATGAAAGTCGGGTTAGTGCGAACACGTATAATTCGAGATCGTCTGAACAGATTTTTATGGTGCTTGGTTTATTGGATTCTTCTCCGCTCCGGATAACAGAATAATTATTGAAAGTCGAAAAATAGATAGCAAATAATATAAAATATAATATCAAAGTTTGTAGGTATGGAAAGAGTTTACTGACAACAACGCCATATGTGAAAAATTCCATATCCACACAATTTTTATTTACCTACTTGACAACCATTGAGTTTCAAATCATTGGTATGCAGATTTTTTATATAATTTCTTTCAAGCTTTCAGAAATAATTTTTTAACATTGAAACATATTTTGAACATAATTTTGTATAAATTATAAATTGGAAATTTATATTCATAGTACCTAAGGACTACAACTACTGTCTCTCTGTCGGGATGCAAGTTAGTTATAAATTGTATATAGGAAAACAGAGAACTGTTAAACTATCAGTTTACGAATGAATAACTGAAATTTAGGCGGTTGGAAAGTTCAGTCCGTTAAATATAACCGAAATTTGATTAACGGATGTTAAAAACAGCGGGCCTTATTGTTGATTAAGAATCTTGCATTCTCTTCAACGTTAACAACGTACGACATTGATTAGGTTCATAGATTCCTTATACCTTAAAAATCCATGCCTCCGGCTGGAATCGAACCTGTGATGATTATTTAAAGAACTTACAATATAATTATATAATTTCAATAAATCAAACGAGTAATAAAAATTTAATGTTATTTTAGATACTGACAACGATATATCATGTATATGTATACGATGTCTCTCTCTACCAACAGATCACCTGATACGATTGTCACCCTTTTGCAATTTATTTGAACCTCAAGCTTATATTGTGATATACATAAAAAAAATCTGCAAGAATTTAGCAATAAAAGAAACCAAATCGATGACCACAATCATTCATATTATGTAGGTAGTCTTTTATAGGTGAGCTTTTTACAACCATAAATCCACACAGTACCTGGCGGCTGGTATCAATGGAGTCTGCCTGAGTAGTAAAGAGGAAGGCTGCAAGATCTGAAATCTCAACCTTTTATACTCCACTAAACGGCCTGCTTTATTTTCTCCTTTATATTGTGTGCTCTTTCACCAGAGTGTTGGGCTACTACAATTGCTCCCACTCTTCAGGATAAAATAAAGTAAACAAAAAAAAAAACGTTAAGCGAAAAAGCACACCGAATTTAACACTACAGTAGGTATATAACTGCGTACAAGATAATTTTGCCCCTTTAATCATCTTTCGGGCATGGAGAAGTAGACAAAACTTCTCATAAATGTCGGCACCATTGTAGATTTATAAGCGAATTCTGAAGCCGCCTACTGACCTGAGCCGCGAGCATGAGCCGTTGCATCAATATTATCAAAAGAACGTACTCTTTCTATGATATTGCGTTAACACAAACCTAAAGTTAGAACTAGAAGTACCTACAGTATTAGATTGAAATTGATTCCAAGTAAAAAACAACGAGAAAGAACTTGAAATCTGGTGCGAGTAAACTCTCAACGCCCATTAATTATTAGTTCTCGCCCGATTTCTAGCTCTGCCTCGTTGTTCGTTTGGTGTAAATGCACCCTAAAGGTAGGTACACATTTGAAATTTGGATAACATTGATGCAACAGCTCGCGGTTGAGGTTAGTACGCGGTTTTTGAGATCATATTTTGTTTCCTGCATTGACGTCAAGTCAAGACAAAGAAAACTATTCAAAACACGGTAATTTTCTTATCGATGAATATTGAATATTAACCTATGAAGTGAAGTTTCCCTTTGCAGACTGCACGTGCTGCATTCCCTTCTAGGAACGTTAATAATATCAACAGCCGAATAATTGTCGTACAAAAACAATTATTAGGCTAGTCTTGAATTTGTCTAAATATGGACTAAAAGCAGGTTTCATACAACACTATATTTTCACAAACCATTTTGAGAAAATTCCAATTTTTGAGACTCCGTATCATTTAGTTTGTGTGTAGGGCGATTTTTTTACCCCGATTTTACGTCTTTACAGACCTTTTAACACCTTTTGTTAAAGTAAACGTGACTTGACTAATTTTATGAGAATGTCATTCATTATTGAGTTTTTATTTTATTTTTATTTTTACGCTATTTTATTCTTATTTTTATTTTGAACTTTGGCAGTAGATGGGTAGTGATTTTATAGCCTTTGTGGATTTATTTCGTGTTTCTTTTTCTCCTTTTTGGTTAGGTACTTGTTTTTCTCAAGGTATATTATTTTGCTTGAAGTTATTCCCCTTTTCAAGCTTTATCTACTCAATAGTTCACGCTTGTTTTGATGTAGGTAGTCAATTCAAAATAATAATATAATATTATTTTAACGAGCTTTTATCATACTAGCTATATTAATGCTTTAAATAATATAATGTGTTCCTATAACGTGTTTTGTGAAAAGGTAGAATTAGTTCGATTGAATGCGTGTTTGAAGATGAATATTGAAGCGAATAACCGCTGTTATTCTCATCTGATACATTTGTTCCCAAGTAGGCATGTCTCTTAAGAGTAGGTAGAATAATATAGGAAGCAAAGCACGGTTCTCGAAAGAATACGGCGCGGCGGGGTAAAGGGTGTGTGAATATTATCAAAAGAAATAAGAACGGAATTGATGGTGAAGTGCTTTTGTGGAAATTGTTGGTATTAAGTGAAGTAATATGTATGGTGAACAGTTGAATCGTGAATGGAATGTAGGGTTGGAACATTAGGCTTGCATTTCATCGATTTACTATCAATACAGTGAATCACCATTGATATATTGTTTAGTATTTTACACTGTTAAGTATTTTATAAAATCAATAGTTCGCATTGATTTTTAATGTCTGGTGAGATTTTGTTAAGTAAAATGTTAGTTCTATTTGTAAAATTATCAAGTAGACTCGTCATAAATATTTATGATTATTCACCAAAATGTTATCATGTCATTGTATTCTTTTTGTTTTTGAATCGGTTGTATGGAAAAAAATATTTCAGTGATTCTATCGCACTGCGTACGTCACAAAGGACTGGGCAGATTCACAGGTTCAAAAAGTACCAGCTTGCTGGGTTAGAAAGAAATGTACTATGGAAGTTGGTGTTCTTACAATGATGAAAATTAAGATAGTTTGGGCATGTCGAAGAATTGCAAAAATAATTTTTAAGACTGAAAGGAAAGGTGTAAGCAGGCGAGGTTGACCGAGAATGACGTGGATCGAACAGATCGATTCCGTTCATACTCAAGGAAGACCAGGTCAGAAGAAAAAGAATGAGAGGTTGTATGAAAAATGATAGAAACGATAGAAGTGTGCTTGGATAGAAAAGCGAGAAGGTCCGTTCTCTTTGTCTACTCCTCAAGGCATGATGGGTAAAAAAAGAAGTATTAATTGTTTTCGGTAACTCCTATTTTTATGTGACTTAATTTTTCGATGCTACGGTTGACTTTCGATGTGAGTGTTTGCATCCCTAGTGTTGACACCCTAAATATAACAATAATGTGTTCTATTGTATTGATACAATTGACTAGAAAAATTAAAGTAGTTACCTCCCTACTCTTGAACTAATCTTCAAGACATAGTTATTGGGAACATTATGCACTTAGCAATATTTTTATATTGTTAAAAGCGGACCCACGTACTTTGAAGTCATTGTTAATAGTGACATCAGGCTCCTACTTTCTATTGAATTTTAGAAGATTGGTTTTATTATGAAATGAACTGAATAAGACTGCACTTATGTGCTTCTAACTTGCTTCAACAGTCACCTTTTTCACTTTTCTGTTTGCGACATTTAAGATCTAGGTAGGTATACACCGGGAAGAATAAAATGTGGTCTCCGGATAATAGTTTTGACATTTTTTTAGCTAAAGTGACCCCCATATCCGTTTTCCAGTATTGTTAGTTTAATGTTTGAAACATCAACAAATTTTTTAAATTTTATTTTGAATAAATAAATCTCTTCTATTTTAGTGCAAATTTATGATGGCTTTTGGGAACAATTAAAAAAAAAACTCATATAGGTATGTACCTACTTGTAACTTTCCTGTAAAATGGTGTCGAAAGTATTTTAGAGAAGGCTATAACTGCAATACTGAATTGGCGAACATTATGTTTTTTTCCATAGATAAACGCCAAAGCTGTATCCGGCGAATATTTTTCCCCTTGAACTAAACAATTTTATTTTACGTGAGCAAGCTTTCTATTTTATATGATTGAGTTAGGTTAGGTTAGGTTATAATTATAGGGGGGGGCGGGGGGCATACCTTTTCAGTGTTCCCCCCGAATTTATTTAAAGTAATACAAATTGCATCGAATTATCATTAAACACTAATACAATCATAGTCGTCTTCGTTACACTTGGGGTTGGTTCGGCAGTTTCCGGCGACTAAAACTTGAATCTTACCGAAATTTCTGCATGAGGTACTACACATAAAGAAAAAAATCAAACTCAGTACTTCATAGATATTGATAAAAAAAACTACAGGTTTGTAATTTACAACATCTGATTTGTCAGTTGTTGATGATAGTAGAGTCTTTACAGGACCAGAAGTTGAGGGAAGTTTGGAAATGATTATTGTCACTCTAGGACCAATACTAAACTTGTATTACCATGCTCTCCGTGAACAATTACAAAGGATCGGTTCTCGAGGGAATATCCCTCAATACCCAGATATTATTACAGTGGTAACTGAGCAAGGGGCAAGCCGAACATTTTGATTCTTAGTATATCAACGTGTTATGTTGTTCCATACCTATCTAATAATTTGGTTGGCAAGAAATTTTCAAGTGAAGTATTAGGTAAGCAATAAGCATATAAAAATTCTTACTCGATCCTGAATCGAAATCGGAGGCTTTTGATAACCCTCCTGTTATTGATTCAATCTAACAACATTCATCGAGACCGATTTTAATATTATTTATAAAGGAACAATGTATGAGAACCTACTGAGACTGGGTGTGCGAGTATGAAAAATTTATAATGCAATTGCTGCAACATTTGGACTTGTAAAATAAAATACCGAGATATTTGGAGTAATTGTTAATCTAAGAATCTTGCTCGAAGGCTGGAGGGAGCAGATCTGCAAAATTTGAAAAAGAAAACTGCTGCAATTTACCATTCAAGCTGACAGAGTCAAGAAAAAAATTGTTAAAATATCTTTCCATTGAGAATGCCACAGAACCGCTTTTATAAACAAGATTAAGAAGGCATAAAATACTTTTTTTGTATCTGGTCCTACGTCATATCAGTTGACTCCAACTTCAAAAATTGCACATTTAAAGCAAAGAAATGTCAAAAAAAGAAAATAAATTGAAAAATTCCTGTTTTTTTTTAATTTGGATAAATTTCGCTTGAAGTTAACATTTCACTGTGACAAAGGTAGCCATAAGATTACTCGCTTAGCGCTGTTACGAAGGCGGTTAGAAATAAAGGCTTGGGGAATAATAAAATAAGCCTGTGCGACAACACAACTTGACCTTATAAATAATGAATTCAATTGCAAATAATGTTTATTAGGTTTTGCGGACACTGATGGGCTAACCAATGCGTAAGATATTTCTTCCTCAAACACGTCCGCCTATTTTATTGGACGTTCGCTTAGTGACATTTCACCACAGAGGTTTAATCATCACAAAATGAAAAGGCAGTTTAATCATTTTTCTAATATTTTTTTTTTGTCGAGTAATATTTTAAAAATTGGAACAAATATGTATATTCCATAATAAATGTTTTGAGCAGGTGAATGAGAAAGTTTATTTAGGAAATATTTCTGTATGAAAGTGACTGCTAAAAGGGTGGGCTTTGCACTATAAGACCTATTGTGAAAAACAACAACTTTTCACTACAATACTGTTGCCATCAATAATAATATATGGATGTAAACCGTGGACAAGAATGAAAAAAGATGAATGGAGTAGAGATAAAAGTTCTAAGAATATGTGGAAAGATCTGTAGGACATGGAAAGAAATTAAAATATTAGGAAGGAATGTTGTATGGAAGTTAGTGTTGTTACAAAGGTGAATGTTAATATGTAGAGTTGTTTTGGGCCTGTGGAAATAATGGATGCTAACAGAGTAACAAAGAAAGTTTATAAGGCTGAAACGAAAGGTGTAAGAAGGCGTGGTTAACCAAGAATGACGCATCCTCCCGTCCTCAGAAGCAAGAGAAATAGATGAGGTTATACGATGTGGTAATGGTTGCTCCCAGGTATTTACATTTTTCCACCCAGGAGACCTGGTGACGGTCGATGGTAATTGGTAGCTGGTATTGGGACATTGGGACTGGCGTTATTCACAATATGTTCCGTCTTAATTGTAGACCAAAGCGTGCTGTTTCGTTGCAGAGTCTTGAAACTGCGCTATAATCCCTCCACTATCATACTGAAAAAATCTAGGTCATCCGTGTACTCCAGGTAACACATTACGCTCATTAGACCATTTCTCTGTGTTTTCAGTATACCTGTTGCTTCTTGGACTTTCTCAACGATTTCGGAAACCATTAGAATACCAAAGTGCTTCTTCACAATCTTCTCTTGGACCTTCCTATGATGTAGTTACTGCCAACAAGATTTTTAAACGACTACAGTAAAAACATAAATGCGTATATGAAGAAAGAATAATAATTTTACAAATATGAGCGAACGATAACCCAGGACTGACTGCGTTGTGGACATTACTTCAAGGATTTCACTATAAAATATTTGGTTCTCTAAATGTGGGTACAACTCCTATTAATATACCACATACATTATTACTATGGAAGCAAATTTATTCACCGTTACAACTCCATGTTACCCTAATACCCCATATTATATATAATAGCCAGGAGAATATTTTGTACCTATTTTATGTAGGTCAATATTGTTATCCTGGGTCCCATATTATAGCCCGTATCAAATAACTTAAATTATGTGCGAGTGTTTTAAATGGCATTGGTAATTAAGCCAAGCTCTTTCGGAAGTAGTTGTTTGAGAACAGAAAATGTAACGTAAAGTTATTTAAAGCTGAAAAATGTATTTATGTTGTACGTAGGTATACTTAAAAATCAATCGTAAATCATGATAGATTTATATGAATATCTACTAGCTGACCCGCCCGTCGAACTTCGACCTAACCCAGAATAAGAAAATAATTTACTCCTGGTTTATGCAATGTTTGTTACAATTTAATCTTTTCTACTTGTAACTACCCTCCAAGAAGTGGTATTGAACTCATACTCCGCTTAAACCTTCCCGGAAATTAGTAGAACATCACCAAATTTTCATTGAAATACGTTCGCTGGTCTTTGAATCTATCGAGTACACACACACACCCTCTCTCACCCTCTCTCTCTCACACACACCCTCACAAACATTCAGTTTTATACATAAAGAAGAGACGTAAAATCGGTTTCAAAAATTCGTAGAGCTGGTGCAAACCATCTAGCACACTGTCAAAGATTTAAGAAACATAGATACCTATCCAGAATAATCCTGGATGTTGCTTTGAAGGGTGTGTGTTATATAGCAGATAGCATACCTACTTCTCTGTATTTTTGTAATACCCTCCCCATTGCAGGACCCCTACTAAATAGTAATCTTAGGTTAAAAAATATCATAGCTTTTCTCGATTTCATAATTGAGGAAATAAATTAAGAAAAAAATACAACTTTATGAATTTTTTTGCTTTAAAACTTTGAATCACTCGCTTGAATTACTGAGTGCCCTATTGTAATAAAAAATTGGTTTAAGAGAGAGTACAAAGAACAATGGCCACAGTGGGTAAAGATAGATCTTTTTCGTGTTTGTTTCCAAAAACCAATTTATTAAAGAAAGAACATACCTGCAGCAAAGATGCAAGTATTACAATTCATTCAAGATTCATGTAAATTGAATATATTTTCTAAGGGTTTATATTTATAGAATATCGATTGCGGGTATGCTCTTTTCATACTCGTACAAAGCATGAGCTGGGTACCTATTCTGTGATAATATTCTCTCATATTTTCAGCATCTCAGTTCCATGCGCTATGTTCTACGGCTAACGTAGACTTCCACACACGTAGGTACTTAATAAAAATGTAGTCAGCGCTGTAGACAAGCGTATAAATCGTTTCAATTTGTTTTGAGGTTCTCGCAGTTTCTTTTATTTTATTTTTTTCATGAATTTCAAATTTTCGTACACATAACCCCGACGTCGGGAGAAAAATGGCTGGTTCTTTGTATTGATGTAACTTCATTTTATATTCTCAAATACATATTTCAGTTTGTTTATTAATCATAATGTTTACTCTATACGTGTGTGTTCCCTTTGAATACCTTGAGCATATAAAAACCTTTAAGTATTAATATTATTATTATCAAGGTTTTTCGTACTTGTATCTTCGCTCTCAACCACTCGTTTCCGCGTACAAAATAAACATTTTCCCCATCCCAATTGGTATATTGGATTGTCATGAAAAATAAAAAAAAATAATAATATCAACCAAATCAAAGCGATAGACGACCTACAAGATCATTCGTAAACATTCTGTGAATTATTTTTTTATGAATATGAGTTTAATATTTTTGTTTTTTATAGCAAACAAATATTAGCAAACAAGAAGTTTATTTATTTATTCATTTCTACGAAACTTAGTTGTTTTTATAGTACCTATATTCAAACAAATTACCATAAACCTAAGTTTTCGGTTGTTTTGTGCAAATTGAGGAGATTCTTTTCGTTTAATCTTTCGAGAGGACAGAAAATAGGACAGAAATCTACCACCATTTTACTTTCAATAACATAATGATAAATTGATTGGTTCATTATCAAGTGGCCCAGTGTTGGATTCTTAGTCAAGTCAGATTTTGTTTAGGTACCTATTTTGAGGTTTTTTTACTTGAAATTACCTGAGATTGGTACTCCGGATCAAATATGAGACGAGAAGGCCGAAGTTGCTTCAGGAATTGTCTTTCACATCAGAATGTATAAGAACTCCCCATTCTTCCCTGTTTTTCTCTAATTTCAGCAACGTTGTTTAATACATATCAGCAATACCATCCGCCCAACTTTTAGCTGTCAGGTCTGCATACGTTTCTCCGGTTCTACCATGATCTCTACATCAAAACTCTTCGAAACCACCTGACTTTTTGTTCGGCGTATGATTTCTTCGTTCTTCGTTTTATCTCGGAGCCTGAAATCGATTCTAAAGAATCTGTGTCTAAAGACGATCTGTGGAAATACATCCATAGATCTCTGACTGACTTACCTATAAGCATATATAATTTTTCAATTTTTTTTCCAGTACATAAAGGTTATTGTTTCCAGAACCATAAGTTACTACGCGCAGTATGCAGGTTTCGAAAAAAAATCATTCTAAAGGAATATTTTTCCTGACATGTTTTTTTTATGGATCTACACGCTCTATACTCTATATAATCACGGGATGTTCAAGACATGATCATTTTCAACTTGGTAACCTAGTGGTATAGGCGTGGACTTCAGGTCAAGAGGTTCCGGGCTCGATTCCAGAGTTCAAAGTGTTTATACACTTTAAATTTATACCCGCATTGGCCTGTCTCAGTATGAACTAGACCGATTGACTGGAAAAAATCGCTTCAGGCAATAATTTCCGCCTGCTATAGTGACATCTTTGCACAGAGAAGTGTATTTTTTATGTATCGAGTATATGTACCTACCTATTATTATTTATTTAATTTATAAACTACGCACGGTATCTATTTTCCCGTGGGGTTTCCAGCTAAGGAAAGCAGATCAGTATGCCTAGACAAATAGCATTTGGCGATCGACTACAAACGAATTCTTCGACAATGTAAAGTAGGAAGAAAATTAAGTGTCCACTTTTTATATTTTTATAGGTATAAGTGTCTTTGTTTGGTTTAAATAATTGTTTATATGTTCCAGTGGACAGTTAATTTTTTCGCACTATACATTGACGAAATCTTTGTTTGTAGTCGAACGCCAATTTGAATTTGTCTACGGGGGCTGCTCTTTTTGCTGAATTTCGGGCATCATGTAAGAGGCGGTAAATCGAAAAATCAGATCGGGAACGTGAGGTTGACCACCTAACGTCCTTGAGCTCAAAAAGGACAGAATAGGCGCAAGAAATAAGCCTCAGAAGCTGATCTGGAGGGAAATGAACACTGTACTCGGAAAGCGCGTTACAAACATTGATGAGGATTTATTAAAAAATTTTAATATTAAACCAAAACTTATCGCGCAAAATTTCTCTAACTCTTTTAAGGCCGAAATAGACAAAATAAAAATTTCGTGTGATACAAAACTGTTCACACGGCCTAGTGAGCTACGGACGAGTGATAAATCAATTTATTTAAGAAAGGCTACAGATAGTGACATAGACCAAATAATAAAAAATAGCAATAAAAAATCTGCGGGTGTTGATGGGATTAAAATGGAGGATGTACAAAGTTTACGTGAAAAATTAACACCAATTATAACTACACTAATTAACCAAAGTATTAAACAATGTATCGTGCCTGACCTGCTGAAAACCGCTATAATCAGACCAATATATAAAAAGGGATCTCATAAAGATTACGAAAATTACAGACCAATATCCATTTTATCTTCTATCAATAAAATAACGGAGAAATTTATATGTGACCAAATAAAAACATTTTTAAAAAATAACAATATTATTTCTAGGCATCAGTTCGGTTTTCAGGAGGGTAAGGGTACAACGGCACTGATTAAAGAGTTCACCAATTCTTTAAATAATAACCTTAACAAGGGATTTCATATTGTTTCAATTTTTATAGATTTTTCGAGAGCTTTCGATACTATTAACCATAATCTTTTAAATAAAAGTCTAGAGGAGTGTGGTATAAGGGGTCCACTGCTCTATTGGATACAAAATTATCTCTGTGACAGAAAAATGATAGTAAAAGTAGATAACGAAATGAGCGAGCCAATAAATTTAAATGTCGGAACACCACAAGGTTCAATAATTGCTCCTCTTCTTTATCTCATGTATGTAAATGATATGTCTGACTGCATAGATAACGAAAAGTGCGAGATATACCAATTCGCAGACGATACGGCCATCATATCAGCCTCAAAGAACGTTCGACTAGCAGAACAAAACATACAGGAGTGCTATAACTCAATATGTAAGTGGGCTCATGATAAAGAGCTGGTGATAAATGAGAGCAAAACTCAAATTATGCATATTCATAGTCATCGAAATAAATCAACATACAAAGTTTCTGTACAGTCACACAGCCACGCATGCCTACACCAAGGAATTCAAAAGTGTCCATGTCCTAAATTATCCGAGGTTCAATCGTGTAAATACCTGGGGATTACAATTGATAATCACCTCAATTTTAAACAACATATTGAAAACGTATGTAAGAGGTTGAGAAGCATGAATGCTGTTTTTAAGGTGATCCGTCCTAAATTAACTTACGGCGCAGCAAGATTGCTGTATATAGCCTTATGCGACTCGGTAGTCTCATACGGTCTCTCCTCTTATGGTCTTGCATATAAAACAAACTTAGAAAAGATATCTGTAATACAAAAAAAAATAATCAAAACTGTTATAGGTAAAAAACATTCACACAGACTTAAGTCACAAAATAAATGCTATTTTGCACATCTGAATGTCTTCAATCTCCAACAGAGAATCCTATTAAACTTACTGACAGAAACATTCAATTCACCAAAAGACAAATACTTGTTGACACATGACAGACTGACGAGACAAAAAACAAACAATCAACTACAAACTTCTAACTTCCACAATGACTATGGTAGACGAACGGATGACATTATTATACCTAAAATTTGGAACCCTGTACCATCGGGCATTAAGAAATGCAAAGCCATGGCCACCTTTAAAAATAAAATTAAAGGTTATATATTACATAGAAAAGTTGGCTGGCTGATCTGATTTGCCGGAGGGTCCGGACTTTATTCCTTATTATTGAGTAAATTCTTTATGTATAGTGTATGAGTTATTTTTAAGTTATTTTTAAGTGTATAATACCTGTATGCAGAACAGCCAAAAATCCCGTAAGGGATTAGGCATCTTCCTATTTAAAATTTTTTGTACAAATTTTTTTGTCAATAAATTAAAAAAAAAAAAAAAAAAAAAGCCTGGACCTATCAAGGCAGGGAGGTTCAGGCAGCTCCTCAGTGGGGTTAAAAGGGAGAATGAATGAATGATCTATAGAAAATAAATAATATGTGTGTTGGGCATCCACGTTAAACTGTAAAAAAAGGTAATATTTAAATCTGTCATATTATGTAGTTCAGTCTCAAACTATAGAATATTATTTGACATGCACGAAGCGCCTTCACTTAGTAACATTTTAAGGTTTTGTTATTTATAACTTCCGTTTCCGCCGCAAGTGCGTTATGGTGGTCGGGTAATCAGAATATCTAGACAAAATGTTACATTAGTAGGTACTGCGGGAGCGAGAACATCTTACTTCTCCGTTACAAGGATATTATCATGTCGTAACATTACGGATGACAAGTGAATATATTATTATTTTGATAGGGATTTGTAATTTATTCAGTGCAATTTGATTGTGTCCAAACTTACAGGCAAACAAATAGAGCAATGGTGTTTGCATTGTCATAATATCATAACCATAAGCAGTGGTCTTTCCTGTACCACTAGTATAAGTTTTCGATGATCCAATATCTAAACGATCATCGAAAGAGTTTCGAAAAATTTCCATACAAAAATGATCGAATGATTCGATCGTTTGATTTTCGAACACTATTTGCACGCTAATAAGCGCTTATTAGCGTGCAATTAGCTTTCGATCAAACTCGTACTAGCCCCACAGGTGACATTAATTAACAGCTGAAAAGCAGATGTTGTCAGGGATTGTTTTGCCTGAAATATTCCTCACAGGTACTATGCAGAAAATCTAAGTTGAAAAAAAATATTTTTCTACATTCAACCATGCGTTAAGACAAAAGTGATGAACCATAATTAGGAAAAAAATAGTGCAGATTTAACAGATATAAAATATCTTCTCTCATGGTCTGTAGTGTAATCGCACATGGCGAAGAGTTCAAGTCAGATATGAGATATTGATTTGAAACATAGTGTTGGGTATGAACTAGGTATGAACTTCCAATAATTATTTTTGGAAATTGATACTGGCGATAGCAAAACTCACAAGCAGAGTAAATAAATGCTGTACCTGAGGGCCAACTTGCCTTAACTCCAGAATATTTTTTTTTATAGCGGCGTATATTTCGAATTTGTATTTAAGTCATTTTACCCAAAAAAATGCGTTAATACAAGTTGGCACTCAGGTACAGAATGGTTTCGTCATTAGTTATAATCCCTAATTGCAAGTGCAACAAAAGACAAATAGATAAGCCGATCCCGTCGTTCAGGTATGTGTTTAACGGGAACTGTAAATCTGGCTGCAGACCAGATAGATTGAACGCTGCTAATTATCTACGTAGGTACCATGAAACCGGCTTCGTCGATAGCTTAGCTTCCAATTAACTGGAATTGACTGGATTGCTTACTTTAAACCTCACAATGCTAGTTTGTTAAGTTAATTTTAAAACTCATGAAGGATTTTTTGGTGCATTGTTTTATCCCAAATGCCATATTTCAAAATGTTGGAAATGTATGGTTCTTATACTTAATTCTACATGTTTTGTTATAAAATGAAAGGAAAATTTTCACCATTTAAAGATTCGAATGCTTAAAGAAATATAACGTGAAAATCTAACGGCCAGGGTTTCTAATTGTAGTCCTAGGGTGCCAGCACAGGAGGCGTTTTGTCCATTTATCCTCCAAACGAGCGACATGACCGGCCCATCGACATTTTAACGCTGCCACTCGTTCGACAATGTCCTACACTCCTGTTCTAGCTCTTATTCATGCATGCATTACTCTTCACATTCCTTCTCTTTCTCTTTAAATGAAATTTAAATTTAGACTGTTGACCTGTTGCAGGACTCTCATAATATGTACACTGTTATTCTCATTCTATTCGATTGATCACAAAAACACAAGGTCTTCACCTCCGCGTTTATAAGAAGTTTTTATGTTTGGCCCGTGGCAGCTCTGGATTCATTTCCGTAAGCTTTTACCAGTCTCACATAGGTTTTGTACCTTTCATGCATCAAACTATAATATTGCTGGTGCATTGGTGGTCTGTTCGCTAACTTCGTTGTAGAGATTTGTTTGACTGGAGACATCTATTCCTATGCCCTTTGTTCTTGTTCAATGGGATCGTAAGTCACGACACAGAGACTGTCATGTATTTTGTTTTATTCGCAGAAATCGTTTTTCTCGCATTTTGGTCAAACTGATGTAGCAATAACAGTGGCATCCCCACTTAACATTAATGATAATCTTTATCCTCATTCGATATCCTATGTTTATCGATGCGACTTCTTCTACTGTTTTATCCATTACAATATTGAATAGGAATGGACTTTGACTGTATCCTTGTCATATCTGCCCTGCCAATCACTGCTGAGATATCTTTAATAAACATACATGTTATTCTTTATAATATTTTATTAATTAGTAGTTATTTTAAACATCTTGTACCTACTTTTTAAGTTTTTATTTATTTCAACTATTTGCACTGGGGCATTAACAGGCACTCTGGCACAAGCGTTATTGGGTATCCAAAGTAAATTATTTATGTTCCTACTCACAACGCTGTAGGTTCTATTAGAAGCAAACCGAAGTAAAAAGAAAAGGAATACTTAATCAAAGTAAATAAAGATCGACTATATGAGTATTATTATGAAAACTCTGTAATTTGCTGTAGGTAGGTTGAATAGGCGTTGTCACACGACGATAGGTATAGGTAGACAAAGGCAAATGCATTTCATTGAATCAAACGTAAATTGATTATTGGCATTGTGAGATAAAAGGTCAATCCAGCAATAAATCTATTTCCCTGTTTATTGTTTGTTCGATTGTGAAAAAATACACCTTGTGAATAATAAGCGCTGGTGACAATACGGTATTTGAATCACGGATGAGAGGAATAAATTTATCATTTCCTCTCAACTGTGGACTATTGTACGAGGCTAATAACATAGTGCTTCTTGTACACAACACGGGGTACAGTTATTTTTATTGATAGGTCAAGTTAGTATTGTTATAATGGCACATTAAATTACTCAAATATAAAATAATTTTATTCATCACGGCATTTTCGACCGACTTTAGTAGGTAACAATATTGTTATACTTACCTAGGTGCTGACATCAAATCAGGATGGATCAGAATTTTTCAAAATGTTTTTCACTTGATTAAAACTCTACCCGGGGTTGGCTAGAAAAAAAGCCTTAGATAATAGGTACGTTCTACCGGCTATACCTACTGACACCTTTGTAAACAGAATTATTGTTGGTTTATTTGTTTTATATTAATTTGAGGACACTGTCTTTATATTATTATCATCATCCTGTTTTATATTTAGCTAGAGAGCGAATGCTTTTGTATACTAACTACTAACCTCTTATGTTTCTTCTAAGGAGAAATGACAACATTAACAAAAAGCTAAAAATCCAATGAACGTACAACAAAGCAATTTCGTTGTCCTCCATTACTTAGTGGTGGTCAAAGAATGAAGAATGTTCACTGGTCTGTAAAATGAGATATAATCGCAACGGTTAGCAAAAGTAAAAATGTAGGTAACTACATACTTGAGTAACGCTACTTTTTATATACAAAATTTTGTACATAATATAAAATGTTTTTATTCAGATAAACCGCTTCCATCAAATTGTATTCTTTACTTTCCATATACTCTAATAAGTATTGCTTGTACAATCCTCTCAAAAGGTTTTTATTTTTCTTGATGTATTATCCTACATTAACAGGCCTCTTTCTAGATATTTTTTCATCAATGGTTCACCAGCATGGTAGACCAACAGTCAATTCCATTTTAGGTTTTACATAGTGTTACGAAGATAAGCTCTGTCACAATTCATCCCCGATGAAGAGTATCCAAAGAAAGAGGATTTGTGTGCAATATACAGGGTGTCCCAGAAAGTACGACTAAGCGGTGTAATGTTAAACCCTGTGTATTATCAAACTTTAAAAAAAATACTAAAATAATAATATAACTTGAAAACTATAAAAATCGCTTAACATGATTTTGAGGTATTTGAATAGCCCTTAAGGTGTTCTATCTCCTGACTTGCGATTAGTAGTACTTTCTGGGACAGCCTGTACAAAAAAAAGAAGAGTAACTTATTCTTGGCTATATCTTCTTCTTCATCTTATGATCGCTCATAATTTAGACATCAGAGAAGCCATTGGATTGATTCATCCGTCAGTGCGCGCATGTCCTTTTGATGCATATTATATGGGGCACTTATTTTCAGATGATTCATTGTTTGTGGCATCCCGAATACGCATAAGTACTGGTGAGTCCAGTTTGAAGCGGTACATACTACATATGTAACATCTTATTCGGTTGACGGTACACCATATCTTTCTGGGTTGTGTTGGGCCATGCAGTTCTATCGTCGAGTCAGCTTCTAGTTTCTGATTCCTTACTGACGATGCGGTCCATAAGAAGTTCTTCCATCGAGCAATCAGTATTTATTTTGAAGCAGCAGCTAGCCAGTATGAGTATTGGGATTGCAGGCGGCTTGGAGGCAGATTAACTAGGTACATGATAGTTTTATGTTAAATGCTCACCAAATTTGCTCATTCGATTATAAGCATTTATTTGTTTAACTTACAAGATAATAATAGTTATAATGTGATGGTTTGTTTCTTTGATAACTATATTTCAAATAATTTTTAAAGGCAAATTAAGAAAAAAAAAACAATAAAAAAAGAGAGTGGGTAGACTAGGTAAGGATTGTAATAATTATAGATTAAGTCAAAACGTAGATCATAATCATGGTAGGACTGCGCGCGCATAATATGATGCATTACACGCCACGTGTGTGGCTAACTGCTTACGATTAAGTTTATTTTATTTATTATGAAGTCGTTAAAGAATTGGTAGAGAACCCCAGGGCACGTGACATTAGAAACAAAGATAACTCCTACCTGATCGAGCTCGTAACGAATGGAATAATATAATTATTATTAGTATGTTTGAAGCGAACAGTTGTATGTGATTGATGATCGTATGATTTCAACTCAAATAGCCTCAGTTACATTGTTATTATTGTTAATGTTAGACACTGATTGTAAGTGTGTTATCATTGTTTAATAATAAAAATGTAAGTTAGTAAATAATTGATTTAACAATCATAAATCTTTCCGTCGTCACGCCATCTTACCTATTCTATTTTTTCTTGTTTAAAGTAGGTATGTAACAGATTCCACGCAAAACCCCGATTAGTAGAGTAAAAAAAAATGAAAATTTGAAAAAGTCAAATCAACACAAGAAAAATTTTCCCCTGAAAAAACACCTACCTACCATGCACCTCATAGTGTATCTACAAATCTGCCGTTATTCCTATGTATCTTAAAGAGAATCTTACAAATGCACTCTTTCACAATAAGCTACATACATACATCAAGCTTGTGTCATGAAAGAGGAGGATTGAACCCACGTAGGTAGGTACTCAAGTACTAAACAGTATGTAAGTCGGCAACGAAACCATCAGTCTACGAACCACTTCAAAAATACGGCAATTAAAAGAGTAAGAAGATTTCCACAATGAAAATTAGAAAAGACCTATTGTGTATCACATCATTATTACCAACGTAGAGCTAAAAGGCCTTGGTGTATTTTCCTTGCAATCGACACTATTATAATATATGTGTTTTAATATTAAAACAGAGCTTTTGTATATTAGAGTAATTGAAGAAGTAAGTGACGAATTGTTGTGAATACATCGCATATAAGTTAGATCAATCTTTAAGAGCACTTCTGAATGATCCCCTAAGTGTAGTACATAAAATGATAACGGTGTGTTAATGTCTTTATTAAGGAGCCAGGACAGGGTGTCCTTTCAGTTAGCTCAAGACGCAGCAGTCCGACAACTTTATAAACGGGAAGTCGATTTCAAGGATCATTTCGTTTTAACGGAAGAACTCAGAATTCCTCTTATTTTTATCTTTGTTCTTTCCTTTCCTATTCTTTCTTCACGGATTTTTATTATTTTTGTACCTTCTATTGTGTTGCTTCTCAACTTCCGCTGCCCGATTTTAAAATCTGCTGTTTCCTTACGCGGAAATAAATACTGAGTACTCACCTGTCTTCAAGATGTTCTCAAAGTGTCATGTTCAGTTTTGAAAACCATTATTTGGTCACTCGTGATAGATTATTTGTATTCTTTTATACACTCATTCTATACCTATATTCTATGGATCGTAATTGATATATGTGGTTGGATGTTAGAGATTGCTACGGCTATAATCCCGCCATTGCCACTTGTCTATCTATACACTATTTTTTGTACACTATTTTTAATATGCATCTTTATAAAATAAATAAATAAATATTTAGTTTGAAGAGGAACAATTCAGGACGCAATCTTTATTAGTAGGTACACTACATCTGACACTATTTTAAAATTGTAACGCACAGAAACACACACTTGGTTGAATTTGATTTTGTATTTTTTCCCAAATAGCATAAAGTTAGGTATATACCAGCCCATCAGTGGCGAAGAGTGAATTTTTTCATTGGTAAAGCTATGAAAAAAAACAAGCATTTTTGCAGGCCTCTCATTTCATCCATGGTACTTAAAACATTGTTTCTGAAAATATGGAAAGTAATTGGTAAGTTACTCGTTTAATTAATTAAACGAGTAACTCCATACCATTCGTGTCGGCCCATACCATTAATGGTATGGACGCTTTGCTTCGCCATTCTTACTACTTTGCTGTGGCCTTAGGTAGGGAACTGTTCTGTGTTCAATAGAAACTACAGAAATAATTGTAAGAAAATCCAAAACGTAGAGAAGAGGACGAGGTCGGTGAAGAACCGGGTGAGTGTATAAATAGCCTTAAGTACATAATGAAAGATTAGTGTTGTTGAGTGTTTTAGAATATTTAGTCGTGAAGAAAGATATTTGTATGTAAGCGATAATCAAGAATTCAATGACTTCTAAGTTATGAATTTGCTTTTTTTACTGTCAGAGTCTCTCTACGGAGAGTTTTATCTCAATTCATCTGTGTCTGATCCCTCACATTTAGGAATGTCTTTCTGTTATAAACCAACGAAAGTTTGCAAACCATTTGCAGAAATAATTGGTAGAAAACTTTTGTTCAGACTTCGATGGATTCTCGATTTCGAAAAAAGCGACATCTGTGTTAAGTCGAGATAGTTTAGGGCCCCCTTTACAATTCTTTATCCGTATTTATCTTAATACCTGCGAGATGTTTTTAATTACAAGGTGGTTGAGAATCCACGTCTACCTGAGCATTGCAATTTTCTCCAAATGGGAGTTCCGCCATAATAGAGGGAAGCTACCAACCAACCAACCGTTCTGTTTTATACAACTTTTGTATACATCCTGAATAAATTACGGCGAAAAATTTAGAGCTCCTGATAAGAATTTAAAATATTTTTTTTTGTTTATTCAGCCATAGATTTTTCAATTTTCCTTCATCCATCTTAATATACCTACTAGACTTTTATTTTGATAATAAATCGCAAGAACATTGCAGGAATTTTTTTAATGTCTTCTAAAATACGCATGTATGTATGTACATAAACTTTACGACAAAGAAACATGCGTTTTTGTGTAGGTATATGAATGAATATCCTTTTGTATCATTTAAGACAATCTTTTTTAAAAGCCTCTTCAATAGAAAATTCAGAATAGATTACCAACCATGTTTGTAAAATTATCAGGCATTTATTCACAATGCTTAAGTAATTTTCCTTAAAAAATGCTCAAATATCTATTTATATATTTATGTGTTTGAAGTAACACTTTAACTTCATTTTTATCTAAGCACAAAAACTGGGAATGTTAGTTCGTTACTTAGATTAAGTAAACAGGACGAACAGAATCCAACAAACCTAGAACGATCAGAGTAGCCTAGATTAAAAAAAAATAAACCTTCTTCGTCTTCTTCGCCTCGGTCCCAATATTTGAGGTCGACTACCTACTCCTTCTTCGTCAAGAATCCTTATCAAGAGCCAGCGCTGGTTCCACTTTGATTTCCTTAATGTTCGTCTTGATGCTAGACAACCATATGGCGGGTGGTCAGTTTGTCTACTGGCTGGAGTTCCGATGTTCTCATCACACGGTCATACCATCTTAGCCTGTTTTCTGTATATTTTCGGTAATATGAAGCTTCCTCGGAAATATAAATTTCTGATTCTGTCGTGTTTATAAAATTAGTCCTTCATCAGCACATCTTCATCTCTGCAGTGTGCATACTCTGTTGGTGTTTTTGTTTTGATCCCCAACATTAAGTGCCATTTGTCATTGCGGGTCTTGTATACTTGATGGCCCTTAAGGCCCCCATCTAGATGGCCAAGAATCGATATCTCATAAAATGCAAACTACGATAGTTGGTTGAATTTGTTCAATATTTATTGAAAATTTCGACGACAGAGAACACGTCCGCCCGCCACAGCTGAATAGCCGAACTAACGATGCATGCTTATTTTATTGTTAAAATAAAATTAATTAGGTATTACACATTTTTTTTTTATATATCGCATCAATTATATAAATACTATAGATTTTAGCAGTCTTTTTATGACCAAAAAATCCAGTTCATATTATAGTGTATTTCGGTCTCAAAAAAGAGAAATAAAATGAAATAAATGATTTTTTAAAAACGGTCAAAATGCATGAAAAATTGTATAATAAAATCATTATTTTTTCAAGCTAACTTTATTCAAAATTATCAAATTTATTGAAAAATTGATTAAAATAAATTAAACTCCCCAAACACGCAGCTTATTTTGATTTTATGAAATATGCTTTTTTATAAACGCATATAAAAAAGTTTGTTTTTAAAACTGTTAGCTAGTATTGGTAATTAAGATTTGTTTTCATATTTTTTCAAATGAAAATCTTCATAGCCTCAACAAGTTTTGAAATTAAGAGCCCCAAACTTGTTGAACATCGAACGTTTTACCATATTTACTGGGCGCCTTAACTGGCATGTTTGTTTCGCACAACACTTTAGAGAGGGACCTGCATTTTAGCCATTCTGTGTTTATGTGGTGGTTGATATCTTCATCTGCGTCGCAATAATGTGATATTATATTGATGACCATGTATTTAAAATAAATAATATGTCGTTTGGGTCAATGGTGTGTTCTACAGGTAATTTACTACATTGGCCTGTGTCTGGTAGGTTATAGGAGAAATAGCACGGCATTTGTCAAAAATTTATAATTTGTATTTCCTTCAATCAACTTATTAGATTTAAGATATTTAGGTTCACTTAGTAAAGAGGTTGTTTGTGATGATATTGAAGATTGTATATTTCTATTTTCGTAGGTAGATGCAACACAGCTTAACTCAAATCGAATACAACGATAATTTGATCGAAAATAAATTTCCAATTGAAACGTTATCTCGAACCTCCATCCGTCCCATTCATTTTAATGACAAAAGTTCCAAAGTATCTTTGAATAATTCAACTAGTCAGTTCGCATCGAGGCATTCAATTAGTAAAGCAACCATCGACCCAGCGCTGAAACTAAAATTATTTCACAATCCCCGAATAATTATTTAGTTCTCCGCTCAATTTGTCATCATTACACGGACTAATTATTATTGTACGAAGCAGCGCCCTGATGTATTGCCCTCGCACACCCAGCCGTGCGTCAGTCATTGGGGTGGGTTAATTTTACGCATTGTGAAAATAATTTATAGTGGGTATCATAAAATGCAACATAAATGACACCGTAACATCATTGTGGTTTTCAGCGTGAAGCCTCTTTATTTCATATCGATGTAAAACATTAATATACAGACAGTTAAACGTATACGACAAACGCCAAATTATTCAGTAATATTATAATAATTCATCCCACAGCCTAGCAGATGCTAGTCAGGGTTCTTCAATGTTTTTATTAACCCCTTTGCATTCAAAGGTTTGTTGAATGGCCTAGAATCTTTGCTGTCTTTTTTGGATAGCTTTATCTATATAAAAGTCGAGCCTATATAGTGTGCTTCCTTCTCAAATCCCTTCAGACACCTCTATCATCTTCCTATTTTGGACTCCAAATTTTCAGATTATCTTCCTATTACAGTACCTGCCCCTAGTATAAGTTTCGATATTCGATCATCGAAAGGGTTTCGAAAAATTTCCATACAAAAATGATCGAATGATTCGATCATTTGATGTTCGAACACTATTTGCACGCTAATAATCGCTTATTAGCGTGCAATTAGCTTTCGATTAAACTCGTACTAGCCCTACAGTCTCAATATTTTATTGTACCTAAATTTTAAACATTGTTTAAATTTTACAATAAAATTAATTTATTTTTTGATGAAACAGTAATAGATTGGAGTATACATTAGACGAGAGGAAGATTTTTTTCCATAATTACCTAAGAATAGTGAATCATAATCTACCAATCCATATTCATGTAGAAAATCCGCCTCCATGTATGCCGTCTGAAACCTGAAACCCGTACCGGCAAGCTGCTGCTGCAAATGAAGATTGCTCGATGGAAGACAAATAGAGAAAATTAAGTATGGACCGAATCATCAGTAAGGTATTATACTTATTAGATGATCCGACAAAAGAACTGCCTGTCTCAACACAACCCAGAAAGATAGTATGGCTTGGAGTCAACCGAATAATATGCGATGTAGGCTGGACCGCTTTACACCTACATAAATGGGGATGGATGGACTCACCATACCATCATGCGCATTTGGGATGACACAAACAATCGAACATATTTTGATAAACGAGAGCCCCATGTATGTACGCATTTCAAGACGAACTGCAGTACTTGCAGGCACTGACGGATTATGCGATCGATTACGGCTTCGGTCGCTGGAAGTCAAATTGTGAGGGACCATAAGAAGAAGAAGAACAAAATCGCTACATTGTCGTTTGAAGTTAATTCTTCTTTTAATTTAAAGCGTAGTATGTAAATAAACTAGTTGCTGTTTGTTTAAAAACAAAATAAAAATGGTTCAACTCGTATTATGAAAATTCTATTTCATTTTGTACAATAGCTTCATCACGCACTCACCAAAAAAGCGACGCTATAAAGTTGAATTTGATTTTAATTGTTCGTTTGCACAGTAGACATACCGCATTTAAATAAAACCGAATATTTTATGATAATCGCTACATTATGTAGGTATGTTTCATGTACAATATTAAAATATATTTCAGATGAACGTTATTTATTAATTAAATCATACTTTTAATAACATTGTAATATAGACGCGTATTGCAGGTAAAATATTAATTTAAATAAATCACAATATCATCTGTCGTATTAAAATATAAAATGAAATAGAAACGTTATAACATTAATATCAATGTCGTTTAGATTTCTACCTTATTTATTAACAGTGTTTTTGAGTAGATTTTTTGTTTATATACCTACCTACCTATTCATTAACCTACTTATTTATTAACAGTGTTTTTGAGTAGATTTTTTGTTTATATACCTACCTTCCTATTCATTAAACTACTTATTTAACGAAAAAAATAACAACTAATGATTAACAATTCATTACTAATGTTCGGTTTTTAAATGGAACAAACCACTACGGGCTTACGACCGTCTTCCACTGTTATTTCGAAGGCTGGCTCAGTGTGATCACCCTACGTTAACAACGTTCGCCATCAGGTGGTAATGCTTGTCTCCGAAACTCCCAATCATGAGAATTCTCAACATGTTCAACATGTCGAAAAATCTCATGTCACCATGTGACTTTTTTGCCCGTTTAACGGTTGTACAATGAAATGTGCGACTCACTTTATTGATAAGTGAATTTGTATACCATATTCTGTGCGTCTTTTCATCACTTATTCGAAGCGTAAATGATGTCTACAGCTACATTCATAATGTGGTGAGAATTTGTTGTGTCAATATAATATATTTTTGTAATTCAAAGTTCCTGCTACACGTTCAGTTCTCTATCACCAGGGTTCCTATTGTGTGTGTATTCATCAGCTTCAAACAACAGAATTAACGCACCAATGCCTACACGAATAATATGACGTTTTTTTGTATTGCTAGATTAAATTCCCGCAATGAATGAATCTCTAAAGCAATTAATTTATAAAGCACTTATAATTTATATCATTGGGTTTGCTGGGCAGAACACATCACCAATTACGGGTGTACTGCAGAATTGGAGTAACAAGTCAACTCCTCAAAGAATTGCAGAAAAGAAGGCATATAAGATAGGCCACAGTATCCGGCACCCGGCTTGCTTTGTCTTCGTCGCCAAAGGAATGATCGAGAGCGGCGATTCCAGAGGTCGCCCCAGAAATATGGATGTTAAGTCAATGTAAAGAGACATCTACAGCCGCGCTCCACGAAGCTATCTGACATTTTCAATCCCATATAAATTCCAATACAAATGAAATTGGGTTTTTTGTTTAATTTTTTTTTAACCATAAACGACGTTTTTAAGATGTTCTTTTGTCCCTATTTGTTTTCAGTACAATGATTAGCAATAATCCTATTTTTTTGTTTCTCTATGAAACATTTTTTTTCCTGGAATTGATTCCATACAAAATGTAGGGAAGAGTGGAGCGCAAAGCTGTCAAATGACGTCATACTTTACACACGTATAGCTACCTAAAACAGCTAGTGGAATCATACCCTGTAGCTCGTTCCTATTCATAAAATAAACGAAGTAGTTCCACAGGAAAGCGTGGAGACGGCCGTCGACTGCCTGGAACAGACAAATTTAAGGATTGAAAGCTGGATCAAAACACAATAGTGCACCTTTGCTTTGGAAATTTATTATTATTATTATATTTCACTTACAATCAAAGTGAACACTTTGACCGTCTTTCAGGCAGCAGAAAACCCTACCATTGAACACTCCAAGATAAACTGTTAACCTATATGACACAGGTCGGCTTTGAGGACTTTAGAAGGATGTCACGATAATAAAATTACCTATAATAAGGAAAGATGAGAGGTGTAAGTTAGATAGGGTGCGATATGTCATCACCGGTCATTAACTGACAGGCTGTTGTGGAGGCGATTTTTTTCTAGAAAAGAAGCTAAAAATTAGAAAATGAAATAACTACCTCAGGCTTTATAAACTTAACGGTGTTTGTAAATTTTCATACCTAATTAAAAAAAGTTTAAGTAAGTAATATTATTTTTCGGAAGCTTGTAGATATTTGATAATAATTGTCTGTTCAATCAGAAAAATATGTACCTACCTACCTACATAAAAATCAGGTTATTAATTAAATTCATCAAAGTTTACGTATAATAATTATTGATATCAATATTGGTTGATTCCTCAATGGAAAAATTATTGTTTCAAAAAACTAACACAGTACATCCATGCATGTTATGTATGTTGATTGAACGGACCGCTAGTGAAAATAATGAAACTCGAGATGGTAGCCGGAAAATTTATCGCGAACAATTCGTCGTCAGTACAATTCATCGTGAGTACTTTTAGAATGCAAATAGATTTTGGGTTCTGGGTTTTTGTATATAACATTGTAATTATTTTTGATAAAACTTCAGTTTAGTCACTCCTTATGATTTCGAAGTTATTTTATATACGATTTGAATAGGTTAGGTTAAGTTTGGAACGTAGTTAAAAAGGGGGTTGGGGGGGGGGTGACCCCCCATACCCATTTGGACTCCTCCCCGACTGATAACTGATCAAATCGTGTATAAACTAACCTCGAAATCATTAGGAGTGACTAAACTGAAGTTTTACCAAAAATAATTACAGAGTTATATACAAAAACCCAGAATTCGGAATCTATTTGCATTCTAAAAGTACTCGCGACGAATTGTACCCACGATGAATTGTAACTGCGATGAATTGTACTGACTATGAATTGTTCGCGATGAATTGTTCGCGCTGAATTTTTCTAGACCCACTTGAGATGATTGCTAATTTTCATTGTTGATGATAAAGTTCAATAAAATACAGTTAAGAATGTTTCTCTTTTTGAACCTTTCATGTTCATTCAAAAACGTTTATGGCTTTAGATTTTATCCTTTATTCAAACTAAGTAGGTACAAATAAATGCATGAAATATTCAAGGAATCGATATTCAATAATAAACTCTATGTTTATTAAAAAAAAATCTTTTAATTATCAAATAATGTCCACCTTAAAATCTTTACGTTAAACGAGCCGAAGTTATTCCGTAAAATATCTACTTCACCAAGAGAAAACATCGGCAATGCAAATGTGACTCTTTTACGAGTAGAATGGTAGTTGCAGGGAATATACCCGGGTTTGCAGCTTCATACTATGCAGATACCTCGATGCACCTGTGCCGTGCAATGTTTGTTAGTTTGTTTCGTATAAATGTTTCGCTGACAGCACTAATGAATGCAGGCAGAAGCTCTGGTCCCCGCCCAGCTCCAATAATAACATCGTAAACAAATCAAACGCATCGATCGTGCATCTGGGTGGGACTTTTAGAAAAAGGAATTTTCATAGAAAGTGTTCATTATTTAATTTTTGAAAATTTTATTTGAATTTGGAAGCCGTTCGAAAATATTATGTGGTGGTAAAAATTATAAAGTTATTTCATGTTGGTTTTATTATTAGTCATATTAAAGTACCTACTATAAAATTGACCATAGTGATTTTAAAATTAAAAAAATAATAAAGATGTTTGTGATTAGACCGTATTGAGGACTTTATGAGATTTGTCCAGGGCGTCAGCTGAAGACAAGGAGGTATTCTCTCATGTGCTCGTCGACCTTGAGTGGACCCAATAGGACACCAGAATAAGATAACTAATGGTAAGTATTCATGGTATTTTTAATTTATAATTTGGAGCGAATAAATCCTAGAAAAGATGAAATGACACTACTTCATAGCCGTTAACCTGGCAGTGGACAGAGAACACCCTGAAGAGCAATGATTCGAGGAAGAATTCATGATGGCCAGACCTTCAGCAATGAGTACGAATTGTAAATTGAGGTACCTAATATTAGTTTACCACTGTTTTGGTAGAGGATACCATCATACCAGAAATGATACCATCAATAAGAATTCTCCATCGGTTATTCTCACGAATTAAAAAATACAGCTTATATAGTTTTCCCTTATGAAACTCACTAATTCGTTTGCTAGTTGATATAAATAGAATGTTCTTAAACTAATCAGGATATTTCAGAGAGCCGAACTATATTTGATTTGGAAGATCTCTAAATATCAACTGTGACAATAAACACTTGTGACATTATGACTTTTGTACCAACAGAAATAAACCCTACAACAAACTGTATACAGTATACACATATGTAGGTGCATCGGAATTTCTGTGACATGTGTCCGGTATTTTCTAAGCGAATTATTTTATTTGCATTTCTATTTCTGTACTATAAGGCGGTAAATACGACATTCCCTAGGTAGTTGATATTTTATTTTGTTTATTTATTTATTTAATCCACGGTCAAAATAAGACCTATAACAATTTCAAGATATTTTCTTCATATATTATATACTTATTTAATTTAAACTATTACAATAGCTTGCATTGACAACAATATTTAAAAAAAAAGCATTTATCTTAAACTAGCTTTCCCGACAGACGTTGTCCTGTAGTCCTTACTATGAACATTGATTTTGAATTTGTAGGTAATTTATACAAAAATACTTTTAAATTAATTTGGAATGTTGAAAGTTATTTCTGAAAGATTGAAAGAAATTTTATCAATAATCTGCGTGCCAGCTGGTTGTCAGGTAAATAAAAATTGTATTTTTAAAGAAATTTCATAGACGGCGCTGTCGTCGCAAGAAATCCGTTCCATAGTAACTTTAATATTGTATTTTATAATATCTTTAATCAATTTGATCAACTTTTTATTAGTTATTCTGTTATCCAGAGCGGAGAAGAATCCCATAAATCAAACACCGGAAGAATCAGTACAGCCGATCTTGAGTTATAAGTGTTCGCGCTAACCCGACTTTCATTTATATTATAAGATTATATGTTGAAGATCTACATTGTATGTATGCGACAATGATTCCTAAATCAATTTACGACTGAAACAAAACCTGTCCTAATATAAGTAGGTACGTATTTATATAAGTTATATATCTTTTCTCCTAGGCTTGCTTACAATGCATTATTATAGTTTAATTCTGCCAAGTTTGATATAAGTTTGTAACTAACTTACTTAAGTTACGCATGTATGAATTCTGACAAAACTTCTGTTCCAACAGTTGTTACATAATAATATAATGTTACATACATGTATTAAGAATTCTCATGACTCATTAAAAAAATTAGGTATGTAGGCACGTATATCAAAATGTCTTTATAATTTAAAAAAGAACCCAGACTATCTTTAAAGCATAGACATTGCTATGTGATTTTTTGAAATGAAATCATCTCGAGAATAATTGTTTTAAAATTTCAACCAATTAGGAGAACGTTAAGATAATTGGATGCCTCTGTGAAAGTTATTTGAACTAATTATTATGTCAGTTAGACGTATTGAAGGGCTATGTATTAATTATTAGGTGGATGTATCAGGAGAATATAAGTAAAAAAAAGACATTGACACTTAATTAGGAACAATCATTATTACGTCACGTCCGTTCAATCGGTTTCGAGGATTAAATTTAATTCGATTCGGTGCCTCAATGGCTAGGTCTTAACTTTTATTTTCGAACGCGACTCGACTGAAAAATGATCATAGACGCGTTTTACGAGCGAGACCAATGTTTTCCAGAGGCATCCCATGAAATTTTATGTTACCCTGGTATCCAATCCTTACATTTTATGTATTCCTTAGTATGATGAGCCACTCAGTACCTATCCTCTCTCCTTATTCTCCCCTTCACTATCTTTTCCTGCTGTTCTTTTCCTAACCAACCGACTTTGAATTTAAATTTAGTCATTAAATTAAATGAACGAGCACCTGATTCTCTCAATAAATTCCAGCTTATATCGAATTAGAAAAGTTTTATCGAGAAATTCTTAAATGTAAATGCGCCGTTATAACACCGAACCTGTCTTTGAATCATTCCTCTAAAATTTTACCAAAGGTTCTTTTTTTTCGTTCAACGTATTCTCTCCATTTTTCTTCGATCGATTTTAACTTTCAAGAGCTTACAAATAATCTCTTATTTACTCATATTAACAAACAAGCTTTCAACCTTAATTTTCTTTAAAGATGCTACCTATCTTGTTGAATATTTTTGAGGATAACTAAATAAACAAAAACACACATAATTCGTCGAATAACAGATTAGGTGTCAGGAATCAACAGATTCATCAAAGGGGTAAGAACGTATGTATCTACATTAACACACATAGCATAATACCTATAATGTGGACATTTATAACATTTTTGTACGCATACATCGAGACAGTTAAGTATTTAATGAAAGTAGATGTATTTACACACGTCAAGTTGAAAATAACTCATACAAGATGTAAAGATGTCTCCAGTTTATTTTTAGCGGCCATTTTGGATCGGTGACATTATTATTTTCTTCAAAGCGTTGAAGTTGTCAACAAATGAGAGCCAATAATACTTGAAAAAGGTACATCCGAATACAAAATGGAAGGTAATTTCTTTTGTGATATAGATACATTTTGAAATACAACGACTTTTAATCAAAAATTGTTGATAATCCTACCTACATATATTATATTATAAAGTTCTTGTGAAACTCGGTATTTTAGTTGAAACACTCAAACGCTCCAAGTATTTTTCATACTTAGATAGTATAACAAAACCAGTCCAGCTACTAGAAAAAGACATTTTTAATATTCATAATATTCGTCAGAAAAGCGAAAAAAAGGTATTCGTTATACAATAATACAATAATAACAATCATAGGCGTCCGCGGGAAATATTGTACCGTGATATTACTTAATCAGAGGTTCCTTTACATACCCTTAACAGAACTGTTGATTGGGGAAGAATTGTCAAATACAACTCTAAAACATACATAACTCATGTATATGGGACAAAACATTGTGTCCAACGTACCCGTGTAAGTGATTGTATCTAATAATTATTTTTAGGTTAACGTTACACATTGAAGGTATTATTATATATTTGTGTTTTAAATATATGAAAAAATTGTTGTCTTAATAAAATAGTAGGTATTTATTTACTTCAGATGTAATGTACTTATATAGATACACATAAATGAACCTCAATATATAGTGTATGTCGTTAAAGTACAAACCGTATGTCGGTACGCAATTATATACAATGTATAATTATTATTAATAACCTCTACATTTTTAACAAAATTATTAATTAGTGAATATAACGTGAAAGTTATCTTTGATCTGGAAACAAATTAGTAGTTAATGTCGAGCCATAAGACGGTGCGTGTAATTATTGGATAAAATCAAACCCACACAATTATAAGTAGGTACCTGAATAACGATTACTAATTGCCTTGCTATTTTAGAGAGCTTTGTCAAATAGCTAGGGGGGCATTATAATATGTATAAGCACCCCCTTCCCCCCCAACTTATTCTTGAATTGTTGGGTGGGGACTTTATAAAATATTTCAAATAAAATATTATTATTTCAAATATACCTATAACAAAAGGACTCAAAATATAATAAAATATCTAGATTTGATATTAAGCTTGTAGAGTAACACACTGTATTTAATGTCTTGGATTAAACATTGATGCGAGCTCGACTCATTTGGATCTTCCCTTTAGACGTCATGGTATATAGATTTCTGTGAGAACTTTTCCTATACAATGGAATACCAGTCACCTTTTTATTTAGATTTTCGGCAAGATTGATAAGAATTATTTAATTTTCATAATCAAAATCTTTTTTTCTCATTATTTGCCTTCATTTTTTCATCACACTGATGAACTCACGTCTGTTGTGTTTTAGTTAAATCATGGCTTTTATAGTTTGAGAAATAAAAATATCTTTAATTTTACCATCTCTCTTGGATGGAGGATATCTATATATATATTTTTGTGATAAGTACGAAACAAATTTAAGCAGGGGAAGAAAATGGGATCATAAACTTATTATTGATTGATTTGATCCTACGAAGAATCCGATGAAAGCGGGGATTCCACGATGTGTAGGCCATTTTGAGAGATGGTCCTGATGAGACACATGCGCACAATGTCGAAACACTTCATCTTTTTGACGAATCCAATCGCATATTCTGGTGATGGGCACAGCCTCGTCCCATATGCAAGTGCAGTAGCATAGTCTGCGCAATTCATCACAGTGAAAAGGAGTAAACCTTCCATCTTCATATTGTTTCCTGTGAAAAGCTGATTATCCCTTTTTGTCTTTCGACATGCATGTTGTTCACATGCATTTCGTGACAAATCTTGGGTTTTCACTTCCATTCCATTCCATATATATATAACTCATCTAAATTGGACTCCCCTGGAAATCATGCAATATTATATGCGTAAGGTAACCAACGTCGGTGGATAGTGTGAATTCTGCTAGCGAATTGAGTTGGTATTGAAAAATTGATTATAGCATGATCTGCTTTAATAATATGAATGTAATATGTAAGTGTGAACCATAGGTATAAATATTGTTGAAATGATGTTTTGTTTTACACTGTATTATATTATAAGTTCTTCTTTGTAACTTTTTTTCTGTTTTCTTGCAACTGTGATAGACGCAAAGGCTTTTTAAGCTGTTAAGTCTGTTTCACTAATATTTCATTAAATAAATAAATAAAAAAAAATACTTACCCATGGGCCAACATGGAAGGACTTCCTCGCCAACCCGCTTGGCATGTGTGGCGTTGTAAGGTCTACCCCTCACATGTTATGTATCACGTTCATTTATCGATATAATATGCGAAGGAGGCCATCGTTCAGCAGTAGAAGACGAACAAACCAATACTTTGTTAAGTTTCTGCTTATAATTATTTATGTCATTGAATAAATAATACACTTAATTAAACTTTAGTAAGTATGTAATAAAGCTTATCTCTAGAGACGAACTAGGTGCCTTTTAGGTAGCTATAACTATCCAAATAATTACAGAAGATAATTACATATATGAGTGCTGCATTCTGACCTAAAACCACCATAATTATTATCAATGCGTAATGGACAGGGCCGCCTCCTAATTTATAATCCATTAATTACGGATTCATTAATTACATTACGTGTGCCTGTGTATTTATTTTAAAATTTAGGGTCATTTAATAACATATTAACAACTGGCGCCAGACCCCGCACTACCGGTGATATACTTCCCTATTAATTGCTAGAACGTGTCGAGTTGTGCACGTGGACGCAAATGGAACTACATTTTGTCTCGTTGCTATTATTACATCTAAGATGCTGGCAGCGGAAAGAATCTGTGAAATCATGTGTAAATTTAAAAAAGCTATAGAATTTATGACGTGTTTCGCAAAGAGATTCATCACGACGCAGCCCCTTCAGCTTTTCTAATTTCCCCTCAACTTGGTACATTATAAAAGGAAGGTATAACCTGACACCAAAGTTCAACCAAGAAGGTAACAAACTAATTTTCGACCAAGAGCTGTTAGCCAACTTTGGGTAGGAACTTAAGGCATGCTGAAAACTTGGACAATACTTCAATCTCCTAAATTACCTAAACACAGAATCGTAGACCTGTAGGGCTATTCTCGTAATCAATCGCTTTTAAAAATCACTTAACGATAAGATTAAGACACGATCGCAAGCAGTCGTATTCACAAAACTATCGGAATCTTATCTTAAATCCTATCTTGAACTGGATCATTTTCACACTGATATTTCAAACATAACGAATTTTTAAGATATCTACTAGATATCTTGTTTTGTGAATAGCAATCCGCCATTTTATGATTGTCAATCAAGATAAGAGCGTATTAAGACCGCTACGAGAATAAGGGCACTGATTATTGGGGGCGGGCGCGGCAAAACCATCTTTAGATTTTTCTACCTAATTGATCTGTCTTTTTTGTTTCGTAAATCTATTTGTAGGTACCTACATAATTATAAATTTAATAGGTACATTTTTCAGTCTTTTTTCCATAAAAATTTTGAAGATCTGGTTTCTTGAATTTAGTTCTTTATAATAATAATATGTCAAATTGATGGTACCTACAGGTAGAAAATTTGGAAATAACAAAATTTGTCTTCAAATTTTGAAAAGCATGTCAGCTGATTTTTTGCCTGCTGCCTCCGATCCAGGTCACGGTCCTGTGTTTAGGATGTCCTGATAATTATTATAGTAGGTATTATAGATATTTAAGATATTATACAAGTTTTTCGTCTGACTCAAATAACTGCAATAAAATATTTGTTTCTCTAATCTACCCGTATGAAAAATGGTATGCCGGTGGAAGAAGCGAAAGAAGCATGCTTGGATAGAAAAAGTTGATGTCCATTCCCTCTGCCTAACCCTTACGGAACAAGGCGTGATGGGTAAAAAAAAAATTAAAAAATCTCACCGTTTCATACAAGCGACTCAGCGCTTTAGAAACGGGGTCTATATTTTTCTTATTATTTTTTTTTTTATTTATTAAATCATTAAAATAAGAAAAAAATACAAGAAAATTACAAAAATACAGAAATACATTAACTTAGAATGAACATTTGGGATACCCGACCAGTGAAAACAAAAAAGTCTTGTGTCTGGTCGGGGAGCACACCATACCCGCGCACCCCATCCCCAAAAGTAGATAGGGGTGGCGCAAATATAGTGTTATACATACATATTTTTATCAATATTACTATCAAATAAATACTATTTCAGAACAACAAAAAATAAAAAATAACATCTGAAAAAAATAAATAAAAAACAATACAAAATAGGTACTTATAATGTACCACTATTCAAATAATGGATAATGAATAGTCATCTCTCTGTCCATTACCAGACACTGCGAGTCAAAAAATGCAACAATAACAATGAACATAACTTACACAGTGCACAGTCGCGTACACCAATTATTAACAATATTAAAATAGTGCTGACTCATCATAGAATGTCCTTACAAAAATGTTTCTTTAATTTATTTTTAAATTCTTTTTGGGAGTTGATAGATCTAAGTTCGAAAGGCAGTTTATTAAAACTCACTACACTCAGATATTCAAAGTGGTGTTGTGCTGCACTTGTACAGCACCTTGGCACGGTTAGTGTGCACAACAATGAATTCCTCCTACTCCTTACAAACAAGCTATCATTTAATCTCTTATGTAAATGTAACAAAATGTTTTTGTTATATATATCCTCTATAGTTAGCACATTGAACTCCTTAAATATTTTATCTGTGGGATAGTCGCGTGGTCTATTTAGTATTATTTTAATGATTCCCCTTTGTACGACATTTAATGGATACAAATTGGTTGGATATACTCCTCCCCACCCTATTATGGCATACTGCAATATTGACTGAACTAACGAATAATAAACCACTTTCATATTTTCTTTATTCAATATACTTCGCAGCTTGATAAAGATGAATATCAGCTTCCTGATTCTCTTAACCATATTTATCAATAAGTAAATAAAAAAAAATAAAATAAATTCTTTATTTAGTTGAGTTTCTCAGGACCATTTGGCCTAGGTTAGCAATACGCGGTGATGCCAGAGTTCGCGATATATCGCTTTGAGAAGATTTTAATAGTTTAATAATATTATAATAGATAATGATATAATTCGGGTGTAGATATTTTAAAAACAGTGATGTTAACTCCAAACAAATTGCTCTAAACAAAGGTATGTAAAAATGAACGTAGTGTGTGTTATAAGCTGTTTAACGGAAGATAATTGGAAACAAAACAACCATATTGATTCCACAAAGCTCTTCCATCTTGTGAAGATTAACGCCAAACGCCTCAATAAAGCTTGCGATATGAGCGCGAAGCTGTACGTTATACTGGAGTGGTTTTAATTTAATCGACTAACTTGGAATCCGTCAGATAAACCATAATTCCACCACATTTATTGCATAAAGAGCAATATAAAGCTCTAGTTAAATGTTCCTTCCATAAAATATCGTTGAATATTCTATGTCATCTCTGGTGTTGGTCTTGATGTCAATGTATGTAGAATTGTAGATACATTGTACAACCTTGTGGTCAGTATACGATTCGTTTTCAATTGCAAGTTTAAGTTTATTTGGGGATTGCTAATGTTGGAACTTCAAAATTACAATTATTGTCATCGTTTTATAAGAAAAAAAAAATACAATTCAATGACCTCCATAATAAGATAATAACTTGAACTACACATCGCAAAGTGAAAGACCGGTCTTAATGACGTAATTGATAAATTATTATAAACGGGTGTGTTCTCAAACATTAGAATATCCCAAACAAATCATTGCTCTGGTTCCATCGGAAATAGAGACTCTTGCCAAGAGTTCAACACAACAAAATGGTTGAGCAACAACATACCAATATTATATGACTTGTTTTTGTCCTATATTATTATATCAACGATGCTAATGTTATGAAAATATAAACTAAATTTGTGATGATGCACCAAAATTTAAACAATAAAAAACTTACCTAATTGAAAAATTGTTTTTGTTAATTGCCATATCGGTAAGATTAAGGTAGGTACTCTAAAAACAAAAATATGGACGATAAGTAATTTAACGTTTTAGAGATTCAATTAGGTACGCTTTTTGATACTTTAAAAAACAAAGCTCACTCTCAATAGATTGATTTTATTTACCTTTAATAAAAAAAGTCTAAAAACTAGTTTATTGCAATAAGTTTCGTATTATTTTATTTATTTTAATAAAGTTGTAAGAGTCCATATTGTCCATAATGGGTTTTCAAACGTTCAATTATTTTTTCTGTACACTTCACCCTTGTTACGAATATAACTTTCTTCATATTATTATCCAGTTTTTTGTAATAACATCCTATACAAACACATAGGTACAATACATGTCGAATAAGATCAACTAGGTAATTTTAATATTACTTTTCTCAACATTTTTTTTTGCATAAATTAAACTTGAATATTGCACCGAAGTATGGCGATTATAACTCTTCACATTCGCCGATTTTGGACCAACAAAATGATCGGCTATCATCGGCGTAATAACCGTGCAAACATTATTTTTGTTTACTGACTGTCCTTTGTTAAAGACGGATGTCAACGGGTCAGAAAATCTTGGGGCCTGTGAATGATGGAGAAACCTGGAGAATTAGATTCAACGAAGAGCTATATAACATCCACAAGGCTCCCAGGCTCTCTGTACATGCCAGGCTGAGTAGGCTGAGATGGGCCGGGCATCTGCAGAGAATGCCATCCTCACGGGTCACTAGGAGGATCCTCGAGGGTCACCCAGGCGGAAGACGACGAGTCGGAAGGCCTAGGCTTAGATGGGAAGACGAAGTTAGGAAGGATGCAGCACAACTTCTGCAGGTGACAGATTGGAGTACCGCAGCGGAGGACAGAAGGAGTTGGAGGCGTTGTCTACAGGAGGCCAAGGCTCGATTTGAGTTGTAGCGCCATCGAAGAAGAAGAAGTCAACGGGCTAGAATCAGTTTTGCCAATTTGGCCGAATATCGCCGTTTCTCATACACAAAGTAGCCTAAAGTACCCTAAATGCCAAAATATCAATATGAAGAGTGAACATTGACCCGGACACAGACTTACAAAAAGATAATTCCGAAAATTTGGTATCCGGAAAGGTGAAAGTTGAAGTAGCCTAATAGGAGACCAATCGACTTTTAGATTTTTTCGTCTCCGATTCTCGTTCTGAGTAGCCTAAATGGATATAAATCGCCTAAGTTGGCAACACCGGCCAAACACGGCGTCGAATAGAGACGACCATCGGCCATGTTGGCCCAACATTGACGAATATGCCATTCACACATTCGTGCTTCATCATCACAGACGCATGTGTGAGGGACCTTTTTAGACTCTTGACACAGCGTTTTATCATCACTAATGACGAGACAGAGAGTAAACAGCACGAGTGAGACTGCAGGGGCTGGCTGTGTTTGTGCTTTCCCGTTGCAGAATCAAAGCGTAATGACCCCAGCAACCTGCCTCTGCAAACAGGTAGGTAAATACAAGTTTATCTAGACTTTTATTAAAATCGTATCTTTTACAGAGTACACACTTTATTTCATTTTTGTGTATGAAATTTGAACTGAATTAAATCGAATATCATATTATAATCTTATTACAACATTCCGTTCCTATTTTATGCCTGAATTTTATTTAGGTATTGATTTTCGAATGCCAAATGATCGATAAGCTTTTCATGAGATGTTAGCTGTATGATGAAGACATAGGTATTAATAAATAAATGAACACCTTTATACACACACAGTTGTTAGTATACCTAGCCGGTGAAACTTATTAGCTGAGGTAATTTTTTCTAGCCTACCGGTTCCGTATTATCTGAGTTAGGCCAACTCCGACTAGAAATCTCAAGTGAAAGATACTTTCTGGTCCGGCCTCTGGAATCGAACCCGGTATCTCTTGAATAGAAGTTTGCGCCTACACCACCAGGGTAGGTACTGACTACAGAGGTCAATGTTATATTGCATACGCTTGTTAGTAATATTATTATGTTGTTGACAAATTATCAGGAGGTTATGCATCCTATGTAAAAAAACAGTTAAGTAGGTACCTAGTTGATAGTATTTTTTAAAATCTGTTTTGTAATCTTTGAGAAACAAAACCGGCCAAGTAAATACTGTCTAATGATTCTTTATAAGATCCTGTAGGTTCTCATGTATTCTTATCAAGGTCAGATTCGTATATTATACATACTAAGTCTTATATTCCTACTTAAAAAAAGACGTTTGTCAAATCTTCAATCAGCTCGACTGCAAGGTTGTAGGTATCATGATTAAAAAAAATTTGGTAAATTTCATAACCAAAACAGTATAAAGATATAAATTTTAATGGTATCTTAGTACTACAACGTATTTGTTTAGAACCTTTATTGACCAAAAAACTACACGTGTTTATGGAAATATACGAGGAAGTCCATACAAACAAATTTAATAAAAATATTATGAGTATAAGATGAGCAAATAAAATAAAATCAGATAATATGTATTTTTTTGTTTGATTTATTTTATGTTCAACCCTTGGTAGGCGGTCATCAACTCCAAGTGCCCAACGTTATATCTCTCACGATAATAATTATTATGTGTTTGTGTGTTCGTATAGGTCCTACATCTCTAATAGAAAACCCTGATCGTTTGCCAAATAGATACTGAATGTGAAAAACATTGTCACTTCTTTCAAACACTCTCCACACAAATTGAACGCTTGTCCAATTTTTGTATAATCTACCAGTGGTGTACCTAGAATCATCGATGACATTTTTAGCCTCGATTTTATGTCATTACTTAGAAACCAAAGTTGTTATCAATATCTATACTCATCTCTTACTCAAAAATGTTATCATTTTTGTGATTTTTAATGTAAAAAGTTCAAATAGTATGGGTAGAGTAAGCTTGCGTCGTGAAAATGAAAAAAAAATCAGCTCTGGATTTCGAACCTACGAACGTGTGTTAATTAAAAAGCCTGCTACACTTCTTCACATTTTTAAAGTTTTAAGGGACTGATTGTTCCATTGTGATGCTTGAGGCAGCAGTGCAATATTTGAGTATGTAGGTAGGTACATGATGGATAGATAATATTAATCATTATTGCCAATACGCCCTCTACATAAGATTTTATTTAAACAAAATTGTGGAATAAATAATAATATTGCAAAGTTTACAAAAAGGTTTTATTTTAAGCAGAATAGGTAAAAAATTTGAATAAAAAAAAATTCTGGAAATGTCCATGAGCGTTGTAATAAGAAAATAATTTGGGGATAAGCGAAATTTTTATGGAAGGATCTAAACTGAATCTACTGTAAAAATATATTCATGTGTAATGAATATTTAAGGAGTACCTAGCTTAACCTAAATCAAGAGATTCAAAGTGTATATTTTTTCTCATTAAATCTTGTAAACAATAAATATATACGAATAGGCGGAATAGGTATATTCAAAATAGGTTCTTCGCTCCTTAAACGTTTGTCAAATTCTCAAATGAATTTTTCTTTATCCATGTCCGCTCCCTAGTTAGAGCATATTATGTACTCCACAAGTCCTTGCCATGGGGTCCTGTCTCCTGCGATTCTAGCAGTCGCACCCCAGTCAACACCAACGCCCTAAAGGTCAACGGTTTAATTGTTTGGAGGGCCTACCGCATCAAATAAATACCTAATTATAAATCCAATCCAATCCAAACTCCCTTAAGACCCCACATAGGGGCATAGGGAGGCAACAAAAGCTCTCCATTGCGCTCGATCTTGCGCAATGTTCATGACCTCCTCCCACACCATGTCCAGATTCCTCTACTCTGCGGAACACAGTATGAGAGGGTCTTCTTCGTCCTCGGGACCCTGATGGGAGGAAGAACAGCGCTCTCCTCGGCCAACTGTCATTCGGCATCCTTAACACATGTCCCAGCCAAGTCCATCTCCTCCACATAGTAGTAGAAGTGATGGACTCACGCTGGGTGCGCCGGCGTATAGCGTCGTTCGTGATGCGGTGGTACCATCTTATACCCGAAATTCTCCTGAGGCACTTCGTTTCGAATGCAGATACTTTTTGTGCCTGGGCTTCGGTCAGATGCCAGGACTCACACCCATAAATCATCGCAAATAAATAGCTATTTAAAATTCTGCTTTTTCTTTAATTAGACCGACTTTTCCTGCTGCGGTGACAGAGTTTTGTCAGTTATTCTATTCTGGTGGACGTGCTGGAGGTTTTTTGTCCTGTGGTGTAACATTCATACCGTTTCCGCGGGCTAGGAAGAGAGTACGGATTTCCATTTTGCTATATTCTTTGTATCCAGACAAACTTTTTACTTCATTCAGAAACACGATGATTCAAATACTCCGTGTACCCATTCTATGTTATCTGAGTAGGTACATTTTTTATTTTTATGCTTTTCATTTTTTTTTAAATCATATGAAACTTATAAAACCAATATACAATTCCTCATTTTATACCACAGTGAGCGCAGTGAGAGTGCTTAGTCATTTTTTATTTTCATCGTGTAATTTAGTTTAATTGCCTTGTGATTAATGTTGTATTAGTAATTTTGTTTGGGATTCCTGAATATAATATACGCAAGTTCCAATTAGTTTATCTAATCCCCAAAGTAAAATAATACTTACATCGAGGTCAGCAATGAGACATGATAGAGGTTGATTAACAAACACATGTTCGAATAAATTTCAACTATTTCACCCAGGAATGTTTTAAATTATTTTGATAACACAATTTTATATGTCAACCATGGTGACAAAAGAAACAAGATGAGAAAACAGTTTATTATTAGAATATTACACACCTTTTTTCTAAGGCCTGACTGATCTTTTGAACAAATTTTGATAGACCTTTTTCAAGATTTAAAGTGTTGGTCATCTGTTAGTTGCAATTCGCTGTATTTTCTCCTGATAATTGTTTATTTAGAATTCAAAATTATTGAGATCTTCGTAGTAATAATTGTAGATGTAGGTACCTATTTATTTCACTTCTCTTAATTAATAATATTTACAAACAAAGGTAATTTAATCGTAGGTACATTCCATATTTTATATTCATTCTCGTGAAAAAAGTAATGATAGTATTAATTAAATTTGAATATGACATAATACCTAGGTACTCCTTAACATAAAGTCTGTTGATAAAACAGCACTTTTTTAAGCAGTTAAGTAAAGCTAAGCTAGGACCTGTGGGGCTAGTACGAGTTTAATCGAAAGCTAATTGCACAAGCTATAAGCGCTTATTAGCGTGCAAATAGTGTTCAAAAATCAAACGATCGTATTATTCGGTCATTTTTGTATGGAAATTTTTCGAAACTCTTTCGATGATCGTTTCAATATTCGATCATCGAAAACTTATACTAGTCGTAGGTAAAGGTCAATAATCAACAATGTAAAACAAGCCGGGTATCAGCTAGTACCAAGATAAATTAAAAACCTCAACAATGTCGCTGATATACGCATGGTCTCCCAACAAGAATTCAGCTATTTTTGCAACTCTATCCCAGTGAGAATGTGCGGTGTAGGTATGTAGGTACCTACTAATCTACACCAGCTGAACCATCATCATTATTTTATTTTTACTCATATCGTCGATTATATATGAACACAGAAATACCATTATTGACCGTTGAACTAATTTTAAATCATTTTGTCGAGCTAACATTCTTGGAATCTTGGAAAAGGAATGTTATCCATATATCACTGCACTGCGCATGCATGAAGAATTCTTGTCTAGCAAATATGAAAATAACTGTAAAAGGACAATAATAGAATGGAAATCATAGCTGTTAAAAGAATTCAAGTATTTAAAAAGGCATTCTTCAATAATAATAGCAGGTGATGTAATATAATCATAAAGTTGCAGAGTGTGATGGAAGAGCATATTATCAAGGCAGTTTCTCAGATTTCCTCACCTTAACCGACGGAGCGATATCATTTATTGATAACTTAGATATAAACATCTGACAAGCAGGAAAATTGACCTTGTGCTACTCTCTTCCTTATTTGTATTAATCCTTTCCTGTAAAATTGTAAAAAATGTGACTGGCAAAAGTTAAATAAATAAATAGCAGGTGAAATATTCATAATCTTGAGTTTTGATTGTCACAGTCAAAGAAAGAAGAATTTATTGATTGTAGACCAATGTGCCAGTTTAGAAATATATTTGTACTGCCTACTAGTACTTACTAGCAACATTTTCAAGGCTAATACATTTTTGGATTGCTGGTAGAGATCTTCTGCATTTGATATAGGTACAGCGTAGGCCCATCATTGTTGATGCCGAATGACAGTTGGCCGAGGAGAGCGCTGTTCTTCCTCCCATCAGGGTGACGTGGAAGACCCTCTTATACCGTATTACGTTCCTTCGAGGCAGAGCTGAGGGAGTTGAACACGATGTGGGAGGAGGTCATAAGCATTGCGCAAGATCGAGGGTAATAGAGCGCTTTTTTGTCTCCCTATGCTCCTGAGTGCGGTTTTAAGGGATACAATATTCTTACTGGCTCTGCTATTTTTTTGTATTAAAAACCCTATTATTGCTCTAAAACTGAGTTAGCAAGATAGTGGAACTTTTGAAAATTGTTTGAAAAATAAACAGTGTAGGTAACTCAAAAATTAAAAAAAAACAGTGAAATTATTAAAAGTCTCTTCTATCACCATTACAACAAAATCACAAGTAGGTATCGTTTTTTCTATTTCAAATTAAATATTGAACTTCTCTGCGTAGGGTAACAACACCCAATAGATAAACTGTATAGATGGATACTTTGTTGTTAATATGAGAGTAGGCAATAAATCCCTTCCGGTCTATAATGTATCAGTTTGGGTTATAAATAAATAAATAGATAACTCACTTCATAATAGTTTTATGAAAGTAGGCGCACGCAACGTAAAACATCGTTACCTATACACAATTTGAACAAAAAAATAATAAATAGATAATTCGAGCCCAGCAGATTGTTTGAAAAAAAAATAGGTAGGTACTATACTTATTTTTAAAAAACTACTTAATGTACAAAATGACTTAAATAATCATCAAGTCAATAGATAAAAAAGTGTTATTCGAAGTAATTTCGTCAAAATTTTTATGCCTGTGGGGCTAGTACGAGTTTTATCGAAAGCTAATTGCACGCTAATAAGCGCTTATAAGTGTGCAAATAGTGTTCTAAAATCAAACGATCGAATCGTTAGATCATTTTTGTATGGAAAATTTTCGTAACTCTTTCGATGATCGTTTCGATATTCGATCATCGAAAACTTATACTAGTGGTACAGGCTTAAAGATTAATTAGCCAGAAGTGATTCTCAAAAAAAAAAATGAATTCTGGAAAGGGTTTGGTTTGAATAAGATCGCAACTAGATCGTATTAAGTCTGTTTCGTGCTACTCGATTTATTTTTCATTGGAGATATAAAATTTATAAACTCTTGCTTAGAAAAAAAAAACTATTATGATAATTATTATTTAAGGTATTCACTTTAAAACATGTTTATAATTTGCACCTCTTTATTTACGAGTTAATCAATCCGTGAAAAATTGTCGGTCTCTCCAGCTTTATCAAAAACTACAAAAAGCTCTAGTTAAGACCACTTGCTGTGTGCACGTCGATAGGTATATTATTATTATGGGCCTTGTGATCCTAGTATGTTAGCGATCGTCGTGGATGTCAGTCGTTTATTGTGTGTGCGTACGCGCATGATGTTAGTATTATTTTCGTCATCGTGTTCTACATTGGATTATGTAAAGTTTCGGGTTTATTTCGTATAATTTTGATTGACGTATTGTTTAAGCCAATACTGTTTATTACAATAATAACTATAAACACTGCAGTGAAACTTTCAATAACCTTTAAAGAAAATCGTGTTGTTGAAGTTTATTGTCAGTACATAAACATCAACGATTGTGCTAATTTTTGATGTGCAATTTGTATTTAAGTTTTGTGTGTTTTATGTGATACAAATTAATTTTAAAAAATTGGTGTGAGGTTAAAACAACATAGAAATTTCTTTCGTGGATGTGTGTTATAGTAGTATAAACCCAAGTTGAAGTTCTCAAATAAAAATTATAAAGAGTTTTACAGAAACATAGTTGCGATTTCGAAAAATTTTATGGAATCTGGAGGAAGCTTTTAGAAGACTCTGAAAATTTCTACTTAAGTGAGAAAAAAGCGCTCGATATTAAATTAAATTTAAACGTTTTTGGATATTTTTATGAGACTTTTTTACAATGTCTATGTGTGTTTTATTTACAAAAGCGCTCGATATTCTTGAAATTGTAACTGTGTTTCTTCGGAACTAGTCATAAAAAACTATGCGTACCTTAATAAGTAGATAATAATTATGAACAAAATATAAGTATATAAAAAATATATTTCCGTTCAAACAATAAAAATAGACACGACACTCGATATAGCTTTTCTAGTTAAACAATATGTAAACATTGCTGAAGTCGTCGGAATCATAAATAAGAGATTTAGCAGTGAAAGAATAAACGCATTGACGCCTTCTTACGCCACTATGGATTCCTCCTCGTCCCGCAAAACTTGTGATATTTCGCAACGTTATTTATATATATTAAAGGTTGTCACATGGAACGCTATAAATCACAGGCTAGCAGAAGTGTAAGAGAGGAGGTATAATAATATTTCATTATTTATGTAGTTCGTCTTCAGGACGAATATGATAAATAATACCAGCCATATCCCATTGTGACAAACCATATCAGCGTTATTATTTATAAATTGATATGAATAGCTTCTAATAGGTCACCCACTGAATATATTATTGCTTACCTACTATCTATACGTATGCCATTTTATTCGTCAAATAGTTTTGATTTATAGGCTCCTGATATCTGTAAAGATTTAAGATAAATTCTCTTTTTTGACCTTTTAGGATAAATCGTAGATTTGATTGAAATTCTGCCAAATTGAATAAAAGTTTTCTACAAGTCATGTCATACGCATGGAAATTCTAATAAATTTATTAAATATTTCAAGTGACGGCAAATTTCCGAATTCAATACATAGGTACATAATAACGTTAAAAAAATTATGAAAATATTTTTTAGACCAAGTACCTACCATTTACTATACGATTAATGTTTTTGTGATATAATGTAGAGTAGGTATTCTATTAAAAATGTCAGCATTATTATTTATCGTTATAATAATTAATTTGGTAGGTATAGAAATTGAAGAAATATTTTTTATTCGAAAACAAAACACTTTGCCGCCTTTGGGGGATAAAAGTATGTTATGCCTAAGTATTTGTCGTCAAAAAATGTGAAAATAATACCTACCCCATAGGAAGACTAACACATGGATAAGACAGAAAACAGGAGTCACCGATGTGGTTCAGAAGCCAAAAAGGAGAAAAAAAATCACTATGCATACCTATTTCATAAATCCTTCGCATATTTCATAAATCAGTATCAGACCACATTACCTAAACCACATTAACTCCTGCTAAACCTTTACATAATTAAATGGTCACTTTTTAGGGTGGTACAGAGTCTTAATAAAAAGGAGTTGTCATTCCGTCGGAGTTTGTGTAAAAAATTACACGATAATTTGATCGTCTGTAGAGACATATCTTTGATCATTGATCCTTTCAAACAAATTAAATTCTAAATATTAATGGAGACGTTAGAAATCAATAATGGCATTAGATCCCTTTCCTGGAAACGCCCATTAAAATATTAATTGCTTCAATGATTAATGTATCCGTGGTTTGTCCCAGGTAAAATATTCAATAACCTTTAAAGCAGTTACCACCATTATGACACGATCTTCGATATTAATAATTGTTCCGTTTGATCTGATTTGTATTCTTGGAATAATAATAATTATTCTCAAATTTGAGATATGCGGTTTAAATCACTCACTCGCTTGTCAGAAATTAATAAGAAAAATTAAACTTAAAATACCCATATTTTTTTCTCCGAATGGATTTTTTTGTGATTTAGAAATCCAGGATGGAGAATTGGGATCAGAAACCTTTTCACTTAAACATCAAACAAACAGTTTTATTTTAGAATGATCTTTTGAATTATGATACCAATGCTAATTAGAGATAGTTAAAATCTCTTGTCTTCAGATTTTCGAATCATGCCATTTTTGGTGTAGATTTTGAAAAGCCCCAGGCGAAAAGTTTCCTTGCGACTTGTTAACGACAACGCAAACTTATTGGAGCTTAAAAAGTCTAAGCCTTCCGGAGGTACCTACTCCGAGTACGATGTACGATTCATATCTAAGTCAACGTTGATCGTATGGAAGATTTTTTTACGATTTTTTAAAGATAATTATGTTTTTTTTACCAGTCATGTTGTGAAAACTAATAAAACACTAACTTCTTAATTTTTAAAATAGAATATTGAATGAAAAAGTATTATTTTGGGGATTTTTTTAGTATTGTTAAGATTAAAATTATTATTGTGAAATAATATTCCTTATTTTCAACATTTGGATAATTCAGTAAGTCTGAAAAATCCGCTCGATTCGAACCATGGTTGATAATATTATGAACGTTGCGGTAGTTTTTAAGCGTGAAAGTTGTTGTGTTTTTTTTATGATACAAATTCAGTATTCATAGTGAAAACAGGACGTCTGCGGAGACGATTAGTCTTATATATATATATATATATATATATATATATATATATATATATATATATATATATATATATATATATATATATATATATATATATGAAGCGTACGCGAAACGTTTTGGGTACTCCGTGTACTCAGGTTGGCTCTGAAAAGAGCCGTTGGTCGCCCGACGTTTCGATTGGATTCCACCAATCATCATCTGGGGCAGATGGGAAGCCGCTGGGAAGCAGCTGATATATATATATATATATATATATATATATATAAATGGAGCTATTTCCCGATGTCATCGCATCACGCCTAAACGATTTCGCTAATTCTTTTTTTGTCGTGTAGGCTTTTATCAGGAGAATGTCCTTTTAGAAGAAAAAAAAGAAGAAAAATGCATGAAAAATTAGAAAATTAAAGAAAACTCTACGTAGACAACCTTTATAGTACTTTTGCCTTATAATTTTTATTCCAATTTTGAAATTTTAACAGAAATTGTCGATCGGTGCGATTGACAGAATGCGGATGGAGTATACATGGTTTAAAACGGACGCATCGTTCGGAATCACATTGGTAAAATGATAATTAATTCATCACCATACAAATTCGAATTCAATTTTATTATTTAGGAACACAGGACAACGTCTGTCGGGAAAGCTAGTTTCTAATAAGTTAGTCCATTATTTCATGTTAGAGTTATTTTTGTTTGTATACGAATACGAAAAATTTAATACGAATAGTATTAAAAATAAAACCTTCCCCGTCATAAATGTTCTTTTGCTTGTTTGATGTCTACTTACTTTACATAACTCCTATACTTGGTCCGTTGTTTTCTCGGAAGGATAAATCCCTCTTAGAGTTAGGTTAAACCTTTCGAAAAACTATCAAATGTACGTGGAATACGTTAACACCTATGTAAGTAGGCAGACCATACGTTGTGGGTATAAAGAGAAAAAAAAAGATATATCCTTAAAAATAAACGGACTTGTTTCAGAATATAGATAGGTAGGATTGGAAAATTGTGTCCTTATAATACATAACTAGGGGATCACACAACGTTGTCGCCTGTTTTTACGATTGCAAAATAATTATATCAAACAATACAAAATTGACTACAGAACTGACTCAGTATCTGTATGGGTAATTTGTGTGCGTGTCTGTGTATCCGTCTGTTACAAACAACTAAAGTCACGCACCACACATAGATAGCGCAAGATGGCGGAAGCCCGCTGGTTTGCTTCGGGTAGGCGGCCTTAGTCGATAGGTCAGTGAGTTTTCAGGGTAATTATAATACATTAATATGTATATGGAATAATCAATCTACCTTATCGTCTTTTAAAAATAGTAACAATCAGTTTATTTAAAAAAAATCTATAAAAATGAGAGGTGTAATTATTTTTCAACTCACCCTTTTAAGATTTTTATGGTTTTAACTAATTTACCTAAGTACTATACAAAGAAACAAAAATTCAGCAAGCTATATGAGCGCCTTGCAATCAATATTGACACGCTGTTTTCAAGGACTTTTTAAAACTACTCAAACAGAAAGAAATAATATTTTTGACGTAAAATTTCTTGATCATAAAACGAATTGGGCATTTGTTTTTTCATAATTTGTTTTGTTTTATATTACAGTTCTGTGTTGGAATTTTGTTGTCATACCGTTTTTATTGTGTAGTGTTGTTATTTGTGGTATACTCATAAACTCAATGTTAAAATTTAACGAATTTCTCTCAAAAATAAGCACGTGCATTGTGTAATATTATTATCAGTGTTGATGATTCTCAACAAACTCATTAAGTATGTAAATGTGTTTACGGCCCATACGCCCACTCATCAGTGTTTGTCCAAAACTAAATCTTTCAGTAGAGTTGACATCGTTAGTGTTCAGTGGACTCTCGAGACAAAAATAGAAAAATAAAGTGCTGTGAATTAATAATATGTTCTGTGAGGGGGGTATGACGATGGGATACCAGAGAATATCCACAATCCTGATTTTGCTGTTAAGTGTGAACCCTGCTTTCACAGGTAAGAAAAAAGTACCTTATTACTAATTGAATCATTGATTCATATTTTTATTTTCATTTGCAACCATTCTTGCCACGTGCCCAAACCATCTAAACTTATTGAATTTCATCTTTGTCACAACACTAACATCCTTACCACATTCCTTCCTAATATTCTCATTCCTTCCGATATCCCACAGTCTTCGCAGAGCTCTCGTCTCTGACGAATATATTTATGAAACATTGTATAATGTATAGGTATCTATCAGATAGTCTTCATTCTTTGCGAAACCCTCATAAAGCCACGGCCACACTATGGGCCATGCTGGCCAAATAGAGGCTTTGGCCCATCATGGGCAAAGAGTGTGGCCGCTCCACCAATGACCAATATCGCCAAATATTTGACATTGGCCGTTACTTGTTTACTTGTCGATCGAGTTCGCACGTATTCACCAATATTGGAACAATGTTGACAGCTGTCATGTCTTCCATGTTGTTATTTTCACAGTGTTTTGTACATTTTTTTTATAATACTGATAAAATAATGGAAGTTGACAACGATAATATCATATTATGGCATTAATTGCAGCATCCTATACAGTGATACATGCGGCATCTGCTTTTCTGTTATGAAAAATAATGAAAAACGCAAACGGCAAAGACGGTGGTTGATGCTTTCTTTAAACCACTCGAGTATGTATGTAATGTACCCATGATTCTTGTTTTTTTTTATCAATATCTTTTATTTTCATTTATTTTATAGTCCAAATCAACCTGTAAGAGCTAGGTAAATATATACCTATTGCAAAACAATAAACATCAATAAAAATTGAAGGTTAGGTTTAATAAAATTATGAATGTTTTTATTGTGTATATTTGTGAATTGGAAATTATATTAAAATATCCTTTCTGCCCAGGTAGATAAACTCTCTTGAAAGTCCCCACTCAGATAGGAGTATACAGTAAATAATTGGAGATTAGAATGTAAAATGATGAATAAAAGCAAGAATTAATCAATAAATCAGTGATAGAAACATTGTGTAGCAGTCTATCCTCGTGCCAGCTGTCAGAGTTGGGCCAATAGTGTAGCCAGGTGTACAAGTATATTTGCCAAATGTTGCTACTTGCCAATGCTTGGCCAGAGCCACTATTTGGCCATCCTGGACCAGCATGGGCCATAGTGTAGCCGTAGCTTAACCGAAAGATTGGCAAAACATTGGGAATCCAAAAATAGTCTCAATATATTAGTCAAATTTGAGGCATAAATTATTTGGGAAATGTTATCTACTTGGTGTGAAATTTGGATCACCTAATATAAAAGTGTTTTTTGGTTACTGGAACAAAACATTCAATCCAGTTCCAATGCATCTGCATGACCCAAACACCATGTGCGTGTTTATGACTCATCTGAGAGTTTTTACGAGGAACAACGCGGCATTTCATACGAAGGAACTAAAGATATTCGCCGTTTCTTCTAGAGAATCAATACACAGTACCTACCAATATAATAAAAGTATATACCTAGTACATAATATATGAAATAAATCGTCTTTGCTCAAAAAAATGAGTTATGGGTAATTTTTGGTGCACTCAAAATGAGACTTTATTTCAAACTTTAACAAAATTGAGTGTGAAGGTATTGTGGTCTCCAAGACAACCCTGATGTGTGGAAGAACAGCGGTCTCCTCGACCAACTGTCATTCGACATCCTTAACAATGTCCCAGCCAATTACATCTCCTCTCCATAATTGTAAACTTCTTGGTAAATGGTTCTTACGTTAGGTGCGCTTTCCATACCTTGATCATGTTGTGGCAAAGGCGCCACTTGCCATACCGATACGTATCTAAAGCTCTTCAGCCCCAAGGTCACCGGTGCTTGAAATGATTGCTTCCAGATACTTCCACGCGGGAGACTTCGTGACCATCGATGGCTGCTTATCGGGGCAAGCCTTATTTGCCATGACCTGTCTTACTGACATTGACTCTATGACTAAGAATCAGAATCTTGAGACTCTGCGAATGACTATAATGTACACATAAGTCATATTTTGTATGAAATAAAAATTTACATGACTCGTATTTTGTGTGCAATGGAATTTTATAATCGACTCATATTTTGTGTGCAACGACAAAACGCTAAATCGGCTCTCCCTCTTTGTACCTCCATCTCACACGCAGATGTTTCTGTGCGTAATTTCTAAAAATAAACATCATTTTCCCATTTCATTCATATTTTCGGTATTATTATTAATGTATTTTATCGAATATTCGTGCCGCCCTTTTGTATAAACGAATTAATTGAATTTTCATATTAAAATGATGAAGCTCTCAAGATTTTTCAGATAAAAATTTTTTAAAAGTAAATTTTGGGGCACCTTCTATTTTCTTTCACAGTAAACTACTTAAACTTGTGTCGTGAAAGAGGAAGATGGTCGGCACCTGGGATCGAAGCCACGGTCTCCGCACGAAACAGTGCGAAAGCCGGCGTCGTAACCGCTAGACCACCAACCACTTCATGTAGGATATAATATAATACAAAATTTAGGATATAGTACCTATAATAACCTTGCCAAAAACCTAAGAGCCGACATTTATTTTGCAAAATAAAGTTGCAGTAAATTCTGGTAAGTAAGTAGGTATGTATATTTCTTTGGTGTTTCATTAATCTCTGCAGTAGATCGTTTTTGAATAAAATCATGTGTTTTCGGATTAATTAATACATAATAATGTAACATAGAGGGATTCATTCGTAAAGACGGCAAACAAACAACAACACCATAAGACGATAAACAAACCTGGTATCCTGTTGAATTATACAACATGTAGTAAAGTCAGTTTAAACTAGGTAGCTATAATATAGCAAGACACAGTTCGATTATTTACAAAATCAAAAAACAAAAGCTGCGGAAGAAGGTGGAACTAACGGTAAGACAAAAACACAACTGAACAATGAACATGTCACAAGCGTTTCTTGAGAGAAAAGCAATACTGTCACTTCTGAATGGTAGGTACACCACCATTGGTTTACTGAATATCCTCGTAGAAATCAGGGAAACCATCCGCCGAATAATGATCACTCTTCACTAGGACAATAATCCAACTGTCGATTTGTTGAAGAGAAATTATTTCTCGAGACAGATCGGCAGTATCAAGCCAAGATACGTGAGATTTGTATGGCCAGGTCTACATTTTAAACGGTTTTCCAAACTTTGACGACGAAAAACACCAACTTACAGGCTTCGCAGCATATAATATGTTCCATATATGGATTTACTCAGATTTCGGAGGAGAACATTATTTAGTGTGTCTGTGTGTGTGTCCCCTTATAATTTTTGGTTCGCTTGATGCACATATCTTAAAATTTAAGAAAAAAAATTAAAAAAAAATTAAGACTACAAAACTTTTATACTCAGAATTTTGAAATTTTCTTTCAGTCAGGGGTAATCAAACTTTGAATTTTTACTTAATTTATTTCATATAATATATCGAAAACTCTAAAAGCTAGAACCCTAAAAATGTTTATGTATATAGAAAAATACAATATCTAAATTAAATTTTAGCAGTGCATCTCAAACTTTTCTTAACAATTTTTGTTTAATTTATTGAAGATATCGTTTTATACTATGGCATTCAGATTTGTTGAATCTGATCCATAAGATGAGATGAGGCTGAGATGAAGAAGGAGTACTGATTTCTTTTCTCAAGGTCAAATGATATTGGGGAAAAATGGTCTTTATCAGAAGATGAGAAACTCTCTTATGAGTTTTGGCAAGATTAAGAATATCTGGAGTACTCACCAACTTACTTTCACTATTTCTTTATGAACTAGATTAAACAGTTAATAAGGAATTCCACTAACTACCGAAATGAAACTCGATTTTATATTACAAAAAACACAAGCACTATATTAGTGAATTCAAATAAAGTATCACAGAAAAAAATATATTTTAACTTAAAACTAATTACAATGTTATGCACTGGTAGTGGGTTCTGAAGGAAAGAGTGATAAAATTGTATATTGAAAAAGCTTTTATAGTTGGGTTATTCACGCAAGATAATCTTTTCCAAATAGGTGATGTGTTCTCCCTCTGGTGTGAAATATCCTAAGTTAGTTGACTTGGTACAGACGGTGATGAATCTACATTGTTGATAAAATACGAGATGTATTCGTCGTATTCCGCTAGATGGCTCTTTATCCTGGATGGTTCCATACACTCGTTGTCATCAGATAGAAAATTAGTTTGTGTGGTATAATTTCCATACTGTCTAACCGCCATATAGCCTCCCGCAAGAATTTATGGCGTGCTATAAATTCTGATGTGGAGAAAATATCTTCCTCCCTGACCTGGTGGTGGAGTGTGGAACTCTGCAGTCCTCTGGTTGAGCGGTTTGTAGGAAAGTACGTCTTAGATGATGACTTGGCTCGACTGGGCTGGTCGTTGTAGCGGCTGGAACTTAATAGGAGTTGGACAGAGTGTTCACGACGTTAGTGCGGTTGCACTGGGGTAATATGATGGCTAAAATAGGTTAAAACAGCGTTGATGTGTTTTACCATATGAAGCGGCGATGTTGATTTGCGCTCGGCCATTAATGCAGCAGCGATGGTGGTTGTGCTGATGTAACTGGTTGATCCATGTGGTCTGTTGACGAGCAAGGAAAAATGCATCAGTTGTTTTCAGTGGGGTGTAATCGTGGTGTGATGTACATCTGCCACTGGAGAGAGAAACAGTAGTGGGGCAAAATTCGTTAGAGAAGTTTGGCCTCCGAGCTACGAAGTCTGTGAGACAACTCGTGTAGTCTGCTTCTGATAAGTACAGCAGGTGAAGATTGCTACTGTAGGCTTCCATCAATTGGATTGTGGTGTAGTCCAGCGTTGGTTGAGTAGTGTCGTGATGAGATAATATGCAACATATAGAATAAACAAAAAAAATGTACAATAAAATTGGTATAAGTATATTTTGTCTTAGGGTGGTTCTTGAATTTAAAGGATTGTGAAGTACTTTTAAATTTGGATTTGAAATTAAATATTTATTTGAGTATATCATAAACAAATGTTGATTTTGAAAAAATTTACAAGTTATATTTTACTAAGATAATTGTTCTAGGAAAAATTTTTCTAAGTGTAGTGTTTCAATGTTATCTTTTGTTCAATATTCAAAATAAAGTTAGGAAAAATTATTAAAATTGGTATTGAATAGTTATGATACACAATTGGTATATGTTTTAATACTATGAGTGAAGTTACTATGTGAGATCCTTTATATATAATAAAATTTGTTACCAATCTGGTATTAGCAATATACAGTTGGTGGTTTTGTATTGGGATCTGTAATCATTTTGTAAAAATACATATTAGAATTTTTATACAATAAAATAAGTAAAAAATAGTGGGTAGACATGGTAATATAGTTGTACATAGTGTGTTTGATTTAAAAAATTTTATAATGTTATATTTTTGTCAATGTATGTGTGTCAATAATGTTAAATAAATGTTACTGATTTGGGAAAATTAATATGACACTTTTTAGAATTCTGTTTTCAATGGTCTTTTGTATGAATGTAAATACATTAATTGTCTTTTTCTTAACTCGTTGAGTTGTATATTTGATGGTAATAGATTATACGTATGACGCTGTTGTCATGTGTGTATAATATGGACAATACGTATGACATTATGGTCATGTGTGTATGTCCTTTTTAGACTATACGTATGATGCTATGATCATGTGTGTATGTCTGTTGCTCAGTCACTACAAGAAAGCTTTTGAGATGAGTATCTCTGCTCTTGTGTGTATGTAGTTAGCCTACGAAATGGGAATTTCGGTCTAAAAATGCGCGGTGCATTGTACTAGACGTGGCGTGAAATACATAGAGCTTTTATGAATACATGTGTATGAATACATGTGTATAAGTATTTGGCCGTATTTGCATATGTAAGTTGACCTCGAATTGAATTCGGACTGAGATTCTTGAGATAGAATTTCTCTAGTCGCGGAAAACGTTAATAGCAATTGGCTAGTAGATGGTAATATAAGATGGTAATATAATTGTTTTACATTGACAATTTAGATAGAATATTTTTATAGACCATTGAAATATTTGTATCGTTGATAAGTTGATACATAAATAATATTTATTGACCAGAATAAAATAAGAATCGGTAAAATATGACTATATACAAATGTATGTGAAAAATGCCATTTAATTTTCTTGTTCTTCTTTAAATTCTAGTAATGCGCTATGAAAATCTAATAAAAATGTAGGCACTTGTGGTTTATATAAAATACAAGAGGTTACCTCAAAGTTTGGCAACATGACAACAATGTACTTGTAGATCTGCAATCAGATAATTAAAGGTTATTCTTTCGTAAAAAAATCATTTAAAATTGCAATTCAGCATGCGATTATAAATAGTTAATGTGTTAAATTAGGTTTTATCAGTATTTAAAGACATGAAAAGTTTTATGAAAAAATATCGATGTGACATTGTATCGTGAAAAAATTTTAACCTACAAAATTTATTGTTCGCAAATTTTAAGTTTTTTTTCTTTTTTTGAAGATTTTAATATCGATTTCACAGCGTTTGTAAGGCATTATTGATTAAATATGCGTAACATTAAATAGAAGGCAGAAAAACAAGAGGCTTTTAAAATAATCCGATGGGTTGAAATTGTTTGGAAAAAAAAATATGGGCTGAATGCCGTTTTACAATGTTATTTTTAAAGATTTTACTTGCCTGTGACCCATCGGATGACTCATCCCTTCAGAACCAGTTGAATTTTAGAGTTTGCACATGATTTTACCCTATATTTATATTTGAGTTGTAAAATTGAATAAACTTCGTAAGCAATGCTATTTGACAGCTGCGTGTTGTAATTGAGTGCAGTCGAGTGAAGTTTGCGTCGAATGGGAATGTGAGAGACGCGCTTAATTTTGAATGTAATATGTGATATGAAAATTTTAAATTGTGGGACAATATTATTTAGATGCCTTTGTGAAAGAAATAATTTGGAATGAATGTATAGAGTGTTAAATATTCGAGATGGGTTAGTGGACGAAAGTGTACATGTGACAATTTTGTTAAGATTGTTGAGAAAATTTTGTTTGAGAATGTTAATGGATTGTTGGAGATTATTGGAAAATGATGGATTAAGTAGACAATTGAAGGGTGTTCGAACGTCGTGGGGTCACCAATTTATTATGGTAATTGATAGAAGGGTGTTCGAACGTCGTGGGTCACCAATTTATGGCATTCAGATTTGTTGAATCTGATCCATAAGATGAGATGAGGCTGAGATGAAGAAGGAGTACTGATTTCTTTTCTCAAGGTCAAATGATATTGGGGAAAAATGGTCTTTATCAGAAGATGAGAAACTCTCTTATGAGTTTTGGCAAGATTAAGAATATCTGGAGTACTCACCAACTTACTTTCACTATTTCTTTATGAACTAGATTAAACAGTTAATAAGGAATTCCACTAACTACCGAAATGAAACTCGATTTTATATTACAAAAAACACAAGCACTATATTAGTGAATTCAAATAAAGTATCACAGAAAAAAATATATTTTAACTTAAAACTAATTACAATGTTATGCACTGGTAGTGGGTTCTGAAGGAAAGAGTGATAAAATTGTATATTGAAAAAGCTTTTATAGTTGGGTTATTCACGCAAGATAATCTTTTCCAAATAGGTGATGTGTTCTCCCTCTGGTGTGAAATATCCTAAGTTAGTTGACTTGGTACAGACGGTGATGAATCTACATTGTTGATAAAATACGAGATGTATTCGTCGTATTCCGCTAGATGGCTCTTTATCCTGGATGGTTCCATACACTCGTTGTCATCAGATAGAAAATTAGTTTGTGTGGTATAATTTCCATACTGTCTAACCGCCATAATACAATAAACATACCGACTCAGGTCATCGACAGTTGGATCTCATGTTTACATGCAACTAGTTTTAAGAAACAATGTTTGTTGAATATGCTGATAATATTTTACAAATCCAGAAATATAAAAGGCAACGCTCGTTTTTGGAAAAGGTAAGTAGGGTGATATCACCCACACCCACATAAGCGCAAAAGGTAGCGATGTGGCTAGAAATAAACATGCAGATTTTTTAATACATCCGATACATAAAGCGCATTCACGCATAAGTTAGATATGAAATATAAACCTTTTTTAAAATTGACACACGCTTAAAGCCGTGTTAAAATTGTTCGACATTGAGAAAACTAGATCTACTATGTTGTTTTTTTTAACAAACTGAAATATTTTTGTAAATTTTGGCAAGGTATAAAAAATTTAATAACCTAAAGTGCTCTGCGAAACACTATAAAAATACGATAAACAGTTTTCAATCAATATGAAAGAAAAACTGAAGATTAATCGCGCTATGCTTACAGTTTGATGGCCTGAGAAAACATTCTTAAGCCAACGGAGAGATCACAAGCAGGGGAGATAAAATAGCACTTTCGTTTCATGTTCAAACACGAGATGTACTTCAATAAGACGGCATAGATTATTTATCGACTTCGGAGTTCACAAAGGATTAAACTGAATTGTTGAAATATTCCCTACACAAATTTGTAAATATTTTCGCTTATCGTGTTTGTTTGATTAAATTCCTACAACATTCAATCAATGATATATTTAGCGCGTATTTTCAGTTGCCAAAATATTATTAATATCTAATTCAATTGTTGAATCGACATCACATAGCTTTGTTTTGTGACGAATTTTATATTATGTATGGTTTTTGGTAGTTATTAAGAAGCTGTTCGATATTATCATACATCTTAATCATCAGCCTGTGGAGACCGGAGCAGTGGCTGCCATCCATTACTGAACATAGGCCACCCCCCCTCTCCCTCTTATCATTCCTGTCCTAAGCCTCCCTCATCCATGCGCGCCCCGCAATCACACATAGCCATAAAATAATAAATTATAATAACACTTTATATTGGGTAAAAATACATTTAATTAACTAAATTGGCGGGATTATTTCTTTGACTTGTACAACTTCTTCCAACCAATTTCATTACAAATCAATTTCATATGTTGCAGAAATAATGTTTCAAAAAGGTACAACTAAGTTATAATATAATATAGCTATTATTTAAGTTTTATAATACATTGAATATTGGATATTTTCGAAATTACGAACAGAATAAGGCAAATGAGGGTGCAATTCCTGTTGGAGTTGAATTTACCATTAGGGAACATATCGAAATTTGACTGTCATACAATAAAAAACGTCTTTAATGTAAAGTGATCACACGCAGTCTTACACATAGCGTTATCAGATTGATAGGTACAGAATGATTTTTTTTTATTTTTTTCAAAATATCAGTTATTCAAACCTCATACAAATCAAAAATGATTAACTGTTAACAAATGAGTCGAGTTTTTTACAAAAAACGGTCAGTTTTGATAGTACAATACCATAATTCATTGCAGTAATTTGTTTTAAAACCAATTGTAATTATTTAAATTTATTTGTTTTTGTTGTAATTACGTATGTTTGTTCATTAATATTACCTACGTTTAAAAAGTATAGGCATCCGTTATTTGTTAATTTTGGTGTCAACAATGGTTGAAAATGATAAAATTGTTTTTAACAGAAATATAACGTTTTTCGAAGGTGTTTTCACTCAAAAAATATAAAATTACTAAAAAAATGATATAGGTAGGTATGTGTAAAGAAATCTGGAGATATGTTAAAAGAATACAATCAATCTCATTTCACATAAAGGTGAGCTGTGAGATTTCAGTTTGATGAATCACATAACACAACATCTATACGCGAGAAGTACCTACCCCTAATTATGTATTATTTGTAAAGCTGCGTTCACATTTCGCTTCCTTAATTAGTTGTCAATATGTCAAGATAGAGAACAGGCAGCGGGATTTGTATACCCACATAACTCCAGGTGTACAAATTATTATTGTAATAACAATGTTTGTACTAACACTTATTGTTTGTACACCACATAATGTTATTGTTTACAACTTAGTATTTACAAAATATCATCCTATCACAGGCACCGGAGGATGTATTGGTTTCTCCTCAACACCTGCCTGTAAACAAATTCCTAAATAGGTACACTTTTTTATATTAGGGCAATTCCAGTATAGACGATTTTCGAAATGAAATTTTAAATCATAGAATTTCTTTGTTTTCTTCATAACAGTGATAAGAAGAAAGTCTTAATTTAACATTAAAACATTTTTTTCAAAAATTTATTCATTTTTATAGTTTTGACGCGCTTCGAAATATCACCTTCCGAAAAATTGGAATACCTTTGCAAAATCATACCTGGAAAAACTGGCGCGAAAATACTGTTTCTGAGAGTTTTTTGTTATGTTTTACCGGTTATATGTGTAGTGACAGTTATCAATTTACTCTTATTTACAAAAAATTTAAGTATTTGTATATATTTTTCGAGCAATGTTGACTGCAATAAAATGGAGTTAGCTTGTTGCACCCGCGATGAAAAAGATACAAAAGTTTATTTTTTTCAGAGGATTTAGGTACTTATGTTTTGAAACTTTGTAAAAGTAAGAGTATGCCACAAACAAACTTAAATAAATCGTTTTTGTTAGTGCAGTGTAAATAGAATTGAAATAAATGTCAACTCAAATTGGTTGCACCCGCGATCGTTATTAAAATCGCGGGTGCAACCATTCGTTTTAGACACTCTTATTATGTGATTTATACTATTTTTTTATTATTCTGGCGTGCTTTGTATGATAATATATGTTGTTAATGTTTAAAAATAGATATATAATTTCGTTTTAGCTATTATTTAGCTTTTTACAGAGATGTCGGATAAAATGGCTAAAGAGCAACAGCTTCGCGGAGATATAGAGGACAGTTGAATGAAAATTCTGAACTTTTTGCAGACCATATCTGTCTTAAAAGGGCGTTTGATTCAAAACGGAGAGATATAATGAAAAAAAGAACAAGTTCCTGAAGAATATATGAAAATATTGGCGAGAATCAAATCGATATGTAAAAAGATGGAGATCAATAAACCAACAATTTGATTTGACAATATCTTAAAATTAATTATTTTTTTACTTTAAGGGCTAATTTTTGTTGCAAACTTGACTACGGCCTTACGACCGTCTTCTACTGCTGTTTCGAAGGCTATCTTAATGTGATCATTCTACGTTAACAATGTGCGCCATTTAGGTGGTCAAAAATCCCATGCCCCTGCAAACTGGGGTGAGGCATGTTTCAGAAATTCGAAGATTTTGACAAATTTAACCACTCAAATGGTAAAAGTTTCTTACGTAAAGTGATCACATTAAGATATCGTTGGAAATAGTAGTAGAAGACTGTCGTAAGCCCGTAGTGGTTCAAATTTTTAAACAAAATTACCTATTAAAATCACACATTAATTAACTAAATTATCAAATTTTTGGGTAGTTAATACTTTAAAATCTACCTTGTTCTGAAAAAGGACACATGAATCCATAAATATATGAAACGTTGTGAAGATGGAGATATGAGAAACACCTTATCGCAAAGTTGGAAGCACCAGAGTAAAAGGCTAATGGAAATATATATGTTCATAGATTTTCGTTGAATTTTGACGTATTTTAATTAATTGAGAATAAATAATTAACAAAACCTACAGAAAAAGGTGTTAATTAGTATTAAAATTGGTTGAAATCTTTTTTTTGTTCTTAAATACGTTTTTATTGATGTTTGTATTCACTAAAATAAGACGGGTTGCACCCGCGATATTTGATGGTTGCACCCGCGATTTACTCAAACGTGAAAAAACCAGGGTTTATTTTTATTTTCTATTATGCTACTATGTTTTTTTATCGATCAGTTAATCTCCTTTTTAAATAATACAGCATAATTTAATAAACGTTTTACAATTAACAGACTTTTGTGTTTTTGACTTACGATCCGGAAAGGTAGGGCCGATTTCGTTGCACCCGCGATAGCACTTTGAACCTTATTTCTGACTATATAAATGTTAAATTAAAAATCTTGGTAACAAATATATAATGATAATGTTAAAATGTAATTCTTCCAATATTGTTTAATAAAAAAATATTTTTATTTTAGCGCTGGGGGAACGTTATATCCTTCTAAATGTTGCACCCGCGATAATGGAATTGCCCATTAGTACCTGAGGCGAGGATGATTTTTTGAAGTTTTTTTTTATTTATTGTTTTGAATGCATTTGTTTATAATAATGACATCCTTACATGATAATGAGATCTATTATTTATTGTCAATACAGGTGTGGATTGTCTTATATTATGGAAATTCTAGCCAAGTCCAAGTTTAAAAAATACATATGTATAAGTTTATCTGTATAATTAAAAAAAAAAATGAGTCCCTTTCCCTTGTTCCTCTCATCATGACTGGACTGTTAAGGATCTTTTGAAAGGAAAATTAAGAAAGTTGTGCGTAACTTTATAATACTATTATTTTGGACTCCCGTCTGTCTGTCAAAGCTTTATTGTTGTTAAATGAATTTAAAAAAAAAATCTATCGAAACATGTAAATGGCTTACGCCGTAAATTAAAAAAAATAAATAAATAAACATTTCATAAACTTAACCTTCGTTAAAACTTTTCTATTTTTAAATTTTAATTAGCGTTTTGAAAAACTGTCAACATCATTTAAAACAGATGCATAGGTCGGAATTATTTTGAATGCATAAAATGATTAAAAGGGTACCTAATTAATATATCTTTATATTAATGCGAATTCTTAATTATTAAAACTAAATTTTTGCGCACGTAAGGAATAAATAATATTTTTAGTGGTACTAATTAGAAAACATAAAATAAAATAATTTAATTCAATTCGATTTCTCCCTCTTTTTGGGGGTATAATAGGAAAGCAACAAAAAGTTCTCTGCGCTCGATCTTGCAAACACAAACAACAACAAGCTGATGCCCAATACAAAATAAACACTAGATTAAAATAAGATAATATTATGACCAAAACAATAATGAATATCTGACTTCATTCTTTCTTGGTTTTAAAAATGTGTAGGTAAATGTATTTTGTGGATTACATCTGAGTATTAAATACTGGCGTTAGAATAAGATAAATAATTAAAAAGATGTCTAAAAATATTATTTAAAACATGTTTTTTGAAGCGTTTATAATAAATTTTATAACTAAAATGTTTGTTTAACGGGTTAATCCGAATATCCTCCATAACAAATAACAACTTATCTCGGATCATTTGGGATAGAAATAGAAATTGTTTATGAGATCCCACATATAGCGAAACGAATGAAACAAATCACGTAACTAATTTAATTATACAAATAAAAATCTTATTCCAGGCCCATTATAGTTGAGTTTATCACTATAGTTTTATATCCTTAACCAATTTTGAGAAACTTCATCATTTCATTGAATTTCCATAAATCACAATTTCTTATATTCCGACTTCCCTACTGTTAGTTTTTTTCTCTGTAATCCTTGATGTGAATCTATTATTCAATATCGTAGAAGGTGTATACGAGGAGTTTTTGAACAAGTCTTTTGTTTGGAGAAGGCGGAATGGACGGATCTGTATTTTTATTGTTACTTTTATTCTCTCAAAGCGGAATATTAGGTTTTTGGACAATATCATATATTATTGTAAATTTAAATGGTCGTTAACGGTTTCTTACATCTTTAATTTTCGAATATTAAAATATAAAATCGTCCCTCTGGTAGTTCTTCCTTATCTTTGGAAGTCTCTGGTTCCATTTTACCAACGCGATCTTTCGTGACGTCTTCTCCCTTTACTCCCTTACAGCATCTTGTATATTTATTTATTTTTTATTTATTTATTTTTCTGAATTTAAAACTATTTTGCACTCAGTAGGAAATAGATATAAACTTTGAATGTTCATCCAGCTCAGACTCATATCCTTCTTCTTCGATGGCGCTACAGCTCAAATCGAGCCTTGGCCTCCTGTAGACAACGCCTCCAACTCCTCCTGTCCTCCGCTGCGGTTCGCCAATCCGTCACCTGCAGAAGTTATGCCGAATCCTTCCTAACTTCATCTTCCCATCTGTGCCTAGGTCAAAAGTGGAGTCAAAAAGGAAGTAGGTATAGATAGGTCAGAAGGATAGAAATCTTGAATACAACGTTACCCCTGTATTTTTTTAGTAAAGATGATAGGCATTGTATTTCATACCTGCGAAATTTGCGAAGCTACTTCTGTATAAGAAATTTTGGTAAAAGAGAGAAATGAAAAATAAGAGGGAAGCCTACGTTCAACAACGGAAGGAGATGACCAAACGAAGTAGATAGACAGGAGAAGTTTTAGGGTCAAACATTGAGTTAGCCAACGTGCAGGCTTTTTAAGATGAACAAACTAATCACCGAAATTTCTTATGAAGCCTATACATAACGGTATTTACAGAATTATGTTTAGGCATCCATTTATTTTAACAGCCATCAGACGATGCTTTCCAGTGTCTTGTTGAGAGATTCTTCGAGTGTTTTACAACTGTGAGTGGGATTGTTTCGATAATTCGCAACGGTGTTAGAATAATATTAATATTATCACTTTGCGGCGTGAATTAGTTCTAATATAAATTCATATCTGGAGAATCATTCCATACACACCCCTTAGGCATACAATATTATAATTGGGCATCACTATTCAAGTTTTGCTGTCAGTACCTACTCACATATTTTTCACAAAAGAAAATTCCAAAGTTCGTTTCTCGGAGTAAATCCTTTTTCTATACATTTGAAATAAGTTATCTAAACAATTGCTGGGAAGAACGACTAAAATGAATATTAAACCTTTTTACGCATTTAAAGGCGGGTCGTTGCACGTTCCGCCAATAAAATATGCATAACTCAGATGGATGTGTGACATGTAAGGTGTGAATGTTAACCACAGTTTTCTTAGCTTAGGTCGTATAGGCTGAGGTAATTATTTTTAACCCGAAGTTTTTTAACAGAAAGCTATTATGATCAATGCTAGTTAATCAACTTACGTATCTACGCTCTAGGTACTTATTATACCTAATATGATTCTATGGATTCAATAAACAACAGGACAAAATATTCTTCGCAGACATCTGCCAGCTATCGGACCGCGGCGTCTTGTGTGACGCCACACCGGAAAACATGCCACATATTTGAAGAAACACATGCGCCTATTAAAATCTGGAATCCACGTTTTAGAAACTGAGATTAATTAAATACTTAGATATAATTTACACCTTGTATCGATTTCAACAACGTTTATTTCATGATACCAATGATTGTTTGCCTAGTTACTCTTTAAACTAAGTAAGTGCCAAAGCATTTGATACTGTATATCATGACATTTAAGTTACTAATCTTTGGAAAGTTGGTGTACTTATTCAACCATGAGTTAAATACTGCCATCATTTTGAATACAAATTGTCGCTAGATATTTATGCTTCGTTTATTATTTTTGCTAAAAAGTGTATGACATTTTTCTACACCACGTTTACATTTTTCTTATATTCCGGAGTTCTTTAATTTTTCTGAAGAATGATTTCTAATCGAATGATCGACAACCTAACATAACCTATACAGAAAAATTTTGATTTCACGTACAATATAGGTAGGTATTGTGACGTTTTTTAACGTTCGTATGTTCATGTACTTAACTACTAAATCGGGTATTTTAAACTTCTTGAGGACAACTCTTGAAATTTAATCCCGATTTCAATGTTGACCGTCCATACTTTCAATACTAAAATTACTTTATTTTATTTTTTGTAAAGTAATATCACCTTCAAAATAGACAAAGGTACATGACTTTTTTAATGATTAGCAACCATTATGGTATTTGTCATGAAGGCATTATTATTAAGATTTGATTTTTTTTTAAAGAATCTAGGCTCACTCAAAGCGAACAAACACAAATAAACTTTGAAATCTTCCGCATTAACCTAAGGGTAGTGTCATGAAAACGGAAACGGTCGGCACCGGAATACGAACACACGTCCCTCAATATGCTATAGCACTGCTACCCAACACCTTAAATTGGATCGGAATTGCGATGTAAATGCAAATTAAGACCTCTGGAATCTTCCTCTTTAAGGGCTCAACCCATATTGTAAAATATTATTCAAGATTATGTGCATTCGTGTTTACTTCTTCCTGTTTTTCCTTAACAAAGAGGTTTTTAGCTACTTTGTCACATTACGTAACACACAAAGCCGTCGACTTTGCATTATTATTTACAGCAGTTTATAGAGGGAATAGAGAATCCGCTGGAATATGGAATTTACTTAAAATGCCTAACGAATAGAGTATCGCAAGTTGAAAGCTATAAAAAAGCTTAATCAATAAACCCCATTAATTGCTTTGAATATTATGTTAGACCGGCACAAAAAGTTTTGTGTGGAGTAGTCCCAGGCAGTGGGCCGACTATCTCAAAGCGCTTTGAAGTGTCTATGTTGTTGGTAGTTCATTTTGTCATTGAAAAGCAAGCACTATTGTAAATATGTAGAAACGAAGCCTTCTGCATTATATAAATCATAAGAATTATTACGATCAGTAAAATCAGTATGTTTCATTGATATAGAATAATAGGTATATATAACTATTTTATTAATATAATAAAATAATTTTAAGTTTAAAAAAAACATTCAGACGTTAATTTTTCCTTCTGTTCCTCAATTACTAATAGTACGAAAAAATATATTGAGTTTCATATTTTTTATTTTTTTGTTTATTTTGAAAACCAAAAAACATATGTATATATACACAAACGTACAAAATAAAAAATAGAAATCGTTTACTCTCTCAAAAGAACAAGTCTTGTGTCGAGAGAGTGAGCTCTATAGATTTATAACAGAAAAAAAATAAGTAGATAGGTAAAAAAGTTAGTAAACGAAAACAATTATTAATTAAGTACCTACATGAAAAACAAAGAGAAAAAATATTTAAACAACTAGATTACTTTCAAAAGGGCAGTCTCCAATAAATAAAACATAGTGTGCATATAAAGTATGCTAGATATTATATTAAACACACGCAGGCATTTTAAACTTTCATAGTACCTATCTATAATAATAAATTATTTTATTTACACCTCCACACGCAGAACTACAATATACTACATAGGTACGATGCACGGTAAAATTATTTTTGTTACAGTATAGGTATTAAAGTTTTCTAGCCCAGACTAAAACCCAGACTAAAATGTGCTGAAGAATGTCTTTTGCTGAACAAGCTATATGTAGATGTCTGAAATCACCAAACTTCTTTTTCTTCTGCATTCCTAACAATGACATAGGCTCTCAAACTGGAGCCACGTCTCTCTTGTTAGTCCCTTTTTATCCAGCCGACACTGGCACAAGTTACGATGTTAGTTCTCCACCTCGTCAATGGACTGTATGTTCCTCTTTCTCAAACATGTGTGCCACTATATTATTAAACAGTGGAAATAAAAACGGAAGAATTTGGGCGAACTAAAGTAGGTACCTATAGGAAAATCACTTAAATATAGACTTAACTGAACAATACGACTGTACCGTTTCGAACATACCTGCACAACGGATGTATTCTTCAAATAATCCATTGACTCAATAAACTTAACGGAACCAACTTTTTATGCCAGAAGACCTGTATCCCTATTATTTGTTTCCGTGACATTTACTCTGGCGTGAAGTAACAAAATTTTGTATGGAAACGTTTTTAGCACCCCTATAGAATACTTCGAAAAGCTCCGAAGCCCATGCAAAAATACCGTGAGTTTCTCACTTACCTTTGTGAGTAAAATTCTGAATAGGGGTAGGTACTGTATCACACCCAAATTTGGAATGCAAAAGTTCTCGTGAGCACAGCTCTACCTCTCTATTCATCTGCCACACAGCGACGTGTCACTTTTGTGTTAATTTTTTAGTTTGAATATTATTCTTATTATTCCTTCGGGTACGTTTTGGATTTACATACATTCTCACCCACACATAGAAAGTTTTATATTCCGGTCCGGGAGTCGCAGAGGAGCAACTGTTTCAACTGAAGTACTGGGATGAAAACTATTATTTGTACAAAAATAAAAAATAGCTGGATGAACTTTTATGGCAAAGTTGAAAGTCGAACAATATGCCGGCAGTGATGGCATTTTCTGTCGCAAGCACCTATATATGTACGGGGAAAATCAAATTCGCGCTTTTGACGTGTACAAATTTGATTGCCCTCTGTGAAATACTATCCACGTGACAAAAGCATGCCTTTTAAATACAAAAATAATGTAAAAGCCTTTGATTAACAGCTTTAGATGTGCAGGGGGATTCATGCGCGCATAGATCATAAATTATGTTGAGCCCATGGCCAATTTCATTTAAAATGAACAAAGTTGCATAAAAGAAGAAAGTGAGAAAAAATGTTTTTCCCGTGAGCTATGTGCACCTACTCGTACAATTAACTTTGATGCTAAAATTACCCTGAGCATTCATGAGCGTCCACTATGCACTCCAGCCTGCTTGAATTATTACTTATACCTATTTATTTGTTTATATTTACCATCTCCTCTGTAAAAAAATATCTTAATAATAATAATTGTCTATGTTCGTCCGTACTCGGTTTTTTACCCCGCGAAAAATGACAAAACCAAACCAGCTAGGTACATAATAGAAACATTTTTCATACTTATAATTTTCTTCGACAAGTCGATGGTTTCTATGACAATCAATCAACAGATGTCTACGGAAAATATTAAAATAAATCTTTTGCTACAGGAAAAAAGTCTTATTTCCGCAGTTTTAAATGTGATAAAAGGTGAAATTGGGACCGTTTGGGACGATAAGAAACAACATAATAATAATTGATTTATAGAAGAACCAAACAATTAATGATCCATTTCCATGTCTTTTGTCCGATAGGTTTTCCTGCTAGTTTTAAATGATTTGAATGAACTTGGGCTTATATTTTTATCATCTTCTTCTTGAAGTTCTCCAGTTAGGTTCCTCCGACGATGGCTATCCCTTGAGCAAAAGCCTCTCTGTCTCTAACTGCAAGAATCAGTTTTTATCATACTTTATTTTACAAAGACGAAATCTTTCATCTTTTATCTCACTTAGATGAAAATGTTTTATACTAAATATACATAAAAATAACAATGCCGCTTTACTTGTCACTGTATATAGCTAATACAATGTAGTGAGATAGATACTTATATAGAAAATGTATTCGCCAACAACTTGAAATAGTAAAGTTGTCGAAGAATCTTGTTAAAAGTTCAGCTGGGAATGAAAATTGAACGACGTTGTCGGAAAGCATGGTCGATCTGTTAAGTCGTGGCTGAGCTCTTATCTGTTTAGTGTTAGATAAGTTTGGGATTTATTTAAAGCGGGATAATATTTGCACGCTGCAAAGTTGACGTAATAAATTTTTATATTATCGCCCCATATCCTTTAGGCCCGCGAGATTGAATTTGAATATATATGAGATTGATGGTGGAATAGGGAGGCAGTGAGACAGACATAATATCACCTTGAATTTTCCGGCCCGCCCTACCGCAATTTGAATGTCTGGGCCGTGAAAGACACCAAGTATAAAATAAATAAAAAAATCAATAAAAATATCTGACCATTTACATCCACCTATAACTATTATAGAAATTTTATCACGATGAGCCTAGATAATTATTGTATGAAAAAATAGTTCAAAAACATGATAAAATGCTGTAAACTAATTGTAAAAATATCGGTCTAGTCTCTCACGATATATCACGTGATGTAATCATGAGAGACCTTCGAATTATAGAGAAATGAATTTTCTTTACATTATACATATTTTTATATATATGAATGGTAAACTCTCCCTTGAACTACACCTACTTTGATTTATATATTTTTTTTATCTTTTTATACATAGGTATAGGTACGTTCTACATATTTGAATCTACTCTGTTAGTTTTTGATTCAAAAACTTACACGGTTGAAAGCATGATAGACAGGTCTGATAGATGTAGTACCACTTGGTCCGGGCCTGCTCTACAGTTTTTTTTTTATATATTTCCCCAATTTCCATAGATTTATCATAAATAGAGCAGTGTCACGCAATACTTACAATACAATTTACAGAACATCTTATACTTCCAGATCTAAATGTGGCTCATTTTCGTACTTTACTTATATTTCTTGCATTTGTGTTTAAAAAGTCGTAGGTATTTTCACAATTTTTTTTTATTATTTTTGGATATACCTACTTACCTACAGTAAATACTTAGTGTTCCATAAAATACATTTGTTTGCGCATTCTACATTTTTTGTAAAAACAATCGACTCTAGTTGTTTTGTTTTTGTTTTAAATTATGATAATTGTTATACAGCTGCGTGTCTCGGCATTTGACGAAAGGATCAACAAAGAAATCTTCTCGGCGCTGAAAACAGTTTCCTGTGGCAAATAATTAGAATTCGGACTTTGAACATTACAATCTTTGATTACCTCGGTCCTCCTCAGTCGCAGTCCGTATTTTACCCTAAAGAGTAGTTAAGTCATCCCTGCTTATTTTACAAATTAGGTGGTACAAAAAGAAGAGGAAGGCAGTGCCTTGCCGTTTTATGAGCTTATACCCAGGACCTGCTGAGTATGTAGTACAAGATTAATAAGGAAAATATATTAAGCAATTCGATTTCTAAATAGGTATTGTTTTATTGACTTCAATCAGTCTAATACCCACTATTGAAACAATCATTTCTATAATTCTTAAGTTTTTTTTAAATATAACTTATAATAATTGATATTTCCACTGGAAAGCGGTGAAAGTTTGAAGGAAATGAACATCGCTTGACGCTTAGCGAGTGCTGTATGACGCGGTTCAGTGCACCATCTGGTTTCCAAGCCATTGCGCTGTGCCATGTCTAATAATCATTATTGACTTCTACGATTGAATTTAACAGAAAACGCCAAGATATTTGCGACGTTCATAATATAGAGAAACTTCCTATATCGAAAAATAAAAAAATGTTGGTTCATTTATATTTGTTTTGGATAAAAAACGATATTTTTGACATCTAATAAAATATTAGATGTCAAAAATATGTTTTTTTTTTTTACCAAGATTGGTGTCCATCAATTAACCTTATTCTTCAAGTTCTAAGAAATAAATGAATTTATGTACACTCTTTTACAGCTATTTTGACAAAATTTTCAATAATTTTCGATAATCTGGAAAATCTACATAACTGATGATATCCAGAATTAAATAAGATAATTTTTAACGCAAGAGAAATCGGGTTTTATAATTATTACCATTTTCTTTTGCTTCTTGATCTGATTTTTTTTTTTTTGACATCTTAGGATTGGTCTGCAAAAATAACGTTGATTCCGTAAGTACCTTCGCTCCTCCCTGTTATTCGCGAGACTCATTTCCAGGTAGGTGCTACAGTGCATGTCCCTGATCATCTGGTGTATATGTATAGTTATATTTACATTACTTAAAGTCCCTTTGGTAGTTTTGATCGGATTTATTCAACTATATAGCATAGCAATTTTTGGTAGACCGCCTAGTGAATTTCCCTTACCAGGAACAGTTTTTATTTCTGTAGAGGCGTTAATATTCTGAGCGAACAAAGTCTTATTCAATATTTCGTATCTTCACTCACCTGCAACGAACCAACTACAATAAAACGTTTAGATTTCGATGCACACGATCGTTTCCACCTGCAAAGTTTGCTTTCTGTATTCTTTACGAAATTTATTGATATGTCCGGCTTTTACGGAAATTTAATTCTATGACATAAATGCCGAACGTATTTTCTAGCTTTGCATTACCATATTTGCACTTACCCCTCTTGTGTGCTAAATCTTATTAATTATGAGTGATAACATGGAAATACAATGAAGAAAGTAGAGCGTATATTTTTTTTTATAGAATAGAACAAAAAAAAAATCGGATTATTGAAGATTTTGTGTTAAACGAAGTCTTGAAATAGTAAAAATTTAGAAAAATACTGCTCACATTTTTTTATACAACATCCTTGTGTTCAAATGGCTTAGTTTTTGTCCTAATTGGAAAGCGTTCGCGTTTAAGCATACATATGACGCTCGGACGTGCGATTACTTTTCAATTAAGATAGGGCCTTAAACCGGTGTTTAAGGTTAATATAACATATTATTATAATAGTTCGTAATTATCGTCAAAAATATAATCATCATTTTATCATTAGAATTTAAAATAAAAATAGAAAAATACATAAAAACTTATGGCCATGAAAAAATTCACAACAACAACAACGCAACTTTACTTATTTTGAAAACCAACACCTTATTATTTTGTGTTGTTATTCAATTTTGCTGAAGCCCAAATCGGGCCTTGGTCTGCTGCATCTTCATTCGTACAGCTTTCTTTCCACAGCCCCTAGTAAAGGCCAAAATATTCGAGGCAAAAAAAAACATAATTTCCTGAGTCATTTTTTTTCAAAAAGTACTAAATACTCGTAACGTAATATCTATACGAAGATACATATTTCTAAAATAAAGTGTTATGATCGGAGACATCCACCCCACTTTCTGAAAGTTAGTTGAAGATTTTGGGAATAAAACAATGAAACATGTGCATTTAATCGGCAATATTTTACACCGTACCTAAGCTCTTAGGGGCGGGGAGTCCCTCTCTTCAGCCTTCGTTCCTGCTGAGCAACATTATGGGACATTCTCATAGATTCTCGCTGGATTAAAGGGAGTGAAATTTTTGAACTACGATAGCTGTGAGGCACCAACCTTGTAATTTAGAATCGGTTCAGCTTATTCGAGAAACTATGAAAATGGTTCCCTGTTTTGTCAGGCATTGGTTTTTTAGATGCCCAAACTAAATTATTTTCTTTCATTTGGCTAGTTGTCTATTGACTTTATACTTGATAGGTTACATATTATATTAATTAAATTCATTGATTTAAATTTCAAATATAGCAACGCTTAAACCCTTGTGGCAAACACATGAGAGTCTGTACACATCTGAACATTCGCGGTAACGTAAACATTGGTTACGTGTTCAGATGTGAGCAGGCCATTACGAATTGATATCTAAGAACTTTGTTACCACTTTTCGTGTATCGGGTTCGATTTTTTATCAAGTGTTCTGACAGACCACAATCAGACCCGACAAATGAGTATGCGGACCCGCCTTTAAGGCTCGTCACATACTTACTGTAGATAAGTGCCTAAACGATATTTTTTACCTTATGACTATGCAGATCTCACTCAGCTTTCCAAAATAACATTGTTTGATTGGATTGAAAAAAAAACGAAATAATTAGAAAAATATTTTAAGAACTCAAAAGAATGAACCCTTATTGTAAGTGCCGTGCGGTGAGGACATTGAAACACGACAATATGCAAGACTGCCAGCTCAAAAAGTTTAGCAGGAATCCTCCGAAACATCCACTGGACTGGCTGATTGCGCTAGACCTAGAGCATTCTTTTTATTCTTTATTCTTTTATTCGTCCACCATAGACCCACTTAAGGGCACTTGGGGATGTCAAACTTTACAAAGATCACATAACGTTTACAAAATAAGACCTATTACACAAAACATATAAATTAAATTAAAGTGGGTGTAAAGGGCCCAACCATTTTCATGTCCAAATAATATAAAACTTAAAAACAACAATAATAGTAGGTACATAAGGGTATGCTCTATGCTTGTGACTATATTAAACTGCCCCATTTAAGCCTTGTTAATGCTGTGAAATTGTTTGCATTTAAAAACAAAAAAAAAACAACAAAAAAAATACAAAAAAAATAAATAAAAAAAATATAAAAGATTTATATAAAAAATTCATGCTAAATGACCCAATGTGGTTCATTTAGCATTTCGTCAACTGTATAATATGACTTATCGACAAGATACGCCTTAACTCTTCTCTCAAACGCATCATCCTCCAAAAGTCTCACCTCCGCAGGGAGTCTATTGTACAATCGTACACTTATACAGACGAAACCTTTTGATAATTTGGTCAGTCTAGGTTTTATACCTCTTATATTATTCTTGTTTCTGGTATTGTAACCGTGGAAGTCAGCGCTTCTGAGACTGTTCGGCAAACTCTTTCTAGTAAGCAGCAAGCACTCCCAAATATATGCACCCGCCAAGGTCATTACACCCAGTGCTCTGAAAGCATTTCTGCAGGAGTCCGTAGGTTGCATACCTAAAATATTTTTTATTGTTCGATTTCATTCTAAAGATAAGGTTGGGACGCAACACTCTGCGGTGAATTAAGTCCGGATTCCACAGGAAAAGAAGAAAAGGTTTCAAAGCATCTTACAAAATATTACAACAATTACTAGAAATCTCGTAATATAAAACTCATAAAGAGGTGTGGTACTTACACAAGAAATGTATTCATAAAAAAAAATTAATGCCGAATTCCCAATCGCTTTGAATTACGATTGCACGTCATCTAGACTGATATTTTATTTACAAATCTCTTTAAGAACTCATAAAGGTATGTTTAGAAATATCTCAAAAAAGATTCGCTTAAATACAAACGTCATGTAGATCAAAGAAAAAAAAACATAACTTTAATGAAGCAATCATAATCAACATCGGTTTACTTTATAAGTCTGGTTCGATTTCATACAGATGGCCATTTGGTGTAGGTCACACGACTAACTTGTACTAATAGCGTAAATCGTCCTCTCAAGACTGCAGAGAAAATAAAACAATCCTTTTATTACAAGTATTGACGGTAAAAGTGTCATCGAGAATAAAAATTAAATAGGTAAAGGGCAATAAATAAATGTTTTTATAAATTTAAACTACTTAGAGTAGGGGAGACCGGGGCTACAATTAACAGAGGTAAGTATTAACAAGCATTTTTCTCTAAAACTATACCTACGACACCAGTCAGTGCTTAAGTTAACTTGTCAATTAGATCGCGCCGCATGCTACAGTAATGGTCAGATGCGCTCCGCGCGTCATTTCAGTGAGCTATGTGCCGGTCGATATTTATAAGCAGGTAACGAACATTTTAAAGTTTACGATATTTTGATTAGCACAATAAATATAAAGTGTTATGATTATGTTTTTTGTTTTCCTAGTAGCATCTTTTATACTTAACAATTCCACATTTCAAATTTGAAATAATTGTTGTCTTACATTTTATTACGTAATTTAATAATAAAAATGTACCTTTGGGGTTATAATTAACAAATCGAGGGGGCTTGTATTAACGTGTTAAAACCTACCCCACATATAGGTTTAGACGATGTGCCTAATTTAGATATAAGCCTGACTGAAGTGATATCGCAAATGTCTAGTGAACCAGTAGCTGGACCTTCAGGCATGCAGAAAGTAACTACGGATTTTGCAGTTGAAATCATAAGACCTCTGCCAAAAGCTCTACCACGAGTTTCGTATAATAAAAGACGACCTAAAAAGTCAGCTATCCTTAATGATACTCCGGAAAAAAAATCTCTAGAAGTAGAACATAACATCAGAGAAATGAAAAAGAGAAAAATGGCAACAAAAAACCAGAATAAAGAGAACAAAAAAGATAAGAGAAAGGGTAAAGGAATATAAATAGAGACAAAAAAGTAGGGAATGTGAATTATTAAAAGTAGGGATATTAAATGAAAGCGATAGCTCTGACGATGACTATTTTTGTATCATTTGCGGTGTTTTCTATAATGATGAATGGATACACTGTACCTATCTCTTGCAAGGACTCGACCCAAGCAGGATGTATCAAAGATGATATGAGATCCTTGAATTGTAATTCAGATGATGAATCCGAAAACTTTTAGTACGTAGGCATTTAAAATAGTTCCTTATCTTTGATATTTTTGTTGATTTTGTATTAAACTACATTTTATGTAGGTACGTTGTTTAAATCTAAAGTAGATGCTAAATTTTTAAAGAAGATGATCATAAAAGACTCGTTACCTAGCTTTTAAGATAAAAAAATGTGTCATTTTCTACCTCATTGTATGATGTGGTTTAAGTAATATGACTAGTTAAGTTTAAATACAAAATTGTGATCTGTTTAAGACTAACTATTTATTATTTTCATTAGGTAATTATAATTAGGTACACGTATTTATTTTTCTTCATATCAGTGAGTAAAAAATAGCACATCAGGGGAAAAAATAGACAAAGTTAATTTTTACCCCTTATGTTAATACCTGCCCCACACCTGTTAATTCTAACCCCAAACGTGAGGTAACAATTAACAACTGCCATTTTTAAGAAAAAGCGTTCTATCTTAAGCATCGTTTCTATTATGGTTGTTTTGAGATAAGAACATAATAGCTGAATGATTAAAGCATATGTATCTCAAAAATCAAGTCTAAATGTTGAATAATTTCTAAGATACAACTAAAAATATTTTTTTTGTTAATTGTGGCCCCGGTCTCCCCTACCTACCTATTGTAAAATTCTTGAATATCCTCAAAATCCAGGAATAAGGGTTTAAGAGTGAAACTTCTTGAGTATGATTTTCTTTCCCTGTTTGGTCAATGCTCTTCACAGCGCAACGTTACATATCTGTAACAATGAAATTTTAATGACCTCTTCCCAAACCATACCCAATGACCTCCTCCCAAACGCTCTGTCTCGAAGGAACAAAATAAAGTCACCGTAGAGCATCGAACATAGACCAGGTCTCTGCCTTTGAAACACGGTGTTTAAGAATATTGGGCATAAAGTGGTACCGACGCATCACAAACGACTCTACATGTCGGAGCACCCAGCGTTGGCCCATCAATTCCAGTATTGTGAAGAGGATATTAACATAGTTGGCACATGTGCTAAGAATGACTAATGACTATTGACTGAGGAGAGCTCTGTTCTTCCAATCGTCATCAGGAAATAGAACACGACGAAAACTGAAAGATGAAATTTAAAAAATAAATGATTTTTTTTTTCTTATTCGTCCATAGTACCTACCTACCTACCTACATTTAATTACTGAATTTCAGTTTTGTCAGAATTCCCACATATCTAGGTACCTACCTACGTCAAATTATTATGGAAACAATAAAATTGACTCATGAGCGGCTGGTGTTTAATATGTGCAACAACGATATCACATATTTATTCAACAAAAATAAAGAAAGTGGGTATGATGAGAAATTGGAGATGAACAAAAAAAAAAGAATCGAAAACATTCTCGGTATTAATAAAAGACACGGAAAGTATTTGAATACAGGTGAATAATATATCAAAATATCTGGATTATGTAAATTTGAAGAAAAAAAAGAATATTGAATTGCGGAAGTTTTCTACGGATTAAAGGAGATATGAAAATTAATTGAATAATGTTAAATTATTTCGTTTCTTTTCGTTCTCTTCTCCGAGAAACCGTTAAATGAAATTTCTAGAAAGAAACGAGCTAGAATAAGTACAATTTTGTGCTTTTTCGCGAATCAATTTAACTTTTGAATATTCAAGAAAAGAATCGAACGTGCATTCTTGTTGAAATTAATGAAATAAAATACGTTTTTAGAAACTTTCAATGTCTGCATACGGGCTATGCAAGAGACATATTGGAATAGTTGCTACATTCTTTGTCTCATCAATTGCTAATTTTTTTATTCAGTGCTACATAAATTAGGTATTTTAGTTACCAATAAATAAAAATATTCCTCTAAGACCAAGAAGGGGATGTTTAATCCGTTCAGTAAACCATAACTAAACATGTACCTATAGTATATAAAACAATATTCGAATCCCGGTGCCGACCACCCCACTTTCACAATACAAGCTTTGCTTTATGTGAAAGATGTCGAAAGTGAATTTGTGTTCACTTTGAGTGGGCATCGATTATATACAAAAATGTACAAATTTCATCTTCCCTTCGTTGTCAAAACAATGAAAGGATTTTTATATAATCGCTAGTCATAAGATGGGTTTGACCGGAAGAGATCCTTCGGAATAAGTCCGCCCTTTGACTCTATTAAATACATAGTTGTATCAAAAATGTATTTATGTTTTGCAATAAAGCTTTACATATTTGTTATCAGGCAGGTTTATTTATTTTTTACAAAAAAACATACACAATTTGAAAATTATCGAACTTATTTGTTTCCTAAAATAATAGTTAAGTAGGTACCTACTTCTTATTTTTTTAACTTGCTTTATTGCCGATTTTATCAGTGCTAACACGGAGGAAAAGTTTTATAAGGTCGAATAAAGATAGGCATGACAATAATATTATGGGTTGTCTGGAAGATATTATTCGGAATAATCCGTCCTAGGTTTTTAACAGCAATGTGCTTGTCCAAAATCAATAAATGTTATTTATCGATTGTGGTTAAAGCAACTAAAGATGGCATTCCACAATCTGGCGTGCTTCCAGGACGACCACCCAAAAGATAGAAGGATAGTTGGAGATCAAAGTCACAAGAGGCAAACACAGCAGGAACATTATAACAGGCCGACAGACCTTGCAAAAGAAGTAGAAGACGAAGATGAATTAGCGTTAAATGTTGACATCTGTCAATTGTTTGATAAGTTATGCGATTGAAAGAATGCACGTGCCCTGCAAACATCGTTTAAAACATCGTTCAGATGTTTATATATTTTTTAAATAAAAATGAATCTAGGATCATCCTAAGTGAACACATATACACTTTCTAGATCTCTCACATAAGGCAAAGCTTGTGTTGTGAAAGTGGAAATGTTCGGCACCGGGATTCGAACCCACGACCTTCAGAACCTATGATGTACGTACGAAAGCCGTTGACTGATACCAACATTCAATTTAGTATTAAAATAGAAAATTAATTTATCATGATATAAATTCGAATTCAATACATATTCACAGTTATTTAATATTTTTTTATCAAACTCAATTATAAGGTACCTACCTATTTGCGATGAAAATATAAATAAAGAATGATTCATCAGCACCACAATGAATCATCAGACCATTCGTTGGAATATCTTTTAATTTACACATTGTATTCCCAGACTTATTAAGATATAAAATCATAATATTTGTATAAAATCTATGTACCTATATGTGATTACATCAGAGTATTAGAATAATCTTAATGTCGGACCGCCGTTCTAAGAAATAATAAGGCAGATTAGGCCTGTAATTGTCTCTGAAATTAATGGTAATAATTATTATTTAAACTTTTGATTCGTCGTGAAGGCGCCTAACGAACGTTTCTAAACTAAAGAAGTCCTATGTCACGTTAAATTTTAATAACGTTGAAAATAATAATTGTAAAGAATAAAAAACCGGCGAAATGTCTTCATTGTCTTCGTACAATAAAAATGTTATCAAATAATCTTGAATAGAATTATTTAACTTTTTTTTATACTTCTCTCAGATTTTCGAGGAACCCCACGTAATACAAGATTTTCATCTGTAGGATCCTACCTATTTTCTATGTATACATTTTTCAAGATTCAATTTAAAAAAAAAAACTGACTTGTGATTTTAAAACGTTCTGAGGTTTTTTGAAATTTTCTTCTTATATTTATACTCAATCATTCCTTGATACTTTGTGTATTCGAAAAAATTATTATTAGTTTCCAAAGTGGAGTGCGTTGTTCACAATCTTCAGTTTTAGATCTAAAGGTGGAATATTGAAAAAAAAAAACTCTAACTAAAAAGGTAAATAACTCTGAAACTACCTACTAGCATTACTAGACCCCTGGTTAATGGGAACAAAATTGTTGCAAATTTGCTCTAGTATAACCCCTTTCAAGGAATGTATCGAATTACCAGTCACCCTGTACATAAGCAAACAACAAAAAAAATACAATAAAGATACAGAATACATACACAGTAACAGCGAAACGATTATGAAAATGAAATTCAGTTCGTTTTTGCAAATCCTTTCTTAGTTCAAACAATATAGAAAACATCGTTGATGTAATCTCATAGTGCCCAAGTTATGCTACTTAATTTTGTTGTTGTTGTTAATCTAAGCAATCATACCTACACAAAATGACACTCTGAGAACATTTTCACTATGTGTCCATTAAAGGGTCCTTTTACTTTACCACTTTGCGGGCTGTAGACAATTTGAAATGTATTTCATGCAGGAATCTCTGATCAAGTAGGCATCACTTTGTTATTTCGTCGATATAATATTTCCCGCGAACACGGCAAATATAGATATTATTATTATGAAACATATTTTCCGTAGTTGGTTTTGTCGTGTGAAAAATATTTCCGTTGAAATTTATTTATTTTTTTCCATTCAACAAAAATTAAAACAGGATTTTAATTTGAACAAGACGAAGTTGCACTTACTGATGTGGATAAAAATATAGGTGATAACTTTAAAAATGCAACTGAACTAAGACTTCAATATAAAATTGCTTTAAATTTTGATCATTTTAAACACATCTGCGTATAATATAGTCGTAAACTATTATACAGAAAAACATAAAGAGGAGAATAGTGTTATTTTTTCATGGATATAGATTCTTTGAACTAATTTCACCATCGAGATATTAAAGGGGTCAACAACAAATATAAGCTCTAGGAAGATGTTGTTCCGAGCATCAGCAGAAGAAGTCGTAAATTAAATTGAAGAAGATAAAATGTTGGAACAAATACCTGAAAAATGGTTCTTCTCTTCGATGTTTCACCAGAAATTCAATGTCTTTCTTTCAAGGTCATATTTGGAACAGTGCCAACGTGATAAGAGAAATGAATAAGTTGAAAATAATGATAATTTTTAAATATATGACTGTCGAGATATCAGGAGAACACTTCTGAGAATTTGATTTATTTCTACTTAGGCGACCAGCACTAGTAGAATACTTCTAGATTCTGAGGTCATAAAGTTCAAAACCACTATCATTCTTTTATATTATTTTATTTTGATATGAATTTAATTCCTAGAACATTCGGAATCAAAATAATATTCTATTCCATTTATTCGAAAGATTTTTTGCCCCATTACATAGTAGGTAAGTACCTACCGAGGGGCTTAGACCAAAAATCTAAAATTGAAGTTCCTTATTAACTGCAATAGGTATTTCGATTGACCATAGTCTCAATTGTGTACGAAACAATCTTTTCTATATAAATCTTTTCTAAAAAGAAATAGAAAAAATATAATTTTTCATTTGACAGGGCTTATATCTAGGAAGTTTGACAGCAAAATTAAACTATGGAAAATTTCAAAAAGAGTTTTTGTCCGTTCAACAACCTTTGAAAGATTACTGAAAGCTTCATCATCTAAGTGGGCTAGAAGTTCATTTGCTGACTTTCGTATAGTGGACAACGAAGGTTCAACATCCGGTGCCACTTTTTTTCCACTTTTACAACATTATCTTTGCTTTTTGTGAAAGTTTTCAAGAGTGAATTTGGGTTTTTTTTTTGGGGTGTGCCCAGATAATCTCAAATTTTGCACAAAAAATGATAAAGGAAGTTTTATTGGAAATTGATAGTTTGTTTCGTTCGGTTCCTGAATAACAAAGTTAAGGTATTAAGACATGGTGTTGGAGGAGGTCATTGACAGTGCGCGAGATCGAGTTCTTGTTGCCTCCCTATGCCCTTAAGGAGTTCACAAAGGAAGTATGTTATAATATTTATTCTACCCTCTACTTACACACTCTGAACAGACATATTACAATCTTGTAACTAAGTAATAATAACGTTTTGCAATATAACTTAAGTATCTCTAATTAATTAATACCTTCCTCCCCGTGAAGACATCTCGTAATAACGCTGCCAACCCAATGTGTTCTTACATTAGACGTAAGATATTTTGCTAGCGCGAAAATAAGTGTAGGTAACTAGTTAATCTAATAATTATTATATTGGTTATAATTTTGACTGTAGATATTCCACAGTTGAAGTTATATGAATTTTGGACGTAAAGAACAGTCAAAAAACTTTATGTACCTACCTACATAATCGAATAATAGATTTTTTTTTATTCCTAATCAATCGATGAAATTTTAATCATCAACCTATTTAAAAATAACAATCTTCGTTTAAAAATTTATTCTCAAACATATTATACACTTTTATGAAGATTAAACATTAAAATACACCAATTTTAAATAATCTCAAACATGTTTGAAAGCAAAGGATAATAAATGCTTACATAGGTAGGTATATTAAAATATTCATCAAATAATTTACATTTTTTAAACCCTTTTTACTCGTCGAGTGATTTGGGTGAATAACGTTACATTAATATGTTGATTTAAATTCACAAAACATACTGTTCTATAGTCATACAATATGCGTTAACGAACTTCGCATATTTCTTTGAACGAGAGTAGTAATGTAGCATGTTGAGCTGCCTATAAGACATACATAAGTATGTAGAGAGACATCGAACCATCAGTTTTATAAATATCTGACGTCTAACACGTGATTCAAGCCGAAATATTCCAAGAATTTTTAAGAACATTGACACACATCAATGTTAAACTACGGAATACACAAACTCTCTGTATCGAACATCAATACGAAGAATTCAGCTCTCGAGACCAAGAGTTTTCGAAACTTTCAAATACCTCTGAATATAAAATAGCTTGGGTATAAAATAACACATTATTAAACCTATCAGAATACCCACATGTAGAATATTCTGTGTGAATATCATCAAACGTCTGAAGGACTAACGGATTCCTTGAGCTCTTGTTGTTCTTAAGGATACACTAGAATTCACTTTGTCTTACGAGAGTTTAGATATCTTATCAATATACCTATGCCTTAGAATGTGATTTTATCAAACCGCTCATGAAAGGATATTAAAAAGTTACTCAGATATTGGCAGGTGATAAATTAATGTGAACAAATTTGATTGTCTTATTCCAAGAGGCACAGCTAGGAAAAGCTTTTTACCAAACAGGTCGAGTTAGAGATGGACTGGTCCAGCGATGCAACCTTGTACTAGTCACTATTTTCGGCATTATCAGCTTTTCAAACCAGTTTTTTCAAGTCAGTTTCTCAGAGAACTTAAAAATTCAATCGCACACGCTAAGAAATGTGAAGTCACTCGATTCAGTAAATGAAAACGAAAAGTTTCTTTGGACTTTCCAGTTCTACTTTTCTCGTGAAGTTTTATTATCTTAAATTTCTGAGTGATTTAAGATTGGTGACTTAAGCACGTATTTGTTTTTGTATGTACCTACAACGTTCATACATATATCTGAAATTGATACATTTGAAAATCTTAAGTGCTTTTTTTTAAATGTATCTGTGCGCACTCGAAGTGAATAAAATACACTTTTGACATCTTTCACACTAAGCAAATGCTTATGTCGTGAAAGCGGAAATGGTCGACACGGCCGGGATTCGAACCCAAGACCTCCGCACGAAACATTGCGAAAGCCGGCGTCGTAACCGCTGGTCTACCAACCAGCTCAAAATATATCAACCACCAAAAAATTTGAAAGTGGAGGACTCAGAAACATTATCTTAAATTTATTAGTGATTAACTTGGAATGGTGACTTAGGCACAATTTTTTTGTATGTTCAATGTATGTAAGTACTAATGTGTGAAATTGTCTCCTTATTAAGTGGACTTTGGAGCTATTTTGACTTTAAATAATTTAGAAAGTCGAGGTCTCAGGGAATCCTGTGTTGTAATAATATTAGAATAGGGGCCCTAGACAATTTCGTTAGTTCATTCTCTCGCACTCTACATTGACGAAAAATTCGTTCGCAATATTCATATTGTCTACAATATGTCGAAATTATATTTTATAGCTGTCCATTTAACTCTTTATTTTATAGACAAAATCAAAATTTATGTAATTTTAAAACATGACACGGGAAAATATTTAGCAAACTCGAGTTATGGCAAGTATTGTATTAATTAAATTCATCCAGCTATCGCAATTAGAGGTGAAATTCTGATATCCAATAAATTAATCTTACCTTGTTTGTCGATGTCAGTCAAATGCCATTCAAGTTATAAACTCACCTTTATAAATAATTATAATTATGAATTGATGGTTCTTGAAATGAACGTTGAGATGTTAAAGAGCGGCTTTTGGAATATTTGCCAAAATTTAATAAAAAAAATAAACACGGTTTCCATGGCGGAATAATATTTGCGTTCTTCGTTCCTTGCCAAGATGTTAGGAGACGCGTGTGTGACAGTTAATATATTATTCGAACGAGACGTTTTATGGAATTTAATTTCGTGTGATGATCTCTTCCAAATATTATGAGTGTGTTAGGTATATCAATTATAGTATCCACTAGTATTTCAAATACTTTATAACAAACCATTCAAAAACGACTTTTTTTGTTTCTAGGAAGGAGCAATAGTCTGTTTTCCTAGGACTAGGTACTGCTAGCTGCTAGTTCTTTTATGGCGGTAGCGATGAATGTCAACTTAGATCATTTTTTTAAATATAAACATGAATCTGTGCTCTGTGGACACAAATACACTTTCACAGTTAGCTACATAAAGCTTGTGTCATGAAAGAGGAAGATGGTCGGCACCTGGAAACGGCACCTCGAACCCACGAATTCCGATACAATACAGTAAGTACGAAAGCCGGCGTCGTAGCTTTGAATACGAATGAAATATGGATGTTTTAGAAATATTTTTATGTTGTTATTTTATAAGTTTTTCTCAATCGAATTAATTATGTATTTTTGTTTCTGGGGGCGCAGTGTACGGCCCGTTCATTGTATGCACGCACATATAAACGGGCCGCCTCTGGTTAGGACCACAGGACAACGTCTGTTGGGAAAGCTTGTTGGTTATAAAAACAGATACCCTTGTCTGCGGGAATGCAGAAAAGATGGCTTACATGGAATGTAAAAAGAAAGAAAAAAAAACAATGTCATCGTAAGAGAACTTAGACCAGCTACTTTAAGTTTTGTATGTCGGTCAACTTTCTTACATTCCATACCAAGATATCGATTTTTGTACTTGACGTCATAATTTGAATACATGATCAATAACCTTCTTGGGAATACCTGCAACCCAAAATGCCCATTAACTCTAACAGCTGCAAGTGTCTGGTGACTATCTATTTAACTGCGTAGGGATGTAATGTATCCGCATTTAAACCAAACTGTTATAGGTATCATGATGTTATACCGATATAACCTCACCTACAACACACGTCCTTATATAGATAAGCTTGCAACATTAAAGGGTAGTCTGACTTTGACGACATAACAGCACAATATGTCGCTTATATACAACCAGGAAAAAGCGAGAGAGAGAGATTTGGCAGAGAAAGGGAGAGATAGATACTAATCTTATAGTAATAATAATATGATACGGCATCAGTAAATGCTGGATGGATGTGACGAATGTATTTTTTTATGTTTTATTAAAATATTTTTATGCGACATCATTCATTCCTTATGTGCTCTCCAAGTTAGATACACATCTCTACAGTGTCAACAGGAGCTTTCTGTACAGTGGTGTGTCACTCAATAAAAACTTATCCTAAAAAAACTTGAGAATGTATTTTTATATATTTTTTATAAATTAACATTGATTCTCCAATTTGTTTGGTTTAAGAGTGCATTGATATTAAACTAGATAATGCAAATTTGTCATGTTTTTTTTTTTTCCTTTCATTGATGATTCAAAGTTTACTTGATCGCTATGTTCTCAGAACCCATCCGCCAGATTTTCTAAAAATCTTTGATATATTTCTAGGAGAAGGTTTAGACTATAAACCATGTTACGACTCTTAGAGTTATTATTTATGAATTATTATTTACGTAGAAAAACACTCGGCGCGTAACACCATATACCTAATTTGTTACTCGTGTTTATGGCCATAGAGTGTCGAGACATGCGCGTCTCATATATTGCTATATGATTCACATAAAATAATGTAGGAGGTATACGGCAGAGTGTTGTTTGCCGGATCAACTCGTACATAATATTGATACAAATAAATAAGATTATTGAAGAAATAAGAATATAGTCAGGGCTTTTAAATCTTCTTAATAAAATTCGGGAAGTTAATAATTATTAGATGGAAACATTAGATAATGATGTGGTGCGACAAAGCTTAGGGTTTGTGCAGAAGTGAAATACTTGTGTCACGAAAGTGTAAATGATCGGCGCCGTTATTCGAACTCACGACATTCAATACACTAGCCGTCGACTCAACTGCTGGGCTACCAACCACATCATAATCTTCTCCTTCCGGTGTCCTATCGGGTCCCCCTAACGTCGACGACCACTTACCCTCCCTATCTTCAGTTGCCCTGAATAGTCATAATACTTAATTTCTTTTCCGAAGAGTTTATTTTCAACCTAATGTAATTTTTCTTTATTAATACTTCTCCTACTTCAAAAATAAACTTGCATCTTCCATACTTAGGATATTTAAGAAATGAAAACTGTCAGTTAACGACGTCTTTGCCAAAAACCCTCCCTTTGCTTATTTCATAAAAAAAAATCAGCGATCCATACATTGTTGTCCGCCACTGCAATCTTCATAACACTCGTATTATACACTAACAACTCGGTTAAAGCAGTAAAATGTTTTTTGTTGCTGCTGTAAGTATGAAGAGAGGAAAACAGAAGAAATATCCCACCGCCTATTGCGAAGTTCAAATATTAATACTAGTTGAGATGTGTATAAACTTTCATAAGATAAGCTTAAATGTAATCAAAGTAATAAAATAAAGAGTCTTCTTATAAAGCAGACCTTAATGCCCTATGGGCAAACGGCAAACAAAGAGGATGCTAAGAATGGCTGGGATGAGAACACTGCCAGTATTTGCTGGAGAGACTTTGCGACATCGAGAGCTTCACACTTTGTACAATCCGGGAAATTAGTGGGGTTGATGAAGTGGTCAAATGGAGGGGGGGGGGGGGGGTATAACTCAGACGGACAGACATTTGGCATTTCATGGTGTTCCGAATAAACAGCGGTGGTTATGGAGATTCCCGAAACGGTGGAGGCATCTGATAACTTTTCAATATGCTAATCAGACCTAGAGTATAAAATGAAAAGAATGATTTTTTTTATCTAGAAGGTTTCCAAAGAGTTTTCAAATATAACTTCCACTGGATATTGAAATTTTGTTGAAGATTAGACAGAACCGATTGATTGAGAGAAAATGCACGAGTTTCTAATATTAGAAACATAACAGAAAAATATTAGAAATATATAATAGAAGAAACCTTTCCACATAGCCTATGAAAGTAACGGAAAATGAAATCAAAAGCCTACATACATCACATGAAATAGTCGGTAGCGAAATAAAAATACACATTTCACAAAAAAAAATTAGTAAAATAAAACCACCTACCTATTATCAAATTAAATTAATGTCTCGTTGACAACCTCGAAATACACTACGTATAAAATAAAAATGTATTTTATTATTTCATAAAAAAAGTATGTACCTACCTTACCCCAGCCAACAAATTTAATTGATTTACGAAAAAATCACAAATGGAATATCAATATTCATTTTCCATATTGAATTTCTTCTCAATTTGAAACGCTGTCAGGACGGATCTGGGGGCAAGAGAGGCGAGGGGATGGGTTTTCGGAAATCCTTTTTGACAATTTTTAAATAACATTATTTTCCGTCGACATATCGACTTTGCATCTGACATTTGTACTGACGGAATCACTCTGACGTAACTTTAATTGTCAAACATTTAGTACCTACTCACTTATAGATAGTATTGGTAGGTAGGTAATATGTGCATATCCACCAACCTTATTGATTGTTTTGGTCCTTACGCTTACATTCACTCAACATTCCTTTCTTTCATTCGTCGTCTTATCAATCAGTCTTTTTCCAGATATTCTTTATAGTGATCACATTTCTACAGCATTTATACCAATTACCAGATTTTTCGTCCATGTCCAAGTTTCACTCCCTTAAATCATCAGGATTCATTGTGCATCAATTGTTTGAATTTAAGATACTTATATTATGTTTTCTTCTTTCAATCTCCTTTCACATCTGAATAGAATACAAGTGAATAAATCGACGTGACTCGAGCATCTTGAGAGAATGAATGAAGAGAGAACGAGAAAAAGTGTAAAAAGAATGGGTGCACGAAGACCTGGCCGAGGTTAATCGATCATAGCTTTGCCGTCTTCAAGGAGGCTAATTCAGGAATATAAGTTATTGGACAAAGTGAAAAATGTTCGATGAACCTAAAAATGTTTGTTCAGAGAGGAAAGAATTGCAGTCCGTACTCTCCTTCTAGCCCCTACTGGAATTGTCGATGGATAAAAAAACGTTATCAATATTATGACAATTAATATCAAAGGTATTTTATGAGAAGGCACATAATTTCAATCGGATTTTTTTTTTTTTTTATTTATTCAGAAAGATTTATTTATTCAGAAAAATATATTTTACATAAATGTTACAAACAGTACACAGTCTCAGTTCAAAACACAGACAATATGATTCTTAATGTAATAATTAATTTCATAGTAGACAGTTGCAATCGCTTATATATAATTAGGTATCTTATACTTAATGAAACAGATTTTCCAATGGTTCACATAGTTTTCTCCCTTACATACATTTTGATTTTTGGATAATATAACAAATCAGAATGTGTGTGAATCAATTAGGTTATTATATGACATTCCCTACCCTTTGTTTTGTTCTCTTTGAAGACACGCTAGCTAAGCCAGCATTCAGTTTTTAATTAATCAATTTAATTAAAAAAAAAAATATTTTTTTTTTCATCAGTGACATAAAAAAATAAAATATAAAACAAAGTAGGCATTAAATTAATAAATAGATATTCTCATCAGACATATAAAAAAAATATAAAACAAATATAAAGTCAATAAATATCCTTATCAATCATATAAAAATAAAACATCAAACAAACCATTAAGTTAATAAAATATATATAAAATAAAATACTAGTCATGATATATATATATACAAAAGAGCCAACAAGTAGAAATGAGCCAACATCCCCGGTAATTAACAGACGGTTTGAGCCACGAAGTGCTAGTTGACAAACATATATATATATATATATATATATATATATATATATTTCTGTGAAGATGTGATCACGGAGAGAAATATATGAAGCGTACGCGAAACGTTTTGGGTACTCCGTGTACTCAGGTTGGCTCTGAAAAGAGCCGTTGGTCGCCCGACGTTTCGATTGGATTCCACCAATCATCATCTGGGGCAGATGGGAAGCCGCTGGGAAGCAGCTGCTGCTTCCCTTCTTTCAGAGCCAACCTGAGTACACGGAGTACCCAAAACGTTTCGCGTACGCTTCATATATATATATATATATATATATATATATATATATATATATATATATATATATATATATATATATATATATATATATATATATATATATATGTATATATATAAAACATAAAAATATAAAACAAAGTATTAAATTAATAAATATCCTCATCAATCATATAAAAAAAATAAATTAAAAAACAAACAATTAAGTTAATAAATATCCTCATCAGTCAAAATATCAAAAAAAAAAATACAAAAACAATAAAAGTCATGAAGTCACACCAAAAATTTACAAAACAAAAACGAAAATCTTTTAGAAATAATGCGTCATAATACTTTATAAGTTTCAAGGACATTGCTTCAGGAATTAATGCCCCTACCACACGCTCCGTCTTACCTGTGGTCAAGACGACAGGTAAGACGGAACACGGACATTGCTACCACACGACACAGGTAAGACGGACGCAAGCCTCATTTCCTCCTCGCAACCGTGCAGCGAGGACAACACTTTCTTTTGCAAACCGTTGGCGTCGAAATAATGTTTCCAAACTATTTTTTTTTCTGGTGTGTTTTTATATCTATATATTTTAAAAAATGGTTGTTTTATAGTACATATTTCCAAATGATAAATGTAAATATCGATGTAAAAATATCAACATATTTTTTAAATAATTGATATAAATCGTGGATATTTTTTATTATGGAAATATCGATATTCTATATTTATTTCTGAATATCTTAATAGGTAATTGCACTTTTGGGTATAAATATAATCATATTTTTTAGTCTACATGCATCGATAATTTGTGAAAATATGGATAGATATATTTTTTCCTATTGATCATCCATAGGTTATTTTTATCTCTAATTCAATGACAAGATATGCGATTAAAATATATAAAACAAAAATAATAAAATATTTTCTATAATATATCTTTCCCTTTCAACTCCTTTCTCAATCTCTCATATGCAGTATTCTGTCAATAGTACTTAGATTTGATTATCTATAGATCAGGTAGATATTTTTTTAATTAAATAATTCGATAGCATATTCGCGATTATAATAACGCAGGCCTGCCATTTCCGAATGTTCAACGTCGACTAATCAATTGCGGCAGTACTGCGGCTGGTGTGGCATATCAGGTAAGACGGAACTCCCAACCACACGCTCCGTCTTACCTGACATGCCAGGCTTGCGCAGGTAAAATTTCAAACAAGACGAAAAGCCGTCAATCCGCGCCACCGAGTTTGTGCGGTGTACAGTTTTACCAACCACACGCTCCGTCTTACCTGACAAGCCAGGCTTGCGCAGGCAAGACCACAGGTAAGACGGAGCGTGTGGTAGGGGCATAAGATAGTAAATATCACTACACAATACAATCTATGATAAAATTTTAATTGAGACACAGTGCAATAATCTAATAACTAAATCTATGCCGTAGTATTCCGAAACAGGGCCGTGTGTACACACATAATAATGTAAATACAATGATCAATTTACATGCTGCCTCACTAGGCTTACGCCTGTGTCGAGGCTAGTTCTTAATATCTACCATTCGCACTATATCAATACATAAAATAGCTCATTCTGTGATTTATCTCTTCCAGCAGTCATCAGCCATTCATCAAGAAGCTTTGCAAACTCTTTCACACTTTCGCAAGCTCTCACCTCATTCGGCAACCTATTATACAATGCAACCTATTATACAAATGCAATAGGTCTCTCCAAAATTATTGGAAAAAGAGCCTATATTTGGCCAGCATTGTTCACAGTGTAGCCGTAGCTTTACGGAGTCCAGATTATTATTATCTTCCAACTATAAGGAACGGACATGGATAAAGAATAGAGAAAAAAATCATTGGTATACTGAAATGGAATATTTACAAAGGAACATGATCTCAAAGTGTGCACTACAATTATATGCGAGGAACAGCAAATGTATGCGATCCTTTTCAACTCTTTCAACTTTTTTTTAGCAAGTCACATATTATTATGAGTGATGTCTCTTTGAATTCATTGAAACACTCATTAGCCAAGCGTATTTATTTTCAAAAGCAAACCGCCAATTTATTCAACTTATGAGAAATGAGAGTATAGTCTCAGCGTTTACGTTGTTAAATTAGACGTATTTTGAACACGAGTCAAAAGGTACAGGGGGATTGCAATTTTCTAAACGTTTTTTATAAGCTATCGCTATAACAAAGAGATCAATTTAGCATCATACGACTTTAAATCGGCCTATTATTTTACATTGTCTATAAAAAAAATATTTTTTAATGTTCCGGTAAAATTTGATAAGTATGCTCGAGGTCTATGGGAGGAATTAGCCACCGAAAGAGGGCCTTCCATGTCAAACGAACCTTCTTGCCAAAATTCAGGCAAAAAAAACTCAGAAGGTCCGAGACTGGCCCAATTCGATGCGACCTCACGCCTCGAGCAGGTACCAAAAAGGGACCAAAATCAGATATATGTAGTGTGTATAGACAAATGAAAAAGGTTCCTGATGGTGTACAGACTACAGTGGCTGGAAGCTATCTTTTAACTATCTAACTCTTGAATCTAAATACCTAAACGTACTTCCAGCAGATACTCAAAATAGGACAGGATTTTACTACGCGAAAAATATGCCACGGCCCGCTACAGTCAAAACGATCCTGCCTATTAACAATTTTAATGTCTACCTCGCGTGCATTTAATTATTGTCGATCTCACTATCAAAATAAATGTGCTACTTTATCGACGAACTAATCAGCCTTCTATTCGAATTACCGCGGGCTGTCATGATACCGCAAGTTTTCCTCATTGGAGTTCCGGTCTTGGCCCGCGACCTTTTCGCCAGTAAACCTCATGAACTGAGCTGAATAGCGTCCAAATCAGCCAAAGCCCATTCTCTTGGAGAGTCATGCGAGGTATACCTTCAGTCCACAGCCCTCCTGACATACATATTATTATTATACGGGTTCCGCAACTTTAAATTGAATAGATATAAAACGGCGCGAGCAAAATACATAATCTATTTTATCCGGGGACAATAAACAGCTCAGAATATCATATAAACATATGTAACAAAATTACTCTCTCGGGGAACACACCGATGTACCTACTTTGACAAATGAAAATTCTACACTAAGCTTACTAGAAGGTTCTAAATATAAAATTCCTAACCGGATTCAAAAATAAATATTAAAGATAGGTCACACCACTAGTATCGGAAAATGGGGTAACCCGTGAATGACAGATAACAATTCGCGACGTGTGTTTGACAGGTGACGTGTGAAAACAATACAAGTAGGTACAGGCTGCAATACTCGTACAATAAATCCATTGACACACAGAGATCACAAACATTCATAAATATGCCGTAGCGCGTCGGCCATACATCTCTTATCTAAAACCACTTCGAGCAACTTGCTCATAAGCATGCTTGGCGGGGCAACGTACAAAACACTGCGTCGATACCTAATATCTCTGTGCCCGATAATCGTCCTGGGTAGCTGCCAACGACGGAATAAAATACACTCAAATAAAAATATGTAAACTCACCCGAAATTCAACATACCTTCAAATATTTAGCACTAGCTAATACCCGTCTTGCCTAACGTATGTAATTCCGATTGTCACGATTGATTGGTAGGTAATTAAACAGGTTCTAGTCTAGCTTATCCACAGACTACTTATAAGTATTAAGCTTCTCATTGCTCAACAGACCTCTATAACTGACATAAGCACAGAAAAAGAAGAATTACACTTTCACAATTCATAAAAAGAGAGAAGAATAACACTTTTAATGTTTATAAAAAGAAAGAAAAAAAATTGTAGTCTGCCAATCACATGGAAAAAAACTGCATTATAATAATATGTTACATCTCATACTTGATTCAATTTCACTGTTCAATAGAAGGGAAAACTTTCCTTTATTAATATGCAAGTGTTACTCTCAATGTGGTTTGAGTCTTGACTATATTCCCTAAACCCTCTACCTATGTGTAGAATGGTAAAAATTGAATATTCATTTCAATGTTGATAAAATGTGTTTTATATGGTTTGAATTACATTAATTTCTATTTCAAAACAATCTTGAATCTTAAAAATACATTTTTATTCAGTCAAATTTTGGTTCTAAGCAACATTTACATGAGTAATTTTGTTTTTAAAAGATGACCATCTGTGTTTACGGAGATTTTACTATGAAGATTTTATAATTTTAGAAATTTATTAATTACAGTAAATATACCTATTTGAGATTTTGTAAAAATTTGTATCTTTGATTACCATAAATATACCTGCAAGGATCCACGACGATTAATTAAAATCCAATGCAAAACCTACGGTTTTATGCTCCAACAATATACAAAAAATAAATATACAATATTAAATAAATAAACATTACTGAATTATTATATAGATTATATTTCAAAAATTTGATCAATTATAAGTACTTAATTAATCTAAATAATAAAAACTGCTGAAACAATTAAAATATCTCTCTCCATTAAAAATATTGACTAAAAGTAGACATGAATTACCATAAATATACCTGCAAGGATCCACGACAATTAAAATCCAACGCAGAACCTACGGTTTTATGCTCCAATATACAAAAATATAAATATATAATAACAAAATAAACAAACATTACTGAATTATTAGGTATGTAGATTATATTTCAAAAATTTGATCAATTATAGGTACTTTATTCATCTAAATAATAAAAATTGCTGAAACAATTAAAATATCTATCTTCATTAAAAATATTGACTAAAAGTAGGCATGAATTTTCTAAAGACTGTTCAAGTTAAGCTTCTTTCTATGGAATTTATGTATATAATAAAAGGAAACTTGTCTTTTCCTATAAATACTACGGTAGTAATATATTAATTATAATCAGTGTAGCTCCTGAATCAATGTATTGTATTACGTAAGAAAGCATCTATAAAACTTTGATTCCTCCAAAAATAGAACCCAGGTCCTCATGATCAGAAGTCGATATCTAATTATTAAAACTTAATGCACACAACTGTTGAAGAACAAATTTCAAGGTGCACGTCAAGTTTTAAACCAGCATCTAGCTCTACATAAACTGATAATTTCCTCTAGATGTGATTGTATAGAAGAATGCTGAGCATATCACGTATTGACAGGGTGTCTATAGAGTCCTGGAAATGATACAAAAGTAAAAAGAGAGCTCCTGACCACTGTCAATGCCTCATACTTTGGCTAAATTCTCATTACGCTGTGATGAATAAGTTCAAATGTATATACTTCACTGGTGTATGTTTCGTAATATATTGTCCTATTTATGTATCTAAATAAATAAAATATTCCCTCTTCCAACTTAAAATTCAAGGAAAAAAGTGGTTTTGAACAGAAGAGAGTCTTCTGAGAGAAGGCTGGCTCAAAATCATGAAAAGTTTGCAGTGATGGTCACCAACTTCAGTTTGGAGAACCACACGAAGAAGATATTTTTATACGTCGAAGCATGATTAATTTATAACAACTAATAAGTCTAACAATTCATTACTGATGTTCCATTTAAAAATGGAATAAAGCACATTGTGGGACATAATAAATTTATAAAGTATTTTATATGAAATTGACTTGCTAATAAGACCATCATGTTATCTTCTTGCATCTCAAATTTACAGAATATCTTTTTAATAATAATGAAGTAAGTTGTGTTAAAATGTCACATTATTTGATAGTTATTTTAACATTAACATAAATATATTGTGTAAAAATACTTATAAAACTCCATGAATTCTCATAATTTCTTTTTGCTGTTGGCATCATTTTTAAATATTAGTGGTGTTTGAAAGAATATATTATTATGTTTGATGAAAAAAAAAACATTATGTTATTTCATTTAGTATATTTCTGGTTATGAATAAAACAATTTTGTTTATTTCATTTCAGTCATTTGACAATATTATGTCATTGTGAGATCTAACAGATAAAAAAATAAAATAAAAAAATTCCTATACAAATGAAAAAACGGGGTTAGTTGATAGAAACTCGCCCTCTGTATGTTGATTCCGTGATGTCTTTGTTATGTTAAGTTTTTATGTATTGTCACAGCATATCTTATCCGTATGACAGCCAGTTCATTATTACTGATTATGACTTAATAGTTGTATTTTTACATTTCAAACTTGGCAAACATTGAATATTTTTCCTCCTCATTGAACTGGTAAATTTTTAGGTTCTTTAATCTGTAACATAACATTAATGAGTTATACACACAAAATTAATAGAATTAAATAATGATAAGTATGTAACGTAACATACCGATTTTGGTTGATCTTCTCTTGAAATATGTGTTTTTACGTTTTAGATATTCACCGGTTAGTTGTTATTGTTGAAAATGCTGCCGAGCCTGTAAAAAATATAGTTACACAAAAATTTGTCAATGACATTATAACCATAATGTCAACTAATTATTAATATCCTATTGTTTTGAAACAAATAAATATGCTTACCAGTAGATTGTCCATTAATATTCCTGTTTGTTATTTATAATTAAAAAATAACCAGAAAAATAGAAAGTTTTTTACATCTCATTCGTTTGTATTATTTAATTAGTTTTTGACAACAAAATAAGAAGTGTCAATGACAATGAATCCATAGGGCATAGACAACGCAACAAAATATTTCTTTTTTAGCGCTTCGTTTTCGAGCAATTCGGCTGGATAATAAAAAAAGTTTTGTAAAAAATACGTAGGTGTGTATCGTAAGTAATTTGAGGTAAGTATTTTTTATTAATTTTAAGAATATATTATTCACACAAAATACACATTTAAAAAATCATTATCTTTCACAATATTTCATTTTAATCATAGTCTATGGATTCACGGTTGTCAATAATTTTGACACATAGGCGATGTAAACAAAACAAAAAGTAAATTTTAATTGTTGTTCGAAATTTGAATAAGATTTAATAAATTATAATATAGGAATATTATTGCTGCTGTTTATTTTTTTCTAAGTAGGTACCTACTTTATAATATTAAATTAATGAAACTGCACGTAAAATATTTTGTTGTGAATTATGTAGATAAAAATATGATTTGGCATTTACCTTGCATCTAATGTACCCATGACTGTATGTTTTTAATTTGATTTCTTAATTGTTATTGATTTCATTGTGATTTTATTCATTTAAATACTTTTAAAAAATACCTGTAATAAAAAGAGTGTTGATTTTGGCTACTTATAGGTGTATTATATACCTACAATAACTTTAATTAATGTACACAATATTACATAACAAAAATTATGTGGAAGATGAAATGATATTATATGTCGTATCATAATAATATTGTATTTATTCTAGTATGAATGATTTGTCACAAACCTTGGAGGGTCGTCAAGTAAGGCTTCCAATCAAACCTCTTACTGGCCGCTGTCTTTGAAGAATACTTCTTTTAACACGATTGGTTTAAAGTTAAGTATATGACACCCTATGAATATTTTTTCAAAATAATTTTCACACCAACAATAGGACCATGAGTCCAAATTTTTAACAATACTTTTATAATATGCAGGATAAAATCAATAAGCTAATGTGGTTTTGAGTTTATTTACATACTAATTTAGACACAATGTAATACCGCTGTTGAGTGTGATTAATTTCAATACAAATATTATATTTCTAAATTATTATGTGGATAAAACAAACGTTTTATTAAACTGATTAAAATCCTGAAGCCATTTAAAGATTCTCAATTATTGTCAATTTTATTTCTTTCTCTCAACAATTCTGTCAAGTTCACTGTACGTTATGATCTAATTTATCGGCTACTGTTTTACCGACCAGTTTGTTTATGGAATGTTCATACCAATTTCAACGATGATTTTAAATTTAATATTTTTCAACGATGAATTTAAGATTTAAACTTTATTTATATTTCAGAAATATAAAATGATTCAACAATTATTTTTAAATTATTTAATACCTATCTACATTAGAATATTATTTTATCAGGCACCTACATAATTACTTATCTATTACAGTGGCTACGACGCTTTGTAAAAAGTATGGCCATAAATTTTCTAAAATATGTCAATTTCAAAATGGAGGAATGATTTTTACAAAATTTTGCATTAAATCTTTATTTATTGAGAATAATAAGATTTGAATAACATTTATATGTATAACAAATCAATCTCCAATTATTTTATTACATTTTCATACAGAAATACCAAGATTCCATTCTACGTTTACATGAGTAATTTTGTTTCCAAAAGATGGCTTACTGTCTTTTGTGAAAAATTTGTATGAAGATCTTAAAAAAATAAAGTTTTTTAAATAGCTCTAAATATATTAATGTTAATTTATCAAAGAGTATTTAAGAACGCTCTCTGGAATTTTGCACGGCTTTTCGCATATTAATATCTGACCTTTACGTTTGTTTTCTATGATTGATGCTGTTACAAAAATATATATATATAAACGGACTAAAATATTATGTAGATAAAGCACAAAAAAAACACGTCACATTCACACAAATGAGGTATAGTGTATCACTTGTTCCCTCTCCACCTCAAACCTCGCCACTCACCCGGATTGGGAGTCTTCCAGAATAATGACCACAATTAAACGGAACAATGAACAATCGCGGGACTCTAAACAAAAACTCTAGATATGTGACACACCATAGCTCAATCGTCAAGCACTTGCAAATTACTACAGAAACTATAAAACGCGTCGAAAATTATAAATTGATTAACAAGGAATCAAAATTGCGATAAACTATGGAGAGACGTTTTCTGAACGAGACCTGATATTGAACTGAAGTAAAAAAAAAAAAATCAAAGCATTCATCTCAAAACAGGAGAATTTGCCTTCTATACTAATCGCTGTAAACAATAAAAAAAATTTAATGGTTTCCTGGACATACATACAGTGCGTAAAAATACCAAACTATCTAATCCGCCCTAAACAAACAAGCAAGTGTTTTTCAAACTCTTTACCATCGCGTTTCCAAATTTTCAAATAATGATTTAACAATATTTTGAATAACAAGATATGAGATAATAAATCCCGCACATCAAATAAATGTTAGTCATATATTCTCGATTTTATAAATATTCATTAGTCTAATTTCGATTACATTTTACTGCCGAAACGTATAGAGCGTCTGAATGACAGATAGCCATTCGTCAACTGATAGTTTTTTTTACCGATTCTCTGCTTTCATTATGAGTGAACATTAAAAAACTTTAATTGTTGATAAAGCAGAGCAGCTAAAGCAATTCTTGTAATCACCAAGGGTCAACCAAGTTGGCATAATTATTGTTTGTGATATAAATAAATAAACATTTTTTGTGAAATTTAAAATACATTTTTTATACAAGCATTTAAAGGAGTCAGAAATATAATATAAGGTATAATATATTATTAAAATAATAATATAAGCTAGCATTTATAACGGATCATCCTGTATTTGAACGTTTTTTATGTATAAGGAAGAAGTATGGAGAGTTATTAGTTGTGTCATGTTTGTAAACATTTGACTTTGAAGTCTCTATACACTACTTGATATTCTCACTTTGGGAGTATTACGTAACGCATTTTTTTGACATTATTGACCCCCCCCCCCCCCCGAGGTTTTACAAGAATCCCCCCCTTTCCTATATTGCGTTATGTAATACTTGAACAGCCCCTTTACTTTATAATTTCACTAATTGTTGATTTACCTGCTGTATAATTATTGTAGAACAATTAATTTTAAATTCACTACTGAAGAAATTATTCCTTTATGTTAATTTAATTAAATAGTTCTTTCGTTAAAAAATAATATTTTCTTTAGACTTTTTTAACCAAAATCATTTCGTTGTTATTTAAATCTCACTTAACAAAAAATAAAAATGTTTCTCACATTTCGAATTGAGATTGTAATGGTATTTTCAAAGGATGAAGGTCAAGGACTAGATAAATTTGTTTTAAAACAACATTTTAGTAATAAGGTAAGTACACTTACTTACCTACCTGTATTTTTTTGAGAAGTTTAAGTAAAATCTTTTTTGTCTCTTGTCTAACTTAAAATCCAATGAGATTAGCAAAACACGTGCATTTTGTCTTATATTGGACATTATTCAAAAATTTATTTTAGGATTTAATAATAATGTAAGGAGTTTTTGTTTAAAATAGGTACATTTCGAGGATCTTGTTTTCATTCGAATGCTTTGAATCAATGAAGATAGACATACTATGTTAAAGAGGTAAGTAATTGTAAATTACCGACCTCGGTAGCCTAGTTGTACTGGCGTGGACTTCAGATCCGAGGTCCCGGGTTCGATTCCCGGTCGGGTCAGAGTTTTTCTAAGTGTTTTTTCACTTGAAATTTCTACCCGGGGTTGGCCTGTCTCAGATTGGACGGGACCGGTTGACTGGAAAAAATTGCCTCAGGCAATAAGTTCCGCCGGCTATACTGACACCTTTGTATAGAAAAGTGTTATATTATATTATTATATTATTATATTAATTGTATAGTGGAAATAAAATACGCACTAAACGCCAAAAATGAAAAAAATGAGTTGAGTATGAGGAAATGTTCTATAAACCATTGTCAATAGCCTAAATATTGCACTAAGTCCATATCGATGATCTAAAGGCGTAAAAAAACAGATCCAAAAATCATCATTGTACTATGTCTGTATGGGGGAAAAATCAGTTTTATTAGATTATCTCAAAATGAAGTTTTTGGCGTTTAGTGCGTATTTTATTTCCACTATACAATTTATTTCTAGTTTATTATGAGCCGACAATGAATTCAAATTACGCGCAACCATCGAAGCCAAACACACACAAAATGTATTTCTTATATTTTAATAATGTTCTGAGCTCAAACTCACGGGTGGTATTTTATTGCATGATATCACTATAACTTCTTAAGTAATCTTGGCGCCATAGTGACAGAAAGCTCCGAAATAATAGGCGTACATTTTTATTAGCCCAAACAGCGAATAAACATACCTAGAATGTATTGCACAACATGATTTGTAGGATATAAACGTCACATTTTAATCGTAGAAAAAAATGAAGATTTTGATATTTTATATTTGTTTATAATATTTGTATTTGTTTAACGATTGGATGACATTAGTGTGCGCACTTATAAGATGAAGATAACATAAAAAAGAAGGTTTAAAATTATAAAATGTGTGTTTGTTTGACGATCAGATGACATTGGTATGGGTACCAATTTGTAACATGAAGAAAACACAATCATATAGTTTTCAAATCATATTTTACCAACTTCTATGTTACTTACCGATTCCACATTCACTCGCAGTGTAAAGCATGTGGGCGTCATTACTTCAAGATTTCTCCCAGCCTCTTTCTGCGCCAGTTGCATAGATTTCTCGCTTTAAAAGTTAGTTTAGCCCTCCCTCAGCGTCTTGTCCCGTGTCAGATCTTTTACTGGTAACCCTATTAAGAATGATGATTTAAACGCATTGGTGGGTTAGTTAATTGTAAAATATTATATCTTCGAATATTGAAAAACCCACAACAATAACTGATTAAATAATCTTCTAACCTTGCCTACCCAGCGATTCCCCGCGGATCACACACTATGCATTGGTGCGTGAGTTCTGTTTTAAAATACACACTCGAGTTATCACTTTGTTAAGCATCTGGCAACCACCCTGGAAACGAGATAATGTAAAAAAGCATGCTTTAAGGCCTCGGTGCCGGTGGTAGAAAATGAACATGCAGTTTGAATAAAAAATTTTTTTACCACAAATTTTCACTACACATTGTTAGTCTGGACAAGGTTTTGGGAGCCTACAGCCACCAATTAAGCATCGAATTGAAAACCAACGAAAAAAGGAGCGACGAAATCCGTCATATGGTGACGGGGAACCCCTATTAAATATAATATAATGATTATCATACAAATTCACATAACTGCTTTTGAAACCTGAACTTGAAATTGAGGTATATAGATGTTTCTCAAGCTATAATAAATCTCACGCTTTCTATAGTTGCCTGTCAAGTATTCGTCTTGACAAAAAGTTTCTGTTGTAATTTTGACGTCTGGAAAGTTCCACGAGTACCTTCACTCAAAAGCTACGCTTTATAATGATGTCAAGATAGAATTCAAGTTCTATTTCGTTTTCAATTATTATTTTTATGAAAATTTTATGGAATTTGTAGAAAGAATAAAGTCTTTCTTTAGCTGTCTTATATTGCTTTGTGAAAGGCAAATATTTTGAATGTGATATCGGTAGGGTGCTGTTTCACTATCATATCATATCACAAAGGTATTAGTTTTATGAAATTTCAGCCTTTTTTTAATCAAATAAGTAGGGCTATTCTCGTAATCAATCGCTTTTAAAAATCACTTAACGATAAGATTAAGACACGATCGCAAGCAATCGTATTCACAAAACTATCGGAATCTAATCTTAAATCCTATTTTGAACTGGATCATTTTCATACTGATATTTCAAACATAACGAATTTTTAAGATATCTACTAGATATCTTGTTTTGTGAATACCAATCCGCCATTTTATGATTATCAATCAAGATAAGAGCGTATTAAGATCGCTACGAGAATAAGGGCACAGGTACATACTTTGTGTATCAGAATGCAACAACCTTTGAATACTTTTGTATACGAGTATTGTTGAATTCTTTCGGAGTAGACGATGAGAATCTCAAGATACCTACTGTTTATTTTTAACTAGCATTCCCGACAGACGTTGTCCTGTAGTCCATACTGTGAATATCGATTCCAAATTTGTAATTTGTATAAAAATATGTTAGAATGTTAAAAAAATGTTTCTGAAAGCTCGAAAAAAAACAATAAAAAACCTGCGTAACAATATTTTTAATGTCAATGGTTGTCAGGAAAACAATAATTTTGTTGTTATAGAATTTTTCATAGATGGCGTTGGCGTCGCATTAATTCCGTTACATACTAACGTTAATATTATATTTTATGTTATTTCTTTTGCATTCCCCTCTCTACATTTTAATAGTTATTCTGTTATCCGGAGCGGAGAAGAATCCAGTAAACCAAGCATCATAAAAATCTGTTAAGCCGACCTCGAGTTATAAGTGTTCGCACTTACCCGATTTTCTTTTATACTATAGAGATTATGACCTTATTACTAAAGCAGATTTTATTACTTTTGCTGCAATTCCTGCTGTTTTTCTTCATCTCTTGCGATTTCAATCATTTGGTGAGCCAATAATATATCGATTGAGAGGTGACTCATTTATAGAAAAAGTTGCGATACAGCAAAAAAATCAATACTTATGCGTTTTAGAATCAACACAATCTGAAATAAATCTATACAAATATATAAAGAGGAAAGATTTGATTTTTTGTTTGTGTGTTTGCATCGAATAGGCTCCAAAACTACTGAACCGATTTGAAAAATTCTTTCACTTTTGGGAAGCTACACTCTCCTCGGTGAACATAGGATATATTGAATTTCCAAAAAAGTTGGGTAACCTACGAAAACTCCAATAATGTAACCCAAGGTGTAAAAAATTTACCTAAAATATTATTTTTATCGCGAACGCTGTGAAAACTATTGATGATAGAATAAAATAATGTAGGACAATTTTTTAGAAGACATAATTATTTACAAAAAGTATCCCAACAGCATATGTCTAACTATTATAGTTATGCCACAATAACTATTCTTTTATTTAAAAAAAAAATCAATTAAATGTCACCTCTAGAAAAGGCACTTTATTGGTATCTTGGCATTACTCCTTATTAAAATAAATTAGTTCATATTCAAGACTGCTTTAATATGTTTTTACAACATTTTGAATTATTCAATTCGGACATTCCTTTCGAAAGTTATCACGAGTTTAAAAATGTGAGTATTGAAAAAAAAGCATAGTCTTATCCGATGTTGAAAGGATGTAGACGCCAGTACGGGGGGGGGGGGGGGGGGGAGTCATGTCAAGTAGACATACAGCGAGACTCAGTTACTAATTCATTGCTCAGTAACCCTACCAATTCTCTGTTTTATCGTAAGGTAGTCACGGTGATAAAGTGACGTGACACGGTACATTGCAATGCGATTATTCCAGACTAGCCTTTTTACCCGTCCATAAAATTATTGATAAGAGAAAAATGGAAATTATAGAACCTGATTTCTGGATAAAATAAAAGTACCTTTAAAGTATGACCCTAAGTAGGGTCAAAAAAGGGAGAATAATTGATTGATTGATCTACTTTAATCTTATATTACTTATATTTAAAAAGTTGGAAGGTTTGAATTGGTAAATAGGTAGATATAATTAGATAGTAGGCGTGTCTGTATGAGAAATATGTAGAATTGCTGTGGAGGCAACAAAAGTGAGTCACAAATATAGCATTTTTATCTATTTACCAATCCTTCCCCATCAAGGACATTAGACTTGATTTCTGTAAATGCTGACCTTATTCTTCTGTAACAACATAATTATTATGTACCTACAAAGTTATATTTATTCTTAATATCAAATTTAACAGGTAGGCACATAGGTAATTATTTTAGTATTCTAGACCTCTACCGAGCCAGTGATTATGTACATGAAAATCTTTTGTATGAAGAATTTTCAGCATGTACAGCCAGCAAGAAACATTGCATAAAAAACTATAAAAATTCAAACCCATCTGGGAATTGGAACCAGAAATTCCTTATCAGTAGTGGGCAGATAGTAATTTTAATGTTGTGGCCATCATTATCAGGATTCGAACCTGCACCATACTTCCTGCATGATGCCATCCTTCGTGTAAGTAGAAAAATCATTGTAGATTGCTTATTTCAAACAAAACTGGATTAGGGTAGTAATAAAATTTTCAAATTATTATGGCATCCCATCAATTTATTAAAATATTTCAAAAATTTAATTTGCTTACATAAATAAAACAATTAATACAATTGGTAAAGAAACACTCTTTTATAATACATAACTAAGGGGTTTTACAGTAGCTGTTTAAACTTCATTTTTACAGCGTAAAACTTTTATAATAATTTTTTAATAAATGTTAATTTTGAGTATAAATATTTACTTCTAGAGGATTAGACCTCTCATCTATAGGTGCTTAATATAAGTCATACCAAGAGTTGACAATTAATAAGAGGTATACAAAAGTTAAAGTGAAAGTTATTGTTAGAGATAATATTTTAAAATTTTTGACACACTTTAAAATTCTGTAGACATCTTGGCATTGCATCAATGATATATAACTCTAGGAATCCCAGCTCCATTGAAGAATTATTGAAGACATAAAAGCATCGAGCCGTTGGCCCTATGGCTAGCGTCTTAGCAGATTGTTGAATTTGTCGAATACTCAAGGATTTCAATTTGACCACCTAAATAAGGAAAGTTGTTAACGTGAAGTAATTACACAAAGCTATTTGAAACATCAGGAGACGAAGGTCGTAATCCAGTACTGGTCAAATTGATAAAAATATAGCATTTTAAAATCGACCATAAATAATGGTGTAATGTTGAAATATTATATATCAGTCTGTATAATATAACACTTTTCAATGTTATAGCATTGATTGGGATATAGGACCTGATTTTAGATTTCAACATAAAAAAAACATGTTGTTTAAAATAATAATAATTCTGAAATTAAAATAATTGTCTCCAAATAAAAAAAAATTAATGGTTTAGAATATAGATTAAACTGCTATAGGCTTACAATAATTATTGTCCTCCAAGGCAATCACTTGTAAGTTTCTTTTAACTAATCTATGAATGCTTATTTTTACCTACTTAATACACATAATCTGCAAATTAAATATAACATAGGTAATCTTTATATTCATAAGAACGATATTAAAAATTCAGTAAGTAGTAAAATAATGAAAAAGTCAGTGCGCGACGGTTGGGTTTAGAGTCACGCTGACCATCACCGCTGACATGCGAAATGTATAAACTTCTAAGAAGCGTTTTAGAATAACGCGTAGCTGTCAGCACGGACGCTTCTTAGAAGTTCATACATTTCGGTTGTCAGCACTCAGCGGCATAATCTGTAAATTAAATATACATAGGTAATCTTTATATTCATAAGAATGATATTAAAAATTGTGAGAAGTTTATAAGTAAATTAATATAAGTAATAATTTTTTAATAGTCCAGGCGTTGGTTATTATAACATAACATTTTGTTAAGATTATAAGGCCTGTTCCAATTAAAATCTTCTTTTTCCGATGGTGTTACAGCCCAATTCTAGCCTTGTGTTCCATAATTCGACTCCTCCAGACAACCCTGTTTCTGTCCTAATTTCGAGAGTCAAGAAATTGCTCGCATCCTTCCTGACTTCATTCGCACATCGCAGCCAAGGTCTGCCAATTCAGCATAATTTTCTCTTTGGTGCCCGCAATGATGGCATTCTCTGTCCATATCTGGCCCACCGTAGCCTATGATAATTAACCAATATTAGGATGGAAGGTTAGATATCTCAAAATTTCTTATGCAAAATTTAAAAACATATAATGGGATTACACTTTATAAATAATAAAGAAATGGATATAACATGAGTTTAAAAATGTTGATATTGATAAAAGTAATATTTACTTACTTACTTTGCGTTTCCGGTCTACACTTTGCCACACCAGTAAGCAGCGACAGTCATCGCCTCGTTCGCAAGGATAAGGTGTTTGCAGGTTACATGTTATACCAATCAGCAGGCATGTCAAGAGGTGATTGTCATCCTGGAGCTCACCACATTCACATTCAGTTTTGTCAGCAGAGAGGTAGCCCCATTTATGTAGGTTTTTCCTACACTTGGTGACACCAACCCTAAGTCTATTGAGGGCAGTCCATAAAGTGAATGGTAGGTGTTCAACCGTACTGATGCCTTGTAAAGTAATATTGAGAAGATGCAAGACTTATCTGCAAAAAAGAATTATGTGTGTTGAAAAATGTTTTTATTGAGCCCTTTAATGTTGCTGCATTTAATGTCTATTTCTTTTTATTATTTTTATTTATTTTATTTTATTTAAAACATTTATATACAAACAGTGAAATTGATACAAAAATAAGACAGTACATACAATTTGCAAAACATACACCAGTGAAGTATATACATTTAAATCAAACATATAAAACTGTGAGGTAAACATTTTTTTTTGAAATAGGTTACATGTTATATACCTGAAGTATAGAATTCCATATTAATGTAAATCTCAGTCCATCTATCAAACTCATACGACTTGTATGTTTTTGGTTTTGCAAGGAATGAATAATTTCTGACGGCTATTTTCGACAAAGCTCAAACAATAAAAATAACCTTTGTGCGAAACTAATTCGCAATATTACTCAAAACTACACAAAAGCTATAATTATCAAGACAAACAAATAATAATATTATTATTATTGCCAATTATCTCATTTTTATTACGCGTTGATTATTTACTGCGTATAAAATTTTACACTTTTGACGGCACCATAGACCATAGAAGTAGAATTTTATATCATTACGAAGACGCATACAACATAATTAAGTAGTCTGTGCATACAACTTTATTCCAACCCTTTCATATTGAAAAAAAATCTACTATATAAATGAAAGTGGGGTTAGTGCGAACACTTATAACTCGAGATTGGCTCAACAGATTCTTCTGATGTTTGATTTATTGGATTCTTCTCCACTCCGGATAACAGAATAACTAATAAAAAGTTAAAAAAATGGTTGAGAAGTGATGTAAAATATAACATTTGAGTTTGTATGGAAAGGTTACCTGGGACGCGCCGACGACATCGCGGGTAGTTCCCTCTCATTCTCGCATACGCTCTTACAGTAGCCCATCCCACTTACTCCTCCGATTCGAACGTTATCATAAAAAGTCAACAATATTATCGGCAGTGTTGCCAACTTGGCGAATTTGTCGCCAGATCTAGCGACTTTTGGACATGGAAAACGACTTTTCATTTTCATTTAGCGACAAAATATTCTAGCGAATTTTCTAGCGCCTTTTAGGTCCATGGTGCTTTTCGGTTTCGGTTGTAGTATTTTGATAGAAGCCAAAGTGAGCAATATAAAAAAAAACGCGGAAACGAAAAAACATAAACTAAAAATGAATATAATATGCTTTTATAAGTGATCCAATGCCACAACCTTCTTCTTCTGCTTCCAATGTACCATAGATTTCTAGAAAAATGGATTTATAATGTCATATTAATTTTAATGACTTTCTAATTTTTAAGTAGTAGGTACTTATATCTTTTCATTTTTTTGTTTTTAACAGGAGCACTATTTCTTACTTTAATACAAAAATATCGCCTAAATATTTTCTTTGCTCCCCCCGACCAATTTTGGCGACGTCTGGCGACATATGGATGTTTCAGAAATATTTTAATGTTATTATTTTATAAGCTTAACTCTATCGAATTAATTTTGTAATGCTTTACGGGTGCGCAGGGCACGTTGTGCACATATTAACGGGCACTTCGGCTGGACCGATTTTCATGGTTTTTGATTTGTTGTATTCGTCTCCGTCTCGAATAGGCTACTAGCTATTGAAAAATTGATAAGGAATAAAAATATTAAGAAAATAAAATACCCATACATTTTGTATGGAACGGTTATTCCTTTCTGTGATAAATTTCTTGACAGCGCAATTTTATTTACGTAGGTAAGCAACCATTAAGTTTCGAAACAAACATAGGTACCTTTATCAAGATAGGTACACAATATTCGATAATTGCGTATTAAAACAATATGATATGATCAAGAAAATATTTTTTTGAAAACTTTATCACTTCAGTATGGCAATAATTTGCCTAATTTCACTGAGTAAATTTTAGGTGAGGAAACTAACAAGAGGTTAGCTCGAATATACACGCATACTTTTAGTTTGATAATTCTTAAAAATGCGGACAACTATTTGCTACGATGATCGTCAATCGACGTATCGCATGGAAGAACGTTTTATATGCATACTAAATGTATCGAGAAAAGAGCCTACAAAGATTTTTAGAGATTTCTTTGCGGTCCATTTAAAATTCCACGAAATCTTTCTTACTCTATAAAAATCTAGCCGTTTTCTTTGTTACCTAACTCCTCTTTTATTACTGGACGGATTTCGATGAAAAAAAATGGAGATGTCGAGGGTTACCCAAGGATGGTTTAGATGAGCAGGGGCTTTCTAGATACTATATTTCTGTTTTAATTAATGTTTTTAGTTTTTGCGTTTTTTGCTCCCATTTCAACTTTTATATGTCAAAACAAGATCGAGTAAAACAACTACGTTCGTAAAAAGGGTGATTTTATTTCTAAAGAGCGTACATAATACCTAAGAATCGTTTGTGTTTTTGATCAAAACGTCATAAAATTGTCGTTCTTTTTCTAAGCAGGTATTATGTTAAGGTTTTTTCTTTATATTGATAGAAAGATATAGGTAGGTACGTACAAAGTACGGTTGGCTATTTAGATAAAGTAATACATCGATGCGCGTTGCATTGGAACTATACATCAATGTTATCCGATGCATCGGATAGAAACATCGATGTTTTCTCTATTTTTAAAGATTTTTTTTTTAAATATGAATTCTATTTTCGATTCGAGAAAATTTTGGAAATGTAGGTATTTATTTTAACTTGAAATATATATTTATTAGGTATGTTCTACAAATATTTTGTAAACTTACAGAGATTTTGTTAGGTTATAATTTTATTTTATTTTTTATTTATTGATTCCACGCAACAAGGTTGCTTTTACAAAAACATATTAGGTACCTACATAAAAATTTAAACATTGACAATATTTCTGAGAATAACAAAATAATCGCATGTTTGAAGAATCTATCTATTCTAGATATAGGTAGGTACGTTAATATTTTAAATGAAATTATGTTTTTTCAGTAACTTAATCCCTATTTTGGCCATCAAAGAGCTAATAAAAACACTTTTTTTTCATTTTCGAATTTATTCTAATAATTTGTGGGATCGATAACATCTCTAATATAAATTAAAGTCGGGTTAGTGCGAACACTTATAACTCGAGATCCGCTAAACAGATTGTTCCAATGTTTGATTTATTGGATTCTTCTCCGCTCCGGATAACGGTTGGTAGACCAGTGGTTACGACGCCGGCTTTCGCACTGTTTCGTGCGGAGGTCGTGGGTTCAAATCCCGGCCGTGCCGACCATTTTCCACTTTCACGACACAAGCATTTGCTTAGTGTGAAAGATGTCAAAAGTGTATTTGTGTTCACTTTGAGTGAGCACAGCAGCCCGATTCACGGAAAAGTTTAAGTCTAAGTTTAGTTCGAAGTTCAAAGATTCAAACTTTTCCGTGAATAGGTACATAGACTGTAGATAGTCGCCGCCTACAATTATTATTACCAGCAGCCCTATTCACGGAAAAGTTTGAATCGAACTTCGTTCGAACTTCGAACTAAACTTAGACTTAAACTTTTCCGTGAATCGGGCTGCAGATTCATTTAAAAAAAAAGTTGAATAAATTGATAAGAACTTATGTAAAATACAATATTAAAGTTTGTATGGAACGGGTTCGGTATCGGTACCGCCACCGACATCTGTTGAGGGAAATAGGGAGATGTCTGGTGGATTAATATTTTGATAGAAACATTCAATGTTTTCCCTATTTTTCTACAGATGGTGGTATAATAATGATTGAAATTAAAAATATCGTTTTTGATGGTACTTTTCAATCTTTTTTATAATTTGTTCACATCTATAATTTTAAAAAAGTCGTGTTAAAGCGAACACTTATAACTCGAGATTGGCTGAACAGATTTTTATCGTGTTTAGTTTATTAGATTCTTCTTCGCTACAGATAACATATTATTATAACAACTATTAAAAAATCTAAAAATGGATGGAAAATAGTATGAAATAATATACCTAATATTAAAGTTAGTATGGAACGGGGGAGTTTCGGTGATTTTGAAATAACTGATTCATAATTACCACATAACTTTTGATTTTTTTACAAATTGTAGTCATGTATGTTAGCTATGTTATGTTACCCAGCAATATTTTATTGACTTTTGATTGAAGGCGAGACGAAGTTCGATGGGTCAGCTAGTACAGTATATAAATAATTCATTATATTGTAAATATTTATAAAATTGATAATATTGAAATTATATATTTTTTATTCATTTAAATAATTAAGACCTTTTTTATTTAATAATTAATTATGACGTAGCAAATTATTTGGTAATTATAGACGACATTTTATTCTGCAATACATATTTTCTAGATTTGATAGTGTCTGTAAAAGCAACCTTTACAAAAATATAATATGAAGAAGATGTAATTTACACACAAAATATATTTAAATTGGTTACCTAAGCAATATTATACGCTGCTTTATTTTAATCTTGGAGGAATTATTATATTTTAATTAGATTATAGTGCGCCACACCAACCATAGATTTACTAATACATAGATTAGTAGAATTCATTGTCAATGTCACTCAATATTGATAAATATTGATCTGTCAAAAAAATAAGAGAGTGATGGAATGCTAAATGCTTCCAATTTCAAAATATTGGAAGCATTTATTTGCTGCTCAGTAGATATTTTCGGTAGGTACCTAATGTTGTTTATTAAGATTTATTATATAATCACTTCTTTGTAATTTTTAAGTACTGACTCAGAAACATAAAAAATGATGACCTTTTCTGTGACATTCTTTCCATCGCTTAGGATTTTATTTTTTTAGTTTAAGAATGCATGAAAATCACTTTGAAATGTTAACCGAATTGGAAACAAATGAGCTAAGACTTCCATACTTTTTTCAAATTATATAAGCAATATGATTTATGCTAAACTATAAGATTTGATTTTAAATTCAACCATTAGTGCAAAGGGGTTAGTAAAGAAAAATAAACGCAAATATTTACTGACTGATGATTAATTTATTCATTTTCAGTGTCACAAACCTTGGTTGCTTTTATCTGTCATCAAATTGGGCTGTGACAGAGTCACATTTGGGTTTTTTTGCGTCAAAACTTGGTCGAAACCTGTCAATCTGCACATACCACATCCAACGATTGCAGTTTTGGTCTTTGAAGGATTCTTTATTCTACAGGATCATGTTTGAGATGTATAAAGAGAATATGTTGTTGACGGAAGAAACTACTACACCAATTATCCCATACCATACTTTTTTAATATAATGCTTCTTGTCGTATTATGAAACATACGCAATAAAATATTAATATATATTTAACATTGTTTTTAATTTATCTTCATACCTATTAATTAAGAATTTAGATAATTTTGTTATTATAATAGCAAATAAAGTGATATTCGATGATTTTGTCCACAACAATCTGTTTTATGTGATTAATTGAGATATGAATATTATACAGTATTTCTTAATTATTATGATGTGGATAAAACAAATATATTTTTTACTATAATAAACATGCACAATTACCTGACAAATCCATTATGATTTTGATAAACAGGAACGTCATTAGTTCCTGTCAGATTCGCTTTCTTTCAGAGTTCTGTTTTATCGACCAAATCTACTAAAGAATTTTTATACTCATTTCAATTTTCAAAAATCATTTTTACGATTAATATATTTAAATGTATTATGAATTTAATTTCATGTATCTTTATTATTTACCAACGTTTAATATGATTTTATCAGGTACTTACTCATCCTACTCAATGGCTACGACAGATTTACATAAACTGCGGCCATAAATTTTTTTAAATGTGTCAAATTTGAAAATGGAGGAATTATATTTCCAAAATTTTGCATTAAATCTTTATTTATTGAGAATAATAAGATTTGAATAACATTTATATGTATAACGAATCAATCTCCAATTATTTTATAACATTTTCATACCGTAATACCAAGATTCTATTCAACGTTTACATGAGTAATTTTGTTTCCAAAAGATGGTTTTCTGTCTTTTTTGAAAAATTTGTATGAAGATCCTAAAAAAATAAAGTTTTTTAAATAGCTCTTAATATATTAAAGTTAACGTTGCCAATTGTATCTTAGAACGTTCTCGAGCAAATTTCACCGCTCTGCGCAGATTCATATCTGACGTAGCATTTGTATTTTGAGCGTGATGTTCACATATACGGTAAAGTATTGTCAAAAGCACGCAAACATTTCTGAATTATTATGTAGATTAACATATGCTATAAAATATTTTGAAAAAGTTAGGGATCTGTATGAAAACCAAATTATTTTTAAGTACCTATCTACCCGTGCGAAGCTGGGGCGGACCTCTAGTAATTAATAAATAAATAACCCTCTTCTATACATAGGTGTCAGTATAGCCGGCGGAACTTAATGCTTGAAGCATTCTCTACCAGTCAACTGGTCCCGTCTAATCTGAGACAGGATTCCAACCCCGAGTAGAAATTTCAAGTGAAAAATGACGTTGAATATTTCTGACCCGACCGGGAATCGAACCCGGGACCTCTTGATCTAAAGTCGGAGCCTTTGCCACTAGGCTACGTACCGAGGCGAGCTGAAATTCCGATATTTTACAACCATTATTATTTCGTTATCCTTTCACAAAATCACAGTAGGTAAATGTATTAGCCATGATGGTAGATAAAATGACTGTTCCAGAAAAAAAAATTCCAGCACATATTATGTAACATACCATTCTCTTTTATTTTAACACTTTTTCGAACCATTGGAATTAAGGCAAAAAAATACGCCCTATTTCCGGTTTCATTCAATTCAGCGGAAACCACTCTTTTCGTTTGCAAATTAACTGATCGCAAAAGGATATAGCCATATTGAAAATATCCGGATACTTATATTATTTACGTAGGCAACTTCATTATTGTTAATTCTAAGGTTTTACTTTTATTGTTGTAAGTGTTGCAATTTCAAACACAAAAACGTTCTTTACTCCTTATGTTTCGATAATTATCATTTCTGAATAGTTGCTAGATTGAATTGCCTTGAAACCATAAATATGTTTCTAACTATATTATGAAAGTTCTCTCTCCAAATACATAACAATAGTCATACGCAAGCCTGACCAAATTAGTCAAATGAATAACAAAGTTTGATACCGTTGTATGCTTTTGAATATATTATGTAAAAACAAATTATAATTTTCATTCATTTAGAACTTTTAAGTGGTTGGTAGACTGGCAGTTACAACGCCGGCTTTCGTACTGTTTGGTGCGGACGTCGTGGTTCGATCCCAGGTGCCGACCATCTTCCTCTTTCACGACACAAGTTTTAAGTAGCTTACTGTGAAAGAGTCAAGGAGTGTATTTGTGTTCACTTTGAGTGAGACAAGATTCAATAAAAAAATATATACCTATCAAAATTTTATAGACAAATGCAAGATATGACATCTGGCTGTCATATATCCGTACTCATAAGATATAATTTCAATGTAAAGAGTTATTTCATTTCAAATTTTATTTATTTTATTTTAACATTGTAAATTCATTACTCTAAATGTCGTTTTATTAGATATTTTTTTAGAAATTCAAAACAATTATTGTTTCTCTGAAAAAAGTAAAATATTTATTGATATAACTAATTGTTCCACTAATATAAAACGCACTAATAATAAACAAACCTTAAAAAGAAACGACGGATGTAAGTACGGATATTCAGATGTCATCTTGCATTTGTCTATAAAATTTTAAATTTGTTCTAAACGAATGAAAATTATAATTTTCTTTACATATAATATTACGAACCTATATATTATGCATATTTTTTCCTGAGGACGAGGAGAGCTGACCCTAGCAGTCTTCATAGACGTTAAGCTGGGAGCAAGCCAGGGAGAGAGAGAGAGAGAGAGAGAGAGAGAGAGAGAGAGAGAGATATTATGCATATTTTCTATAAAAATGAGAATTTTTGTATGTAACCACATTACAAGACCAACAATGTTTCCATCTACATATTCGACTGTGCTCAGGTAAAAGGCTTTAATCCACATTTTTTCCAAAATTGGTTTTATTATTTTAAACTAATTATGTGTGTCTCAGACACATTACGGTAAAAGGATTTAAGCCGCAAACACTTATTTCCTACATAAAAACGCAAATGATTGCAAAAAGAAGGACTTAAACGCAAAACGCAACCATGTCAAAGGACTTAAGCCACAATAATCTAGTTGGATCAGGTAAAAGGCATTAAGCCACATGACGCATGATGTATGAAAACGATAGTTTTTTTTATGACGGACACAAATGTCAGTGGCGATGTAAAAGGACTTAAACCACCTTTTAATCATGTTTTTTCTAATATCTCGATTATTTATTAATTTTTTAGTCTTAAATTGCTCAATGTGGTAAAGAAAGCATATTTTCACACGATAAATCGATATACCCACGGACGTAGCCACCCAATCGATATACCCACGGACGTAGCAATAGCTTTCACATGGAGGGGGTCCAAGGGTAAAATCTAACCGCAAAAATCATAGCCGTATGCTAAGGGGGGGGGTCCGGTCTCCCAGACCCCCCCCCCCCCTTATATACGTTCATGGCATGGACGTAGCAATAGCTTTCACATGGAGGAGTTCCAAGGGTAAAATCTAACCGCACAAATCATAGTCGTATGCTAAGGGGGGGGGGTCCGGACCCCCAGAACCCCCCCCCCCCTTATATACGTCCATGGATATACCACAAACTGTCGAAATGCGAACATGATTAAAAAACACTAACACCGATTTACACAGGAGCACTTGCCGGGTGAATCCGCTTGTCAAATATTTTTAATATTATAAATAAAAAATTGACGAATTTGTTTGCGAGGTTTCGAAAATCCAAGGACACCATTTATATAGAAAAATTTGAATTCATTTATGTAAATTTGAGGGAGTTTTGCTTGTATAAAAAATGTCAATAATTAATTATAGTCTTGATATCAAAATTTCAATAGGTTGATATAAATCAATTTAAAACTATTGAAATTCTGCGAATTTCAATAGTTTTAAAAGGTTTAATAGTTAGAAAGATATTTTCTACAGAACTAATACTGAACCTACTTCGAAAATGTGTGGAAAGAAAATGAAAATGGCAAAATGTTTATACTGTCCCTTCTTTTATTTTCAGGGTATTCATGGAGTGTCCCATCAGCAGTTGGGAAGAGTCTCCGAGATAACAGTATTCCCAAAGGTAGTCCACAATTTGATGATACAATCGGAAGTGACATATCAGTGAGTCCTGGACAGACAGCCTATTTGCCGTGTGTGGTTCATAATCTCGGTGACAAGTTGGTGAGTGTTTCTTATATTTTGTTTGCGCAAAATACATACCGTTTTTGTTTTTTAAATATCCTTAAAGAAAAATTTTTAGTTTGAAATACCTATATCAAAATTTAGTTAAAAAATGATACGTAAATATTTTAATAATTCTAGAAATCTTTGATTTTGATGTCTTTTTTCTAAGTTAGGTATATGCTTTCAAAAAAGACTGATTAGAAAATTAAAGGTGTCTTTGGGAGCTTATGAAATTGTTACGCTAGGAGTTTAAATCGGAAAACAAGCAACAAAACCCGTTAAAAAGAAAAGGGTGATGTTTTTTTTATTTATAGGATAATATCTTCTCTTTGCGCCTCCCATTTTTGACACGACATAGTGGGTGGCGAGCCTTACCGATGGTAGTAATGTCAAATCGGGGTTTACTTAGAAACTTTTTACACTTTCAATATCATTAGGATGAATTTCGAATAGCAGACGAATATAAGTTCTTAAGTATGAAAATTATTTCCTATACCTTTTAGTATACGACGTATTCTATAGTATTCTTATAGTAGTCTTTTAGTATTCGTTTCTATACGTAGCGTGGGGTATATTGAAGTTTTTCAAAGAAATTGCCGAAATTCGGACGAGCTTGCCAATTATAATAATGGGGTATTTCGTTCTTAATCCCACACAGGAAAAATTTGGAAGAAACATCTTAATATAATATAATATATGTTTTCATGAGAGTATCAAAATCTAGTTATGCCCGTCCTAATTAAACTTGATTAAAATATATAGAACTAACTGATCCGCCCGTCGAACTTCCATCTAACCCAGAATAAAAAAAAATTAGGTACTCCTGGTTTATGCAATGTTTATTACATTGTAACCTTTTCTACGTGTAACTATCCTCCAAGGAGTTGTATTGAACTTGATCTCCGCTTAAACCTTCCCGTACATTAGTAGAACAGATCACCAAAGTTTCATTGAAATACATTCACTGGTCTTGTATCTATCGAGTAACACACCCACACTTCAATATTTTTCGTATAATAATATCGTTCTTTTGACAAGGCATTTTTGTCTCCTCATAAAAAAAAAAACAAAAAATGGTGGTGTTTTACATATCTAGGTAATAATAATAATAAGAAAGATTATTTTTGATTGTATGATAAAAATAAATCCTGTCTACAGTACAATATATGAGACTTAAAGGCCAATTTTCAAATATAAATTAATAACGGTTGATTTGTATCATTTGAATTTTGATAATATATGAGCTAAATAAGTTGGCAAATACTAAAATGAACATCAAAACAGGGCACAACTGTGCTTTTGGGAATCACAAATGTAATGAAATTCGCTTTTATTTGTAAAACAATGAAGGTGTAAGTAGTATGAGCTTCTACTATTGTCTTAGATATGGGAAGGTGGATGTATGGGCATACGAATCCCTCCAGAAGAAAGCCATTCTTTGATGCAAGAAAGTTCTCTCGTGATAAAACTTGTACGGAATCAAAATATTGAAGTGAAGTAGTTTCTATGGCATGTGTGAAAAGGCAAGAAATTTACTGCAGAACTACAGAGACTGTGATTTTGCTTTCAAAAATAATAATAATATCGTAAAATGGTGTAAGAGGAAAGAATGAAAGTGGAAAGATGGCGAGAGGAAGCGAGAGGGGGTGGGAATGAGCGAGATGAGAAAATCGGTGGAGTAAAATGAAAATCTTGAGGGAATTTTTCAAAAATCTTTTCCCGTCATAGCTTAAGATTGACTTCAAACTTTGAAGAGATGTTTTGAATGTATATTAATAAATTGCTCAGTTTGGTTCAACGCCGTAGCCCCATACCTATATATACAGGTAAATTATACCTCCACAGGCTCCATTCACCCGCTCTAATACCAGTTTTTTTTTTAAATGACAAAAATATTACAAACTCACCTACCTCATACCTACCTATTAGGGAAATGATTCGATTTCATATCAAGGAAGAAAAGTTTTGTGCCAAGTTTGAATCAAAATATAATATATTGCTTTCAAGTAAGTATGGATTCTAACGGAAATGGTTTTTTTTCAACCTTAAATAGGTACCTACATAAATATTTATATCTAGTTACATATCTAGGATTTTGCTAGGTTCATGGTATTCCTATGAGAGCACATAGTTTGAAGAATTATTGTTAAAGGAGTTGTGTATCTACTTATTTGTTTCATCCCTCTTCCAATTTACTCCGAACTACCCGAAGGTTCTGTCAAGAGACCAATGTGTAAACAGCGCCTCTATTATCACCCTGTTCCAAATAAATACGCTTGCAAGGGGTACGAAACTTATTTGCATATATTTGAAAGATCGCACGTCACAAAGAACCGTGAACAATGTGCACTGAATGGAGGACCCACTGGAAATAAAATTGATTACTTTACTGATTTTAAAGTGGTTTTAGAGGGTTAACACAGAATAGGGGCTTTATTATAAATTGACACAATGACATGAAATAATTTGCTTAAAAAACTGTTAACGTGCACTTTCTTCTAGATGCACGTTTTACCAATTTTCCTTCGGTATCTTCTCGTGCTTAGGAACCAATATTTTGTAATTATTATTTTATCCTGTATGTGACAATAGACGGTTTATTTGTACCTGTCAAACATTTTATTCAATTCAACTTTTTCAAAGGCGTTGTACATATGATCGGAATGTATAAAACTTTGACTAATTCCACAATCATTTTGTTGTAAAGTTCAATCAGTCGATAGCTTTGTGGTCATGGCGTTATGGGTCATGAGCTCGAATCCCGGAGGAGAACTTTTTTTTTAACAACACAAGCCTGTTTTTTAAACAAAATATTATTCACATTTTACGATATAAGATGATATACGAAAACAGACTGGAAGCGTTTAAAAGAATAATCCTACGCAGAATATAAGAACTTTTCAATGATGGTGAAATGTAGAAGATACAAAACCGAGCTCAATGATTTCTACCGAAATAAGATTTGTAAACTGCACTTGGTTGGTCACTTCTTGTACTGTATGAAGGATTTGAAGCTCCCAAAAAGGGTTTTGTTGACCTAATCGGTTGAAGAAGCGTCGCAAGACTAAAATATGCAATTGTTAGATGGCACTGTCGGGTTCTGGGGCAGCATAACTGGAAGGTGGCAGCCAATGATTTATCAGGATGGAGAAGATTCTTGAAGACAGCATAATCCCACCACGATCTGTAACGATGAAGCTAATTGAACAAAACAGCAGTTCATTAGTACCTACATTGATGTGATTTGTTGTGGCCATTAAAATAAGATATCACCTTTTGAGCGCTGATAATCTGTGTAAGACCTGGAGATTCTAAAGGATAACTTCATATAAATACGGTTATTATGAATATCTGTACCTTTACAGTGGCATAAAAGTTTATTTTATTGTTATGAACGAACGTATCAGCTGTATAATGTGCTCTATTCTTTTTCTCTTTTATTTTTTGTTCCCTCGGGATTCTGCACTGGATCAAAAGCTATGGAATTGTACCGTATACGTGTTAGTCGATTCTCTCTAAGGTATTTTCACTTTGAAAATAAACTATGTTCACACATCTCGTTGTGTGCTCTATTAGCTATTTCCTTTGTCTGCGGTTACCTTTATATCTATCTATGATTTTCCTTTTTTCCTGGTTTTGATGTGAGAAAAATTTAAGCGTTCACCATAATAACGAATCTTTGGTTTGCATAATGTGTTACTCTTGGATGTATTAGATTTGGTAGGTACCTACTTTATAAAAAAAATATCATTCTTATTGTTAAAAATGTATTCTCGCGAACTTTGAACTTTGAATACGAAATACGAATGAAATATGGACGTTTTAGAATTAATATTTTCATGTTATTATTTTATTAATTTATTTTTGTTTCTGGAGGCGCAGTGCACAATGAACGGGCTGCCTCTGGTTAGGACCACAGGGTCCTCAGGACAACGTTTGTCGGGAAAGCTAGTAGATAATAAATGAAGTTTGCAGGTATGAACAGGGTTTATATTATTGATACGATCTTTCTAAACAATAATTAGTGTTTTAACACGTTTCATTTTGATCTGATGTAAGTACAAGTAGGTAGGTTAACAAACAAACATTTAGCATTGATTTTATTGTTAAGACGATTGTTTTGATTATATTTTTTTATGTTTCTGTTTCAAAATGAAACGAGTCAGAAGATTGACATGATTTATTTCACTACCTCGCCCTTTCTTACTTCATTTTATTAAATAAATCTGTCATATTCGCAATATGACAGGTATTTCAAATATATTTACGGTAGGCATTAGGCAGGTACCTATGTCACTGTGCATATTATTGTAGGTATATAAGGTGTACCTATTAGATTATTATAGGAAACTTAAACGTCAGACGGTTCAAAGATGGAAATATTACAAATCAATTTTATGTTATTGTTTCAAACTTTAGAAAACTTAAGAGCATATTATTTTATTTACGTATTTGATAAGCCTCTAAAGTCCAAATAGTAAAACAATGTGGATTTAAGACCAGTAAGTTACTACTACAAACGTTACTGTTATGTTTTTGTTTTCTTGATTAAAAATATTTTTTTTTTTTTAAATATTAAGATTCGCCACTCCTTCTCTATATAAACTAGGGTGCGAAATTTCATACTCCTCTTTCTGCGAAATTTTCGTAAAAATTGTCACAATATTTTTCATTCACGTATTAATATACATTTTTTTTTAAAAAAAAAGGGATCTGTGCTCACTCAAAGTGAACACAAATACACTTAATTGACTCTTTCACAGTAAGCTACTGAAAGCTTGTGTCGTGAAAGAGGAAGATGGTCGGCACCTGGGATCGAACCACGACGTCCGCAGTACGAAAGCCGGCGTTGTATCCGCTGGGCCACCAACCACTACATTTATTTTATTTTTTATTTTTATTTTATTTATTTATTTATTTGTAATATTTACAATACATTTTTATGGTAACAATGAATTATTCTATCTTATTTTCTAATTTATTTTGACCTCGAAAAGAGTATGACTCGTGCTTCGAGGAGAGTTGCATTTTTTCTTAGTTCTTATATTCGTTCGTTTTTTCTTAGTTCTATACATATGTATAGATAATTAATTATAGCTAAACAGATAGTATTTATAGTTATTCGTATTAAATTCCTGACTATAAAATGCCGTTTTACATTGAAGACGTTTACGATTCGTTTTTGACTCTGAATATTATAGGTATCTACCTGTATACCTGTCATACAGAGATAAATAATTATTATACACAAACCTTCCATCAATCTTTCTAAAATATTTTTATTACCTTGAAAAGTTCCCACCCCGATGATATTTTTACATCATAACATTTTTGACACGCGAGGTTTACAGATGATATTTCGCGATGCAATTCCTTTCTTTTTGAGTTTTTTATTAAAAAAATACAAGTACAGAAAGTATGAAATAAATATAATATTAAATTTTATAAAAAAATTGAATAAGGTTATCCACCTTAGAGTACCTACCTACCTACTTATCAAATGCAATATCAATCTAAAACGTATTCAAACTTTCCTTTGATTAATTCGCCAAAAAAATATTTTTTTAATTTTAAATGAATTTCGGGTGTATATTTTACACATAACAGACATTAACAAGATAACTGCAAACGTTCAATTCTGACATGTTCGACTCAAAATTAATTTTATGCCCTTCATACAAAATAATCTCGGTCCGAGTTAGAGTACATATAGGTATCCAGCCAGTCGTTTTGAGTTTTTGTTTTTAGTATTCATTTCCTCTCTCTAGCTGATGATTGATCACAAATGAAAGACTCAATGAAGTGGAAAAGGTTAAATTAAGGGTAGTAAAAACGATTTTATTTCAGCAGTATATTCCTGTAACACAAACCTTCGTCAAATTGACGATGCCGCTTTGAAAAAACCATTGCCATATTTTTATGTGTGCACGCGTATGCTCCTGTTTCAAGCTAATCTCAGCCATCCTTTAGGGCTTCCAATGGCCGGTTGTGATTTGTGTGCAAGTGCTGCCTATGCGCCATTTCTGAAACGGTGACTCGTCAAAATGACGAAGGTTTGTGATAACGACACTTTTTACTCTCAAAGATATAGCTGAATTGTAAAATATTTCAATTTTTTTTAAATCTTATGATTGATATAATACATCATAATATGTCATTGTCAACTTTTAATTAAGAGAAGATGACCAAGAAGAAAATTCTTCTGGAAGTGAGCTGGAATATCTTCTTGAGGTTTTTTCCCGCTTGCAAAGGACAGTATTGACAGTATTTTTCATCTTCACAACCATTTTAGGTAATGTTTCTGCTGCAAAAAAAAGGAAAATAATATTATGTGCCATACGCTCCTCCTCAAAGGAAAGAATGGCTAATAGGAGGTGCTATTTTGCTTGCGTGGCAAACTTGACACGTGTCAAAATGTATTAATTGTCATTTTTTATAGATACCTAAACTTTTTTTACTATTCTCTTGCTTGTTTTTTTTTTTTTTTTAATATTGATAGTTTTTTTTAATAGATATTACGTGATAATTTATGATTTATTTAAAGAGAGAATTAAACATGATTTTTTATTTGTAGGTTCTCGTTTGAAAGGCAGATATAAAATTTAAAAAAAATGTATAATAACACATAATAAATATTTAAAAAAACATTTGTTACGGTAAATTAATAAAAAAATAATTATATTTAATGCAGTTCAACCCTTTGAATACGAAAGTAGCGTAGTTAAAATGACGAAGGTTTGTGATAAGGGGTGTAAAAATAAGATTTGTGATCAAGGGATGTTATCGTCGTTGCACAAAATGTCTGTTTCAGTATTGAATTCAAAAAATTGTGACATTTAAATGAATTTGAAGTGGTTGGTAGCAGTGGCGTACCGAGGGGTGGGGCACAGGGGCGGACCACCCCGGGTGCGTTTTTGGAGGGCGGCAAAATTTGCTTGCACTATACTAAATACCTACGACCATATTGATAAAAATCAAAAATTTTAGTTTTATTTAAAAAAATTCGTCCACAGTTAGAAAAATCTAGTTAGAATAATCTATCTATGATAAGCCAGTTAGAATAATCTATCTATACCTATTTTTTTTTTTTTTACCCATCACGCCGTGTCCCATAAGGGGTAGGCAGAGAGAACGGACCTCCACTCTTTTCTTTCCAAGCATACTTCTTTCGCTTCTTCCACCGACATACTATTTCTCATACAGCTTCTCCTATTTCTCTTACTTCTTACCTGGCCTTCCTTGAGGACGGAATCGATGTGTTCGATCCACGTCATTCTCGGTCGCCCACGCTTTCTTTCACCTTTCCTTTCAGCCTTATGAATTATCTTTGTCATTCTGTTTGCATCCATTCTTTCCACATGCCCAAACCATGTCAACTTATTAACTTTCATCTTTGTCACAACACTTATTTCCATACCACATTCTTTCCTAATATTTTCATTCCTTTCCATATCCCATAAAGTTTTTCCACATATTCTTCGTAGAGATTTCATCTCTACTGCATTTATACTAGATACATTCTTCTTTTTTCGTCCATGTCCACGTTTCACAACCATACATCATCGATGGTAGCAGGATTGCGTTATGCACTAGTTTCTTTGCTTGTAGTGAGACGTTGTTGTTTCTCATTATAGGTCTTAATGCACCGCCCACCCTGCAACCAGCAACTTTCCTGCGTTCGATTTCTTTTTCACACTTTCCATCACGACTAAATATACTCCTAAATACACATACTCATTCACTTGCTCAAGACATTCATTTTCTACGGTTACTTTGCAATTCGTTCTTGCTTCATCCCTTTCAAATACAAAAACCTTTGTTTTGCTTACATTCATTTTTAGACCATTGTTTGCACAATTTTCAAACACACTTGACACAAGTTCTTGCAAATCATTTTCACACTCAGCCATAAGTACTAAATCATCTGCATACATAACGACTGGTCCTACGTACAGTATCGTAAGTTGAAAATGACAACTTTACAGGACGGCCATTCAAAGGTTTGAAGTTACACATTTATCTAGAATTTAACATTAGAGAATTAAATTTTTGAACAGCGCTAAATAAATACCGATATTTTAATTTTGTATTGTCAGTTTTTCATAATTATTTATACTTTTGGTAGAAATGATCTTACGATTTTATACTACGGATTCTTTTTGCACAAAAATGTGGTATCTTACACATAGCATAGTGTACGTTGTAACCAAATCATATTCGAATATCGTATGTCATACTTACCATATTGTACTACGAAATTTTTGATAAATTTCTTGTCGTATCTTATACTTTTATTAGATTGCTCTGTAATTATTGAGAAAAAAAATATCGTATCTATTTGTGAAATATGCTGCGATAATTCCAAACGTATTTGTTCCCTTAAAAGTACCTAAGTTTATATTATAGGACTATGAATAAAAACCTCTGACTATGAATAATTTGTGAAATATGCTGCGATAATTCCAAACGTATTTGTTCCCTTAAAAGTACCTAAGTTTATATTATAGGACTATGAATAAAAACCTCTGACTATGAATAAACCCGGAACCCTGATGGGGGGCTGTTCTTCCTCCCATCAGGGTCCCGAGGACGAGGGAGACCCTCTCATACTGTGTTCCAATCCTTCAAAGCAGAGCTGAGGAATCTGGACATGGTGTGGGAGGATGTCATTAACGTTGCGCAAGATTGAGCGTAATGGAGAGCTCTTGTTGCCTCCCTATGCCCCTAAGTGGGGTCTTAAGGGAGTTTGGATTGGATGAATAAAAACTTTATCCTAACGAATGCCGAATGCATTTTTGTAGTAAATCTTAGGAGTGTCACGCTTACTTACCAATGCGTTAAAATAAAAAATAAATTAATTAACACTTTTCTATACAAGGATCTCAGTATAGCCGGAGGAACTTATTGCCTCGGTCATTTTTTTCTAATCAAGCCGTCATTTCTAATCTTACACAGGCCAACCACGGGTAGACACTTCAAGTGAATAAACACTTATAAAAACTCAGACCCCACCGGGAATCGAACCCGGAACCTCGTAATCTGAAGTTCACGTCTATACCACTAGGCTGTCGAGCTCAGCCCCTAGCGTGTGCTCGAGCTCGTATACAAAATGATAAAATCCTTTTGAAAATACCGAAAGTACTAACAATCTTAAAAAAAAATAACAATGTTCTTAAAGATAATAAGACTTTTTAGATAATCTACACAATTGTGAAGCGATATTTTTTTTGTAAATCTAGGGTTAACAATGAATGTTTTGAATAAGAGTTGTAAAAGTAGAAAGCAATAATAATAATTGTGTGCATGCCGACAAAAATATTTATAAACAATATAAGGATTATTTTTATTGCACTAACACCTTATCGGCATGTCTATATAGACTCTTTAGGCTACAGGTATTAATAATATAATAGCATTGTATATTTTTGCAAACTAAACATTCAACAAAAGTCGCTTTTAAACAATGCGAGGTACCAACCACTTGACCAACAATGGTACCACCTCTATGATAATGGAACATTATAAAAGGATACTCGATTTCAAGTTAAATTCTTTAAATTTTATAAACCAATATCACGTGTGTCATTGTTCACGCTAATCTTCCTTTTGGGATGTAATTTTTTTATTGTTTAACTAGAATGTTTTTTGCAATAGTACCTACGACTCGACTGACTCCAAATAATGCGATCGAACACGCTGATTTTAGGTTAATAATAAATATTTTTTGGAAAATCAAGTATTAAGCATTTAATTCTACGAGATTTTAGGAATATATTCCTTATTTTTTTTTTTTTTTTTAGCTCTGCACTCGTTTTCGAGTGATTCGGCTATTCCTTATTTTAAACTTCGTAAATTTTCATAACTTTTTACCTATTTAATGTCTTTATACAATACTGGTTGTATGCGGAATGTTATGTGTTTGGAAGAAGCGAAAGAGGTTCGTTTGGATAGGAAAGAATAGAAGTCCGTACTCTCTGCCTACCAATTTCGGGAAACGGCGTGATGGGTAATAAAAGAGTTTACTTAGATACCTATTACGAACTGTAAGAACAAAACAATTTTTTAGCTCTGCACTCGTTTTCGAGTGATTCGGCATGAACAAAACATAATACCTATTTAATATTTTGTGTGTCCCCTTACAGAGGCATCTCTCGTATTCAGGAGGAAGGAATAAATCTTACGTACACATTTTTTTCCACTTAAAACACCAGATACTCTCGGTAACTGCAGTTGATTTGTTCGAAATCAGTGTATTTCAGAGAAATCATATTTCAATATGATATTCGATATAGTGCTTTTTTTAAAATAAACAGGTGCAGTCTGCCGATACTTCTTCAACGTGTAGATTTACAAACCACACATTTCTTCCGGAAATGTAAATTATAACTATGTAGTGAATGTTATAGAACTTACGATACAAAAAAAATATCTAGGAAAATATATAAAAATAAACAAACTTATGGATGTTGCATGTACCTACTCTTCTTTAAGCTTTTGTCATCCTTGTTCTAAAGGAGATCGTCCATCAGAACATTTATTTCACTTGATTCGGTTACAAAAGGCAAAGGAGATTCTAAGAGAGTATAAAAAACCTTAATTTATGCGACTACTTAAAAGTTTTGAAGTGTAAAATATCTTATGTTTAAAATACCTAATCGCGTAAAATGTGGTAAGAATGACATACAACAAAAAATGTCCTAATACTCCGAAGTAAATTATGATAAGATATCATACCATATCGTTTTCAATTCCGCTTTCCGACGTAAATTATTTTAAAGTACACTTACCATATTTTGTTTTAATGCCTAAGCCATGTAAAATATTTTAAGTTCTTCATACAATTATTTACGTCGTTGCATAATTGAAATTACTCAACCAATATATTTAATAATTCGTATTAATTGGGAAATAGATCAGTGTAACACATGAATAATGAACAGATAACCCAAGTTACAAACAAACATATTTTCTGTGAGTTAGATAATATTATATTCCAAACGGCGGCATAAACTTTATTTCAAATTTGCTATTTTTATTAATTTTTTTGGCCAACTCATAAAAAATACGCTTAAAGTGAACAAAAGTCTTATTGAAATGTGCGCGTACACACGGCAACTAATTTCTTAAAAAACAAAAACAAAATAATAGGTGATCCATCTTTTGTTAGTCGAACGTCGTAAAATATCGTAAATTGAAGTTACGATAGGGGTGCACAGGTAGCCACACAGCGTGTATTGTGTCCAGAGACAATACAATGCTATACGCATGACTATTTTGTCAAAAGTGATGATACCATAATTGACGTGTATCAAAAAACATATTTCTAGTATCGATATCAACTTCCTGTTTTGGGAAGTGATAAAATACATAAAATGAAGCATGTTTCCGTTAAAACATGAAAAACGCAATTCTGTGGGATACCATAACTTACGTAGGACCGATCGATAAGCGCACATACCTTTATTCCATTTAATTCAACCCCTATATTTATAACTTTTAACCCACTTACGCAAAAATCAAAGAACAAAGATAATAAGCAGTTAGAATAAGCAGTAAGAATAAATATACAGTTAGAATAATCTATCTATAATAAGCCCACAGGTAGAAAAATTTGTGGGTCAGAATAACTTATTGTCATTTTTACCGAAATTCAGTTCGCCGGTGCTCCATTTTTATAAAGTTAGGAGGATCCCGCAAATGTGGTGCGCTTTCTCCATCATGGAAGCTAATCGTGTTAAAAAACTTGGCATTTTCTAAAATAATATTCTTGTACCAATTAAAAGAACATAACAAATCGACTTGTAGCTGTTTGTTGTATGAGTTTTATCGAAAGCTTATTGCACGCCAATAAGCGCTTATTAGCGTGCAATAAGAGTTCTAAAATCAAACGATCGAATCGTTCGATCATTTTTGTATGGAAAATTTTCGAAACACTTTCGATGATCTTTTCGATATTCGATCATCGAAAACTTATACTACGGGAACAGTGCCCAGCGATTTGATATAGTACTTATATTGAAAATTGTATAAAACCAGAACATTTCCGAAATTATAGTCAGTGTTGAACCTTCGTCATCATACAATTTAATATTCCTCCCACCGAGGAGTCAAACGTTTAAATAGGTACCTACTTTATTAATAAATATTTTTCATGCATTTGTCAATATTGCGTTGACATCACGTAATTGACGATATTCTATTGATGAGAATTGAGACATCTACTTGGGTATACCTAGAGTTGACTTGACTACTCCTACTTGTGGGAAAATTATTGTGCATGGCAGTATTATTATTTCGATACAAAAGTCTTGATTTGTGGAATGAGCAGCATTTTGTATAAGTATTCATCATAGAAAAAATGGCTTCGGTCACACACATTTTTTTAATCATTTTTATTAATTGACAGGCCCTATTAGTTAAATACATAAAAAAGGACCCTAATATAGCTCGAATTCGAAAAAAAATCGAATGAATTGCCAAAAGATAAAGTTTTTTTAAAAAATCTTAAAAAGGAAATATCTCAATAACCTACTACTTCGTTCAGAGGTCGTGGGTTCGATCCCAGGTGCCGACCATCTTACTGTGAAAGAGTCAAAGAGTGTATTTTTGTTCACTTTGAATGAGCACAGATTCATTTTAAAAAAGTATTACAGTAGTACCTACATGCATAGGTAGCTTCCTAGAAATCCCTTGATATTATGTGGTTCGTATACCTACTTACATTATGTAGTAGATTATGTTACTCAAAAAATGTATGATGATAGATAGGGGGCAAATATTGCAGTATCAAGGTAAGTATAGGTATGTACCTTATATATATTTTATTACTTCACCAGCAAATTAAGGTACTTACATATATAATATTCGTAATATACAAACCTACTAACTTTGCACGTATTTGATGGTATGTACCTAAGGCGTCATGTATAAAAAATTTCAAATTGCAATTTGTTCCCAATCAACTCGAGGGAGTGATACAACTTCTTAACCCTTTTATGACCGCTGCACTAATTCAATATCCTATTTTTGATTTTTGAAAAGTAAAATGTTATAAAACTATCGATTCTATCACAATTTTAATATTTCCTTATGTTATATGTGGAACGCTAGTGAACCTACGATAATAACTACCCTCCAACTAAAAAATAGTGATAAATGGTATATTTGACATTAGACCATACCTACGCTTTTAAAGCGGGTTTGCGAGGACATCATTCCGCGTTGGCCCATGGGTCATTCCACCAAGTTTGGTTATCCGACACAATTTAATAAGGTTTAGTATGGTTTCCAGGGAAGACTAATGTCGATTCCCGCGTACGTCTACTACTCTCTAAAAGCTGTAATCTCCACTCCTATCTTTCTTCTTCTTCTTTTCAGCCTGAAACCGTCAGAAAAAAGGATATTGGTATAAATTAACTTTTTTTATGAGACATTTTTATTGGAAAATTGTGAAAACATTAATTTAAGTAACTTCTAATTGTATGTACATAGATGGTCTATTAAAAACTTCATTTCATTTTTTAATGAAATTGTGAAATTGTTTCAGCTATTATATTTTGGTTGTTGTTCGAAAAACGAATGTTTGATTCTTATTCACATTCTACTTAGTAAAAATCCTTGTGGTGTAAAAAAAATGCTGCGAATGAATGTGTTGATTCCGCTTCGTTGCGTTAGATGGCGTGAGGGAGCCGAACACCCCCGAATAATAATATCGGTGGTTGGTAGGTGCAGAAGGAATTCTCTGCAGGAACGTCTGGCGTTCAATGGGTTAAAACTCGTAGGACTATCCCCGCTTGAAAGGGGGAAATATTGAATACGTGTACCTACATACTTACATGCAAATACGTCTACCTACCTAACCACTCGGGTTTTTTATTTTTCAAAAAATTTGCTTGGTGAGGTTTAGGTGTTTGCTTGCGCGAATAAAAGGGATTGTTCATTTCCCTCTTAAATAAGTAGCAATCCAATACATGAAAATAAATTTAAGAGTTAGTGTGGCTTCTAAAGTTAATGTTTTTAAAAGTTGTTGTTAGCCTTTTGGTTCTTTTGTTGAATATCATTCTTTAGTGTATTCGAGTTCCGGTGTCGACCTTATCGCTCTTACACTATAAAATACTACGCGTTTATTATCACATCAGATTGTTCATAAAGCATCAATAATGTTGACATTAATTATTGTCTCTTCACCGGTTCCCTTTTTATAACCTCAGGTTGAGAGAATTGGGATGGAAAAAGAGTTCAGCATGCTCGATTCTACGAAATACCATTACCTTGAAAATATACTTCAATATTTAGTTATGCCGTGATACATCGTAGACTTTCCTTAAAAACGGTCATAGCAAAATTTATATCAAAATTAGTACTTATTTGATTTGGAATGGTTCTTCCAGATGGTGTTCTTCATTCGCCTCTCAACAAGGGCCTCTCCAATATTTTAGTCGTTCACATAGTTGAACGGCTTCTGAAAGTGGCCACGCTGTTCGGGTGGGTTGGTATGGATGAATTTACTTTTCCTTTTTCTTAGTTCTTTCTTACTTTCCGTATCCGTCATGAAAGGAGCCACCACGGAGATCGAGCTTTCACGATAAGAAAAAGCAAATGGGAATCACTGTCGGCTAATCCTTTCCGCACCGAAACATCCTTTTTGTTAGTATTATGGGAACTTAGAGTCCTAAAGGTAATACGGTTGTCGGCTATATCGCCAATGCTCGATTTCCAGAATCTCGTCAATTTTTTAGTGAGGGGTACCACGTGCAGGCGACGTTGACATCTGTGTTGACTAGATATTTTGTGCCATCACCCCATCTTCCTTACTCCTCCACATCTATTTTAAAATTATATTTTTTAATTAAACTGTGGGCCTCATCACTTGAAACCGAGTGCAGCACTAAAAAAACAAGTTAAAACCTGTTCAAAGTAAATTAGTAAAATATTATTTTGAGTAGGTTGGTAGCCCAGCGCTTCAGTTGGCTGCTCTCTTGCCTCCAGGGTACTGATCGTGAGTTCGAACTCCGGTGTCGACCATTTCCACTTTTATGATACAAACCATGCTTTGTGTTAAATTTATCGGAAGTGTATTTATGTTGGCACTCGGCTTCCCAGGAGGATAACATAGCAGGAACAACAGGCCAGCAGGCCTAATCAAAGAGGAAGAAGAAGAAGAAGTATTTATGTATGTTCACTATAATTAATAGGTGAGACAAACTTCATTAAAAATATAGAAAAGAGAAGAAACGTAAATAAAAGTAATGTATTTTATTATAAAAGAAAGCTATTTAAAACAGATCTCTATTTTTTGTTATAACTTGTAAACTTTTGGCCAGAAACATTTTGTCTTTGAAGGTTGAATAGACATGCTAAGTGGTTGGTACACATTGCGTGTGTTTTGTTTTTCGTTTATCTTGGCTATGAATCGATATGAGTTATAGAAAGAAGGTCAAGAAACCAGCGAAAAAGAAGGTTAATACAAAGAACCGATTGATTACACGGCTGGAAGTTGTTGCAATTCAAAATTGCAATGCAAAAGTCGTTAATGATAAGACGTGTTTATCAAATTATACACTGTTGTACTTATTATTAAATATTTCTAATAAGAAAATTTGTAATATTAAAAATAACGAAATTGTTATGTTTGGCAATTATTCCAGGGTGTTAACCCTGGAATAATTGTGTTGAAGAGTTTTCTCATTACGATAAATATTCATTCATTTTGATTGAAATTTTATCAAAATTGTCATCTCATTTTATTTATTCAAAAAAAAAAAGAAAACCTTTCTTGCGTTTCTTTTCCCTGAGAGGAGACTTCTCCTTACAATACGTGTAGATACTTTTTACGTTGGAGATGCAATCCTAAAAATAAAACGAATAACGAAATAAACGTAGAGGTACAATAAAAATATGTTTTTTTAAAGATTTTTTTTTCAATTTGTTTTAAAGAAAAAGTTTGACATTTTCGGATCGTTTCAGGTGATATGTATGTAGGTACCTATTAAAAAAAAAAAAAATATATATATAGGTAAGTACCATAATTTTATTCACCTACTTATTTAGTACAATATATCTATTAGATTTTTTATTCAGTTTTTGTATGTACCTATATAGTTTTATTTGAGCTTTCCAATTGAAATTGTGTAATTCAGGAATGAGGAATCATTTATTTAGGTATAAACGGACCATCCATGGTGGGCTCCTGTCGATAGATGTCTTCCTGTCCTGTCTTCGCATGTTTATCTCCATTTTTTTGATTCAAGCCTTCTCCATGTTCTCACCCAGTGACACTTTTCTCTTAGCGAACGAGTTTCTGGATTTTGGGCACGCCGTAACAGGACATTGAGTGAAGCTAGCTGATATAACAGTTGGTCAGAAAAGGCAAAAAGGCAGCCGTCGCACCAGGCTATACAAATGACAACCGAAATGATTAGGCGTATTACAGTCATGATAAAATTTTGTTTAAAAAAATTCAAAGAGTAATGCTAATCAAATGACACCTCGATGGAAGATTTTTTACAAACAAATTGAAGAAATAACATTGGTAATGACATTGGTGGTGTGAAAATGTACTGGGAAAAAATCTAAACGAATCTTGCCTTTACCTTTATAATAACGCTCCCTACCCCGTCTACCGAATTTCCTTTTAGCATATTACGCTTATCTGCGAATCACAGGAAATATTTTGTGATTCTTTGAGCCGTCAACGCATTTTTTCAACGGTTCTCCAAGAGTGTACCTTCTAAGTAGATCACCACCTATTCACCATCCCTTAGAATACTCGTCAGGCAGGAAAGAAAACATCCCATTTAAATACAACTTCTATAGCATACACGAGTGATCTCGACACTCCTTTTAATAATATGTTTGCTGTAGTGTAAATTTGTTTTTCTGTTTATATTGCTCATTCCTATATAGGTACATACCTTTAAATATAGGATCGATGTATCATTTTAAAACCGTTATTTTTCTATAATCTTCAGTTGATAAGTTAAAATTTACAATTTCAATTTGGACGTCGGTTTATTTTATGCCTTAGATATTTTATTAACTTTCAGCCAGTCCCGTCCAATTCAATCTTCTGATAGAATATATTTCAATGAATAAAAATTCTCACCTGCCCCTCTAGACAATTTGAAATTGGCGTTCGACTACTAACGAAGATTTCGTCAATGGAGAGTAATGGTGAAAAGAAGATCCTCTTGTTAAAAAGGTAGGGTTTCTCGGTGGACCTGTTGTATACCTGATGTAGAATCGAAATCTTGGATTCTATGTCAATCGAGTAAAAATTCTAGACCTGAGCGAGGATAGAATTCGGATTCTGTCGTTCAATTGCGTACCTACTTATTCACTTCTTTTATTCTTTTCATCGAAATAATAATAGATATGTTTCATGAATTATGAATTAAATAACACACAGTTGCACTTTCACAAAATTTATATTGAATCTCGAGCGCTTTCGTCCAACTCACGCAGACATTGTCACGCAGACATTGTCTCTTGACAATGTCTGCGTGAGTTGGACGAAAGCGCTCGAGATTCAATATAAATTTTGTGAAAGTGCAACTGTGTGTTATTTAATTCATAATAATGAACTTTCACTACGTAAATACACAAACCCTCCAGATATGTTTCATAATAAGTAAATTATTCCCTTATTGTTTTTACAAGGATCCCATATTAACCTACTTTACACGAATTACCTAGAAAGGGAAATGGAATTTTTATCATTGTTTTTATTCCACGTTTTTTTCTCACTTCGTTCAGATTGCCTTGAACTATTAAGTAACATTCAAATCTTTAATAATATTGTATTATTGTATGAATAAAAAATGCGAAAGAAAACATAAAACAAAATTCTACGAAATTCTAATTTAAAATTAAAATACACAAAATACATTTGACGGTTACACGCTTGATTCGCGACGTTTGTGAAGAATTAAGTACTAAGGTTTTATTTTATTTATTTTGAATAACAACTAACAACCTCCTGTCATTTTGTTTTCAAGAACAACTATTTTTTGAAAATACTCGTAATTCAAAAATTACATATATTGAGATGTTTTTTGTACCGGTTTTTCAAACCAAATGATATGACAATTTCGTAAGAAAAGGTTGTCAGACCTCAGCATTATATATCGGAAAGGTTATCCTATGCTTCAGGCACAGCGTTAGACAGAACAACGGCAGCTTTGAAAAATAATTGTTAGGCAAATCTAAGGAAAAATGTGGACAGGGAAAAGATCTAAAGCGATGGCTGGACCAGATCAAGGCTCAACTGGTGTTGACGAAAGTTGTAAGGGATGGAGAAACATCGTCAGGGACGCAGATGATAGACTGGAAATATGTCGCAATCCTCACACATAAAGAAAACTGTTTCGTCATTAGGGTGCGTAGAACGGATCTAAAATTCAATTCAATCTATCATTACTCTTGTTTCGACCCACCAAGGGCTATAAACGCAACGAGAGTTCTTCTTTGCATTCCATCTCGCGCAGCTTCAATGCCTTGCTCCAACATCATTTCTTAAATCCCTCATATCTGCTTTGAAGGAGCGGAATACAGTACGAGAAAATCTTCGTCGTATTTGAGACCCTGCTGAAGGGTGGAAGAATAACGCTCTAATCTGCCAAGTGTAATTCAGCTTCCTTAACTCATGTCTCAGCTTTCCATAATGGAAGAACTGACGGGCTTGCACTGGCTGCGCCAGCGTATAGCGTCATTTCTGATGGCAATCTTGTTCAATGATTGTTCTATGGCATTTTGATTCGAAATCAGATACTTTCTGTACTTGGGCTTTGGTGAGGTGCTAAGACTCCAAACCATACAGCTGAATGAGCAACACAATCGCATCAAACTGTTTACATTTTTCATCAAAAAACACTGTGCCGATGTTTTCCATACCTTGACGTAGCTATATTGTTATCTCTAAAACATACTTGAATTTGTACACAGACATGTAAGTATAGTTAATCTTTATCCCCAATAAATCGAATAACTTTTGAAGTAGAAAAAAAATTGTACTACAGTTTTCCCTTGCAAAATAATATCGTGATGATTGCGTATTTGAATGTCGACCGCGAATGTATCGCCTGTGGCTATAGAAGGGCGTTTCGCTAACACGAAAAAGGTTGAAATGAATTGATGTTGGATTCACCAACCAAACCTGGAGACAGAGGCGGGTGCTGACGCGTTTCAAGGAGGCTTTCCCGATCTTGTTCTCGCGGCTACACCTCGGCGTCGTCTCCCCCAACTGAATATACCAACAGCCAACAATTATATTATTATATGCACGATTACACGTATTACATAACTTGCATCGATATTTTAGACTGTGGACAGGTTTTGTAAAAAATTACATATGGATTCCCTTATGTCATTTTCCAAGATATTCATCTTCCTAATATTTCCAATTTGATTAGACTATTTTTCAAATATTTAATACTTTGCTTGATATTTTTTATGTAAAAGCGACAATTTCACCTTTAATTTTCGCGTTTTATTTGATCGACCGACGTAAAATCGAATGTTTGTGGAAATGTTCACGTTTAAAAAAAATATATAAGCAGGTACCTACACTTTCTTTGAATGTGTACCTATGTTATAAAACTTTAAAAGGCGATGACTATTATTCTGAAATGAAAAACTGATGATTAAGTTGCGTCGTATCCAATTTTTATTGAGACTTTCGACATTTCTCTATTCTGAAACTATTTTATCCAACACATTAATTTCGTAACTACTGGCAACCGATTAAGTTCAAAGTCAAAACTTCTATTCTGCAATAACAAAATTCCTCGTATTCAATAGTTGTTGCGTATTTTGACAGTTCTACCTATTCTGAGTGCATTTAATCCAACAAAACAATTGTGTAACTACTGACAACCAACCGAGTTCAACGCAAGAGCTTTTTTGGTGTTGTTAAAATTAAGGGCTCATATACACAGTGCCAAGTAGCAAGTGCATGTGCGAGTGCGAGTAAAATTGCAGGAGATAAGTGAGTGCATGTCCACTTCTGTGAAGTGAGAGTAGGTGCGAATTCAAAGTTGCTCTGCCCATTTCAATGTCATTGTGTTCTTTATTTTCTTTTCTCTCCACCGGGGCAGCACTACGAACAGAGTGCGCGCACGTATGCTACAAATATGGGGAAGGATGGCGGGGATGGTACTCTCAAAAATAGAACCCGCTCCATTTACTGCTAAGTTCACTCGCAACTCGAAGTTCTGTCCTCACATGCTTATAACACTTGTAACTCGCACCGGCACACCCACTCGCACATACTACTTAACAATGTATACGCCGGCCTTATGATCCGTTGTTTATGTTGACATGGTGATATTTTGTAGACATCACCATTCTGTCTATCATGCGAGAATGGCGCAGTGATCTATTGTACATAGATAGCTTTGTAGTTCCGAAATAGACCTCCGCGAGCCAATAATTATTACGCGGGCTATACATTTTTGACAGCGCATTTGACAGGACTGTTGTGTTTTTCCATAGAAATACCATAAAGAATTCAATGCAATTTCAGAATAACCTTTTCATTGCTTATTGAATTGTGATTGTCAAACACCAATGAAGCACCATTCTATTTGTCATTTGGGAATAGCGTAGTGATCTTCTGTGCATATATTACGTTGTATGTAGTTTCGAAATTGGCCACCGCGAGCCAAAAAGGATTGCACCGGCTATACACTTTTTGACAAGGCTGTTGTAATTTAATACAATAACGTATCATTAGCATATTATTCATAATAAACATTTTATCAACAACTATTGGATTTTGATTACCTTGGAGTCAGTTTAATTCATTGATTGCGTTGAGTCGGAACGTGAATTTCAGAATACCAGTCTAAATAAAATAGTTTTTAACACCTAAAATAGACTTGTGATCTTCTTCATATTTGTTTTTATTATTATTGTGGAAAAAGTTTGAATGATGAGACGATACTTGTTGTATAGTAGGTACTGATCATATTTTTTTTCTTTTAAGAACTAAAAAGAACCCTACGATTCTTTCTATTTCTTTTCTTTTCTCACTCTATTTTCCTTCACTCTTCCAAAAAGCGTCGTTGTCAAATTTATTACCCGCAGTTTTAAAGGTTATCATCTTTTCATATATCGCTACCCGTCTTATATTCTCTTTACGCGTACTCAACCATATCCTTCTGTCTCTCTCTCGCCCATATGAAGATCTCCTAATATATTCTCAAAATAAAGAAGAAAGCGATATCGTGTTATTTCAGCACTTTTGAAAGCTCTTTTTTTCTTTCTATAACAACTTCATGGTTTTTGGGCTTTGTAGGCACATTGTTTTATGCAAATTTGGGAATGAAATAATTTGTTTCATCCAATCGGAAATATCATTTTGTTGAAGTATTAAAAATTAAAGTATTTTTTTAATCTATGGATTTAGATTTTTTTAGAACCTATGTATACAATTCCGAATTCTCGATGAAAACATTAGCAAAACTAGTTACTTACATACCTATTTCAAAAATCAAGAGAGGAGAATTTATACCATCTTCCGTGCGTGTACAATGTACCTACATGATTCCACTATTCATTCCATCAATGGTGTTAAAACACATTGTGGATCTTCACCTGCTGAACAGCTAGGCTTTCCTCTTAATAATAATTCTGAGACGAGAGATTGTCAACCTGGGTGTGCCAATACTTTTATTCAAGTGATTTGAATAGTACAAAATTTGAAACCGTTTTAATGTCAGCATAATATGCATAATGTGTAATGTTTTTGCACAATCTTACCAGAAGATAGTAAAAATACGTTTAGGTACCTATAGTAAGCTTGTATTTATTAAAATACTAGCTTTCCCGACAGACGTTGTCCTGTAGTCCTTACTAAGGATTTCAAATTTGTAATTTACACAAAAATACGTTTGAAATAGTATGTTAGAATTTAAAAAAAATATTTCTGAAAGCTCGAAAAAACAATCCATCAAGCATCTTCATACCAATATGTCAATAGTTGTCAGCTAAACAATAATTTTGTTATTTAATTTTTCACAGATGGCGCTGTTGTCAGTAAATCCGTTCCATACTTACTTTAATATTATATTTTATAATTTTTCTTATGCATTTTTCCACTTTTTAATCGTTATTCTGTTATCCGGAGCGGAGAAGAATCCAATAATAATGTAACACTTTTCTATACAAAGGTGTCAGTATAGCCGGCGGAACTTATTGCCTGAAGCAATTTTTTCCAGTCAACCGGTCCCGTCCAATCTGAGACAGGCCAACCCCGGGTAGAAATTTCAAATGAAAAAACACTTAGAAAAACTCCGACCCGACCGGGAATCGAACCCGGGACCTCGGATCTGAAGTCCACGCCAGTACAACTAGGCTACCGACCTCGGTACCTAGTTGTACTGGCGTGATCCAATAAACCAAAGTATCATAAAAATTTGTTTTGCTGATCTTGAGTTATTAGTTTTCTCAGTAATCCGGCTTTCTTTAGAAGATAACTTCTTAAATTAAGATTGCCATAAAGGTTCTGATTAATAAATTATTTCCAAAACTTTGTTCTCTGTAGTAACAGCATTATAGGAGGAAGTACACACGCGCCAACGAATCGTATAGTAGGTACATCCACTCACAAACAAAATTTGAATAGGTGAATACTAAAAATGAAATATGATGTGAAGGTACCACCCATTTCGGTTATTGAATGTACCTACCTACTTTCAAAATGATATATTACAAAGTTAATCTACCAACAGAATACTCGGCATATTGCAAAATTTAATAAAAATTTCATTACTTACTTTATAACCTATTATTACATAGATGTGTTCAAATTCTAGTAGGTACCTAATTAAATTTTTTACCGTTTTGTCTGTGATTTCGTAGATACTTATCGTTTTTGTCATCAATCTGGTCTCAAATCTCTTACCGTCTGATTTATAAAAAAAATCGTTAATCGTTAGATTACTTACTTACATATAATTCACTGATCAGTTTTTACTTTATTGTAAAAAAAATATTTGATCCGCGTTTGTTATGTATGAAGATGACATTTCACACGAAATTTTGTAAACAAACAAAATAGTAACCCGGCAACGAGGTGCTTATAGCCGAGATGCGTTATGTCAGATTTGAATGATTTCGAGTAAGTATAGGTGCAGAATAGGTGCCAGACCTTATTTTTAATTTTTTAATTTTATATTATCAAAATATTCTTAAGTCCCTATAAAATCACACGAAACCTTTATGTTTTAGCAAAAATGAACTAATTTATGTTTGATCACTTCAATTTTAATATTTGTACCTACTTTAAAAACTCTTTGAATATTTTCTTCAAAACGTCATTATATTTATCACTAGCTGATACCCGTCTTGCTTTACGTTGTTGATTTGGCTAGTCAGACTTGAGCCGTAGGTTATTGAACAGGTTTTGTATGCAGCTTTCCCCTTCTCAGGACCAGTAGGCCTAGACAAAATGCATTTGGCAATCGACTACAAACGACTTCGACAATGTAGAGTAGGAAGAAAATTAACTGTCCACTTTTTATATTTTATATTAAAAGGATCATTGTTTGGTTTGAATAAATGTTTATATGTTCCAGTGGACAGTTAATTTTTTCGCACTATACATTAGCGATATCTTTGTTTGTAGTCGAACGCCAATTTGAATTTGTCTACGGCGGCATTTCACGCTAAGATTTAGAATGTGTACCCAGCTAATGTTTCAAAAAAGGAAAAAATAAGAGTCACTGCTAAATATGCGAAAAATTTGAAAAACTAATGTCACTTTCAATATTTATAAAAAAAATAGAAGATGAGGAAAAATTAATACTCACTGTTGAATACGCGAAAAAATTAAAAGAAGAATGTAGTTATACATAGGTACCTACCTACCTAGTATTAGGTATAATACGTGTAGTTGTTTCTAAAGAAAACCTCCATACTGTGTGTAGATATAGGTACCTACCTAGTATTATAATACGTGTAGTTGTTCCTAATGAAAACCTGTGTGTAGATATAGGTACCTACCTACCTAGTATTATATTATGTATAGTTAGTTTGACCTACTTATGACTGTAGTGATAAATTTAATGAGGTACCTTAGGAGAGAGAGGGTGCAAGCGAACTCTGCTTTACCGGCTTTAGTCATCTGTCATGGCGTACATATTTTATAAGAAGTTTCGGTGAAAATCTTTATAAAATAAGAATTAAAAGACTTCTACTTATATTTTTTGTATTTCAAATCAAACTTCGATTAATTTTGTACATTTTCATACCGTAATGCTACAGTTCTACACAAAATTTAGACGTATAATTTTACTTTTAAAACATGACTTTCTCATTTTTGTATGAAGATTTTAAATTTTTAGAAATTTGTAAATAATTTAAAATATATTTAATGAAATGTAAATATTTGTATCTCAGATTACCACAATTGTATTTGCGAAAAACTGCGAAGAAAAATATTCAACGCAGAACCTACGGTTTTAGCGTGATGCTCTGACATACAGTTGGAGTGAAACAAATAAATAAATATACATACATTACTGAATCATTATGTAGATAAATTTAGTTGGTGCATCATGGTTGTAAGACCTCGATGATTACGGGAATGCAATATTTTTGGTTTATTTGTTTAAAATTTCTATTATCAAAATGATAAACTAAAACAAAATGGAGCAAAATATGAAGGGAGCACATAATTGGACGGGAAAAAAACTTAAAAACAGTATATTGACTACAGAAAGCGTATTTGTACACTGGAAAACATTGTCAGTTGACATAAAATCCAACATGGCGGGCTAAAATCTACAGAGATCAGCTCGCAATCAGTCAATATGGGTTAAACTACCTCGACGACGGCTTGATCACAAATTTTCTACCTCTTGAACTTTTTTTTCCACTGATCAGAGTTTTTAAATAAAGCAGTTAGTGAACACAGGTACTTAGGTATACGATTTTTTTCTAACTGAGTTGTTTCTTAAAAGAGGAAGATGATCGACACCGGGATCGAATCCACGACTACTGAGTACGACAGTGGACAACTGATGTTGCAATAGATCGTTGATCTCTCGGTTTTCCTATTCAGTGGCTAGAAAAACAGTTAGATGTAACTATAGATCATATAAGTTATCTATATTGCATAGGTAGGTACACCTATACACCGTTAAAAGACGAAGTGTTGTATGTCAGTGTTGTTTTTTGACGAACGAAACGAAAATAATTAATTAACGTCAGTCAATTGAAATAAAATTAGAAGAGGACATCCGGAAACCAATCAAACACCCTACAAACACATGATAAGCACACTCAAAAACTTTTAGTTGCCCACCAAGCAATGTCAAAATCTACGTGACCTTTAATCGTCTATAAATGTAGGCCATCCTACTTTTTAAATATCCTTTTCCATTCTGGTTGTGTTTCCAACTCGACAAGAACATACTCGTACTATGCGACTGCCCGGAAACAAAGTGACAAAGTAGTAATTGTTGAGAACCTGAACGATCATGTACCTACACTCAAAATACAGTGTAAACAAATTGCTGAAATGAAATGATGATTTTATTGAAGTTTGAATTTCGAACAAACGCAGTAACAAGACAAGTACCGGATCTGCCCTTTTGTCTGTTATGAGATAGAATTCTGCTCTTTGACGAGTTCCAAACCATAGGAGAATGTGAGTAGGTACTGTATAATTCCGACATTGGTGTATAATAGACTACTAGACGAACTCAAACACAAATTATTTACAGGAATGGTACAAAGTTCTCCGAACGAGACATAATAATTTAAATTCGTACTAATATTGACGGATTGTATGTGAAGTGGAGACCCACACCTGAAAAAGGTGTTCAGTCTACAAATAGACGTGTGTGTACGTATTAAGTGAGGTGCGCAATTCTGGTCCCTTCTTATAATTGCTCCGACATAAAGGTAGGTACCTTTTCAATTTCATGGTATCCTGGTATTCGTTTAATCCCATTTTGAAGGGTGGGCGTGGAAACGCTGGCAATTATTAAGAGGAAATTGGGTTTAATTTGTCTGAGAGTGGTTGTGCTTCATACACAATTACATGCCTTAATCAAAATACAAATTATGTCAACTTCGCCATGCTGTGTTTTGATTCAAGTTATTTCCAGGCACAGTTTGATTTCTCGAAAAAATAATTACTAACCTTGATGTTTTTATTAATAAAAAATCCATTTCAAATAGCCACTCAAACCCCTTCATTATAAATCTGCCATTTGGTTTGATTTGTAATCGAAATTGATTTCATTTCTTTTCATAAAAAAAAAAAAATCTGGATAATTATATTTTTTTTATATTTTTTTTTGTTGATCGTGTTATTGTTACGTTTGTTTTATTTATGACCATATTATGACCAAGATATTTCTTAATCAGTGGTTTACTCATGAAACTCAATCTCGGATCACAATGTCGACCGTCAATATTTTTTATGCCAGAAATACTCGCTTATACCTATAGTATTAAAAGTACCTATCCTTATTTATATATTCCTGCGTAAATCAATGCTGGGCTAGTACGAGTTTAATCGAAAGCTAATTGCTCTTTAACATCAAACAAATGAATCGTTCGATAAATTTTTTGAATCTTTTTCAATGATCGCTTCGATATTCGATCATCGAAAACTAACACTAGGGATACTGATTTAAATAGAACTACGAGGAACTATTTTTATGCATAGCAAGCAAAATCTTAGTTTGGTAATGATATCGTTTAGATTGAATTTGGCTTGGTATTAAGATTGCGAGTACCCACCCTAGTTGTTATCAAACTCTGGGGGCATCTGACTCTCTGTAAGAGATCCGAGACCAAAAATCGTTATAATATTAATATATATCTAAGTAAGTATTTCTTTATTCTTTCTGCTCATCTTAATTTATTTCAAGACCCTAAGCATTTCATAGTTAATATTTCTATTATATTTTATCAATTTATTGATTCTTCGTTTTCAGTGAATCTATAAGTAGGTAATCATTAAAAAAATCTTGTTTTTAGTCATGCTTATCTTAACACAATTTGTTTGACATTTGATTTACTTTGAATTTTTTTTTTATATTCTATTACAATTTCTTTTGTTTCGAAAATATAGAAAAAAAAAATGTTCTCAAAATATTATCTCAAGGATAATAATGTATCGCCTAGTAGAAAAACAATACGATATTACAGTCTGGTATTCTGATATTATTAAGGCTCACGTATTTTATTCAGTCTTAAATTCTCGTTGAAACGAGCGTGCGAGATTTAAAGTTATTCGAACTAACATTAGAGGACATTAAACCAAATCCTCAACCTCTAGGTCGAGGTTATGGCGACTCAAAACACACTCACTGTGTGTTATTATTATATTATATCCTTCATTATTATTCTCTTTCAAAATTATTATTATCTACTGTACCACGTCCACTCGTAAGATGTGCGCTCGTATTAGGAGCTAACATTATTCAGTTATTGGTGTTTATTCGCTGTTTGAACGTATAATCTACTGGAAATTCACAACAGCTTATTGAACGGTTTATCCAATTATTATTATGAATATTTTAAATAATATACCTACCTATCCGTTGGAAATCAATAAATAACCAATCATGCACCCGCATGAATTTATGAGTCAAAAGCTTAAATGCGGGGTGTTATATTAACTTTAACGACTTCTTCTTCTTTCTGTGTCGTGCCAGGTCGTCCCAACGTTGACTATCACTCTGCAGAATGCATCCCGGTCCTGTGCGGCACGAAATAGTTCCTCCACACTCGTGACCCCCGTCCACTCACGAATATTTCGGAGCCAGGATATCTGCCGTCGGCCCACCCCTCGCCGACCCTCTATTTTTCCCTTAATAATTAAGTGCAGCAAATAGTTGAATAGGTAATTATTTTAAATAAAACTTATTATTATTATTTTTATTGACATTTTTATTTACACGACCATCTTCAGTGCCATAAATACTAATACATTTTAGTATTTGTGGCACTGAAGATGGTCGTGTGACCGAAAGGCCTCTACCAAATAGATAAATAAAAAGTGAAATAAACCAAGTTTTATTTAAAAATTTTTAACAAAAATGGGATTTCACAAAGTTTCCGCCAAAAACATAAATAATTTGCAGCAAATAGTATTTTCCCCCTCTAAGTGCATACCCCAAGTAGGACACCTTCCGGACCTTGATATTTGTCAGCAACTCTCTATCAACCCTAGCCCTTTGCAGGACTCTTGTGTTGCTGACCATGTCTGTCCATTGTATGCGGAGCATTCTGCGGTGTACCCACATCTCAAACGCTTCCAATCGGTTCATTGTGGTAACTTTGAGAGTCCAAGACTCCGTATAAGAGGACATACCACACATAGCGCTTGACCAATCTCTGACGGAGCTTCAAATTAAGATTATCATCACAGAATACTGGTCTCATTTTGTTGAATGCCGCACGAGCTGCCTCTATTCTGAAATAATGTTTATACTGCCTCTATTCTAAAATAATTTACATAGAAAATACCGTAGTAAGTACGTTTTTTTATCACAGCAAATGTGCTACCAAAGATTCATATTTTTGCGTTTTTGGACCAGCAGCAAAGTAAACATTACAGTTGCAATCTCCTTGGTGGTGTTTATGGATATTTTGATTGCCCAATACTTAAATAGGTACGGTACCTATGTTATTGATTTTCTAGTAACATAAGTTTAAAAACTCGTTTTTGAAATGAAATGCTTCATTTTTGATGTAATAGAATTTTATGTTCGTTCTTGTATGTAGGTTCTTGATCATTTTCTCTTCCCATTTTTTTCCAATTCAGTGAATAACAAAATATTTTCAACTTTTCTTCTTTGTCATCAATGCACACACGCATCTACATAATATTTAATTGCGACATGCAATTTGAGCGATAAACAGCAAACTAAAAGCAAGATCCAATTACTGAATTTAAACCGTTCTCATGTTTTATTTATTAGAGATTCCATTCAAAATATTATTATAATAATATTTCGATTTCGTGCAAAGCAAAACGCTTAGGTCCATTTCGCCTACCATAATGTCTCATGGCAAGGAACGAATGTTAAATAATTTATGATAGAGAGCGGGATGTTTTTAAGCTAAACAATTATTATTTAATTAAAGGGTTGACCGCGTATAATATTTATGACAACCACATTCAAGAGTTACTTAGCCACTCTCCTTACTTCCCCGTGGCCCGTTTACACGGCCCACTGCCAGCCATATTCGGGATTGTGTAGTGTATTATTATGATTGTCGTGTCGGAATTAGGTCTGTGACAAATAGGAAATGCGGGATAAACTCACTACATTAGCATTTCGTGGAGGTTAATGAATCTTAAAACGGAGGTATAAATTAGCAACATAGCAATCGCTTCGTAAAATAAATTAATTTGTATTGTATTATATGGGTTAAGATTCTTGTCCTGTTCAATCGAATCTTGAATATAGACCTTGTATATTTGTTTAAATTTAAATTTGATTTCTCAAAACGATACATTTTTGCCACCTTTTTCACATCACGCAATGATTGTGTCGAGATAAGTATTTATATTCGGCGCCTGGATTCGAACATAAAAATATGTTTAGTAAGTATACGAATGTCGGCAGTAGAATACGTAGTCGCTAGCAATCCTGCGATATTTTATTTAAGCCCTATGTATTCCATTCATTTATCATAATCAACTTCATTTTTTTAATTTTGAACAGATCATACATATTACTTTATATCAATATATTTTAACCAACCGCAATTTAATGTCAGACTTAATTTTGTTGAATCTTTTTTTTTCTTCAGCCATCCTTCGTCCACGTCTCGACACTCTTTGGTTTGTCCCTTTCTCATCCAGTGAAACTAGTACGTGCCACAACGTTTTCTTACCCCTACTCATGATTTTACTCCATGAAAAAATCTCATGCAACTTCTCTTTTGCACAAAGTCTAAGGTCATGAAAAGTGAACTTACCTACAACCTACATAAAGCAAACATGATACAAAATAAAATTTAACAGTTGTTAAATATGCTGTTTTCTGAAGCTCTTGGCTCTTAAGTGTTTTTTTTTTCGTCAAGCGAATGACGAATATGATGACCGCGTTATAAAATACGTAAGTAGGCTTTGATTAAAAATGAGAACAAAGCTTGGTTTTTTTCTCAAAGAAGGTAAAGGGACTTGTCACCGCGCCCAAATTAGGTGTATTGTATCATTTTTCAATTCGTTCATGGAGCCCTGGGGCCCTGCCTCTAATTGTGCCTCTTCACCAGAAGTTTCTTGCAGAGTTTCAGTACCCTTTTCTTGGCCCCTGCCGTCCGCAAGAGGTGTCCTTAATCTGTGTTTGATGCCTCCGAAAGATAGGTTCTAACAGGATTCCAAACAATTGTTTGTAATCATGTGACCTGACGTTTTTTTTTTGACCACTGATGTGGATGTATTATAGGAGTATCTTCCACTTCCATCATATTCTCTATAAAGGTTCCAGATACATTCTCTTTAGCCAGAGCTAGGGCAGTAGGTCCGCCCTTACAGAGCCCGGATTGAAGGGTAGGTAAGGCCAGAGAATTCCAATATTTTCCGGTTTATGGCTCCCTTCAACATTTGAATTTTCGGGAAAAAATAGATTTTTTAAGAGATGAAAGATCAAACTTTTTTCAAAATTCATGACTTTTATGATTAATTGGAAAACTAACCTGCACGAGACTTTGTATCTATAAGGGGAACACATAATAATATTATATTTTATTACAATACTTAAAGTTCATATTCATCTGTTATTCTATATAAATAAATAAATGTTGGTGAAGCGTTTTGCTCATATTCAAAAATTTTATATCCCGTATGTAGGCAAAGTTTAAATAGGTTTCTTAAAATAGTAACATACCTACATATGTATTATATACGCAATTGTTTGTTTATAATCGGTTTAATCAAACAGGGAGAGCTTTGTTGTATACAAACAAACGTAGATCCCTTTTCATTTGTGAAAACGAAATCTTAAAATATGTATTCATTTAAGGGTTTCATTAAGATATACATAGGTAGACAGGTAGGTACCGTCGTATTCCATTTCGGTTTTGGGAGTTGCAACATTTGAGGTGGAATTATGGTTGAGCGAAGTGTTTTGTTTTAAATAAATTATATGGGAGCCCGTTTCACGTATCTTAATGTTTGTGTCTCTCCCTACTTCCGACTTATATCAGATTTTACATCACCTACCGCTCGTCTGGGGTGTTTCAAGGAATGTTCTTTCCCACAGATTTGCCTACAATATTTCAATGCTATTAAAACATTATTTTATCAAGTAGATAAAATTTACAAAGGGGTGGTTGAAAAAGCGAATGGTGAATAATATTTCACACACAAACTTCTCCCCTTTCGACCCATAAAAGGTTTATAGAGGCAACAAAAATTCTCGAAAGGGCTCTCATTCTTACCATATTTCAATGATATCCTTCCATAGTAAGTAAATCCCACAGCATTTGCCGGCCATACACGTTCAAACCTGCACTGACGCGCAATTTCCATTACATCTGGTATAAGCTTGTGGAGCCCAGGGCGGCGGTGGCAACTAGTTTTTATTGTCACACAAGCCCGCATCGCAGCACTGCAGCGGTGACGAACAACTCAGCGGAGCGGAGTCAAATCACTTCTACTTTGAACACGCCGCCGCTCGGGTCTCTCCGCCGATTTCGTATTTATTATTAAATTCAAATATTAACTTGTTGATTCATTGTCATATGTAAATTACTGTAATAAATTCAGTGTTCAGTTTTCAACGTATTTATTTTATCTCACATTTAAATATACCTTCTGATTATCTGGTCCTCAACGTGGCACCTTGCCACCACCGTGTAACACACACGGTCTAAGGGAACCTCTACTGGAGGGCCCGCAGAATATACCTGGAGAATCTAAAGTAGCCTCTCTCGGGATACCGAGAGAGAAAGCCTGCGACACTGGTGACCCGACGTGATCGTTATCTGCACATACCAAATACACCGTTTGATCGGGAGTCACGCAGGCTTCTACACTGGTGACCCGACGTGATCGTTATCCGCACATACCAAATACACCGTTTGATCGGGAGTCACGCAGGCTTCTACACTGGTGACCCCTTCATTGTACACAAAGGCCACACTGGTAACCTCGCGAGCACGGTAATCTCAACATTTCAAATATTTTTTAGTGTCAAAACGGCAACGCAAAATTTTTTCCCAACAAGAGGCAACAATAATTTTTTTTTTCTTCACACGTGGACCGAGCGCGCGGCCGTTCAAGGGGGAAGTCAGGAGCTGCCTGGTAGGGTAAGATCGTTTCAATTGTTATATAGAACCTTAGCTTCAAAAATTATTTTTTTTACATAAAATAGAACTACCCTGAAATCAGCTCCTTCAAACAATACAACGCTTAACTATTTAATTATTCTTTAACTATATCGATTATTCTTTGATGCTTCAAATTGCATACCCACGATTAAAAATCTGATTTTCTACACGGCAAACCAAAGCCGAAAGTTTTTTTTTGTGTAAGAACTGATTCTTCCGAAATTTTCAGCCAAATCAACTACGAACAACGGAAGGCAGCAGAAGAAGGAAGCGGAAGCTGCTCGACACAGCACGTGCAGCCGCAGACATCGAGCAGCACGAGGCGCACGCGGACATCACGCAGCACGGGCAGCCGCAGACATCGAGCAGCACGTGGAAGCCTTCCAGCACAGCACGCAACAACCGCAGCCATCGAGCAGCACGTGGCAGCCATCCAGTACAGCAAACGACATCTGCAACATCGAAGACAGCACAAGACAGCACGTGGCAGCAGAACATTTCCAAGCCATCACGCCTTAATACAAGGCGGCCGTGAGTCGAATCAAACCAAATCACCCTTTCATATTACTTTTTTTTTTTTTCTTACAATCTCTTCCTCTCAATTTAATTTGCCAAATTATTTTATTTTGCAACACGAATATTCAATACAAAAGTGAGCCATAGCATTATAAAAATAACGTAAATACGTAAAGTAACAAGCCATCCATAATTCTGCATGCACATTTTTATACTATTATAGTAACAATAAAAGGATCACTTGCTATAACAATTATATACAATTTATTCGCAGCATACCAATTCCTATATAATATTTCGTATAACATTAATCGACGAAGGCGTAGTATAAAACGCCTATACAAACCCAACTCGTAATTATTATTCTTGTTGTCGAGTGTTGGGGTGCGACGCGGGCGGCCCTGGGCGACGTGCGCATACACCAAGAGCGACGAGGCGGCCCACGGCGGCACCCAGCCGGTGGCGGCTCGCACAGAACAAACACACCGCACCAATAGTGATGTGAACGTCGATTTAAATAATAGTTTTTTTTTAAAACTTTGCATTTAAACCTTTATCATTTTAAATATATTTTATTTTTTTTTTCTCTTTGCACACCGTGCAAATTAAAGTGTTTGAATCCGACATAAAGTTAAAACGATAACCAACTACTTTCAATAATTGTTTTTCTTTGAACATCACAATTTTAATTCAACATTTTTTTTCTTTTTCTTCTATTCGCATCAAAGGCAATCCACTCAAAGCAATATCAACACAACCAAGTAAATCGCAACACAATAACATTTCGGAATACCTTTCATTTAACATTTAACAAAAAAAAAAAAAAAAAAATTTTTAATTTATCTATTCCGACTTTATTCGAATCTGACGCGTCATACCCACAATCAACGAATTCAAGAATGCAGATACATCATCACTACCGGAATGCACTACAATACAAATACCTACAGCTGGCACCAAGAAACCAACCACCTCACCGACATTCAACCGGTGGGAGATCTTACACCAACAAACACAACACTACGTGCATCTTTCACAGGAAAATGGAAAGACCACGGGTGTTCAACCAACCCAACAACCACCAGGCAGCCCCAAACCAACAAAACATAACAACCAACCACATTTTAAATAATCGTAATTTTAAATAATCGTAAACTCCCGACCCCAGAGATACGGTCCTGGTAAGGGATAAACCAAAACAACGTGACCACACATAAACTCCCGACCCCAGAGATACGGTCCTGGTAAGGGATAAAACTTAAATAAAACAAAATCAACTGGACCACATCATGGTCAACTAATACAACAAACAAACAACGGCCCTCTACACCCAGCAAACATCAACGGCAGGCAAGAGGACCGGTCGAAAACTCCAACAACAACCATCAACACAAGCAGTACACGGACGTTACCGCGTACCAACCTGGTAGCAGCCACGAAGTTCCAAGCTTACGCAGCAGTCGTTTTAGCTCATGGATCCAGCAGCTAACTGCCAAACTCAAGCAGGTCTCAAGTACATTACCGCTTCACCAAGACGCACAACTAGTGCGCAGCAAGTCGCACAGCTAGTGCGCAAAAAAAAAAAAAAAAAAAGGCGCACAACAAGCGCGCAGCAAGTCGCACAACGAGTGCGCAGCAAGTCGCACAACGAGTGCGCAGCAAGACGCCCATGGGGGGGCGCACCAAGTCAAGCAATCAGCGCACAAAGACGTACAACAAGTACGCATCAAAGGCGCAACAAAGACGTACAACAAGTACGCACCAAAGACGTACAACAAGTACGCATCAAAGGCACAACAAAGACGTACAACAAGTACGCAAAAAAGACGTACAACATATACGCAGCAAAAACGCACAACACGTGCGCATTAAAAGCCGCACAACACACGTGCGCATCAAAACGCACAGCTCGTGCACATCAAACCACACAACTTGTGCGCAGCAGAACGCACAACCACACCACAGCCCATCATAGACGCGCATCAAGAGTGCACCACAAACAGCCAAAAAAACTCGTCAATCACAATCTACAGACAACAGATTTTGTGTTTGCCGGGCCCGACGGTTTTAAAAAAAAATTACAAGACTTCCAAGGACAATATAAACACCAGCACACCGACCAACGAGCAAAGCACTGAAGACATCAAGCACGAGGAGCCGACATCAGCGACGACGATCCCGTACATCACAAGGAGCGAACGTCACGTCAGATTCCGGTTCTAATCACTGAAAAACAGTAAACAAATACGCTATATTGCTATATACTTGGTCGTGTAAACAAAATACGAAAAAAAAAAAAAAAAAAAACACATAACTTACACAATGATTGCTATTAATGTACGTATGTTTTTTTATATTACTAACATACGCACATTTATTATTTTGTGTCATTATTATACATGTACCTTTTATTTTTCAGTAAGTACGATGTTAACAAACGCCATCTATCCAATAACTATGGCAACTCAAATCAACATAGGACAATAGCGATGTCCCAAAATTGTTATATCTCTTACAATCATTATATTGATAAAACGACAATAGCGATGTCACAAACCTTTTTAATTTTAGTATTACATTAGTATTAAATCTAAGACAACAGCGATGTCTCAAACCTTGTAAATAAAAATATAAATAATATAATTCATAGCCTTCAGAGCTAACGTTAATCATAGGATAGACTTGTAAACATTTTCGTCTAACACTAGACAATAGGTTTTGGACTTATGTAAATACATAGCTGTATCATAGTAACATATTATAATATAACAGTGCGACATGCACACTCATTCTCATATTTCACCTAGGTCATCCATTATTTTGTAAATATATTCTTTTGGATGTACCCTAGCTCGTGACACACAAGCAAAACTGTGTTAATAATTTCACTTGTACATAATTTAACTTTAACTTAGACGCATAACATTATGTACATAATACAGGGGTATAACATATACCTAAACATTTCAATTCCATATTTTTTTGTTTGTAACAGGGTACAGCACATGTACACGCATACCTATTATGCTTTTGTTTTCATATTTTTTTGTATATACCTTTTCATACATCCACACCACGGATGCTTAACAATCATATCAAAACACTGTATGCAAGGTCACTCACTCCACACATCATATGGAACACACCCATAGGGTTGTACCATACTAGACCAGGCGGACTGTACCGCATAGTGACCATTCCAGAGTACGGGTTGTAAGAATTGTCTTCTCCTTACTCTTCTACAACCGGTACCCCCCCTAACTTAGTTCAAACTTTACTAGTCATAAAGCTAATTATATGTATTTTTTCTTTTCTTTCAAGGAGGGAGGTTGGTGTGGAGCCCAGGGCGGCGGTGGCAACTAGTTTTTATTGTCACACAAGCCCGCATCGCAGCACTGCAGCGGTGACGAACAACTCAGCGGAGCGGAGTCAAATCACTTCTACTTTGAACACGCCGCCGCTCGGGTCTCTCCGCCGATTTCGTATTTATTATTAAATTCAAATATTAACTTGTTGATTCATTGTCATATGTAAATTACTGTAATAAATTCAGTGTTCAGTTTTCAACGTATTTATTTTATCTCACATTTAAATATACCTTCTGATTATCTGGTCCTCAACGTGGCACCTTGCCACCACCGTGTAACACACACGGTCTAAGGGAACCTCTACTGGAGGGCCCGCAGAATATACCTGGAGAATCTAAAGTAGACTCAGGAGAGGACCCTGAGAACCTTGCCAACTGTTAGCCATGTACCGTCGAGTTTACCGGACGCCCCTTCAAGCCGACTGCAGGATTCATGATAGGCTTGATCGTGTATGGGGCTTCGAATGAGGTGCACTTGAATATATTCAATTAACTGAAACAAATAGGTTAAATCTTTTGAAAACATATTCTCTTTTAAAGATATAAAGCAATACGGGTATGAGCTAGAAAATAAAAAGAAATTTTCTGAGCTTACCTCGTCACCGTCGCTAGAAAATTAGATTTCAACTTGCATATTAGATCAAAATGTTCATTATACTCCTGTATTAATATTGATATTAATTTGATAAGATTCGAAACGTTTCATCCCCTTAGCAACACTTAATTGATTTACTGAATTTTAATAACAGCGCGTATTTTATATTTCCAAATGATTGTAAAATGTCGTTAGTCGCTTCCTGCGTCTAATTGTTTAAACGAATTTCGTAATTAAAAAAGAAATAAATTAAACGGAGTTATAATATTATTATTAATTCGGATTAATTTATTTGAATTGGAAATATTTCAATTTATACAAAAGTTAGATGGGAGCGAAAATTTTCCATATCCTTTGCAGACAGACTGGCCTCGGGCGATTTGGGGAACGTTTCGCTTAGGGATTTAGTATTGATGATAAATACATCGCGATAAGGATATTTTATTAATGGTATTTATCTACGTGTTGGAGATTCTGGAGATGTTCACTCGAATAGGTATATGAAACACTAGCAAGGACCTATAGGGAACACACTAGCTCTTCCTTGTTTTAGAAGCATGCTCTCTAATAGGTATTTCAGATAATTTTCCAGCCACTTACCTGATTTAGGGACCAAATGATCGAAGCTGCTGAAAAAACACTTTTTAGAAAAGTACAAACAATAATGTTGCTTCCATTCAACACCTTGATAACCAAACTTTAGGTTTAGGTACACGGCACGCATAGATAAAATATTATACACAAAACATCGATATGTGTATTGATTGTCAATTTTAAAATATTATTTCGACGAAGAAATCAGTATCTAATTGATTTATCCGATTTAAAGGATAGGGTATTTTATAGAACGCAATACTAGTTTCAAAATTATTAAATAGTCATCATGTGTGGGCTCTTTAAGAGTAGGTATATTGACTGATTGATTTTAAAACTTCTACGGAAATGGGCACAATAATCCTTCTCACGATTTTACAAATAATATTTGTCATAGCGAATTTTTTTTACACATCACGCCGTTTCCCGATGGGGGTAGGCAGAGAGTGCGGACTTTCATTCTTTCCTACCCAAACAAACCTCTTTCGCTTCAGAAACAATACAAGTCGTTCTTAATCATTGAAAATTTTATTGTTTGATGAAACAAATTTTCAACTTTTTATATGTTGGTTCCAATTCAATAAATTCAAATCATGAAGTTTCGTGTTGGTAAATATAAGATTATTTGTTTTTCGTACATACAAACAAACTAGGATTGATTATATAACAATGTTAACAAACGAAAAGTAATTTATCTACTTAAGTTATTAAATGAACATTTTTCTTATTAAAATAAATATCAAGTAAGTTATAAAATAGAAAATATTTTCTCAATTTACGTAGGTAGGTACTGCAAAGTAGGTACAAGTTAATTTCGTAGATTGGCACAAAATCATACTAAAAATAAAGTAAGGGTTGGGTTAGTTGATAGAGACCACAACTTCGTTGTGGTAAGCTCGCCCTCTGTATGTTGATTCTGTGATGTCTTTTTTATGTGTTACTAGCTTTTCCGACAGACGTTGTCCTGTAGTCTCCTAAGAAATTCTATCAAAAATCTGCGTTCCAAATGTTTTGAAAGTCAATGGTTAAATAAAAATTGTGTTGTTATGTATTTTTTTCACAGATGACGATGTTGTTATAGGAAGTCCGTTCCATTCCAACTTTTAATATTGTTTTTTTATACTATTTTCTATCCATTTTTCGATTTTTTATTAGTTATTCTGTCATCCGGAGCGTAGAAGAATCCAATAAACCAAGTATCATAAATATCTGTTCAGTCGATCTCGAGTTATAAGCGTTCGCACTAACCCGACATTCTTATAATATTATACGATTTCTTATATTTAACAATGAACAGTAAAAAAATAATGAATAAATAAAATAAATAAGGGTAGGTAGGTAAATGGATTTTATTTTTCACAACTTTTAATGCATTATTTCCATTTTGAAAGAAGGATGCCATTTGGTTTAATTGTTTGATTTTCTATTGTTTTATCATTAAAATCAATTTTAAATATCAATTAACACCTAAGTTCGTTTCATTGATTCTATTTTTCGGGACATCCTGCGTAATGAATTGAAAATTCTCGTTTTGTTCGTTGTTATATTGGTGTAATCAGGCGAATTCATTTTACCAACCGTTGTTTACTGGACATTTCTACTTAATTATATTTATGACATTGTCTATTTATGTAGGGATTCAATTAAAATAAATTATATTATTTTATTGTAAAACAAATAATCGGTTTCTGTACCTACTTATTTTGAAATCTACCAATATGTTTCAATGATGCTTTCGATGAATTTTACCCATTTTTATTAATAACTAGCTTTCCCGACAGACGTTGTCCTGTGGACCCTTCGGTCCAAACCAGAGGCGGCCCGTTCATATTATGTGCATAGCGTGCACTGCGCCTCCAGAAACAAAAATAAACTAATTAAATAATAACATAAAATAATAATTATAAAACGTCCATATTTCATTCGTATTCAAAGTTCAGACGGGATCAACGCGAGAATATACGCGCGCAATTTGGTTGACTTTGTATGAAAAATTTCTAAAACAGCCCGAAACGGTGGAGTAAGTGAAATGGGCTACTGTAAGAGTGACAATTACGTATGCGAGATTGAGAGGGTGCAGGTGCAGAAGACAATAATTTTGTTGTTAGATTTTTTTCAAATATGGCGTCGTATGAAATTCGTTCCATAATTTAATATTATATTTTATATTATTTCTTATTCATTTTTCAAATTTTTATTAGTTATTCTGTTATCCGGAGTGGAGAAGAATCCAATAAATCTAACATCGAAAGAATCTGTTTAGCTGATCTCGATTTATAAGTGTTCGCACTAACCCGACTTTAATTTATATAAGAGATTATTATATATTGAAAATAAAACGGTTATGTGTGTAAATGAATGAAAGCAAAAGTTTTTAGTAGTTTAGATTTTTGTGTTTTTATGGATATAGTTTTTTACATCCTTCAGAACCTTAGCCTAGTAGGTAGGTAATTATTATTGTAACCGAGGTTTAATTACCTTATAAAATCTAAAAACGGTGATCATGAATTGGGATAACGTCCTGAAGAGCAATGACAGAATTTATTTAAAAATATTATATTGGAAATTATAATTATTTTTCAAACATTTTTGAAATAACATCATGTCATTGTTTATTAGAGGTTTTGATGCTTTTGTGTAAGTATGATTAATTAAAAGTGAATAATTACTGCACATAAGTTTTTTTCTTAAAGTATGAAGTAAAGGCAGAAAAATTAAGGAAATCTAAGGTGAAATGGTAGTAAATTTTTTTCAGTAATTCAAATTCCAATTAGAAGGTTATTAAAAAAATTGTAAAAAAATAATTAATTTTAAAGCATTGAAAAAAGATTATTGGGAAGAGGGTATTAATGAGGGTACCTAATGAGCACTTACTTTGGGATTGTGGTGCATTTGAAATGATATTGTGTGTTATTTGTAAGTCTACAAAAATAATAAACACTGTCTTATGGTTTTGTTTTGTAACGAAATATATAATACGTGAGTATATAATAGCCGTATACATACAAAGTGTCATATCAAGTCAACAAGGATATTGTCCAAACTTTCCAAATATCGCTTACATACCAATATTAGCCGGAGGTTCACTATTAAGCTGAATCAACAGCATTTCGGTACGGCTTCTACTGGCCTACTCGTGTTATTATGTTTGAATTAAATATTCTACCAAATCTTCAGGACATGTTTTGCATAATTCCTATGGTTGGGATCCTCAAGGTTAAAAGTTTCCTGTGGACAGTGTTGCTGGATTATATCTGCTGTAAGGTATTTCTATGTTGATAAAATCTTCCGAAACAGAATTATAATTTCATATTGAAATATCAATCATTATAATAAAAAAAAATCATTCGAAACACTCAACACAAACACTAGGTATGCTTCATGATGGATATTAATTGTTTATATTTAATAATATGCTATTATATTTATATAATAATTGTATGTTATTTTATTTATTATGAAATTATGTTAATAAATTTAAAAAATATATATACTAGCTGACCTGTCCGTCGATCATACATTTTTTTTACTTATACTTATCATGAATTGAATACAGGCTGTTTATGACATAAAAACTGAATTAAACTTAACTTATAAACTATTGCATTATGTAATAATTATTGTTGATTCGGATGCGGGATGAAGTTCGACGGATCATAAGTTTGTAATAAAAACAATTCCTCTAAGAACAATTCCTCTATAAATAGTTGCATAACTTCCTAGAGATGGCGGTGCAGTAGGAAATAAGTCACATGTGAAGCGTGTTACATTTATGGTTAACTAATATCACGTCTTAGATTCTTTTTGTTTAATAGGCGTATTCGCATGATGAAGAAAGAATAGGATAAATAGTTCGGAAAATTTACACAAAGCGTGTTTGCATATTTTTTAAACGTACCATAATGAAAGCTAAAATAAAATAATTTAAGTATAAAAAAAGTTTTTTTTTTTTTTTTAAATGAATCTGTGCTCACTCAAAGTGAACACAAATACACTCCTTGACTCTTTCACAGTAAACTACTGAAAGCTTGTGTCGTGAAAGAGGAAGATGGTCAGCACCTGGGATCGAACCACGACGTCCGCAGTACGAAAGCCGGCGTTGTAACCGCTGGGTCACCAACCACTTCATAATCATAGTTATAAGTTTAATTATTATACTTCTTCTTATGTCTTGTAAGGCACATCGTTGGCTATTCCGCTGGAGAAGTGTTTGTCTTTTCTTTGCAACTCATCAAGATTCCAACCCATTACTGAATATTTTAGAAGCATGAATTAAATTTGATCAACTATAAAATAATGCTAGATAGATGGAGTTTTTGTTTGGATGTAATTTACCAACGTTTTTTTTTAAACATTTAAACTGTCAATGTGATAGTCCGAGAGATTCTTTATTCATTAATGAAGATATTTCCTGTAAGTTTTAGATCAAAAATGATGTAGGTACCTAAGATTTTTCATCCTTTCTTTTAAAAATTTTTTTTTAAGAGAATTTCTGAATACGTAATATTTTCAAACACGGTGGGTAAATATTTAAAGCTTTGTAAATAATAAGTTGCGCCAACCACCGTTGGGAAATCATGATAGTTATACATAATAGTAATATCATTGTTTGTTTGGCGCCATTACACCTGTCTATCCTTCTATACAATGGTTATGATATCTGTGCGAGAATATTATAAAACACTGGAGAGTATTTTTATTGAATTGTTCTCATATCAGGAGATATCAAAGGTATTAACTGCATTTGGTTAACACACAATCTTTTAAACGGAGATAGATTTCTCATTCGTTTTACAGCTGTTGTTCGCCAAGATTATACATGTTCTGAGAATGCTCGTGCGTTTGATATTTACAACATAAAACTTGCAATTATTGCAATATCAGTCTCAGAGTTAGACCTTTTGTACAACAGGCTACAGACCCTTAAATAATTATCTATAATATTGTCATTCGTGATCAACATCTAGAGCATGTTCCCCAGAATTCTGTGTCTTGTTCTAAATTCTAGCTCGTTGACATTAGCTTGATTTAAACTTTGAAAACGAGCATTCACTTTTGCTTAAATGAATGCTCTTTTCTGGCTTTGGTTCGTTGGCTTAGCTTTAGACTAACTTTAGAAAAATACACCAGTAGGTAGGTACCTACAAATACTTTATCTTTAAAAAAATATTGTCAATCACGAAATACGAAAGTGAGTAAGATCTTTTCATTTATGAGATTTTTTAAATCTAACACATCTAAATCCAAATCCAAACTCCCTTTACGCCCCACTTAGGGGCATAGGGAGGCAACAAGAGCTCTCCATTGCGCTCGAACTTGCGCAATGTTTATGACCTCCTCCCACACCATATCCAAATTCCTCAACTCTGCATCGAAGGAGCGGAACACAGTGTGAGAGGGTCTTACTCGTCTTCGGGACCCTGATGGGAGGAAGAACAGCGCTCTCCTCGGCCAACTGTCATTCGGCATCCTTAACACATGTCCCAGCCAAGTCCATCTCCTCCCCATAATGGTAGAAGCGCCGGCTTGTAGCGTCGTTCGTGATGCGGTGGTACCATCTTACGCCCAGAATTCGGAGGTGTACCGTACAGAGCTAAATTTTTCCATATTGATGGTCTATGTGGGTTGTCGAAGGCCTTTTTAAAATCTATAAAGCAACAAGCGGCTGGAGAGTAAAACTCTTTACACTGTTGAAAAATGCACCTGGCACAGAAAATTCGACCCATGCAGGACTTGCCAGGTACAAAGCCGCATTGTTGCTCTCTCAAGACAGCCATGACAGGCCCCCAATGTTGCGAAATTTAGATTTTGTAAAAAATATAGGTATAACGAATTTTAAAGAAACCCTTATAAATTCAATTGTTGTTTTGAAAAATAAGGCACTATTCATTCTCTAGAGACTATGGAAAAATTTATACAGGTATTAACATAAATAATAGGGTGATAGTGGGGGTGGGAAGGGCCTGGACTTAATAATTTTATTAACTACTCGAGTAGGTACGCACATAACTTTGTTGTATCCAACGTATGTTGAGGGAAATAATTGTGTACGCAATATTGTAGACCGCTGTCCTGATTATGTATTTATGTGTGTAATATACATCGTAGTTTACAGCCTGCAACCAAAGCTTAGCCTATGTAAATGATGTGGGATTTTAGGTAAATAATTAGAGCGAAAGTTTCTCAATCCGACTAAGGGCTTTCTATATTAGAAGCAGCATAATTTTTCGGTTGAGTTCTAGTTTTTTTTTGTTTTGTTTTATCTTGCCATGGTTTTCTCTATTGGATTGTTATTAACTTTAAATTTTTGCAAGTCATTTTTATATAGGATTTCATATAATATTTCTACAAAGTGATAACAATATTGAGATGAGTTAGATTTCGAATCTTGTGTGAGACCCTTTTTCGGTCGAATTTTTGAAGATAGATAGGTACGATATCGAGATCTACCAAAATTTCAGTGAAGAACTGAAAACTTCGCCTACTATACACCAGCGATGTCATCAATGGCTGTGAATTTAGCCATTGACCATAAAAAACATCCATGCATGGTAGGATATCTACCAACCAAAATGTTTGCAGTAATTGCCATCAAGAGAGCACATCACGCAGATTTTTACGATGCTCGCCTTAATTAATGTACTTAATGACGACCTGGAAGTGAATGAACCGAAGTATGGAAATATGTTTCCACCAGATAGAGAGCGAACGTAGATAGAGGAAGGAAATTCAGTTAAAGATTTCCAAATCATTTCATCAGTTGCCAAAGTATCTTCATACAATAAAGTTTTGTTTTATAGAAACTTTTATATCCCTTTCTCCTTCTTCTGTTGTCCTATTGGATCCACCCAAATTTGACTAGCCTTTGATAGAAATCCCCCTGTCTTCAGCTACCCTGAAAAAATCTCCCACAGTTATCAATCCAGTCCACTCACAGATGTTTTGGAGCTAAGAATGTTGCTTTCTTTAGTATATTTTCAAAAGCTTTGATGCTATTTAAAATATTGAATTTGCAGGTCCATGTTTCTTCACCGTAGCTACTCGTATAATGAGCTTACTTTAAAATTTGATCAACGGTTGTCTTTTATTTCTATCTATTAAATGTGCATCAATATCCTTATAAACTTACATGCTTGATTGTTATTTTCTTTTAAACCAACATGGAAGCAATTTTTTGTATTAAATTTTCTAGTTCAACAATTTCTCTTTAATGGTTTTGCATACATACCTACTCCATACTTCTCGAATGATATCACTACGCTGCCGTATGCACATAGACCATTAGAGAAGATAGCGGGTTAGTTCCTTTGAGGTAAACGACAACGCTGTAACGGTTGGCTGAAATAAAATTAAAATTTAAATATGCGAGCCCACGTGCATCGGCCCGGACGTTATAGCCGGAGGCTTCTAAAATGTTGCCCTGAATTTTTAGTAGACTGCGAAAAAATATTTACTTTTTTTAATACGTTGATTTTGATCTTAAAATCTATCCATCGTTGAAGAACAAACATAGTATTCTATAAAAAGCTTTTTCAATTTTTATAACCTTATTGTACGTACTTTGTTTATTTTTTTTCGTATTATGAGAATACTCAATTAGAAAGAATGAAATTATCGGCTTAGAATAATAAAAAGCAGACATATTCATATCAATTGCCAGCGATATTTCTGAATACTTCCGTTTCGCTTGTGCGAAGGAGACGGTTCCAACAATATCGATAGTGGACTCAATTCCGTATTTCGTGATGAGGGGATGTCTAACCTCAGGTATAAGGTCAGGCTATATACAATAACCATGTTAAAATTGCTGACACCTCCGACGATTTTCACCTGCTGGTAGTAAAGCTGCTGTGGAATAGAAAATAAAAACATCTTCCTTTTGTATTGGGCTCAGATTGATAATAAAATAAGGTCAGGTATATTTTAGCAAAATAAACTTCCCTTTTTACTGCTTAAAAGTGTCTTAAACATAGCAATGATACGTACGCAGTACTTATTGTTATGAAAATAGTAGGTAATAATGAAGGACTTGTCAACAGGCTGAGTGTATCGAGGAGGAAAAATAAGGAAGAAAAGAGAGAAGTTAATATCGTTGTGTAAACAGACGCTTTAATTCTTTATCAAAAATCAACTTAATATAACAAAGGAGAATAAAAAGAAGAAAAAAAAATCATTCTTTCCTCCAGCGAATTGAAGAATTCAGATTTTTAACGAGATTTGGAATCCGAAAAGCTATCAGGAGAATAGAACAGGAAATAGGTGTCAAACTTGATTGATCGATATTGTTATCAGGTGTTGGTTCACACATCTAACTCAGTTTTCTTCCACACAGCTTTCGGTATTATTCTAGGCGCTATGTAACAATAATAATAATAGAAATAATGTTATTATTTTTCTTATTTGCCGTTTTTAGGTACTCAATTTTATTTCGTGGATGGAGATTATTTGTGAATCGATTGCCTATATGTGGGTATTGGGTAGGCTCCGTTCTGTTGTCTTTTCTGACTGTTTTTATTTTGAGATTCTCTATTATAGTTTTATAAGTAGGTACCTGATACCTTAAACTTACGTATACAAAGGTTTTTTTTATTTACGTAGCAGATTATGTAAGATTACATGATTACTCAAATTTTTAACAGCGCTCTTTTTGATAATCCATCCAAATGAAATACAAAAGCTCAACATTTGATATTTAGGAACAAGCACTGCGAATAATGAATTTGAAAATTTGTGATTATATTTTTCGAGATATAAGAAGATACCTATTTTTAGTCTGGGTCTTGTTTTTATAAAATTCATTCTTTCACTTTTTCTTTTTCATAAAATTACTAATGACAACTATATGTACCTACTTATATTCGAATAATGACTAGAGAAAGGCGAAATTCAAACTATGTGTCCACGTTTTGGGAGGAATTCCAAGTTGACTTGTTGCAAAAAGCTGGTTATAGATTGCGATATAACGGAGGCTGCGTATGTCTATTCTTTAAATGTGTTCATACTACATACATACTCCCTTTTTCTCTTTCTACTTTCATCTTACAGTGACTTTGTCTTCACAAAATATTTCTTATTCGGATGTTTCTAAGACGATTTTTCAGGAATTTTCCAACTTGAGTTCTTAAAATCTAATTTCTTAAGAGGTAAAATGGTTTCTGTTTTTAAGGAAAGTACCTACCTATAACCGAACATTTTATTCAATATTTTTTAAACATAAATTTACACAACTGACTGATGGTTTATACGGGCTTCATAGCTAAGTGCTTAGTACTTGTCAATAATATGAAGCCTCAATGTGTAACTGTTAGATTTATACTTAGTATTAGTGTTTGTGAGTAGTGCAAGTGAATAGAAATCGAACCTATTTACTAAGCGACAAGTCGATACCTGACCAGCGTGTTGTCGCTTGTTGATCTTGTGTGAACAACTCGACAAGTTAGTTAGTGACAAGTTGTACACGGTCGTTCTATTTCGAATGTCTGGTCACTAATAACTTCTACTGGCTCCAACGTGTAAACGCTTACCTCTCACTTGTCATATTGAGGCTTAGTATTAGTGAGAAGTACCAAGCATAAGCATACCCGTGTAAACCAGCCATAAACCGTGATAGCAGGCCAGCTGTACCTAACTAACAACCGTATAATAAATGTATCGTTTTGAAACAATATCGTTTGCTGTTTGCAATCTGATTGGAGATCAGCTGGTAATAATATTTTACAGTTTGAATATAAGGTGTTTGTATCAAGCATGGAGATTAAGCATAAAGATGAATCATCACGTGGGTGCGAAGGCGAACGTGGGTCAATATAAAACAAATTCTCATATGTAGCATTTCCTAGTAAGCATGTCAGCAGGAGACCGCCAGAATATTTTGGCAACGGGGCATAAGCCTTTGAGGTTCCTGGTAGGAGGTCTCGAGGGAGATAAACGCAAATGGCGCAAGGTTGTTGGCCAAGATACAAGCAGTTGTGGAGCAAATACCAGATCTCACATCACTTAAAAAAATGATCTTGCAAATAATGACACTTTACAAGCTTTTTATTTTGTTTAAGATGCTTCTCTGAACTGTCCATTCTTTACAAAGAGATCTGGAGGTGTAAGCATTCACGTTTCATATCTCGCAAATTGTCATTTCTTGGGGGAATTGGAAAATAATAGTGTGGATGGATAAATGGAAAATAATATTTCTTGTTAGTCTTTGATTCGTGTGATATCCTGGGAGTATACAATCTTACCCGACATCTGAACCGAGCAGCAATCTGCACCTCCTTATCTCGTGCAGCTATGCACTAATATTGAAACCAGAAACTCCACTAACGATAACAATGTTTCAGCCACTCGAGCAGATAATCTGAATAAACGAGAATCCTCAACTTCTGATGCACAGGTGTATTTCGAAATTATAGTTAAGAGGAGCTGTGTTCACCTGTAAACTTATCTACTTATATACTTATAATTATCTGACTATTCAATTTTGCCATTGCCGCGTGATAATTAGGTATTTAGTGTTTTATATTTGTGATGGCTAACAATATTTTTATAAACTATATGTCATACTAACAAACAACATTTTAACACATTATCGTGATGGCTAACAATATTTTTCTCTAATACTTAATGTAATGTCATAGATATATACATAGTACTATGTAATATGTCTATGTGTAATGTGAACACTTAAAAAGGCGTACTTGTCATTTTTGTCATGTATGCATTTTTTGTTTCATGATTTTTTTTGTTGTGGTTTTCAGTGTTCTGTTGGTGTCTCTAATAAACAAATGAATAAATAAACAATTAGGGATGTAACCAATAATATGTTCATTTAAATACTAGTGCATGTTTACAACGTGCATTTTAATGATTAAATGACGCACTTTTCCATACAGAGGTGACAGTAGAGGTCATTTGATCCCATCCAATCTCAGACAGGATTCCAACCACGAGTAGAAGTTTCAAACAAACTTCGCAGTAGGTATTTACTATAGACTATGCAACCATCTTCAGCGGAGAGTTTTTTTTGACTAATAATTTATAAGTCCAAAAAACTCTCCGTTTAATGTAATGTAAATACCGCAATATTTAAAAAGATTAAGGATTACAAAGTTACAAAATAATGTGTTTGAAGAATTAGAAATTTCATATGAATTTTTTTTTATATATGACCGATGATATTATTTTTAAAGTTACTTGTCTTGTTTACTGTTTTGGAACTTTACCATGTTGATCTTTATTTAAATTGATATTTGTTATTTTAATTTATTGACGTGTTGAGTCATATATGATCATTTTTTTATGTATTGTTTTTCTTAATTTAGTTGCGTGCATGCTTTGTATGTTTAATTCATTCTGATCTTTTTGTATTTGTAATTGATTTACTGTAATTATCTATGAAAACATTGTACCCATTTCTCTTTATACCAGCATAAAGCTGTCTGGAGAGCATAATAAAAAAACAAATAAATAAAAATAATAAAAAAAAAACAGAAAATTCCGGACTTGGTTGGAAATTGAATCCGTGTCCCGGCATGTCATAAAGTTTCTCCATTTTGGGATATTTGAATAAATACTTAAGCAACCTTTCTTTTGTTGGCGCCTTACAATCTTGGCAGGCAGGAGAAAATCGTTCTTTGGTATAAACATGAGTAGGTATATAATTGGTTAAAGCAGAATATTTAATATTTTTTAAATGGTTTTGTTACACACGAATACCTTCGTCAAGCTGCTACGCAAAGTACATATTTTAAAAGAATCTCTAATATAAATGAAAGTCGGGTTAGTGCGAACACTTATAACTCGAGATCGGCTGAACAGATTCTTCCGATGTTTGATTTATTGGATTCTTCTCCGCTCCGGACAACAGAATAACTTATAAAAAGTTGAAAAAGAAATGGGTAAGAAATTATAAAAATACAATATTTAAGTTAGTACGGAAGGATCACACTGCTGCGTGAAATATTTCAACATTATTATTTTATAAGTAACTTAATCGGATTAATTATGTATTTTTGTTTCTGGCGGCGTGGTGCACACTGCACATATGGACGGGCCTCCTCTGGTTAGGAATACAGAACAATGTCTGTCGTTAAAGCTAGTTTTTAATAAAAATTATAACTTCATGTACATGCTACCATATATAACTTTTTATACAAACGAAAAATAAAATCTGTATAAGAAATATTTGAGATAAACACTCAATTATGTAGGCACCTATAGCGCAGATTTTCAAATCTTGTGTGGAAAATCGATTCTCTCCGATAATTTCCTTCCTATCCCACTGTCCCATCCTTACAAAACACCATCTTGGTGAAGAAAATGTGATGCCCGATGGGGTTAGCAGCGCCTATAATCTTACAAAATTTATGAAGATTACGTGAGGATATCTTATCTTCAAGTGCGATGCTCCTTAATTACATAAACACGAATATAACTTTAAAATTTATTCATAGATTAAAACAAATATCCCTTTATCACACGCTCCTTAAGGAGATCCTGTTATGTTATATTTATGTAAACGCATATTACCTACCTTCTGGTAAAGGGTGTTTTTTAAGGTAAATATAAAATTTTGTGCTTAAAAATGATTTCGGGCATGTGGACGCCAAGGCTGGCTCGAATGTAGCGTAATGTTGCAGGATGTCCAATTATTGTCCATTGCCCAATCTTCGATCACTTTTTGAGCAACTGGGGCCGTGTCGGCAATAACCAAGCGAACGTTAGCTTCCAAGGTATTTTGTGATTTTTCGCGTAGACGTGTATGATTGTATAATCTTCAAAGAAACTGGGGTCTTAATAATAATATGATGCACATTCAAGAGCAAACTGAAGACATTGCTCTTCCCACAGAGTTTCCCGTGCGCCCTTGAGATGGAAATTCATTAAACGGCGCAGAACAAATCATCCATCATCATCATCATGATCATGGTGGCCGCTTGATCTATGATAGTTCGAATAAATAATATGCTCAGCTGGACAATTACGTCCACCGTAAAATTGACGTAGACTGTGATATGATTGTCGAACTGAACCATGATTTTCAATAATTTGCAAGCGTGGTTTTGAAGTTATAAATCTTTTCACAATTATTGGCACAACGAACTTGCCATAAATATACCTGCCGAAAGATGACAAATAAACAATCGCTAGAAAGTCAAATTTAAAACCAAACCTCTAAAAGAAAAACATCCGTTTCGTTGTGAGGTAGAGTAAATATTATTATGTTCGTATTGGCTTTATAATACGCGTCTATACGTTATTATTCATTCGTTCGTGCCTTGTCAGGGATCCTTGAGATGTGGAATCATTCTGACAAGGATCTTTCTCCTGAAGGCCTGCCCGTAGTGCCCGTGTGACAATGTCACGACATTATCAGCCAGCACTTCCTCTCGTCCCTCCACAACATTTACTTTAACAGTTGTTTACATCTAAGTTGGTAGGTTTCTGAAGAAGTTTCTGTTGGTTTTATTAAATTTGAAATTGTAAACCAATACTGTGTTTTTCATTCTTTGAGGTAATTGATGAAAGATGAGTGTTATTGATATTTTAATACAAAAGCTAAGCAACACACTGGGTCTACAATAATTATACCTACTGATTGAAGATTTTACCATGATTAATGGATAATCAATCTAACTCATCCTACCTGAGTTTATAATAAAATTTGCATATTGCTAAGAGATCCATGAATTATACAGAAAAGAATAACATTAGAATAAAGTTTCGACATTTTTTAACACTGCTTAAAGTACCTAGATACTTTTAAATATCTATTTTATAGATATAAAGGATAGATTTCCACTATCTATGATCTTTTGAAATTCAGCAACCTTTTTGTTAAAATGAATTTAATAAGTTCACCCAAAATGAACACAAAATTTGTTTTGACATCTCTCACACTCCAAAACTTCTGTCGTGAATAAGGAATATGATTGGCACCGGGGATCGAACCTACAACCTTCGAATGTTGGCGACTGAACCGCTAGGCTACCATTCACTCCGGTCATCTCTGTAATTTTGACCCGATCGGGAATCGATGCCGGGACCTCTTGATCTGAAACTGAAGCCTATATCACTAGGCTACCGAGGTCGGTAAACTATCGTCCATCGGTCGGTTAGTATATTCCGAGAAACGTACAATATTTAAGTAGAGGTTAGCATAAAAAGTATACTTGAACCTACTTACGTTGATATTATGAGGTAGGTATTTAAAAAGGAAAATGTGTCCTTGCTGAACGAGAAAGAACATAATGTGTGAGTACAAATATTATATTGTCAAAAAAAATAATGGCTGTAACAATAACAAGGAAAGAAAAAAAATTATAACTCACCTAAATTTCATTTGCGTGACATTTTATTTTCAATTAACACTGGAGTTAAAATCTTGGCTCGACGCAGAATACAAAAATATTATTTTACCAAAACAAACATTTGTGTAAGTTATCGCTTGCAAAATACGACAAGTGTTCGTACGAATACAACGAGTTATAAAAAAGCTGTCGACAATTTTCAAGCATAACTAGCTGTATTGAAAATTACACGAAAGCATAAATATCACCTATGTGTTTTTTTAAAGATATTTAGCTAGACAAATAGCTCGAGGTGAGTCATGAAATATTATTCTAAATTTGGGTTTAGAAAATTTTGCCTCGAAAGCTTAGCGAAATCCAAGACGCGAAAGCTTTTTTTAGTACAATAACTCCAGAGCAAAAACTATAATACCAAAACCTATGTATTTTTAAGGTTGTCTTTATTTTATGTCTACTCATAGAACAGAATAGTTTTACAGAATAGAAAGAGTCAAATAATATGGATATTGGATAATCTCATCTTGGGGTAGTTATGATATTATATTCTCAAGTCTATTTTCTCTAGTTGATCACACTACTCGTTCTCGAAATCTCCATCCTCTTGGGACTCTTACTCCAGTTTTTATGCTTCTGAGCAGGTAAAATCCTTACCTGAGGGGTGGGCCGAATGTGCTGGCTCCGAAATATTCGTAAGTGGACGGGGATCACGAGTGTGGAGGAACTATTTCGTGCCGCACAGGACCTGGATGCATTCTCCAGAGTGATAGTCAACGTTGGGGCGACCTGACACGACACAGAAAGAAGAAGAAGGCTCCTTGATTACGTTATCAGTCTTTTTAAAATCATAACTAAATCTGTTGTGTGTTACTCATTACCTACATGTAAAACAACTAAATAACGCGGTTCATAAATAAATAACGAATACATTTTATTGGGTCATAATAATCAATCGATTTTGCGGGTTTATTGCCTTGGGATATTTCTTCTATGAAAGGTACCAAGTTCTTATAAAATTTGACTAAATGCCTATACGTTTTAGGCTAACAACCATACACGTACAGATCATTATTTATTAAACTGAGAATGTGATAGTTACATACCTACATAAATCGACCAGGTGCGTGAATCTTGATTATAAATGTCAAACACACACCTAGGTATTGATAGGAATTACATCATGATAATACTGAATTCTTTTATAAAAGTGCTAAATGATTTTTAATCAAATTTCAACAAGCAGGCTTGACGACATTAAACAGCATCAAGTTGCCCATCATATCACAATTATTAATACAGCATTGATGATTATAGTCTTCACTCTGTGATCTACATAGAGCTTTTCAGTTCCGTCATACATATAAATTCAAAAGGAATTAGCACATTTAAGGCTTTTTAGCTCTTACCCCCGAATCCTACTTCTATCCAACATTACACGTGAATACACTTCTTTGACAAATTATAAGGATTGTTACGTTACCTTAAAGCGTTTTAATAAAAATGATTAGTAAACTTTCAAACTCTTGATTTTCATTCATCTAATACTGCCTTTTTGGAAATAGCTTGGTATTTGTTTCTAGCAATAAAGATATTTTTTTTTACTTTACAACTTAGCGAATGATTATTCAATTGTAAAATATAAGATAAAGAATTTTTCGTTTTGTTTTAAAAATAGCCAAACTCAGTTTTACACTCACTATGAATAGTCGTGGCGAACTTAACGCGTGTTCTCAAACTTTATTGTGTCGATAGAAATTGCCAACACTTGGTCGAATAAGTTTATTTCCTTGTTCGGAATGATTATTACTTTACAGCTTTGGATTGCGTGCTATAATGGGCCATGCTTTTATTGTAAAATTTCTTTATTGAATAATGTATTTTGGCAGCCGCATTCAGTCTGCCGTTGGATTTTAACATCGAATTACATACAACAATAACGGTGTTTTTTTAAGCTGAAAGAATTTAATTCCCATGCTTGAGGAAGTAATTTTCTGTTTATTTTTCGTACAACATGCGTTCTAACAATTTGAATATTTTGTAATGAAATCATATATACTGACACACATAGAATAAACAACGTTTGGATATTAAATACGTTAGAAAGGTAAGGTTTCTTTTAAATTTAGGTCGACACCTGAAAATGGGATCTAGCGTGTTTTGAACGGTAAGATGGGATCTAGCGTGTTTTGAACGGTAAGATGGGATCTAGCGTGTTTTGAACGGTAAGATGGGATCTAGCGTGTTTTGAACGGTAAGATGGGATCTAGCGTCTTTTGAACCGGGTAGAAGGCCACATTTTGGGCTAGAATGACGTTTGATAATATTATATACCTACTTATTGAAAAAAAAGGAAAATCAAGTCAAGTGCGGAATATTTTATGTAATTAATTTTAATAAAATAAATTTAAATTTTCTTTCTTCGGTTATAAACAAGTGAACTAAAGCAGGAAATTTGAATGAGCGTTTCTTGACGATAAATTATGGCCATGTTACTGCACAAAAAAAAAATTTAGCTAACTACAATTATATATCTACGCCTTGAATCGAAAATCATAAGACGTTTATGCAGCACAGGTTTATCCGAATTTTCTTATCAATTCTTTAATATATAGGTGTTGGATTGCTTCTTGTATCTTGATAATGAAATTTATGTTATTTGAGAAAAAAAAATACATGGTCTGCTGGTATTCAGTAAACAGCATGTCAGTAGGTAAGTATATTATTTTAATACTAATTATTATTGTTGTAATAGAAATAAATTAACTTTGTCCACAGTTGTTGTTTTCAACAACAACACGATGATGGTATTTATTTTTATATAAGAATATATATTTCAGGCCCACCCTCACCCCGCCCCATCGCAAACAGTTTCAGAGCACGTTTAATGAACGTGCTTTTTGCTTTGTGGCATTTAGGTTATGCTAAGTAGGTAATATATTTCCATGAAAAAGTGTAATACCGTTTCTGTGTTTGTTCTGTATTAAGTTTTTGTTTTAATATTCAACATTGCAATCAATTTAACTAACATCCCACAGTATTGGAAGTTTTATTGTTGCCAGCACTTCCGAATATTTCCCTATTCAGCGAATTCTCCACTTAAATCACGCTACCTATTTCGGTTGATATTTCAGTGAAATTATTTCTATTTAACGCAACACAGTTTTTTAGCATCGCATATAAAATTTCTTTCATATACTTCAGCTAAATACTCATCTTTCAAAATAATAAAGAATCAGGTTAAATACGTATATACCTACCGTACATATAAATTATCGGTCTTGTGTCTCATGACAAGTTACGGTGTATTGTAATTATGTATGACCTTCGAACTACAAAGAAACGAACCTTCTACATGAGGACAACAGGCCCGCCTTTTTAAAAGCATAATATCTGGAGGCCAAATTCGAAATATTAACGACAGCCTCCAACGTTAACAATTTCACTGATGTAAAAATACATGACAAGTCTTCAATTTGTGCTACTACGAATTATTTTTTTCCATAAACATGTTTTCGGGAGCGACTACTCCCTTCCTCAGATGGACAAAGACTAAAGAATATAAATTAAATATTTTTACAACTTAGTTAAGTATATGATACGTCATTTATTTTTACATCAGTGAAAATGAACCCTCAAGCACCCTCGGCCGAAAATATCAACAGTTAACAATGTGTTGTTATTTCCATAGAGATAACGTAAAAACTGTTAATCAGCGTGCGTTAAAAAATGTTGTTCCAAATTTCAAGACAAAAAAATAATTCTGACAGTTGTTCAAAATTAATGTTAAACGTTACCTCGAAATCTATGCAAAAATTACGACGCTGCTGTTATATCGAAGATGATACAGATTTTTTTTTTGGTTTGGTAACCATTTTCAATTTGGTTAACGTCAACGTTTGGAACGTTAACAGTTTTCACGTTTAACGTTATTTATTTCGACTTAGCTCCCTGAGACCTCTAGAAATGTTAATATAATTATTATGAGACAAGTTAGTAACGCTTGACATTTAAACGAGCAACATAACTACTTTTTTTACACATTTTCAAACAAAAATAAAAAGAATTACCTACTTTCTTCGTAAAAACTAAAGTAGGTAAGTACCTAGGTATATTTAAAATATCTCGACGTTAAAAGGTTTTTTCGACAAGACGAAGAAATGTCACTTACGTATATAATTATACTTTCGTGTCAAATGTGAAAAACAAAGGGTATTTTCAAGGTGACATTAAATTGTCATTTTTCAAGTAGGCATGTATTAAGAAATTTGTCATACATGACACGACAAAATAATTAGGTAGATTTTTCGAAATTAACTTATTGGGCCCCTCGGAGGATTTATCATTTTTGAGGTTGAGGTTGGCCTTTTTAATTTAAGGTGCTTCCGGAAATGTTAGATTTTAACGTAATATTATGTAGGTATGAGTTTGAATTATTTTTCTTTAAATATTATTATTGACTTAAAGATTGACTCGTATTTTTGTAAGCCTCCGATGTTTTTATTTTACAGTAAGTAATAAAATAATATTATGTAGAATACGTACGAATTTATGTAGAGATAAAGGCCGAGTCCTTAAGAGTCCTGGCACGTAACAATTCAGCTATTAGCCAAACTGGCGTGGGTCTCATCATTACTGGCGAAACATTTATTACGTATTTCGGACTGGGTTGTCAATCAAATAAATGGATATTTCTTGTGTATAAAACCAATTAGGAACAGAAATTATTAAACTTTGGAAACGTAAGTAGGTAATCAAGTTGGATAAAAGTTCGCAATAAAAAGCCATCTTCGTAGTACCTTTACAGAATTTTATTTTTCCTGACATGTTGCGGATGTTCGTGCCCCACGTCGTGATCATAGGATAGGTATTATTGAGAATATGTCCAGTCAAGTTTTTTAATTTACCATGATTATTTTAAGCTGAGCATAAGAAAAGAGCAAGAGAAAGAGGGAGCAACCATTACCACCACTGGTGACCTCGAGGCTGAGCTCCCGATACGTATCGGTATGGCAAGTGGCGCCTTCAACAACATGACCATGATATGGAAGGCGTCGGCGTTTAGTGTCGAGACGAAATGTAAACTGTTTGATGCGTGTGTGTTGCCCATTCTCCTTTATGGGTGTGAGTCCTGGCACCTGACCAAGACCCAGGCACAAAAAGTCTCATCCTTTGAAATGAAGGAGAATTCTGGGCGTAAGATGGTACCACCGCATCACAAACGACGCTATACGCCGGCGCACCCAGCGTGAGCCCATCACCTCTACCATTGTGGGGAGGAGATGGACATGGCTGGGACATGTGTTAAGGATGCCGAATGACAGTTGGCCGAGGAGAGCGCTGTTCTTCCCCCCATCAGGGTCCCGAAGACGAGGAAGACCCTCTCACACTGTGTTCCGCTCCTTCGAAGCAGAGCTGAGGGACATGGACATGGTGTGGGAGGAGGTCATAAACATTGCGCAAGATCGAGCGCAATGGAGAGCTCTTGTTGCCTCCCTATGCCCCTGAGTGGGGTTGTCATGGCCATTCATTTTATTGAAATATTGTAGTTTATTTTATAAACTTAAATACTATTTTATGATAGTCTAATATTAGTAGTGACATATTTTACTTAATTAGGGATCGAAGTCTTCCAATTTATATGTGGAGAAATGATTCGAACACTTCACATATAATCTTGATTGTTTGGAACGCTTTTGGATAGAGTCATGAAACATTGACTGTAGATGGGATACGAAGGATTTTGTATTAGATAAATTATGCGCCTGAGTTCATCTCGGTACAGTTCGGTTTGCATCGTCGACGGGGATGTAGGGGGCTCGTTCTCGTACGAAATCCTTTGGGTAGCCCTGTTTTCAGTTAGTGATTTTTATTGATTATTTTATTGAACATTTTATAACATATTAATTTTGTGTGCTCCTGGGTGGTGAAATCTATTTGTAGTAAATTCCTTTTAGATTCAGGCATAAATTTAAATTCAGTGTTGCATTTTTAATTAGTATTTTACATAATTAAGTGTTATCTGGGAACTGATTAGAATTAGAATCTTTTAAAACATAGAGTCAGTGTATTCAAGAAAGAAATAGCAACTCTGGATCATTGATAAGTCTTATTTTATTTTATTTTATTATTTAATTTAATTTGTTTGCTTAGTTTGGGGAGGGTTTTGTGTTTTATCAAGAAGAACCATTCACTGCGAAAGTGTAATGGCGAACGTTGTTAACATAAAGCGCGCATAAGCCAGCCTTCGAAACTAAGTAGAAGACGGTCGTAAGCCCGAAATGGTTCTATCTTGATTTCAGGGGGGGAGGGGGTTGGTAAAGTTTTATGATATCATGGTAGGCTAGGATTGATTGCATGCTTATCTACTAATATTTCAACTATCGACGACCACCATTTGTGAAAACTTTCAATCATGTTATAAATTGTCGAATATTTTGTTTCATTTTGTTTTGAATACTTCTCATGTCATTTCACAGAACTGAGGATTTAAGGTAGGACATCTTCCATTTCATTATTACTAACATCACAAATGGTGGAGCATCCTGCGATTTGATGGTTATATAAATGTGTTCTATTATCACCTTTATTTCAGAGTTGATCAAATGTTTACAGGTTTATATAGTTGAATGATTGTTATAATTATTAATTTCGTACACAACGTATTGGGTCCTTAAATTTAGGTTACTAGACGATCACAATATCATCATGGCCATTAGATTCCACGTAGAGATCAGAAAGTCTTCTTGAAACCACATACGATTTCCTTAACCGTGATTTCAGGTGCGTATCATGAAGGTTGTTAACCCCTTCATTTTGGGTTCGTAAGTCTTCATCTTAGAATCATCTACCTATTATATAGGTACATTGATGCATTTCCTTCAGTCGACTCGGTTTACACGGTTTTGTTAAACGTTGATTTAGGCAGAGTAGGTGTAGTTTGAAGTTAGGTAGATTTAGTTAGAGGAAATCCAGTTAGTAATAGTCTTTAGATTGGGAGATCCCATCACAGAATGGTGCCGTGACCAGGATTCTTGTCTTTACCCCTGTAAAGACAAACCTGATTTACTACGTTTTTTTTTCTTTTCTTTCTCTTGTTTATCGTTATTATGGAGTTGTCATCTAGGGGAGGTTCAGGAAATATTGGTCAGAAATTTGATTAGCAGAGCAGGGGAGGTAGAAAAAAATTCTATGGTTGGTTGAATAAATGGTTTAAAGTTCTAGTCAGTTATTAGAAGAAGTTGTTAGTTTCAAGAGTTAGAATTAGATTGTAAGTTTGTCTTATTGAACTGTATAACATTAATCTTAAAGAGTAGGGGAGGTCTCTTTTATTTAGGGATTTTATGATTTTTTTTCTTCCTTGTATATATTTTGTTGCTGTTGTTTTGGATTTAATAATATTATTAAATATTTTGTTAACGTCGAGGGGAGGTCTTGTTTTACTTAGGTATTTTAGGATTTTTGTTGCTGTTGTTTTGGATTGAATAATAATATTAAATATTTTGTTAACGTCGAGGGGAGGTCTTGTTTTACTTAGGTATTTTAGGATTTTGTTGCTGTTGTTTTGGATTGAATAATAATATTAAATATTTTGTTAACGTCGAGGGGAGGTCTTGTTTTACTTAGGTATTTTAGGATTTTTGTTGCTGTTGTTTTGGATTTAATAATAATATTAAATATTTTGTTAACCTCGAGGGGAGGTCTCTTTTGGTAATTTTGTAGGATTGGAGTAAATTATTTTCTAGAGAATGGAGGGTTTTATTTGATATTTTGTTCAGCAAGGAAATGTGTTAATGAAAGAATTTCGAATGTGCAATGTCGAAAAATAAGCGTGAATGATGAGGTAAGTTTAGGTGTTTTGTTTTAAATAGTTCAGGTTAAATTTTCAATAATATTCTTTGGTTGTTTGTGAGAGACAAATAATATTTATTTTGTTTGGATCTCCAAATGTATTAATTATCTCGAGGTGTGATCTGAAGAGGGTTTATTCGAATGTACTCTGGTTAGGTCTATTATAGCCACTTGACACTTGCTTGGTGCATCGTCCTTTTTATGTATAGTGGATATTATATTACGAGTCGCTGGAAATATTATGTATGTAGGTACCTGAATAGGACCACATGTTTCTATACAGGGCGTTCCTTGTCGTGGGGATTTGATCTTCTAAGCAGTTTTACTGTTTAAGAAATTCTTTTGCTTTTGTTATGTGATAATTAAGTATTGTTTGGTAGCGTGTAGGGTAATTGGATCGATTTATATGTAGGTTTGTTAGGTGCTGTTTCGGTAGGGGTAATATTTATTCTCATTTTGGGGTCCCGGGTTCGATTCCTGGTCGGCTCACATTTTCGACTTCTATTTTTATTTTTTTTCTTCTCTCTGTCAGATCCTTTCGTTTCACACGAAATTCCTGACCATGGTTGTATTGTTTCAGATTAGACGAAACCGGTTGACTAGAAAAAAATTGCCTCAGGCGATAAGTTCTACCGGTTTAACTCATAACTTGTTATGAAAGGGATATATTTATAAAATCATTAGGTATTTTAGGGTAGTTTAGTTTTAGGTACTTTTCTTTCTATTGCATTTGGAGACAAAGTCGGTTGATTGGAAGACATCAATTAATTGATAATATCATCCGACTAACATATTTATATTATTTTAATTTTCTGCAAGACGAGACACGGTTGTGTGTTCGTGTGTACCCTGTATTTTCTTCGCTGTTCTTCAGGTGGTACCTAGATCGATGTTTTTTCTGGTATTATTTTTGTTTGGTCCTAGAGGTTGTCTTTGGAAAGTATTGTGTTAGGAATAGAGACTAATAAAGATGGAGATTTATGGTCACATTTCAGGAATGCGTGAACTGTGAAGTGGTTTCTTTAGAGTAGGGATATTAATTTATTTGTGTGTGCACCAAAGTCAAGATGTTAAATATTATTAGTTTGTCAGAAATAATAATAAAATAAAGTCACATTTTTTTTTTGTTGAATTGAATGTAGGTACCTAGAGTTTTGTATGTTGAGGTTTGATATTATACTGTTTTAATGCATTTCTAAAGCTCTGTTAATATTTAACTAATTCAGCTGTTACTTGGGTGTCACGTAGTTTTTTATTTCTTGTAATAATAGCAATATCATTATTTTGTTAACGAACATGGTATAGTTCAGTGGCAAAGACGCTGACTTCCGACTTCTGATCAGAAGCTCTCGGGTTCGATTCCCGGTCGTGATCAGAAGCTCTCTAAGGGTTTTTTTTTATATTTTGAAATTTCAATTCGGGGTTTGAATCCTGTCTTAGTTTGGATGGGACCGGCAGACTGGTAGATAATGCTTCAAGCGTTAAGTCTCGCCGGCTATTTTATTGGAGAGTGTTGAAATTAAATATAGATCAGGTTAATAAGTCTATTTTGTTTTGTTAAAATAACTTTTAACGTTCTCGATTATTATGGTTAGGTACTTTTTGACCGAGTGGGTTGGTTTGTAGTAATATTGAGAAAAAGAGTTGTAAGGGTGAATGATGGGCATATTATAAAGTGGACTTTGGTCGGTTTTGTTTATACATAAGAGTTTTTGCAAGGTATGATGGAATATGAATTGTAAGTTATTAGAATTTTAGATTAAAATGGTTGGTATCCGCTCAGGAGGTCGTATCATATTATGCTGGTCGTGGGTTCGATTCCCGATGCCGACATTTTTTTTTCTCTTCTCCTTTTACACCAATTCAGGTCAGTGGGGTGTCATGTTTTTTTTTTTTTGTTCACTTTGTGTGAACCCAGATTCATTATTTTTTGTAAAAGAGATACTTGGTGCTTTTGCAGGGTATGTGTTTTCTATGATTTATCATTGCTTATAAATATTTGGGACTGAAGTTAAAGGTCGGATTCTTTTCTGCATGGTACAGTTTAATATTCCAAAAGGGTAGGCTGTTCTGTGTGAAGATACCTTATAATAATTAGTTCTGTCCGACTTTAATAAGTAGGTATATTTCTTCTTCAAACACTTCATTCCTTGGAAAGGCCTTCATAATAATTCTTCAATATTTCTAAAATGTATAGAAATACATATTTACGTATTTCTATCCATCTTTCTAATAGAATCATTGTTTCTTTGCAGTTGCAAAAAGTACTTCCTCTTTGTCCGTGGTCCTCATCGTATTTGTACTAAGGAGATAGATGTATTTCAGAGTTCAATAATAATAATAATATTTAGGTCTCACTGTGTTTTTCGAACAGACACATTAATTTATTATTATGGGCTTTCATTATTGAACTGTGAAATATTATTATTAAATTTATGAAATGTTAAGTGTGTCTTCTAGGTCCTAGGGTATCTTATGGTTGAGAAAGATATTTTTTGTCTGTTTGTATTTGATATAGGTATAATTTTGTCTTTGTTTATTATGTTGTTTTTTTTGTCAAGCACTATATGTCACTACAGTATTTTATTATTGAGTGTTCGGTCGAGTTTTATCTCGGATTGGTGAGGTACCTACTTCAGGATTTGAGTCGTAATTGTGTCTTTGGTTTGTTTCTATAATTTTAGTCGACAGAGCCGTATTTAGGAAGCTTTATATTTATTAAATTATTTTTTTTTATATGTTATTATAATTTAGTATGAGTTTGGGTGAATGAATTGTGATCTGTGTCTCTGATTAAAGAATTCAGGACTACATAATTTAAGTTTTAGTTATTTTAAGATAATCATTCTCAATTCGATTAAATTAAATAAGTTCAAAGTTTTAGTTACCAGACTATTGCAGCAGGACCAAATTCAGCCAGGCCTTAAATTTAAAATTAGGTACTTATCTATCTTTATAAATTTTCATTATTCTATATTGTGAAGGAACTGAATACTTTATCAAGCTTTTAATATTTCAATAATTTATAAAATGTGTTGACTATTGTTGTTTACTAACGACTCCATTGCATTATTTATCGTATTTATGTATTTATCATTATTTTATTGTATCTTAACAAACTCCTCTTCCTTTCTTTTCGTAACTTAAGGCGAAAATGACTCACAACTTTGTATTTATTATGATTTATTTTACAATATTGCATGAATTTATTATATACAAAATATTATACATATTTTTAACAACTCCAGTCCTTGCCTCAAACTTTGTCTGGGGGAAAGTTCCATTCTTCGTATATGATCCTAGGAAAGGCTCGAAGGACAATCCCTTGTGTCATCGCCGCTAAGGTCCTAATATGGGTCATTGTTTAACACCATAAATTGAATCTGTCATTATGAGAGGGCGACCGAGGTGTGGTTAAAGTTGTGACCATATTTGGGTCGGTTTCGGGGGTGATTGATTCAATGCCTATTGTAAAACCTTAGTTTATGTATTTAAGCATGCTTTGTACACGTATCTTAGTTTATTATATTTCGCGTTAAAGTTTAGCCTAATCGCATGAGGGGCTCGACACCCGGTAGTTTACTAACGACGCCTTGCATGAATTATCGTATTTATGTATTTATCATTATTTTATTGTATCTTAACAAACTCCTCTTCCTTTCTTTTCGTAACTTAAGGCGAAAATGACTCACAACCTTGTATTTATTATGATTTATTTTACAATAATGCATGAATTTATTATATACAAAATATTATACATATTTTTAACAACTCCAGTCCTTGCCTCAAACTTTGTCTGGGGGAAAGTTCCATTCTTCGTATATGATCCTAGGAAAGGCTCGAAGGACAATCCCTTGTGTCATCGCCGCTAAGGTCCTAATATGGGTCATTGCTTAACACCATAAATTGAATCTGTCATTATGAGAGGGCGACCGAGGTGTGGTTAAAGTTGTGACCATATTTGGGTCGGTTTCGGGGGTGATTGATTCAATGCCTATTGTAAAACCTTAGTTTATGTATTTAAGCATGCTTTGTACTCGTATCTTAGTTTATATATTTCGCGTGCGCGTTGAAGGTTAGTCTAATCGCATGAGGGACTCGACATCCGAACAGGCCGGTCGAGATCTAAAAGCAGCGGGACGTGGGGGCTGCTATATAGCATGAAAAAAAATATATATTTTTATACAATTCTAAAATCAAGTCAACAAAATGATTCAGAAAATAATTCTTTCTACAAAAATTTAAATTCCTTCACGATACAAATAACATTAGGTACTGGATACGGCCCTGGCACTAACATATTTTACATTGACTATTCATAGAAGGGACTTCGGCTGGTGGTTGTACCGAATGGTTGATTGGTAAGAGGGTAGGTACTTGTATGATTGAGAACCTATATCCATAGCGTTTTGAGATAGGCTCACATAGTAGGTGCAAATAAGCCAGGGTCATACTGGGGTGTCATAAATTGGTATTCATTTTCGAATTGGTATTTTTATTTTTTTGAGTTTGTGAAAGAAAATCATGAATCTTTAACAAGCCCATGATTGTTCTTTCAAGGGGAGGATTGTCATGGCCATTCATTTTATTGAAATATTGTAGTTTATTTTATAAACTTAAATACTATTTTATGATAGTCTAATATTAGTAGTGACATATTTTACTTAATTAGGGATCGAAGTCTTCCAATTTATATGTGGAGAAATGATTCGAACACTTCACATATAATCTTGATTGTTTGGAACGCTTTTGGATAGAGTCATGAAACATTGACTGTAGATGGGATACGAAGGATTTTGTATTAGATAAATTATGCGCCTGAGTTCATCTCGGTACAGTTCGGTTTGCATCGTCGACGGGGATGTAGGGGGCTCGTTCTCGTACGAAATCCTTTGGGTAGCCCTGTTTTCAGTTAGTGATTTTTATTGATTATTTTATTGAACATTTTATAACATATTAATTTTGTGTGCTCCTGGGTGGTGAAATCTATTTGTAGTAAATTCCTTTTAGATTCAGGCATAAATTTAAATTCAGTGTTGCATTTTTAATTAGTATTTTACATAATTAAGTGTTATCTGGGAACTGATTAGAATTAGAATCTTTTAAAACATAGAGTCAGTGTATTCAAGAAAGAAATAGCAACTCTGGATCATTGATAAGTCTTATTTTATTTTATTTTATTATTTAATTTAATTTGTTTGCTTAGTTTGGGGAGGGTTTTGTGTTTTATCAAGAAGAACCATTCACTGCGAAAGTGTAATGGCGAACGTTGTTAACATAAAGCGCGCATAAGCCAGCCTTCGAAACTAAGTAGAAGACGGTCGTAAGCCCGAAATGGTTCTATCTTGATTTCAGGGGGGGAGGGGGTTGGTAAAGTTTTATGATATCATGGTAGGCTAGGATTGATTGCATGCTTATCTACTAATATTTCAACTATCGACGACCACCATTTGTGAAAACTTTCAATCATGTTATAAATTGTCGAATATTTTGTTTCATTTTGTTTTGAATACTTCTCATGTCATTTCACAGAACTGAGGATTTAAGGTAGGACATCTTCCATTTCATTATTACTAACATCACAAATGGTGGAGCATCCTGCGATTTGATGGTTATATAAATGTGTTCTATTATCACCTTTATTTCAGAGTTGATCAAATGTTTACAGGTTTATATAGTTGAATGATTGTTATAATTATTAATTTCGTACACAACGTATTGGGTCCTTAAATTTAGGTTACTAGACGATCACAATATCATCATGGCCATTAGATTCCACGTAGAGATCAGAAAGTCTTCTTGAAACCACATACGATTTCCTTAACCGTGATTTCAGGTGCGTATCATGAAGGTTGTTAACCCCTTCATTTTGGGTTCGTAAGTCTTCATCTTAGAATCATCTACCTATTATATAGGTACATTGATGCATTTCCTTCAGTCGACTCGGTTTACACGGTTTTGTTAAACGTTGATTTAGGCAGAGTAGGTGTAGTTTGAAGTTAGGTAGATTTAGTTAGAGGAAATCCAGTTAGTAATAGTCTTTAGATTGGGAGATCCCATCACAGGGTGTAAAAGGGAGAATTGATTGATAAGAAAATAACTTATTTAATATATTTATTTATAATTTAAAATTCATTATTTAAACTACTTTAAACCAATTTAATCAACATGCAATATTATGCTGAAAACAAATTCAATGTTCTGCTGAAAGGCGGCTATGGTTCTTCAATACAACGCATGGTCATCGTATCCTGAACAATTCTCAAAGTGACCTTCAAGCTAGTCGAAATGAAAGTAATATTATGACTGGACAAAGAAATCAAAATAACTACAATTTAGTAAAAAATTACATTATTTCCATTGTGTTTGGATAATTAACTTTTCTAAAAGTTCCCTATGAACTCTAGTAGAACTCGTATGTAATTAATACTTGAGGTAAAATGTCGTCCATATGCTACGTGAATCGGATACCTTTATGATAAGAAATAAAGATCATCACCATACTATAATACAGCACAAGAGTAGGTAAGTACGTAGGAGCAATAAGCTATTTGCATTTCTCAGATACCCTAGGGTGGTAGGATGGTTTCGAGCAGCAGTATCGTATAACCAGATGGTGGAACACATTGATGCGAAACAAATAGTCCTCGTGACTTTACTGTTTCAAAATTATTCTTCTTCAATATTTCCCTCGTTGTAGAGTAACCTTTATTAATCTTGTTAAGAACTGATTATGAAAATTTATGGAAACGCACTTGACCTATACAAACGAAGTGACCTAGAACAACATCATTTTGTTTACACTATTGTCTAAATTGAATATAAACCTTAATAATATAAATAATTTATATTTATTATTACTACGCTAATTATTAGCGTTATTCAAATAATATGTAAATATCTAGTAGAACTCTTCAATGAATTTTCTTTTATTTTTGCGAAGGACAAGGATGCAGATTGTTTTCATATATTTGATTAAGAAAATCCATGTATATTTAAAATATATTTTTTTCAAACTCACCTGCTTTCCATCAGTCGTTGATAATTTCAAAATTTCACAGTAGAATTAATAAATGTAGGTACTCAAACACTGTTGTTCTGATGTAAAATTATTACAGCTTTGGATACAACGTTATCGCACCAATCAATTGTTTACGATCCATTCCACAAAGGCATTATGTGTAAGAACTGGCGTGATTATGGAGAATTTAGAGGTCTGAAGAGGAGTTTCAAAATCATAGCTTTAAATTTCCCGAATATACCCCCTACATACAAGATCGGTTTGTACCTTACTACCTAGTAAGGTTTAGAAGCAAAGCGATAAAGACTTAACTTCCAACGTTAATGAAAGTGTAGAAAACTTATTAAGAGGATTATAATGAATTATAATATTTATAATCGCGACCATAGCTGCCAAATAATCTCTTTCAGATAGATATGGCGTGTAATTTATAACACTACTCTGAAGTTGCATCGATGTTGATGAGCTTTTTTTTATTATAAATTTTCTTTGGAAGAGGCAGTCATTAATCTTAGCTGGTCAAAAACTAAGCTTAATAAAAGGGGAGTTCGAAGCCACTGTAAAAAACATACCTAGGACAACCCTTCATAAAAAAACGGTTTCATTATATTTTTTTATCTATACTAATATATAAAGAGGAAAGATTTGATTTTTTGTTTGTTTCTTTGTTTGTTTGTTTGTTTGCATCGAAAAGGCTCCAAAACTACTGAACCGATTTGAAAAATTCTTTCACTGTTGGGAAGCTACACTATCCCCGCTGAACATAGGATACATTGAATTTCCAAAAAAAAATGAGTAACCTACGAAAACTCTAATAATGTAACCCAAGGTGTAAAAAATTTACCTAAAATATTATTTTTATCGCGAACGCTGTGAAAACTAATGATGATAGAATAAAATAATGTAGTACAATTTTGTAGAAGACATAATTATTTACAAAAAGTATCGCGACAGCATATGTCTAACTAACAGGGTTGCCAGGTTTTTTTCAAAAATATACCGAACCAAAACAAAAAAAGGTCATTTTCAAAATTTGCTATCCGGAAAGTAGAATTTTCCCCTTAAAAAAAAAAGGTCATTTTCAAAATTTGCTATCCGGAAAGTAGTAATTTCCCCTAAAAAAAAAAAAAAAGGTCATTCTCGAAATTCGCCGTCCGGGAAGTTACAAATTCACTAGGAAAAATGAATATTATTCCCGAAAGTAAAAATACCGAACACTCCATAGTTCGGTATTTTTTTCATACCGAACACCGAACATGGGGCAAAATTACCGAACACCTGGCAACCCTGCTAACTAATATAGTTATGCCACCATAAGTTTTCTTTTATTTAAAAAAAATCAATAAAATGTCACCTCTAGAAAAGGCTCTTTATTAGTATCTTGGAATTACTGCTTATTCAAATAAATTAGTTCATATTCAAGACTGCTTCAACATGTTTGTTCAACTTTTTGAATTATTCAATTCGGACATTCCATTCGAAAGTTATTACGAGTTTAAAAATGGAAAAAAGCATAGTCTCTATCATATCAACCTATCCGATGTTGAAAGGATGTAGACGCCAGCGGGGGGCGGGGAGGGGAGTCATGTCAAGTAGAAATACCGCGAGACTCAGTTCATTCATTGCTCAGTAACCCTACCAATTCTCTGTTTTATCGTAAAGTAGTCACGGTGATAAAGTGACGTGACACGGTACACTGCAATGCAATTATTCCAGATTAACATATGCTATAAAATATTTTGAAAAAGTTAGGGATCTGTATGAAAACTAAATTATTTTTAAGTACCTATCTACCCGTGCGAAGCTGGGGCGGACCTCTAGTGAAAAATAAAGACAAAATGCAATATCCTCGTGCAGCCTTGCATATTCGGTGAACGCCTTGAAGATGTTTGCAGCCTCGGCTCTCTCAATGTCTCAAATTTCTTCTTATGTGTCAACATTTTTTTTTGAATAGTCCACTCCATTTCAACTAATTAACAACTAAGAGTCATCACAATCTCTTTCGTTGTTTTATAGATATTTGAACAAAATCATCCTTATCGATTTCACGAATTCAGAACTTGTACTAACGTACACTGTTCTATTATAATGTATATTTATGTATTTTTTTAGATAAATGCTCAAAATGAAAACACATATACACAAACTCTAGCTGATGATGGCAAGAAGACTTTGCATGCACTAACTTTTTAACTTCATTTTATTTATTTATTTTATTTAAATATACGGCACAATGTGAGAAAACGGTATTGTGCCATGACTCGTCTTAGTACATACAACACAAATCCTACTATGTATATAGTTGCAAACTATTGTATGTACTAGATACATAAGGCAATGTGTTGTTTTAAATAACAGTTTTGGTGAAGATCACTGAGAGCCGTGTAAAAAGTTTCCAAACAATAAACTATAAAGGGTGAAAAAATAGTTGTCAGTATGTATGGTGATATCACATTGTTGCTGCGTGTCATTTTTCGCTTGAAAAGTGATCCTTAATAATAATAATATGCTGGCTTGACGAGAGAGTGACGTGGGCTTGGAGGATACAAGCTGCGTCAGGCTTTTTCAGATACTGTCACGGCTGTATCCTTTTTTAAACACATTTTCAGAAAATAGGTATATTACAGACTACAAAAAAATTACGAAAATATAGTAGCGAATTAAGATTATACCTACTTATTGGTTTCCGAGTAAAACATTCGCTCAAGTTGGATAACGTGGTCGCCACGAGTTATTTATTATTTTATTGATTCAAAATAAATATCTAGTGGCATAACAGCTTGCACATTTTCACCAATAGGTCTCAAAATTATTAACACAATATATATCCATATGAACCAAAGAAAGGGAAAAAAAGACAAGCAGATGAAATAACAAACAAAATCAAAATAATGACACTATCATTATTGTCAACTATACATAGATAGGCCCAGTGCTAAATAAAAAACACAACATAATCTTAGCCATGAATGAGTAGTTATCTCCATGAGCATCTGTCTTGTGCCTTTGCTTCTTCAGGTCCATCCAATTCCAAGCAGGTCCATGGTGTAAGTTTCCACAAGGGTAAGATACGATGTTCTACGTCTTCTTCTTGCACCCAGGTTGATTGGTAAGACTGGAATTGTCTGCGCTTTGAAAAATAACAAATCGTTACTCTATAAAAGCTGTGTAAGACCTATTACGATATACGCCATCGAAAGCAGAGCTGATACCCAGAAGACAAAAAAACCTTCGCCTAACAACAGAAATGAGAACAGTGCGCTATATAGTGGGTGTAATTCTCATGAACAGAGTTCGGAACGAGGAAATAAGGTAATGATGTAACGTCAACGACATTGTCCGATGGGGTAGATGGCGAAGACGCTTTTGGAGGGATCATGTAGGAATCCCCAAAGTTGTCTCCAAAGAGATTCCTGAGGGTCAGAGAACCAGAGGCAGACCACCGAAACGCTGGAGTGACAGCAGAAAGAGTTTTTGTGTTGATACATAACGTTCTTAGTATGACATACTAAGAACGTTATGTATCAACACAAAAACTCACTGGACATTGTCCAGATTCTTTCGTTCATTTTTAGGACTAGATCTTAACGAAGAAATATCAACTATCATTAGTTCATTGTCAGAGTCATTAGATTATTTGTGTTATTTTAGTCATAAGTCATTCTTTATGCTGCTTTTAAGGCGTTTCGTGCTCGACCTGTGAACTTAACAATATCATCAAATCAACGATTAGTTTAAAAACACTGCTCTCGGTCTTAATTAAACTCTTTATTAAAAAAGAATTAAGATTTATCCAAAATCATAAACCAAGATTTAAACATTTAGTTGACCAATATCCGATTGGCCGTGTCGCGTGTATGCTTATTTTGCAGACTTATGACTTATAAGTTTATTTATTTAGTTTACAAAGATTTAAATCTATCAACGTTTTGTTCTTGAATATTTATCTCGGTATTTAGAGTATTTGAATCTTTATGAAGAAAGCGTTAAGTGACTTGTTGGTTTTTGAGTTTATCATTAGATAATTATTTATGTTAATTGGTAGTTGTTAAAAGTTTTATATCCAGTTATTTACATATTTTACCTAATACTCAAATGAGAAAAGTTTATGATATACATATATAGCTAAAAGACTTTGCTTTACGGAGTTTTCGAATATGGAAGAAATGTGGAATCTTTGGGATCATTGTAAACGCGGTACCTTTATATCTTATAGGTGGTAATTTTTTCTTTTTTTCTTTATTTCATCTGCTCCCATGTCATTGTTGGAGAGAGCCCCCTCCCCCTGAGACTTTCAAAGCTTCCTATCCTGCGCTAACAGCTTCCATCTGTCCTTGGCAACTCTTATATTGGCTTCAGACCACCTTGCCAGAGGCTTGTCAAAACTTCACACAACGCCACTCTTGAACCTTTTTGGTCCATATGGTGTCGATTACTCTGACCGACTCATTAACACTGTGAGCTCATTAAAATGAGCCTCTTTTTGATTGAAATACTTCAGAATTTTATGTCATGAAATCTATAAAATACGCTGTCTTTGCTGGCACATAATTTAACGAACTGACACTCAAGGCTGAAAATTTAAAAAAAGAACTATAAGACAGGAATAAATCGATTTTCTGTGAAAATCTGCAATCCCTAAGTATAATTATATCTTCCAATAAAAGGTATCGTACTGACACATAAAAAATTTCAAAGGTGAATCATTTAACTAAGTCACACATTAAGTCATACGAGAACCTATAATAGAAAAGCGCATATACCAAGCGCAAGATGAGAAAGTTTTTTTAACCAAATCTGAGGTAGCCCAGTGGTTCAGTGGGAGATTTTAGTAGGTAAGTACATTAGGGTGAGTTCGAACCCCGGTGCCGACCATTTCCACATTTACAACTTTGTTTTCTGTGAAAGATGACGAAAATGTATATTTGGTACTACTTATCGAACTTCTATGTACCAAGAAACATTAAAAACTGTTTGCAGATCTAACTGACTACCTGTCCTTTGAACTTAATATTAGGGTCTGTACACGTGTGAACACGCGCGGTAACGTAACCTATGTAACGTAGCATGCAACGTATCAAATTTCCATAGTTTGATACGTTACATGCTACGTTACATAGGTTACGTTACCGCGCGTGTTCAGACGTGTACAGTACCTACCCCTGTTCTAAGTTTTATTGGAAGGTAGTCACGGAAGTAAAGTCAGTAACACGATTTATTTTGTATAAGTTAAGCCTAAAAGTGAAAATTTATAGCTACTAACGGAAATTATTATAACTTTGTTGAAGAGTCAATCGAAAATATTAAAATGGCTAGTGATAATATGAAAATTAAAATAATCCTCTTAAGTTATAATCCGTATAATAATAATAGTATATGGGGAAAAAATAACTCTCATTCCGAAATACATAGGTCGAACCAAGTCGTTTCCCATCATTCGTGGGGAGGGAACTGAAGTAAAAAAAAAAACAAACTGCTGAATCGGCGTAAATCGACGTGTTTTAAATTGGAAAAATCGTTTTGGAAAGAAATATGGTTTATATTTCAATCGATTGGAGGATTTGATTGGTTTTTTATGTCTGTGTGATGAAAATGGAATGAGATTTCTGTACCATGAAAATAATAGTCATGCAACGTCCCGGATGTTTATTATTATTTTGTATGGAGGCGCAGCTTATTTATCCTCGCCAATTTCATAGACAAAACATTAGTTCATACACAATGTCTTATAGACACTTTCTTAGGAGCTCAATTTAGTTTGTTTAAATCTACACTGTTTCGAATCAATGAAAACATTGTATGAATTAGGGATAGAAACCAAACATTGGTAATTAGGTACATAAAATATAATTCTTGTATGGACTGCCCTATAATTGACGGAAAATTTGAGTGACATAAAAAACATCCATTGTTTAAAATTTACATTTTTTAAGATTATTAGGGAGCATTTATACCAAACGAGCTTAGAACTAGAGCATTCTTTCTTTATCGCTGATATTGACAAAACAATTTATAGGTTCCTACAATAAGTAAACAGACATCCACACGTGTTGTATTTCCTACACCGTCATCTCCTGGATTTTTTAAAAAGTAAAGCAACTATAGAGGTTTTTTTAAAAATCGAAAATCAGTAATGTATTTTTAGTCTTAGTTGTTACACACGACATATTCGTTAAGACCTAATCGGCGATAAAGAGGTTATGTTCTTTTTCTGACTGACTATGTTTGTTTGGTGTAAACGCGCATTTAGTTGAAGTAAACTAAAACTTAGAAAAAATTAGATTCACAGACGACATAGTCTTGTTTGCCAAGGATGATGAGGAGCTGGAAACTATAGTAAACGATGTCCATACAGCATCTCACAAAATAGGATTGAAATTAAATATTTCAAAAACCAAAGTGATGAGTGCTGCAAGTCAGCCCCGTAACATCCAGGTAGATGGTCAGTCACTTGAACAAGTTGAGGGCTATGTATAACTTGGCCATACAATAAAACTAGGGAGAGAGAATCAAGAAGCGGAAATAGATAGAAGGCGAGGACTGGCTTGGGCAGCATTTGGTAAAATGTCCTATATCCTGAAGTCTCCAAATTATTCCAATTACTTAGAGAAAACTCTTTGATGCATGTATTCTCCCTGTGCTCACTTATGGATGTGAAACGTTTGTGTTCACTCAAAGAATATTAAATAAACTAGCTGTAACACAACGAGCTATGGAGAGGAGAATGCTAGGTATCTCATTGAGTGATAGGAAGACGATGTGGTTCATGTGGCCAGAGTAACCGACACCAGATAGACCAAGAAGGTTCTTGAGTGGCGTCCGAGAACTGGGAGGAGAAGTGTGGGCAGGACTCAGGCGAGGTGGTCTGACGACATTAGACGGATTGCCGGTAATGGGTGGATGCGGCTGGCGCAAGACAGAGGGCGGTGGAAGTCACAGGGGGAAGCCTATGTCCAACAATGGACGCGAGAGGGCTGAAGAAAGAAAGAAAAAGAAACTAAAAGTAATAAAAAATTGAAGTTGTTAGGTTTTATCTATATTAAAATAATCATAGTTTTGTATTGTTTTTTTATATCTGAGAACTGAGAGCCAGCCATTTAGTCAACTCGCCCACTTTAATCACTTTTAAACGTCAGACTACTATGACATTTAAAATTTTAAAACTTATCTTGAGAAGTTGTCATACACACCCTCATCACATTGACCGTTTAGGACGTGTGCATTCTTTTGTAACTTATATGTACCTACGAGTGTGTTGTTACTGTTTAACCGGCAAAATATTGCCCAACGTTTCGCTTCTAAGTGGGCTTGTGGACCGTCTGGCTAGAAGACCACGGTCAAAATAAATAACCCGGAAAACAAACTGACAACAAATTGTATGAACTAATTTATATAAGTACCTACCTAACTACTTTACTCTTCAACTTATGATTCCATTGTTGATTTTCATTGAAATCGTAATTATGTTTTTCAAATTATTTTGTCTTATTCACTATTCTCATATTTATTGAATAAAGGAGTAAATTTCAAAAATCATAAAATTCTCCCATCTACGAAATAATTTAGATTCTGAGGAATCTCTTAGGTACCGATTCCCCATTAACTCATTCCCGTAGATTGCTGGGCTGAACACCGGGGTTCTTGGGTATCAAGGTGGTGGATACATACCTTCATACCTACTTACATACAAACCTATACAATGTACGATCTACAAAGTCAGACATTTCTATGCTTTAATAACATCTATGGGATGATAAATGCTCTGGGAGACCATAAATTAAATTTCTACTACTACACTCGTACCATCTCGCAGATCTGAATGCATAAAACATTTAAATGAGGAATTTTATGAGTTTAAACTTCATATAAAACCTTTCTATTCGATCGATGTTATGTATAGATTTTACAATTAATGCCATTTTCAGTTAAGTTTACATACCTATTAGCCGTGAAGAAACATCGATCGATTGATAAAATTATATTTTTTAATTATGTTGTATAAGAATGTGCTTTTAGAAATATTAATCGTGAGATTTGGTGCATAAAATATGAAACGGTCAAATATAAGGAAGTCAACTTAAGCTGGATAAAATTTAAGTTGATTTTGTTACCTTTCGTAGTAGGGAGAATAATGTTATGTGTATTCAATCAATCTATATATTAATACGTGAAGGAAAAACTTTGTGACTATTTTTACAGAAAATGCGTGAAACGGAGGAGTATAAAGCTGTGTACTCACCTGCGCCGCGCGCGGTAACGTTACCTGTGTTCAGATGTGTACGCGTGTTCGCAACGAACTTGGTAACGTTGCATGTCACGTATCATGCAACGTTACCAAGTTCATCATGCTATTCTATTCTTGACCACTAGTTTTAATAAGTTCTTGTACGTACGAAATTCACGTAAAGTATTTAGTACATATCGATCTAAAATAGGTATTCGTAGTAAGTACATATTGGCAATAGTGTCCGCTTACACAGAACGAACATATTGTAATAGGCAGAGTTAGAAATAGAGCATTATTTCTAAATGGTTAATACTGTCACCAAGAGAACAACAACAAGCAAGAACTTACACCAAGAACTAATGAATGGGCGATGACAAATTACGCGCGCCAGGGATCTATTTCTTTGCTTAAAAAAAACTATCAACAAACAATGTTCTATTTCTAGCTCTGGCTCTATGTTCGTTTGGTTTAAAAGTACCCTTACGCTAACTCAACACAGGTATCCGTATACCCGGTGAGACAATCTTCGTACTGTATTGTCCGTAGAAGGAAACACAACAACAACACTCCCTTTTACACCCCACTCAGAGGCAACAAGAGCTCTCCATTGTGCTCGATCTTGCGCAACGTGTATGACCTCCTTCCACACCATGTCCAAGTCCCTCAGCTCTGCTTCGAAGGAGCGGAACACAGTTTGAGAGGGTCTTCCTCGTCTTCGGGACCCTGGTGGGAGGAAGAACAGCGCTCTCAGAAGGAAACACAAACGACATATTTCGTTAATTTTGTCGAATGATTTATAATGTATATTATGTTCAAAAAGCTCATTCACATACATTTGTTAATTGTACATTATAAGAAAACAATGAGGAAAATATAATGTAAGTTGCTGAATCCATATCCATTCAAATTTTTTAAGCCCTCCATTCACGATCACTCCAAACGGATGTCATCCGACAGATGTGAAAATTGAGCTTTTTTCAATCATTATAACGAAATTGCACTGTTCAAATTACACGTTTTTTGCTATTATTAAATTTAAAACAGAGTAACATATACCCTGGTGGAAGGATGATTAAAAAATGAGACAAATAAATACCCGAAGTTTACGCGTAACGTATACCCTGGTGGAAGGATGATTAAAAATGAGATAAATAAATACCCGAAGCTTACGCGTAACGTATACCCTGGTGGAAGGATGATTAAAAATGAGACAAATAAATACCCGAAGTTTACGTATACCCTGGTGGAAGGATGATTTAAAATGAGATAAATAAATACCCGAAGCATACGCGTAACGTATACCCTGGTGGAAGGATGATTAAAAAATCAGATAAATAAATACCCGAAGTTTACGCGTAACGTATACCCTGGTGGAAGGATGATTAAAAATGAGATAAATAAATACCCGAAGTTAACGTATACCCTGGTGGAAGGATGATTAAAAATGAGATAAATAAATACCCGAAGCTTACGCGTAACGTATACCCTGGTGGAAGGATGATTAAAAATCAGATAAATAAATACCCGAAGTTTACGCGTAACGTATACCCTAGTGGAAGGATGATTAAAAATGAGATAAATAAATACCCGAAGTTTACGCGTAACGTATACCCTGGTGGAAGGATGATTAAAAATGAGATAAATAAATACCCGAAGTTAACGTATACCCTGGTGGAAGGATGATTAAAAATGAGATAAATAAATACCCGAAATTTACGCGTAACGTATACCCTGGTGGAAGGATGATTAAAAATGAGATAAATAAATACGCGAAGCTTTCGCGTAACGTGACAATCAAGTGACATGACGACTTGGACCACGTCCACTCTATAGTTTCCTCATTGACGATCTGTTTGGACTGATGGACGAATGGATTGAAGCATTTGAATTTTGGGCTGATGGATATCCGACTCTTCCTATCACTCCACATCATCCATTTGGTTTTCCTCATTCACGGTCATTTTTTTGGAGTGCTATCGCTTCATTTGGACGGATGGGGTAAACGCGAATGGGGGGTCTAGGTGATTTGTATTAGTTGTATCTACCTACCCACTTATTGTGTTCTTTTGACATTGTTATTTTTGTTCGCAACTAATATAATAAGTTTTGATCATTGTGAAAATATTATTGAAGCGTTGCAAAATAAATATTCAAACAAAATGATACAAGTCTGCAGTTATTGCTTAGAGAAAAATAATAATATTCACTCCCTCCATCTGGGAGTTCATATCCAATTTCAATATAAAAAAACACTCGGCGCAGTTCACAACATCGATTTCAAAGTGCAATGATTTATTTTACTCCGACTCATTTGAATTTCAAAAAGTTCAACGTAATGTCTTATTTCAATACTGTATAGTTGCACCGATACTGCGGGCCCGCGGCGGATGTCCGAACTAACAACATCGTTATACCTTCGATTATTATAATATGTAAAAATTCCAAAAAAAATCCAAAATGCATTATTATCTTTTATTTTTTTCCTTAAATATTACTACCAACTACTACAATAGGTACAATAAAATAGAATTTATGTAAAAATGAATGTTGTCGATGAATATCGACAGAGTTCCCGGCGATGTCACTTGGCTCCATACGATTGTACCGATAATACGTTATACCTTGTGTCCGCTAGTTTTTAGTTTAAGAATCTCAATGCCATTTTTGTAATTCGTGAATTATAATATAAGTGTCCGTAAATTATTTATAGTACTATTATTTTAACTAAAAAGAAGAACCTAAAGCCCCAGCATTACAAAAAGGAAATAAGCACTTGTATGCGGCACAAAAGTTTTTCAGCACCATTAAAAAATAATTTTTAAGTAGGTATGATATGATTTTTGGTAGTAACCATATAGTCTTGTAAGCAAAAATATTAATTATGTCAAAGTATAGACAACTGCAGATTTATTTTTTCTTATCGCATATTGACAGCTGATAAGTATCATTTGTCATATCAAAAGAGCTCTGCGAATTTGTACCTACAAATAATATTGTTACAGAGTTGTTATTTTGAAGTGGTTCAATGATCACCTCAGAAAGAGCATAAATAATTCATTCAAGATTTTTAAAACTCACATGAATTTTTTTTTGTGTATTGGTAGGTATAAGATTTACGTATTAATACCTAGTGGTTGCTCTTTGGATGAAAATTTACATTATCTATGGATACTTCGAGCGTGTCGGAGCTTGGAAGGCATAAAATAAATATAAATCTTCGTTACACGCTTGGTTGTAAACATGACTTTTTTTATTTTGGAGAGTTAGCGGAAAGGGATTCAAGTATCATTTTCAAAAATAAACGATGGATTGTAGTACCTATAGTCTAAAAACCAAATATTTTTGTGTACCTACCTGCCTAGTAATAATATCATCGTATATTCTTTGAAGATAAATAATATCAAGAATCAGGCGAACATAAGCAATGAGCAGGTTATAATAAAGGCCGAGACAGGTACGTATTGGCCCGATTTATAAAATAAGTTAGTATATAAGGGTAAAGTTTCAATCCGCTCCCACGACTGCGGGCAAGCAACTTTTCAAGAGATTTATGATACAAACTTCACCTCTTTGAATCTTCTGTTTTCCTTGTCCAACGTAAGGCGAGAGGGAAGGGTCTTGCTGAGAAAATTTACACCTATCGTGGGACCAAAAGGTAACTACCAATAAACAAAAAAAAACCTAGAAAAGGTTTTCAAATAATCTCGGAGAAAATAAAATAAAGGGTTGCTGGTACATACGTAGGTACAATAATAAAACATGTTTGGAAACACAATCTAATCGCCCTTTATCTGCAGGTCACGATACATTTTTATTTATTTTTTTCGGTTCATTTAAATACATTCTTTCAGGTAAAAATATGAACTTTGATATTTTTTCTTTCATCTTTTTTTTTATTTCTTTTTTTTCAAGAATATTTTCAAGAATTTCTAAACTAAGAACTTTTTTGAACAAATTTATAATAAAATGTACTTATATCATCATGTAAAATAAAACAATTCCGAATCTATAGTTATGTTTAAAGACATACCTTCAATAAATTAAAAAATGATAGTTCTATGAAATTTTGTTTTTTTATTTGACGTTGTACCTACGTTTAGAGACTTATTATTAATCGATATTCATTCAGTTATAGCAAGTTGATAATATTATGGCACTAGGTATTTATGGTTTGTCCTATCTTATTGGAAAAATCCCCATAACCTTCAACTAAGCCTCTGAACACCAATGGATTACAGACTTATCTCCATTTAACGGAGTATTATAATATTCCATGATAAGAGTTTAAATCCGGCTTGAAGATTGGGGTAGTTATACGCAATATTCGGCGAATTGGAAAGGTCGCGCTATTTGTGTTTTTGAGAACAACTTTCCCTTATAGAAGTTCACTAATAGGAATTTTTCTCTTCATCTTTTGGCTTAGAAAAAAGGTACCTACGTGCGTAAGTAAGCGAGAGAGAAAAAAACGTAAGACGTCTTAAAGAGAAAATTAAGCCAGAAAAAAGTTCTAATGGAGCATTTTTGGAACGAAGAGTAAGTATTAGAAAGGGGATAGAAAGTTGAAAGAAAAGGGTAGAAAGCAACTGTGAAGTGGTGTAGATCCTTTGATGTGACAATTGAGTCGAAAAATCACCACTAATGATAGTTAAGTTGTGGGTGGAATGAATGGCCTGTGTGAAATAGGATATTTTTCTCTCCCTCTCAAAATACACACCTGCAAAAATATAAGTTTTCACCAATTAAGGTCTTATAGCATAAAGCATTGAATGCAAAAAGCAAATCTTTCGTGATAATGATATTTTAACGAGTCAAAAAATATTTGATGATTTTGTAAAACTGTTAAAAGTTTGTTTCAATAAAAAGGGAATCTACACTTTACACTCATGTGTGTAAATAAAATATACGCTTAGTAATTATGTGCGAAAATTGGCATTGATTATTCTTTTCATATGTCTAAAAACCTATTTTATATTTTGCCATGGGCCTGGGTAAAGAGTGTAATATGATAATGGGTTGGTTGTGGGGGAAGGCCCGTAGGCAATCAGGCTTAATAAAAACGTGAGGTTTAATAAAAATTAAATAATGTAAATAATGTACATCAAATAATAATCATTATTGATTTAAATGGTGGTCATTTGTATTATCATAATATCATCGTGATGCGCTCAAATTATTGTTTTATTAATTCCTACGTATAGCATCTGACTCCTGTTATTGGGGTGGACCACCGACCCCTCGGAAAAGATTTTATTTAAACAGTCGGCTGTTTTTAATTGATGGTGGGTGTTATTCATCAATTAATCAGATTATTTATTGTGTTTATCTGTTTGCACGAATTGATTTTGATGTTGAATTGTTATTGATAATAACGTCAATAATATAATCTGGCAGCTTTATTTCATAATTATTTGAATTACAGAGATTTTTCAATTTATACATACATAAATATACTATGCAAAAGAAATTTTATTACTAGATCTAATAAAAGAACGATTATAATAGCAGTAAAAAAATATTTAAAAATAATTTGGGGATAATAATAATACTATGCAGATAGTATTACCGATCTATTGTCTATAGTTTAACAATAAAAACAACGAAAGATGTAAACAGATTGGTCGAAAAATAATGAAGATACCTGACACAGCATTCACAAAAGACATTATTTAAACACATTTTAAAAAGGTTCACTTTTAAAAGAACGGCTTCTCACGAGAGCTCTATCATAGACAACACATTTTTACCTCGTGGTATACAAAATTCGTCGCATGTCGTTTTACCTTGCCAAATAAAATTAATATTGAGTTATGCCGGAATGAAAAAATGCTTTTAAATCTTTTATTAGTGGATTTTTTTTACCTTTGTGTGTTTTGAACTTTGTTCTATTTGTGATAAAGTATGATGTAGCGCATATAACTCAAAATGCTAAAAAACGCGTCTTAGTTCTCTTTAACTTGCCACCACAGAAATATCTACTTAAAAAAAAAAATCATCTTGTTTCCTGCAAATAATGAGATATTTCATATGTTAATTCACTCCTACACTTACTAAGAAGGTAAATTTATAATTATAGGTACTTGAACAGTCTGGAGTTTCATTTAAACAAGTTTAGGTATCTTTTGTATTCTTTGAAAAAACGGATTAAAATATTCTTCATTCCTTAAGGGTCTGTGGATAATGTGAAAACAACAATGGCTTAGTAATAATTAGTGAAGAGAAAACATTGGTACGAAAATCCTTCTATAGGTACTAATTAAGACTTCCATCAAAATATTTCAAATAACACCTACTAAACAAAAAGCTGCTAACCTAGGGTAGCCCAGAACTCATAGTATATTATAACAGCCTTTTCGTGTAAAACATATCTTTACATAAAAATTCATAATTTTACGATTAAAATGAATTTATCCTTGGAATTATTTTAGACACTTTAAAATGATATCGACTATAGACTACAATTTTCTAACAATATCATTTAATAAAAAAAACTTCAGGATAACTCTTTTAAAATTAGGAATCTAAAGTTGGTACAAATTATTGAAACGATCATTTTATGAAATTTTCCCACAACATTCCCACCAAATTTTATCCAAATCGGAACACAATTATTATCTGCTTTAGAACTATATATTTATTTATTTTTACAAAGTCTTTATTGATAAAATATACAAATATAAAAATAACATGCTTACAAATAATTATTAACAACTAAAATATACTTAAACAATATACCTCCAGAAAATGAGTATATACTCGTGCTTCGGGAGGGAAAATATATTCAATATTAATCGGTACTTTAAGGGGGACCTACTGAAGTTACGGACCTCAAATTTTATGTGCTTGTGTAGGAGCATAAGACCAACTCGTATACCAAATTTTTTTTTCTTTTTTAGCCCTTTTTCTAGAATAAGTGAATTTTTTTGGATACTTTAAGAGGGTTCCCCTGAAGGTACAGATTTTAACATTTTACTGACTCATCTACATCGAGGGGCTAACCGTTCTACCAAATTTCAATCAAATCGGATAAGAATTACTATGAGTCATGGGTGCGCACACATTTTTGGCGTACGCGTACGGGTACGCGGAAATTAAAAAAAAAGTTTTTTTTTTGTATATTCCATATATACTAAGAGTAATATTGTAAGTGTTACAGTGCCCAGTGAGTCAGTCACCTCTGCTATTATGCTTTCAATAATTTATACCGTGTAGTAATTCATAATGAGAATGAAAAAACATTTGTTTTGTACTACAAAAAATATATTTGTAGTTAACTTCTGGTGTCAATAACTAACGACAAAATAACCTTACAAATACCCTTCAAATATTTTTTTTTTACATTTTTATTACAGATCTAAAATGCTTTTACCACTACGTTACCTACTTATATCCAGAATCATCATATACGTACAACGTACTAGAAGAGAGATAATATCATAGAAATCGCCTATGTAAAGAAAGCTTTTTACCCTTTCCTTCCTTCTCAGCCTGTATCAGTCAACTCCAAGACATGGGCCTCCTCCAGACTCTTCCACGTCCCCCGATCTGGCGCAACCCACATCCACTGCGAGTCAACAATTCTTACGATGCCGTTCCTCCATCGAAGCTGTGGACGGCCAGAATTTCTAACTGTAGTCCTAGGGCGCCAGCACAGGAGGCGCTTTGTCCATTTAAATAAATAAATAAATAAATAATGCTTTATTGTTACTAAAAATGCAGCCGTGATACAATTCATTCATGAAAATCAAAGGGCGGACTTATCCCGCAGGATCTCTTCCAGCCAACCCAAATTACAAACAAAAACAATAATAATAATAAAAAAGATAGTAGAAAACACAATAATAATTACACACTAATCACACGAGATTACACAAAATAAAGAGTTAAAAGATTTAAAGAGGTAAAATTCATACACAATCAAACTCAAATCCATTCATTCCATTTACCCTCTAATCGAGTGACATAACCGGCTCATAGCCATTTTAGTGCTGTCACTCGTTCGACAATGTCCGACACTCCTGTTCTAGCGCTTATTATGGTGTTTCTAATTCTGTTCCTTAGACTTCTACCCACGCAGTATCGCTCATCTATGTGTTAAGCATGAAACCGGTTGTTTTCGAAAATTCGATATTCGGTTTTTTCTTATTTTCAACTAATACTTTTTTCTAGGATATTTTAATTGAGAAACCTTTTTCAAAAATCTCTAGATAATTACGAAACAAAAAGTACACTAACAAGCGGGAGCTTGTCATAATATTTTTTTTCACGATAAAAATGAATCTAGGCTCACCGAATGTGAGCTCCAACGCACTTCCGATATCTTTCACATAAGTTTGTGTTGTGAAAGTGGAACTGGTCGGCACCGGGATTCGAACCCACGACCTTCATTACGTTGTTCGTACGAAAGCCGTTTATCGATACCGCTGGGCTACCAACCACTTCACCTCATTTAACTCAATTTGATGGAAAGAGACATGAACCGTTCCAAATAAAAATAGCTCTGCCTCATTATTTTCACGAAAAAAGTCACTTGCCTTCACTAGGATAGTAAAAATTGCTTATAAAACATCCCTTCCGACGTTCCTTCAACTCCGTACCCCTTAAGTCGACATAGGACGTAACAATTTGTCATTTTTTCCGAATTTCGCTTCTAGTGTGAATTAGATATTTATTTATTTATATTTCATATGAGAAGTGCGTAAATCACATCTTCGAATCTAAAAAAAAACATACCAGTGATCGTGGCGTTCGTCACGTAATACAAAACGATGAAAAAAAGGATACGAGACAAATAACATAATATTTATAATTTATAGGTACCTAGTGTGTATCGTAGTAAAAATAATGTATTTGTCGCATTTTGTTAAATTGTACAACTCAATGTACTTAGTACGATACACTCTATTAACTGTGTACTCCTTGTATAATTTTTCGATGATCGACTATCGAAAGAGTTTCGAAAAAAATCTATACAAAATGATCGAACGATTCGATCGTTTGATGTTTAATAACACTCGCGCAATTAGCTTTCGATAAAACTCATTCTGGCCCCACTTTCATATTTGTCCGGAAAAGCAAAGTTGACAAAAATTTGACACACAAAATGTAGCCACAATAAACATTGTCAATAGGTTACCTGAAATCAAAATATTATGACGTTGCTATGAAATTTGTAGCAATAAGATGAGAAAACTTTGAAAACAAAAATAGAATGAATGTATTCTACTTAACGGGAGAGTACCTATCTTATCTTGAGTATTATTGTTTTGGATAATGATTTAAATCATAGAAAATAAAATTATGTTCGAAAATTTTTAGAATTACATCTACGAACGTAGGTAGGTACCATGAGAAACACTTAAGAAATGACCTATTAGTCAAAAAAGTTTTTATTTGAATATTGACATTTTCCATCGTGCGAGAAATTTTATTGAAATGTTTTTTCTATTTCACTACTTTTTTGCAGATAGGAAAATAAATTTTGATCCTGGTTACACTGTCATGAAGGGTTGAATGTTATGTTAACATTAAGATTTATGGATCCTTTGTGCAGAAAAGAAAACAAAAAATCTTCTAACACGTTTATGGGTAAAGCTTTTTTTTTATACAGGCGTTTATTCAAAAGTTTTATAATATTTAGATGATATTGTTGTATAGTTGTATCGGTGTCGTTCATTGAAACGGTGGTGAAAAAGAAAACATTTTGGATTATAAAAATTTTTTTTTTCTCGTTACTAGGGACAAAATAATGTAATCTGTAAAAATAAACGATTTCTTTTGAAATATTTTTAATGACTTCCTGAAACGGGCAGGTGAATAGAAATTGTTTTTTTTTTTATATTTTTAGTAGGTATAAACAATATCAACACAGTCGATCCGTTGAATGAAAAAAAAGTATGTACCTACCTAGGTAAGTAAATAAAAAAAAATATTAAAAATATTCCGACCAAAATATAAAATTTATAAAAACTTATTTTTAAGTTTTAATTTAAACTTGTTTCATAAACGGTGTTGGTAATAATTTGGGTTCTCAGTGCATTACGATTTTCTAACTTTTGATGTCTTTAGATAAATGTACTTAATACTTAATACTTAAATCAGACATCAACAAATATAGATGTGTTTTTTCTTCTCTACATAAGAACCTGGATTATTTTCTCTGGTCTGCTTATTGAGCTTATCCATTGTGGTAAATCAGACATCCACAAATATAGATGTGTTTTTCTCTACTACATAAGAACCTGGATTATTTTCTCTGGTCTGCTTATTGAGCTTATCCATTGTACCACAATGGATAAGCTCAATAAGCAGACCAGAGAAAATAATCCAGGTTCTTAGTAGAGAAGAAAAAACACATCTATATTTGTGGATGTCTGATTTAATACCACAATGGATAAGCTCAATAAGCAGACCAGAGAAAATAATCCAGGTTCTTATGTATGTAGTAGAGAAGAAAAAACACATCTATATTTGTTGATGTCTGATTTAATACTCGTAATGTTTTTTTCCCAAAAATTGATGAAACTTTTTTTCATTTTCTTATAGGCATTTCTATGTTGTGTTCATGTTTGAAAAAGATGACAGTAAAATATTTTGAATACTAAATTTGAAATGCGAGGTCAGACTTTTACGAAATTTGGTAAATGTACCATTATTCAGAGCATTAGCATAATAATTAAACAAAAAATAGAAGGTCTCAAAAAGGTTAACTCGAACAAAATTTGTTTATGAACCGTGAACTTTGTACCTACCACCTACTTATCAGAACATCGATTTACTGTCATACCAGCTCTAAGGATTTCAGTACTTATAAAAAAAATATGTTGAATTTTTTTTTCATATTTCAAATCATGTTAATAATAAAGTATTATAGGTATGTACTTTGGATCGTCTTAAAAATATTTACAATCACCATACTAAAACCCCATTGAACATCTAGCTTTTAAAACGTGTCTTGTGTTCATATGTACCTACCTACGTTTTTCAAGAGGTTCGTGTTACAAGTAAGTTGCCACACAAGCAAACAGTATATTTTCGAAAGAACCTTTTTTTAAGCATTTTTATTTTTTGTTCGAGGGCGGTTGTTTGAATCCGGGTGATGTATGCGGCCACCAGCTTACGGATCAGACTTCGAAACTGTGCGCTTTGAATAAATTTATTTACACGCTTTTACGACATCAATTCTTTCGTTTGTTTTATTAAGTTTACAATTTTACGCCGTACTGCTTGACAATTTACGAAGACCTTTAACACAACCAAGTGTAATCTCAGTACATGGGAAAACCTATTGCTGATTTGCTATTCGTAATATGGATTTAGAAACATAAACCTCATACAATTTATTTCACTTCTATGTATCTATATTGCTGATAAAAAAATTGCTTCTCGGTGGAACAAAATGAATATCGATTCATTAAAAATTCAAAAAATGTAGGTACCTACCTACCTACGATTCAAAATAGTTTTTACCTAGTCGTTTTTAATACCTTTGGTTCGAAAGAATGTAGGTACGCACTTTTTCTGTAAAAATGCGGATCTTGGGATCATTGATCATTTTGAGTAGTGACTAAACAAACTTTATATATACTATTGATTGTTTCGTATCAGAAGGTTTCAATATTATTTATTTACCATTTATAAATCTTTCATAAGCTTGCTGACAGAGAAATCCTCCTATCAACACATAAACTGCACAGTGAAATCAGCTTTTTGATTGGGAATTAAAATATTGTACAAGTGAATTTAAACACAAAGAAGTAATCCCTGTAGGAAACTGCGTGAACAGCTTTTTGATTGTGTAAGTGTTGATTTTTTTTCTTTATGATTTCATTGTCTTGTTTGTATAATACTCTTTATTGACCCTAGATTCAAAACGTTATCTCCACAATGTGGCTGGATTGAATGTTGAAGTAGCTAGATTTTACTTTACCTTCACAGAAACAATATTAATACTTTTTTTCAATTGTCAAATTTGACGAAGGTCGACCAGCGGTATGTCGGAATTCCATTTTCGATTTCAAGATCTACCCCTTTTCTAGGCAGGCAGAGTGAGTTTAATCAAAGGTTTTTCAAACCGTGAACAGCTCTATAAATCATACCCGGAATAAAACTACAGGTAAAACATAGGTCAGATTCAGAGCGATGTACCTATGTGTATGTTTGATAATATGATAACAATATTTTCGTTTGCGCGATCTGTCTATTTTAAATCGTTGTGCGTTGTCAAATTTTATTTCTGAAAAATCAAGGAAATCAATATCAGGTAGGTTCTAATATGTTTAATTGAAATGAGTATGTACTATGATAGAAACACACAATAGGTACTTTCATGAAAAAACTGCTGAACAAGCTGAGGGTTAATTATTCTATATATACACTTACGCAGCAAATTCGGCGTCTTATCCTTTTGCATATCTTTTCCGACATTGTTCGTGAATCTCCGTTTACATCATTCAATATTAATGCAAAACGCATGCCGTGATAAATAATTTTCTCGAAATGTGACGACATACAGAAAGAAAGAAAAACATCGTCTTGTTCATACTCAACTAATACTTTGGCATGTCCTATCGAAAAATGACAAGCTTATAAAAATAAAAATTAAATGCTTTTTTTTAACAACACTAATGAAAATATAGCGATCATAACACAAAAACCAGTTCATGGAAACCGCGAGATAATAAATAATTGGAGTCTCATCTCTAAATTACAATTATGACTAAATTAAGTTTTCCTTCAATAAAGGTAACCTACCAGAGCCTACGTAATAGCTAATAATAATTTTGCCTTTAGTGAAGGCGACAAAGGTTTTTTTTTAAAGTTATCAGAAGTCGTTTAAAGAATTGAGCGAGCAAGTAAGTACCTTCCCGGAACAGAACGTTTATATCATTTTCTCGAAAGATGGGGCTCGTTAATGTGATAAAGGACCGGATTTTTGTAAATGGGACATGCTTCAAAGTAATAAAAACAAATTTACGATAGCTTTCTGTCATATTGTACCGAGTCTATTATTTCACACATATAAATTTAAATTAAACTGTAAAAAAGAAACTTTTATTCTGTGCTAAACGCACGCTTTATTTTATTAAGTTATTTCACAATTGATTAGATGTATTTCGTATTATGTTGTGTGTTGATTATGAGGTTCTCCAAACATAATTAACAGTGAGTTTAAAAAAAAAAAGATTTAGTCTGGTTGAGTATGGAATGAAATATCCGGGAAAATATGCCCTCCACGACTGTGATAACAAGCAATGATTCATTTCATGTAAATGACTCTTTCGAGAAAAATTTGATTGTTGAGAAACATCAATTCGGGTTGATGTTTATTTACATCTATGAATTTCGAATATTTTGACACAACTGAAGTAAAGATAGCTTGATAGAGACGGAGAAATTTTCTATTTAACTTAACCTTACATATCCACGTTCACTCTCAAAGTGGATGGAGCACATGGTCGCCACTAGGTGGGTACCTCTATGTGCTTCCCTCCTGCGCCAGCCGCTCCACTTCGTCCCAGCACATTATGAAGAAAAAAATTTGATTTGAGAGGCTCCTTGTCTAATTTAGTGTATATAGCCTATTGCTAGTCAGAGTTCAGAGAAAAGCTTTAAGGTAAAAACCTAGAATTTTTTTACCATTTGCAAGACGTGCATGGCAACTATAATAATTTGTTATGTAAAGAACCAACGGATCCGGTGGTTACACCAACAAAATAATTTTCAACGGATTTAACAATTAAAATGTTTATTTTTCCAATTTAAATAATATACCTACCTACTTCACTTAACCTGTGTATAAAGCTACACTGACTGTAAACTGTTATATTTACGTTTATTCTTCGAAAAATCATTTAATTCTAAAGTGTATGTGAAAGTTTTCATTCTTTGACATTAGTTCGCTAACCCTGTTTGCAGCGAGACTATTTTGTAAGTTTCCACCTGATCCTGAAGGCATTCCTTATACCTATAGAACAATAATTGAATTTAGTTATCTGGAGAACATAAGGGAGGTGGAGAGAATAAGATTCAAGTTGCGGGACGTGCTCTCTATAAAACATCTCGTGTGGCCACTTGGAAGGAAACGCCAATAAAATGTTACACGAGTCGCACACACTGAATGCAGGTGGCGCGGAAGTAATGAGCACTCCTGAGGTAGGGGTGCACCTCTCACTAGATGGCGCCAGAATCATTACAGTTTACTTCTTCAATCTTTGATTGTTATATAAACATTGAACATAATATTAAACAGTCTTTAATTTTGTCAAGGCTTTTAACGACTAAAACTCCATCACCTCTATTGAAGGATTATGTTTTAACTTGACAAAGTTTTATCCTTTTTATATTAGACTAGCTTTCCCAACAGATGTTGTCCTGTGGTTCTAGCCCAAAGTGGCTCGTTAATATTTACATGATGTGCACTGCGCCCCCGTTAAACAATACAAAATTAATTCGATTGAGATAAGCTAATAAAATAATAACATTGAAATCTGAAACATCCCTATTTCATTCGTATTCAAAGCTCTGGCGGGAACAACTTGAGAAAAATGCGCTCGCGCACACACCCTACCTCGCCTATTACCAGCACAAATGTGCCCGATAATATTGTTGACTTTGTAAGAAAATTTTCTCAAACTATCAAAACGGTGCGGTGGAGTAAGTGGGATGGGCTACTTATTGTAAGAGCGTATGCGAGAATGAGAGGGAACTACCCGCGATGTCGTGGGCGCGTCCCAGTAACCTTTCCATACAAACTTAAATATTGTATTTTACATCATATGTTATCCATTTTTTTTACTTTTTATTAGTTACTAGCTTATACCCGTCTTGCTTTACGTTTTTGATTCCGATTGTCAGGCTTGATCGGTAGGTAATTAAACAGGTTCTAGTCTAGCTTCCCATTGCTTTGTAGACCTCTATAACTGACATAAGCACAGAAAAAGAAGAATGACACTTTTAATGTTTATTAAAATTTTGTATGAAGATCCTAAAAAATAGGGTTTTTTAATTAGCTCTAAATATATTAAAGTTAATGCAGCAAATTGTATTAAAGAACCTTCTCCGGCATTTTGCACGGCTCTGTGCAGATTCATATCTGACGTAGCATTTGTATTTTGAGCGTGATGCTATGACATACGGTAAAAAGCAAAATAAAAAACATTTCTGAATTATTATTTAGATAGAGAAGGAGGGGCTAATGCGAGTTTTATTTAATTTCCCAATTTACCACGCAATTTTCTTAATTTTTTATTTCATAAGAACCTTCTACTGATAAAAGCCAACACGACAAAAAAAGAATTAGTGAAATCGGTTCAGGCGTTTAGGCGTGATGCGATGACATAAAGTAAAAAGCTAATAAAAAAACATTTCTAAATTATTATGTAGATTTACCACGCAACTTTCTTAATTTTTTCTTTCATAAGAACCTTCTACTAATAAAAGCCAACACGACAAAAAAAGAATTAGTGAAATCGGTTCAGCCGTTTAGGCGTGATGTTCACATATACGATAGAAAGCAGACAAACATTTCTGAATTATTATATAGAAGATTATTATGTAGATAAAATGCAATTAACGATGTAAAAACTTAATTAATTTTAGCTTATAAGTTATTGAATTATGTTAAGTTATCGTTGATTCGGGTGAAGGATGACGTACGATGGGACATAAGCTTGAAATCAAAACATTTCCTCTTTAATTGCTTTACTTTTTAAAAAATCCAATAGATGGCGGTGTAGTAGGAAGTACATAACATGTGATGTATGTTTGCGTATTGTATAGATAAGTCGAAAGAATTGACCCATTTAAACCAATTTTTCAGAATTATTATGTTAAGATTCTGTTATCCGGAGCGGAGAAGAATCAAATAAATCAAACATCAGAAGAATCTGTTGAGCCAATCTCGAGTTATAAGTGTTCGCACTAACCCGACTTTAATTTATGTATATGTATAGTAGATAGGTATACGACTTCGGGGTTCGCCCCGCAACAGGCAAAGGTAACAAATTTCTGGTAGGAGAAACCACTCTTTGCCCTGAACAATGTATGACACTTCCAAAACTCGATCTAAAATCCCAGGACTTACTAAGTTACACATATTTACGTACATACATTGCAGAATTTATAATAATAATTTCAGACCTATCAATGTATAACTGCAACAAAATGTTGCAAATAAAAATGTGTTTCCTTTAAGGATATTTTATTCCAAAATTTTCTTCTATTTGTATTGTTTCTAAATGATCTGACGTGAAAGCGACTTGAAATAAATTTATTTATCTGAATTTAAGCATAACTATTACTGAGAAAGTGCGATCAAATAATGCAGTGTGAATTGTTCCATACTAAGTTTTATACCAGTGTAGGGTAACAGAGGTTCATAGGATTGATCAGATATAATAATAGATACTATTTATAGTTATAATAACCATCAATTCGATATGTTTGTGTTAGTGCTGAGACGTGGTTGGTTTTTATATTATATCAGCTTGATAGGTAGGTACGTTTAATCTACGTACTCCATAGAATATATCCTTACGAACCTATATCACCCTGATACTTTGGGTTTATCGATGTGTTATGTCCCACTCACCTCCGCTACCTACAGAATGGTTTGTGTATTTTGATAGGGGGACCACAATTTCAAACAATATTTTTATAAAATTCCTTTTTTACTGGAATTTTATCCACTTTTAAAGCTAGCTGATTAAGATTGATTGCACTAAGCAAATAAATTTCTGGTAATTTCTGGCTTTTTTCGTAATTTCCTCACTGCTGCATGAAGCGCTGATGTTGAGGGTCCATAAAACATGTTCGTGTTCGTCATTAAAATATGAGGCATGTCCGTTTTTTGGACCACGGTTAAGTGTCAGTAATTTTTTATTTTATTTTTTTAACCTAAAAATAATTTTTAATACTTAGGTACCTACCCTTTTTTATTATTACGAAATGACAATGGGTTGATTTTTGTTATTCCATCAGAAACGTCACGTGCGTCGTATAGAAATATAACCAATATTTATTATATGATGGAGTACATTTTAAACGGAATGTAAAAACTAGAAATTAATACCAACCTATCTATTTTTTTGCATTTTTGTCCCTCATCCATTGTTGTTGGGTGATGCAGATGATAATGGTTTAATAACAAAATAACAATAAAATTTAATAACAATTAAATTTAAAATATCTTAAAATGTACCTACTCATCTTCTAAACTAAACATATCTATATATTTTCATCTAAAAAAGTACTACCTATACTTGTCATCTGAAAAGAAACTCTTCTGAAGAAATATTCATAAAATCATTACCTGAGGCTGTTTTTGCTGGAAAACTCGTTTGTAATTTTTGTTTGTATGTAAATGGGGAGATAAAAATTAGTCACCCTATAAGGAGAATAGAAATTGGAAAGTGTAGAGAATGTTTGTTACTCTGGGATATATACGGGATGGTAGGTAGGTACCTACGTAGGAGAGATAAGGGGGAACGAAGTATTTTTTTACCTCTTGAGATAATCGAAATCGCTATAGCAATAAACAACAACGAGCATTTCATTTAGACCATCTGTATCTCTCTTCCATTCTCATGTTTTCCTGATCACAATATGCCGTCTACTTGAAATTACCATAATACAGGAGTACTTACTACTCGTGAGTATATGTGTGTAGGTACCTCTAAAATACAGTAAGTACTTTATGCTACCTACAATTCAACAATAAAGGTAATATAAAACCGAGACATGTATCCAGTATGGAGTATCTTGATACTCGGGCTGTGGTCCTACAGAAGGCTTCTAGAAAGTAGTAGGTACCTCGTATAATCCAATTAGTACCTAAGTGTCCAAAACACCATCAAATCTCTATAATAAGGCTATAATAACCTCCTCCCACACCATGTCAGAATCGCTCAGCTCTGATTCAAAGGAACGGAACACGGTGTGAGTGGATCTTCCTCGTTTTTGCGACCCTGATGAGAGGAAGAACCGTTATTTGGTATCATCACTCAGGAAATATTAGGGCTACAGAAGTCCCCTGGATGGATATGAAACGTACCTATGGCATTCAGATTTGTTGAACCTGATCCATAAGATAAGATGAGGCTGAGATGAAGAAGGAGTACTGATTTCTTTTCTCAAGGTCAAATGATATTGGGGAAAAATGGTCTTTATCAGAAGATGAGAAACTCTCTTATGAGTTTTGGCAAGATTAAGAATATCTGGAGTACTCACCAACTTACTTTCACTATTCCTTTATGAACTAGATTAAACAGCTAATAAGGAATTTCACTAACTACCGAAATGAAACTCGATTTTTTATTACAAAAAAACACAAGCACTATATTAGTGAATTCAAATAAAGTATCACAGAAAAAAATATATTCTAACTTAAAACTAATTACAATGTTATGCACTGGTAGTGAGTTCTGAAGGAAAGAGTGATAAAATTGTATATTGAAAAAGCTTTTATAGTTGGGTTATTCACGCAAGATAATCTTTTCCAAATAGGTGATGTGTTCTCCCTCTGGTGTGAAATATCCTAAGTTAGTTGACTTGGTACAGACGGTGATGAATCTACATTGTTGATAAAATACGAGATGTATTCGTCGTATTCCGCTAGATGGCTCTTTATCCTGGATGGTTCCATACACTCGTTGTCATCAGATAGAAAATTAGTTTGTGTGGTATAATTTCCATACTTGTCTAACCGCCATATAGCCTCCCGCAAGAATTTATGGCGTGCTATAAATTCTGATGTGGAGAAAATATCTTCCTCCCTGACCTGGTGGTGGAGTGTGGAACTCTGCAGTCCTCTGGTTGAGCGGTTTGTAGGAAAGCTGGCTTGCAACGGTCCAGTGAGACTGTCCTCTTCTCGTTGTTAATCTGTAAGGTAGCACATTTCTCTGTCCTAGAACATACTAAATAAGGGCCGTTATAATTATGTTGTAAAGGTTTGTATTGTAGATCATTTCTGAGGAACATGTGAGTACATTTGTGTATTTCGGGATGTATGAAAATGTCTTGTTTGTTGTGGTGTGTAACTGGGCGTGGTTTTATGCTGTTGAAAAATGATTTTAATTGAAAAGTGTAAGTAGTTGGATCCATATCGACTTGAGTTTCTTGTAACAGCTCTGCGGGTAATCGTAGGGTTTGTCCATATAACATTTCTGCTACTGAGTACTTGAAATCCTCCCTGATGGTGTTTCGTAAACCTAGTAGTATGGTGGATAATGATTTTGTCCAAGGGGTTGGATAGTGACATTTGAATCCGTTCTTTAGTGTGCGGTGGAATCGTTCAATGAGACCATTACTTTGGGGGTGAAAAGATGTTGTCTTGTTATGCTTAATTCCCATATAATTGCAAAAAGTTTTGAACTCATGTGAAGTAAACTGTCTGCCTTGGTCTGTGACCGCCGAAATGGGTATTCCATATCGGGCTATCCAATTATCAAAAAATGCTCTAATAATGGTTTTTGCTTCTATGTTTTCTAATGGAATTACCTCGCTCCATCTGGTAAATCTGTCGATTATTGTCAAGCAATAACGCATTCCCTCAGATGGTGGTAATGGGCCGACTAGGTCCATGTGAATGTTGCAAAATTTTTGTCTGGGCATGGTTAACGTTGAGATAGGAGTTTTAATATGCTTGTTTACCTTTGTTTTTTGGCATGGAATACAAGTTTTTGTCCAATTTTTGCAGTCTTCTCTCATGTTTTTCCAAACACCTCTCTGGCTGAGTGTTTTAAGTGTTGCAATGTTACCTGGATGACTAAGGTTGTGTATTTGCTGGAAAAACTTCTTTTGCAACGTCTTTGGGATATAAGGTCTCCAATTTCCTGTAGATGTGTCGAATACTATCTGTAAACCTTGAAAATTAGATCTTATTAGTTTCAGAGATGTTGTGTTTTCGTTATTTAGTAAATTTTTTAATTCTAAATCATTATCTTGTTCGCTGGATATTTGCTCAAGAGAGATATTGTGTTCGATGTCTATTTGTTCTATCCTAGAAAGGGTGTCTGCGACAGTATTGGCTTGTCCTGTCACGTATTGGATGTCTGTGGTGAACTGTCCTATGTAGTCTAAACAACGCTGCTGTCGGGGTGATTCTTTGCTAGTGGATTTTTTTGTAAAGGCGAAGGTAATAGGTTTGTGGTCGGTGTAGACTTTGAAATGACGTCCTTCGATATGATGTCGGAAGTATCTGATTCCTTCGTAAACTGCTAACATCTCCCTATCGTATGTGCTGTATGAGGTTTGGGCCTTGTTTAGCTTTCTGGAGAAAAAACCTAATGGCTGGTACTGGCCTGTGTCAATTTTTTGTTGCAGGACCGCTCCGATTGCTTTATCTGAAGCGTCTGTCCATAAGGATAATTCTAGTGAAGCATCTGGGTAGTTTAGGGTTGTAGAATTAATTAAAGCTTGTTTTACCTCATTGAAGTCTTGTTCGGTAATGTCATTCCACTCTACTGGTCTTTTGTCATTCTTCTTTGCGCCCTTCAAGTAATCGTTCAGTCTTACTAGTTTGCTGGCCATGTTGGGTAAGAATCTGCGGTAGAAATTGCATGTGGCTATGAATCTGCGTAGATCCTGAATCGTCTTGGGTTTCGGCATGTGTGAGATGGACTCTACTTTTTCTGGGCACGGACCTATGCCTGCTGCTGATATGTGGTATCCTAAAAATTTTAAAGATTGTTTACCAAATTCACATTTTGATGGGTTTACTGTCATACCATGTGATTGCAGTCTTTCGAACAAAGCTCTCAGGTGTTGTTCGTGTGTTTGTTCGTCCTTTGATGCTATGAGGATGTCGTCGACGTAAGCGTGGATTCCTTCGAGTCCTGCGGTTATTTCGTTGATGTGGCGCATGAAGGTCTGGCAAGCGTTTGATAGTCCAAACGGTAGTCTCAAGAATTCGAAGTTTCCGAATGGTGTACATATTGCTGTTTTGCATATGTCTTGTGGTGCAACTGGAATTTGAAAGTATGCTTTTAGAAGATCAACTTTGGAGAATATGGTGCATCCGTGTAAGTCGTTAGTAATGTCGTGAATGTGGGGAATACTGTATCTATCAGGGATAGTTACTGCGTTTAAACGTCTATAATCTCCGCATGGGCGGTATGTGTTATCTGCCTTACGAACCAAGTGCAAAGGACTTGACCAAGCGCTAAGTGAATATCTACATATCCCTTGTTTGACCATCGACTCAAATTCAGATTTCGCCTGTCTCTGTAAGTCAGGGGCTAGGCGTCTGGGTTTGGAAGAAACAGGTCTGCCGCGCGTTTCGATATAGTGAACCGTATTGTGTTTGGGTTCGCCATATGTCTTATTAATGTCTATTAACTCTGGGTACTGGGCTAATAGATTGTGAAAATTGTCGCTTTTATTAATTAGTGACAATTGGTATCTACATGCACTTACATCTGTGGTTGATGTGAATGCTCTTATTTGTTCCTTCGTGTTGTTGTTAATTATTAACTTGTTCCTAATATCTATCGATAGATTGAATTTATGAAGGAAATCTGCTCCTATAATGGCTTTCGGAATTTCGGCTATAATGAAGTTAAAGTTTAATTTTTGTGAAAATCCTAAATTTAGGGTTAAGTTGGTTATACCGAATGTTCGTATCTCGGTCTCATTCGCTGCATACAGTTTAAGATTGTTCTTACTGGCTGCGCGTTTGTGGAATGACCTGGGGATTATGCTAATCTCCGACCCTGAATCAATAAGGAATGATTTACAGTGGTCTCGGTCAGTTACAAAGAGACGTTTGTGGTTGGTCGACTCGTGTGTCTCTGTGACGAGTCGACAACCTAGTTTTTTTGGTATTGGATAGGTTTGTAGGAGCATGGTGCGATACACTTGCGTGCTTTGCCGCCGAAGCTATTGTGATAAAAACAGTAATCGGATCGTTGTAGGTTGTTCTCTTGTCTATGTGGGTTAGTGTGTCTATCTGTCTTAAAATGGTTTTGATTTTCGCGGTAATTGTTTCGATTGTAGTTTGAAAAATGATTATGGCTAGAATTCGGCTGATTGTGGGTGTTGGGAGTGTTTTTCGTGTAATCATTTCGATGTTCGAATCGTTTGGTATTGGAGTAGTATTTGGGTTTGCTGTTGAATTTACTTAAGTTTTGTTTTCTGTTATCTATTGAGTTTATAATTACATGTAATTTTTCGTCTAGGATTTTCGAAATTGTTGCATCTATGGTACTGGGAGCTGACTGATTTTGTTCGATTCCGGCTACCTCGTTTCGTTGATACACCCCTATTAGGCAATCTGCTATGTTGGCTAAAGTTTCTAAGTCGCTATCATTCTTTATTATGTGTCCCTGCACTTGTGGTGGAAGTTGTTGGACCCACAAGTGTTTGATGTTGCTATCTGACAGCTCTAACCCTGCAGCTAATCTTTCAATTTCGTGTAGCAATCTACTGGGTGTCTTATCTCCTAGCTCTATACCTTTGAATAGTCTAGCTCTACGTTCCTCAGGTGGTATACCTAATCTGGCTATCATTGTTTGTTTAAGGAAATCATAGTTGTTACCTTCTATTGCGGCGTCGGGAAGTCTGTCAAATGTATCTGAGTCTATGTTTGCCACTATGTAATTGCATTTGGACTCGTCCGTTTTTATACCCGCCAGTTTGAACTGTCTTTCGACTTGTCTGAACCATGATTCGATCTTTGTATTTGAAATCGGTGGTATTTTCACTGAGACTCGTTCTGTAAAAGTAACGTTTATGTTATTAGCATCGGTGTTGTATGAGGGGGATGATTCGGAAATGTCTTGGAGTGGTGTTTCCTTTGTGGAGTCTTTGGATGTAGCCATTGTGTTAAAGTATGAAAATTTATGAGATATGGGTATATTCGATGTTCAAGTGAAATGTTAAAAAATAATGAAAATCGATTGGGATCTGCAGTGTATTCACTTCGCTCTTGGTTTACATAAATATTTAAAGGGTTACCTTGTGCTTCCACGAGCTCGTTATACAATTCAAATTAAAATATATCTGCAATCAGACAATGTAAAGTTAAGTTTTGTTCAAGATTTCTCAAAAAAATTTTAAGTTCAGCTTGTTTTACAATCGGGCATAAATTATGAAAAATATTAAATTGTTCTTTGATTGCTGTTGTAATATTACAAACCAATATGAAAATAAGTTGTAATGTTTTTCAAAAAGTAAAGAAGTTTCATGAAAACATATGTGACATTACACAGTGAAAATTTTCTAACCTACAATATGTTGTCGGCAAATGTTACCAATAATTTTTTTCTTAAATTAATTTCGATTACTCGAACGTCTATCCCTATTCCTTTTTAGGAATTATTAAGTTGTTTAAATTAAATCTTATTACAATTAAAAAGTAAAAAATTAAAGAAAGGCTCTCAAAAAAATAATCCGACAAGTTTCTTTGTTACTGATATAAAAATTGCACTAAATACCGTTTACAATGGTATTTGCGCAAGAATCTACTTGCCTGAAATCGTTATCGGATGCCTCTTCCCTTCAGAACCCGTTGCACATTGATTTTACACTATAAATTCATATATTTTGTCGAAAATTTGAAACTATTTAACGCGAACAAAGCGGTTTGTGATGCTATTTTGACATTTGTACTCGCAGTGTAGTGAAGTTGCGCCGAATCGAAAATTGTGAGAGACGCGCTTAATTTTGAATGTAGTATGTGATATGAAAATCTTGAATTGTGGGACAATGTTATTTAGATGGCTTTGTGAAAGAGATAATTTGGAATGAATGTATAGGGTGTTAAATATTCGAGATGGATTAGTGGACGAAAGTGTACATGTGACAATTTTGTTAAGATTGTTGAGAAAATTTTGTTTGAGAATGTTAATGGATTGTTGGAGATTATTGGAAAATGATGGATTAAGTAGATAATTGAAGCAATTTATTATGGTAATTGATAGAAGGGTGTTCGAACGTCGTAGGGTCACCAATTTATGGCATTCAGATTTGTTGAACCTGATCCATAAGATAAGATGAGGCTGAGATGAAGAAGGAGTACTGATTTCTTTTCTCAAGGTCAAATGATATTGGGGAAAAATGGTCTTTATCAGAAGATGAGAAACTCTCTTATGAGTTTTGGCAAGATTAAGAATATCTGGAGTACTCACCAACTTACTTTCACTATTCCTTTATGAACTAGATTAAACAGCTAATAAGGAATTTCACTAACTACCGAAATGAAACTCGATTTTTTATTACAAAAAAACACAAGCACTATATTAGTGAATTCAAATAAAGTATCACAGAAAAAAATATATTCTAACTTAAAACTAATTACAATGTTATGCACTGGTAGTGAGTTCTGAAGGAAAGAGTGATAAAATTGTATATTGAAAAAGCTTTTATAGTTGGGTTATTCACGCAAGATAATCTTTTCCAAATAGGTGATGTGTTCTCCCTCTGGTGTGAAATATCCTAAGTTAGTTGACTTGGTACAGACGGTGATGAATCTACATTGTTGATAAAATACGAGATGTATTCGTCGTATTCCGCTAGATGGCTCTTTATCCTGGATGGTTCCATACACTCGTTGTCATCAGATAGAAAATTAGTTTGTGTGGTATAATTTCCATACTTGTCTAACCGCCATATACCTATAATCTAATATCTCTTTTGCCTACGGGTAAAAATTGAAGTAGAAACTCCAAATGGCATTTTTAGCATTTTAAGTACCCAAATATTATAATATAATTATTAAATATTAGAAGAATACATAATCTTGATGTTTCATATTTTTTCAATAGTTTAATAATAATTAGTACTTCAGTACATTTATTTGGTCGGTTGCATGATTTTATTCAAAGTATAGGATTCATTTATAAAATGTATATTAACTAATTATTCTGCTCACTTGTATTGATGATGGGAATAAAAATGAAAAAAATAAATAATAAATAATTATTTACAGTACAAAATAATTGATCATTATCTATGAGAGTTTTGGTTACCTATTAGAAATATCATATAAGTACATAGCTACATAATTTATTTATTTATTTTTTATTTATTTATTTATTTATTATCATATATAAAAATCAATCATTTTTGTACAAAAAAATCTCAACTAGTACAAGCCTGTCTTTGAGAAAATGACTATTTATATATATTTTTATAAGTGCAAGGGGTTTAAAAAAAAAAATATTTTTATAAATCTTATACATAACTAATTAATAATACTTAATCTAGTTACATTTTATTATTTGTTTATATCTACATATAAGTGAGGTGGCATGTTTTAATAACATATATCTCTTTTACTTAGTTCCTTCTACATATTGGCATTTTCTTTTACTATTTTTTTTAATAATAATGTGGATAGTAAAATGGTATTCTTATCTATTCTAGTAACATGAATCAAGATTATTTTTTTATAAAATAAGTACCTACATAATAGCGAAATAGATTTCTATAAGTACATATTATTCTCAAAAATTAAAACAAATCAATTAATTAAGTAAAAAATAGGTATCAAAAAGAATATCATCTCTATTTTTTATGTGCATGGCAATAAATATTGTTGATGAAATTTTGTCACTGATTGCGAAAAATAGCACAGCAAAAATGACAAAAGAGTATAAAATTATGATTTATTTTGTTTTGTAATACTACATATCATTATTTATGGGGCGTTTTAGAAAAAGGAGCCAGTATGTACATGTTTATAAGTGTGTAAGTTATTTGACGGGAAATTATTTTGAGAGAAACTCGGCTACCATCAGCTTCTCGGATAAGAGGCTGTTAATAAGGTCAGGTACCTCGACACGGGAAGCAACAACGAAATAAAAAATAGCACAAATATTATTATAAACTAAAAATTTCCATAATGTGTTAGCGGAACCATGAAAATTTATTGCCCCAATTTTTCTCGCTGTGTGATCATTTGCGAAATAATAACCCCAAATCTCTCTCAAAATATTACATATTATTATATTACTACTACTGGATAATTTCGAAGGGCTGTGATAAATAACATTGAAATAAATAAAAAGACAATCTTTAGTTTTTTGTCGGTTTTATTATTAATTATATTTTGCTTTTTGCTAAGTTTTGGCGAGCGTGATTCATGCAGTCTTTTTTTAATTTTTTTTTATTTAGAGTGAATTATACAAAAATAACTTATTTATTAAGGTATTTTTTAACTTAAAAATAACAATATTTTTCTACTAATTAGACGTCACCTTTCTACAATATTCACATGATTCATCTTTGCTTATCACTACTCTTCAGATATTCATGACATTTCACACGAAATTTTTCTATTATGTGTAGCTTTATTCTCCTCTTCTTCTCAGTTATTTTTCCTCTTGTTCTATTTAAAACTATAATGTTCTGTATACGATGTGCATATACCATTTTGCAATTACTATAATTTAAATTAATCATTTTTTATAACAATAATATTACTTACACACATGATGGTATTCTTGACTATTTGTATCAAACCGCTAAACCTCAATTAGGTACCTATTTATAGGAATCGAATTATTTATGGAGATATTGAGATATTTTTTTTACTTATCACGCAGTGTCCCGTAAAGGGGTAGGCAGAGAGAACGGACCTCCACTCTCTTTTATCCAAGCACACTTCTTTTGCTTCTTCTACCGACATCCAATCCAAATCCAAACTCCCTTTAGACCCCACTTAGGGGCATAGGGAGGCAACAAGAGCTCTCCATTGCGCTCGATCCTGCGCAACGTTAATGACCTCCTCCCACACCATGTCCATATTCCTCAGCTCTGCCTCGAAGGAGCGGAACACAGTATGAGAGGGTCTTCCTCGTCTCCGGGACCCTGATGGGAGGAAAAACAGCGCTCTCCTCGGCCAACTGTCATTCGGCATCCTTAACACATGTCCCAGCCAAGTCCATCTCCTCCACATAATAGTAGAGGTGATGGGCTCACGCTGGGTGCGCCGGCGTATAGCGTCGTTCGTGATGCGGTGGTACCATCTTATACCCAAAATTCTCCTGAGGCACTTCGTTTCGAATGCAGATACTTTTTGTGCCTGGGCCAGAGTCAGGTGCCAGGACTCACACCCATACAGGAGAATGGGCAACACACACGCATCAAACATTTCGTCTCGACACTAAACGCCGACGCCTTCCATATCTTGGTCATGTTGTTGATGGCGCCACTTGCCATACCGATACGTATCGGGAGCTCAGCCCCGAGGTCACCAGTGGTGGTAATGGTTGCTCCCAGGTACTTAAATTTATCCACCCGGGAGACCTGGTGACCATCGATGGTTATCGGTAGCTGTTTATCGGGGCAGGCATTATTTGCCATGAGCTCCGTTTTACTGGCATTGACTCGAAGGCCGAGGCGTGCTGTTTCGTCGCAGAGTCTTGAAACACTGCACTGTAATTCCTCCACTGTCGTACTGAACAACGCTAGGTCGTCCGCGTACTCCAGATCGCACAGTTCGCCCATTAGACCATCTCTCTGTGTTATCGGTATACCTCTTGCTCCTTGCATGGACTTTCTCAACAGGAAGTCCATGACAATTATGAATATAAAAGGAGCCAGTACGCAGCCCTGTCTGACTCCCGTGGTGATCCTAAAAGCTTCAGTAGGACCACCTGGCGTTTTCACACTACACTCGGAGTCTTCGTACAGGGACTGCACCATTTTAACTATCTTCGGAGGTATACCGTACAGAGCTAAAATTTTCCATATCGATGGTCTATGTGGGCTGTCGAAGGCCTTTTCAAAATCTATAAAGCAACAAGCGACTGGAGAGTTAAACTCCTTGCACTGCTGAAAGATGCACCTGGCACAGAAAATTGGGCCCGTGCAGGACCTTCCAGGTACAAAGCCGCATTGTTGCTCTCTCAGGACAGCCATGACAGGCCCCCGAATGCGGTGTAGTAATATCTGAGATAATACCTTACCGGGAACACTCAGCAGAGTAATTCCACGGTAGTTTCCGCATTCAAGGGGGTCCCCCTTTTTAAATATTGCGACGATGGATCCATTCCGCCAATCTTTTGGGCACCTCTCTTCTTCCCACGCCATTTTAAATATATCTAATAGTGGTTGGCCAAGGGTGTCTATGCCTTGTTTGAGGAGCTCTGCGTGAATTCCATCGTCTCCTGGCGCTTTGTTGTTCTTAAGTCTCATCACGGCCAGCACCATATCACTGTATGTCGGCGGGTCCTCACATATCCCAGTTGCCTGAGGTATATTCAGACCAGCTAACTCCTCCTCAAAGTTGTAAGGTGAGGAGGGCTCGGGACGGTTTAATATTGACTCAAAGTACTCCCTCCATCTCCCTTTAATCAGTTCGGGGGCAGTGACAGTGGCTCCACGAGAGTCTCGTATTGCCGTCACGGGTCTTTTTTGACCCCTGCCCCCGACCTCCCGGGTGATTTCTAAAAGTGTCCTTGAGTCATTTCCGAGTGCAGCAGACTGCGCTCGCCGTATCTGAGAGTCCAGGTGTCTTCTCTTATCTGTTCGTACAGAGTGCTTCACCTTGCGGCTCAGCTCTCTGTACTCAGACACCAAAGCAGCCAGTTTTTGAGGGTCTTTTTCGCTGTCTCTGAGGGTCTTAGCCTTCTGGCGATCTTCGATGAGGCTCCAGGACCCATCGGACATCCATATTGGTCTCTTTTTGCTCTTATAGCCGACAGAAGAACGTGCGGATTCCATAACGGCGTCACGGAAGCTATTCCAAGCTGTCTCAATCGGAACAGCTCCGTGTGAATCCTGCAAGGGGGCAAACCTGGTGCGTAACTCAGCCTCGTACGTATGACGACACTGAGCACTCTCTAACCTGCGTATGTCCAGCGGGCGAGAGGCAGACAGCCCCCGCTGGAAATGGGTAAATCTGAATCTCAACGAACCCACAAGGAGTTCGTGATCAGTATCCATGTCTGCCCCTCGGTAGGTGCGGACATCACGCAGGTCAGTTCGGTTGCTGGCCCTTACCAGAAGATGGTCAATCTGGTTTTTTGTTCTCCTGTCAGGCGAGGTCCAAGTATATTTATGGATATCCTTGTGGGGGAACAAAGTTCCCCCTATTAAGAGTCCATGGAGTGTGGCGAAACCAATCAGACGGCTTCCATTATCATTTATCACTCCCATGCCATGCCTACCCATGACGCCTGGTCCATACTGGGGGTCACTGCCAACCTTGGCATTAAAATCCCCCAGTACTATTAAGCGGTGGCGCCTTGGGACGTGGGACACAACTGCATCCAGACTGTCATAAAAACAGTCCTTGGCAGCCGCATCCCCATCCTCAGTGGGAGCATAGCATAGGAGGACCGTCAGTGTTTCGCCTGTCATCTTGAAGGACGCACTCATCAGGCGGTCAGAAACAGGTCCCCAACCAAGAAGGCGAGAGAAGGCATATTTACTTAAAAGTAGAGCGACGCCACGCATCCGTGCAGTTCGGTGACCAGAGTGCAGCATGACATAATTGCCAGCGTCACTCTGCCCCGTCCCCGGGACGCGTGCCTCGCTCAGCCCCAGGATATCCAGTCCATATTCTCCCGCCAACTTGGCAGCAACAAGCTCCCCGCCCGCCCTCAAAGTGCGGACATTCAGGGTCCCGATTTTCAAGCTCTTGTTAGAGCGAGCCGTGGTCAACACAGGGGGGACACTAGCTGCCTGGACCCCCCCCTGGTGGGGCCCAGGCGTCCGAGGCTTAATTTTGTTGCCTTTTCTGACCGCTTGGATTTAAGGGTGTGAGGTGGTCAACCCCACGACCCCGATCTGATTTTTCGATTACCTGCCTCTTACAGGATGCTCGAAAAACCAGCAAAAAGAACAGAGGTGCTATTCTAAGCCGACAGCCCCACGGCAGATACTACCGACATACCAATTCTAATACAACCGACTACCGACATACCAATTCTAATACAACCTCTCCTTTTTCTCTTACTTCTGACCTGGCCTTCCTTGAGGACGGAATCGATGTGTTACCATCCAAAACCACCTATATAAGGAGGCCTTAGCGCTGGGACTGTGACGTCACATTGTAAGGCCCAGTATGCATTTACCTATTTATATATGTATGTTTACCTATTTACATACCTGTACTCTATGATATCTGTCATACAGCGTCGGCCTGGGCCTCGGGTGTGACGTTAGAGGCAAACGGACCGCCAGCGCTTAGGCCTTCTTATATTGGTGGTGTTGTTTCGATCCACGCTTTCTTATACCTTTCCTTTCTGGGATAAAAATTATCCGACAAGAAATAGGAAAATCATTATTTTTCTAGAAACAAATATACCTACATATTAGCAGCGTCTAGAAAACAATAATTGTGACGCTTGCTAAATAAATTACCTAAGTATACACAATGATAGATCAATGTTTTCCAATTAAAAGTTTTGATACCAGTTTCATTTCTAAATCATTTAATAAGCAAAAAAAAGTTAATAAAAACTTGATAAACAAACTTGTCAACTTATTTTTTTTATATACCTAGGTACTTACCTATATAATATTTTGAAATAGTTATTTAGCTTTATTTTTGACTCATTAATAATTCAAGTCACAAGGTTGCGAGAAAAAATTGGACAGGGGCTTAGAAAAACATAAGAAAAAAGAATGAACCTTACGGTAAAGAAGGAACAATTCATCGGACCTCACTGCATATACTTGCGGCCATATTTTTTCATTTTTACGCCGTTTTGAAAACCATGAAACATCTACATAATATTTTAGTCCGTTTATTTATATTTTTGTAACAGCATCAATCATAGAAAACATATATAAAGATCAGATATTAATATGCCCAGAGCCGTGCAAAATGCCAGAGAGCGTTCTTAAATATATTTAACCACATGAGCTTTGATATATTTAAAGCTATTTAAAAAACTCTTATTTTTTTAGGATCTTCATACAACGTTTTCAAAAAAGACAGATGCCATCTTTTGGAAACAAAATTACTCATGTAAACGTTGAATGGAATCTTAGTATTACAGTGTGAAAATGTAATAAAATAATTGGAGATTGATTTGTTATACATATAAATGTTATTCAAATCTTATTATTCTCAATAAATAAAGATTTAATGAAAGATTTTGGAAAAATATTTCCTCCATTTTGTTATTTGACACATTTTAAAAAATTTATGGCCACATTTTGTGTCAAACTGTCGTAGCCATTAGACGAGTAATTATGTAGCTACCTAATAAAATCATATTCAAATGTTGATAAGTATAAAATAATTTAGCAATAATTGTTGAATCATTTTATATTCCTGAAATATAAATAAAGTTAAATCTTAAATTCATCGTTGAAAAAGATTAAATTTAAAATCATCGTTGAAATTGGTATGAACATTCCATAAACAAACTGGTCAGTAAAACAGTAGCCAATAAATTAGATCATAACGTACAGTGAACTTGACAGAATTGTTGAGAGAAAGAAATAAAATTGACAATAATTGAGAATCTTTAAATGGTTTCAGGATTTTAATCAGTTTAATAAAACATTTGTTTTATGCACATAATAATTTATAAATATAATATGTATTTGTATTAAAATTAATCACACTCAACAGCGGTATTATTTTGTGTCTAAATTAGTATGTAAATAAACTCAAAACCACATTAGCTTATTGATTTTATCCTGCATATTATAAAAGTATTGTTAAAAATTTGGACTCATGGTCCTATTGTTGGTGTGAAAATTATTTTGAAATTCATAGGGTGTCATATACTTAACTTTAAACCAATCGTGTTAAAAGAAGTATTCTTCAAAGACAGCGGCCAGTAAGAGGTTTGATTGGAAGCCTTACTTGACGACCCTCCAAGGTTTGTGACAAATTATTCATCCTAGAATAAATACAATATTATTATGATACAACATATAATATCATTTCATCTTCCACATAATTTTTGTTATGTAATATTGTGTACATTAATTAAAGTTATTATTATTATATAATCATCAATATAAATAAAGGAGTCCGTTCGTATGTAACGTCCTTTATAGACGGCTAAACTAGGGATACCAGAAGTAAAGTAATACCCTCTATAGCGAGTCATAATACCAGTGGACGTTTAAGGCTATAAATATTTGGAAAATGTTATTTATCGATAAAAATATTAGATTTTTTCATAAATCTCCCATACAAATTAAGATTTTCATCCCGCCATTTTGTCAGAATCAGGTATCTTGAAACTGTATTTAAATCTCATTTAGTTGCACCGTCACTACTCATGTACGGTTTTGTTTTAATCTACAATGCTTAAACTTTCTATTTATTTCAAAAAAATTTCCACTATAGAAGTAAAAACATTGAAACAAAGTAAAACAATTTAGCTTATTTTACTTATGAAATGTCATCATATACCTCCATATTGTGAAAATTTAGGGTTGCCGTTTTAAAAAAAACCTGTGGAATGTAATAATAAGGTCTGCATGAATATGTAGGTAGGTATTAATATTGAAATGCATTGAAGTAGTTAACTAAGTACAAAGAGTATGATTGAGTAGTTTCAGCGTGATGTAGTAACGCATGAAAATAACAACAAAATTTCATATTTATAATAATTAGAAGATAATATACCTATAAGTAATAAATCAATTCTTCCTAAGCAGGAATAGCTTTATCATTCTGTTGATAAGTAGAATAATTCTCAGAAGATCAACGCTTTAATGGTAGAATGATATCTGTGGGCTCCGTTGAAACCAGAATGAAAACTTCAAGGCTTGGACGATAATAATATCCTGGCCTTAGAAAATAATCTTTAAGGTGGCATTTGTGGTCCTCATAATTCAACCTAAAATAGATAAATAACATCAAAATACATTTTTTTATGATTGTGTATGAATGTTTAAGAGGGGAATGTCATTTATTTTAAAGGAGATTTATCATTTCATGAAACACCACAGTTGATATCCTTATGAAAGTGAAATGACTGAGTATAACCTCATATTGAACATTTTTCCTAAAGGCATAATAGTTGTTCTTGTGAGAACAATGTTTGCAAAGTAAATAGTTATAAAATAAATCTTTGATAGAAATAGAAACAAATATGGGTAGATTCAAGCAAAAAGAAAGTCATGTATTTGTTTAAGTACCTACCTAATAAAAAAACAGGAAACATTATACATTAATTAAATTTTGAAAAAGGAATAAGTAAGTATATTGTTTTACTATTTTTTGACGTCTATAAAAAGTTTGACGTTTGGCGATGACAATCACAGACAATAATTGAGGCCATAGCAAAAAAACGCAAACGTAATGATTCTGTTTTTTAAATCCTATTTTTATATTTCGTGTACATAATGAAATACAAATAACTAAACACCTACTTTTTAATGATCTTTCGGATTATTTTAATATAGGTATTCGAAATATATCAAACAAGTTTGGAAAATACATTTACCAACATTTTACTGATTGAATATTTGTGATTATGGCAGGAACATTAGTAGTGATATGCCAAAAAGAAGAAAAAAAAAAAGATGCCATGGATAGCGAGCATCGCATCCCTTCTGTCAAAAAAATGCAATACGAGTTATTAAAATTAATGTTCAAAAGAAAAACCCACACTGGTAATTAATAATAACACAGTTATGGTGGTTTATAAATTGTGTTTTTAAAACTAATGTTTTATTATCATTGTTTACAGGATCTTGAGTGTTTACCAATTATGACAAATCAAGTATATTTAGCAATGACATATTATACATACGATTTGTAGTTTGTGAAAATAGCATCACGAGTAGTATAAATTTCATTGATATTTAGCAATACAAACGATGAATTTTTTGTGAAATGGAAAAAGGCCAATTGTAGCTCTCCTGAAGATTTAAGATAAAGGTAATGGTAATTTTATTTCATGAATGATAACACTACGATTTGAATAAGTTAGGTTAAGGTGTGAGCATAATTTTTAAGGGGGGTTTCTTGACACCTCCCCGAGTGATACGCTCTGTTAGGTTAAAACATATTCATTTAGAAGGGTTTTGTCATATATCAAAGAAGCCCACTATAATACCATTTATTGTTTTCATCCACAAAATTTAACAAATATCAATTTATAAAGTGGAAAATCTGTCACTGTCTTATTTATTATTCCATTGATTCATTAAATATTTACAAGTCTTCAAAACCCAATAAAAAAAATGTGTTGCTCTGTGTTTATTTTAATCTAATCATATTTTGTTACAGTATTTATGTATCATTGTGCATCGGGATAAATATGAGTCCTTCAACTGTTGGCGATGAAAAAGTTGAATGGTCGAAGGCAAATATCTTGGATACGCAATGTAAGTTCAAGAAGTGCTTGCCAAGGTCGTGGAGAACCGTTACGGCACAAGAAGAGAACTGGCGTGTTAATCCCAACAGCTCCTTTTTGAATCACTGATTTAAATATCAACTGAATATTCATCCATTTAAAGAAAATGTTTCTATTTTACTTAATCAATATTACTGAATTCTTATATTAATACATAATCTATAAACAGCACACACTGTACGCTTCTTCTTTAAATCTTTTCAACATGTAATTACATATAATTAGCTATAGTATTTCACAGTCCTGCATTTTACATTGTAAAATTAAAAGAAATTGCATTTGGTGATCGACTACAAACAAATTCTTCAACATTGTAGAGTAGGAAGAAAATTAACTGTCCACTTTTTATATTTTTATATAAATTTAATGAAATCTTCGTTTGTAGTGGAACGCCAATTTGAATTTGTCTGCAGGGGGTGTTGTCTTATTGTATTTTGTTTGTCTTTTTGATTTTAAGTTAAAAAGTGGATAAAATAAGTGCACTTATTCTAAGAATGATTTGGAATATTATTATACTGCGTTTATTTTTTGCATTTTATGCATCGTCACTGTTGAAGTATTGTAAACTCAATAGTGTATCTGACATTTAAATATAACATAAGTACTTCTAATAGCTTCTAAGAAAATTGTTGCTTTGAAGGATATGGATTTTGTTAATTTCTTTAAAAATAATATCATTTTGTAAATAGATCACATGCTATCATATACCTACCTATGTTATAATTAAAAAAAGAAAAATGTCATATTTTTTTAACATCATAATCTAATCCAATCCAAACTCCCTTAAGATCCCACTTAGGGGCATAGGGAGGCAACAAGAGCTCTCCATTATGCTCGATCTTGGGCAACGTTAATGACCTTAACATAATCATAATATTATAATGATAGTAATATTCTTCAGTTGTTCATATTTATGAATTTCTTTTTTAGCTTATATTTTGTGTCACCATCTAAATATGAACAGTGCAGATCTTCTTCTTCTTCCTAGCCTTCCCTCCACTGCTGGATGTAGGCCTCTTCCATCTGTCTCCACTTCTCTCTATTCTGAGCCACTTCAACCCATTTTTTACCGGCGACCGCAACAATATCGTCGGCCCATCTCTTTTGTGGCCGACCGACTCCCCTTTTGCTTTCCCACGGTCTCCACTTTAAGACTGGGAGTCCATCTCGAGATTGGCTGTCTGGCTACGTGTCCTGCCCATTGCCACTTCAATTTTGCAATCCGATCCATAATATCGGCGACTTTTGTTCGGCGTCTGATTTCCATGTTTGTAACTCTATCACGCAGACTTATGCCCAACATTTGTCGCTCCATGGATCGTTGCGCGCATTTCATTTTGTGGATAGTATTCATGGTCAGGGACATTGTTTCTAGACCATATGTCATCACAGGCAGGATGCACGCTTCATAGACTTTTCTTTTTAAATTAATGGGGATATCCTTATTTCTCATTATATGATTGAGCTTTCCGAAGGCTGCCCAACCAAGTCCGATTCTTCTGGGTATTTCTGCTACCTGAGTGCAGATGAAAATAATTAATCTTTGAGTATAAACATTGTAAATTTTCACCATTTTTTTAATTGTTATTATTTTTTTCAACTCCACACATTAGCTTAAAGTTTCATAAAACATTTTTTTACAAAATGTTTATATTGTTTTATTTTGGTTTAACTTATTCCTGTCTCCTCCAGCTTGCTATGTCCTTGGATTCTTATAGATACCCATTAAGATGGCATTCTCTGAACATGCCTTGCCCAATTTACTTATATATTTTTTTTTAACGAATCTGTCTTCACTCGAAGTGAACACAAATACACTTTTTGAAATCTTTCACACTAACCAAAGGGTTGTGTCGTGAGCGCGGAAATGGTTGGACGTCTGGGAATCGAATCTATGACCTCCAATATGCTGTGCGCATGAATGCTGGCGATTGATACGACTGGACTACCGACCGCTTTGTGGTAATATTAGTGGAATTAACAGTTTTATTTAAAAACAAATGAAATTAACCAACAATATGCCTTGCCCTTCTGAACTTGCCCAAGCTAGCATAATCAGAGATTGTAATGCTCATGGTTAAACCGTATTCTCCAGGATTCTCTATCTTTTATGGGCTCCAAAATCATTGCCCGTTCTTCGTACCCATATGTCATAACTGTTATAATAGTTTTATAGAGGTTGATCTTTGTTTTCCTATGGACACTTATTGACTTGAGCATAGGCAGATTTCCTGTTCTATTCTTCGGTTGATTTCTATATGTCCCAACTTCTTTGTTGCTATTTCCAAGGCGTCAAAGTCCTCTTAAGGCTATCAGGGATCTTCTTACTATATTGAGGTTATAAGCATATCCGACGATTTGGCTACTTTGGAAATAAATATTAGTCTTTGTATTTTCGTGGTATGATTTATGCATCACATATTCCAAGAATAAGCTGAAGAGTGTGAGGGCCAGTCTGCCACCTTGCTTGAATACCTGGGCATCCAGGAGCGCATCCAAAATTTCCGCGCCGATTTTATATTTTGACCTACACATAGTTGCCCTGATCAAACTTAACTTCACAGGTATTAATTGAAGTATCATGGTCATAAATCCACGACTCCTGTGCAAGCCACGGGTACTTAAGCTAGTACATAATAATTATCGTTCGTAGGTACTTACCAAAATTTTTCAAAAATTATATTGTCAACTAGGGGTTACCTATACCCGCAATCACCGTGGATTTCGTTGTCCGTTTGTACGATTAGACGAGTAAATTATGCCTCTATTAAAGGTATCTACCTACCTAAATTTCTTGTTTACTTGGCAACATTTTTTTGTAAAGAACGCTTGATGCAAATTTCCTGAATAAGCTCAGTTTACCACCACCAAGGCGTTAGTTTTATGAAACATTCTCTAGTTGCTAGGGTGGTTGCAAGCCATTAAATTGACAACTAGCGCGGTGCTTGTATGGGAGATGTGTGAACTACGGTTTTTTTGAAACAACAGAATTCACGCACTACTACATAATATACATATTATTATGTACCTACATGTATAGTTAGATAGAATATGGGCATTCAGTCAGTCAATGTTCTGGGTCTAAAATAGCCTGTGAATAATTTTGGGTAAAAGATGCTACCACCGCATCATGAACGATGGCTATTAGTCAGCGCACCGAGGGATAAAAGTAGATATAAATGAAATAACGCATCTAGCTCCATCTAAACATTACGTTTGATAGTTTTTTGCTGCTTGAAATCACCCGTGTAATGTTCCAGTTCTGCGATAACATCCGTGCAGTGAATACATTTACCCTGCGGGGCACCGCCGCGTATACACTGATACAATACAAAACTTACCTACGTCCAAAGGAATATTGTTGCGCTCGCGCTGTGCTGAGGTTTTGTTTACATTAATTCATCAATTAAATTAAAAAAGTGAAAAAGTGAACTTTATCTTAATTTAGAAAATAATTATGCCGCGAGCCGCACCTGCGCGGAGTTCGAGTGATGGTGGTGAAGACAAGGGCATTGGGCATCTTAAGCTTGGGGCCCTCAAGGAGGAGATTTTGGCCTCCCTGAAGGACAAATTGGCCGAAGTGGTGAGAGGATCCATCAAGCACGAACTTGCCGACTTCAAGAAATTCGTCGAATATTGCAGCGGGAGATTAGATGAGGTTGAAGAGGCTGTAAGGGGCATAACAACTGAAAATAAGACGCTTATTAACAAAGTCAAGAGGCTCGAGGAGGAGAACAGAGGTATGCGGCTCTCCCTCAGGGCTGCCGAGTACCAGGCAAATATTCATACATATGACTCTAAAAGGAACGTTGTAATGGTGCATGGTGCATCTCTGGAGCAAGGAGAGTCGCCGGACATCTTGGCAAAAAAAATAATCAACGAATGCTGTTCCGAAGCTGCCGCAAAAATTCAAAATATTAAATCTTCAAGCAAGAGTCCACGCAGCGGTACACTTCGATCCTGCACCCTGGAGATCGAGGTGTTGGATGAGGCATGCAGAAACGAAATCGTCAGGGGCTTTAAAGGGAAAAAAAGCGAAAAAAATAAATTAAATTACTTCGTTACGGGTTTTATTACCTTAAATGATAAAAAACTGTTGTACAACACTAAAAGTAAACTTAAGGAGAAATTTAAATATATCTGGTTCAGGGAGGGCAAAATTCTGATTCGTAAGGACGATGGTGAAAGGGTAAATCAAATACGCAGCGATGACGACATTGCTAAGTACCTGTCTGACTGACTGACTGACTGGTAGGACTATTTATTACTTTTTTTATCTTATTAAATATCTACTAAACTTTCATAAACTCAAAAATGGAAACACTGATCTTTAAGGATAATATATACGAACATTACCTTGATAATTTTGAGGATTACCTAAATGTGGTACAACATCTGACTCATAACATAACTTTCTTGCATTTAAACGTTAGATCAATACAAAAGAATTTTGGTGAAATAGAAATTATGATAGATAAATATTATAAACATATCGATATACTAGTATTAACCGAAATAAACATTGGCGAAAATGAGAACAAATTATTTGAATTGCAAGACTATAACTCCGTATCAGTTCACAGAACGAAACAGCGTGGTGGCGGGATAAAAATATTCTATAAAAAAATGTATAATTTTGAACAATTGACTCATAATTACGGATCATTTGAATGTATTGTGGGATATCTCATTTGTAAAAATGTAAAAATTACTATGTGTGCAATATATCGGCCACCGCATATGAAAATAAGCTCTTTTATTCGCGATACCAAATCAATGTTAAAAACAATTGATGCAAAGTTTGATCTGATTTTCTGTGGCGATATAAATATTAATATTACAAAAAATCATGGCTTGCTGAACAACAGCGCAGTAAATGAGTATTTAAATATGATGAGCGACTTTGGTCTACAACAAACTATTTCAAACTATACCCGCGAGGAGCTGAGAAGTGGCGTGTTGTCTCGCTCTTGCATAGATCATATTTTTGCGCGATGTTCTAACGCACGGTGTGTCTCGGCTACTATAAAAACTAATATAAGCGACCATTATATGACAGCAATCACTATCGATACCTTTGCAATGCACTCGGCACACACGGACATAAAATATATAAATAAAGTTAATAAACGCACCCTTCACAGTATTCTAAATGGCATGGATTGGTCTCAATGTACTCAGAAAGATTTTAGTGTAGATAATATTTATAATTCCTTAAAAAGTAACTTCGATTCCGCCACTGAACAAGCTTCTCAATCCGTTAAATATAATCATAAAACCTACAAAAATAAATGGATTACAAATGGCATAATAAGCAGTATGAAGTGCCGGGATAACATTAAACGCAGACTTTCAAAAGACCCATATAATCCAAGCCTTCGACTCGAATTTAATGTGCAAAGAAACAAAGTAAATAGACAGATAAATAAAGCAAAAAACTCATTCTACAAGCAAAAAATTACTGATGCCGCGGGAAGTACCTCGCTGATCTGGAGGGAAATGAACACTGTACTCGGAAAGCGCGTTACAAACATTGATGAGGATTTATTAAAAAATTTTAATATTAAACCAAAACTTATCGCGCAAAATTTCTCTAACTCTTTTAAGGCCGAAATAGACAAAATAAAAATTTCGTGTGATACAAAACTGTTCACACGGCCTAGTGAGCTACGGACGAGTGATAAATCAATTTATTTAAGAAAAGCTACTGATAGTGACATAGACCAAATAATAAAAAATAGCAATAAAAAATCTGCGGGTGTTGATGGGATTAAAATGGAGGATGTACAAAGTTTACGTGAAAAATTAACACCAATTATAACAGCACTAATTAACCAAAGTATTAAACAATGTATCGTGCCTGACCTGCTGAAAACCGCTATAATCAGACCAATATATAAAAAGGGATCTCATAAAGATTACGAAAATTACAGACCAATATCCATTTTATCTTCTATCAATAAAATAACGGAGAAATTTATATGTGACCAAATAAAAACATTTTTAAAAAATAACAATATTATTTCTAGGCATCAGTTCGGTTTTCAGGAGGGTAAGGGTACAACGGCACTGATTAAAGAGTTCACCAATTCTTTAAATAATAACCTTAACAAGGGATTTCATATTGTTTCGATTTTTATAGATTTTTCGAGAGCTTTCGATACTATTAACCATAATCTTTTAAATAAAAGTCTAGAGGAGTGTGGTATAAGGGGTCCACTGCTCTATTGGATACAAAATTATCTCTGTGACAGAAAAATGATAGTAAAAGTAGATAACGAAATGAGCGAGCCAATAAGTTTAAATGTCGGAACACCACAAGGCTCAATAATTGCTCCTCTTCTTTATCTCATGTATGTAAATGATATGTCTGATTGCATAGATAACGAAAAGTGCGAGATATACCAATTTGCAGACGATACCGCCATCATATCAGCCTCAAAGAACGTTCGACTAGCAGAACAAAACATACAGGAGTGCTATAACTCAATATGTAAGTGGGCTCATGATAAAGAGCTGGTGATAAATGAGAGCAAAACTCAAATTATGCATATTCATAGTCATCGAAATAAATCAACATACAAAGTTTCTGTACAGTCACACAGCCACGCATGCCTACACCAAGGAATTCAAAAGTGTCCATGTCCTAAATTATCTGAGGTTCAATCGTGTAAATACCTGGGGATTACAATTGATAATCACCTCAATTTTAAACAACATATTGAAAACGTATGTAAGAGGTTGAGAAGCATGAATGCTGTTTTTAAGGTGATCCGTCCTAAATTAACTTACGGCGCAGCAAGATTGCTGTATATAGCCTTATGCGACTCGGTAGTCTCATACGGTCTCTCCTCTTATGGTCTTGCATATAAAACAAACTTAGAAAAGATATCTGTAATACAAAAAAAAATAATAAAAACTGTCATAGGTAAAAAACATTCACACAGACTTAAGTCACAAAATAAATGCTATTTTGCCCATCTAAATGTCTTCAATCTCCAACAGAGAATCCTATTAAACTTACTGACAGAAACATTCAATTCACCAAAAGACAAATACTTGTTGACACATGACAGACTGACGAGACAAAAAACAAACAATCAACTACAAACTTCTAACTTCCACAATGACTATGGTAGACGAACGGATGACATTATTATACCTAAAATTTGGAACCCTGTACCATCGGGCATTAAGGAATGCAAAGCCATGGCCAACTTTAAAAATAAAATTAAAGGTTATATATTACATAGAAAAGTTGGCTGGCTGATCTGATTTGCCGGAGGGTCCGGACTTTATTCCTTATTATTGAGTAAGTTCTTTATGTATAGTGTATGAGTTATTTTTAAGTTATTTTTAAGTGTATAATACCTGTATGCAGAACAGCCAAAAATCCCGTAAGGGATTAGGCATCTTCCTATTTAAAAATTTTTGTACAATTTTTTTTTTTGTCAATAAATTAAAAAAAAAAAAAAAAAAAAAAAAAAAAAAAAAAAAATGAAAAGGATTCTGGACTAATATCTTAGTTGAGCGTATGTATGTAGGTAGAATTTTATGCATAACAACTGATGCCTAATAAATGAAGTGGTTGGTGACCCAGCGGTTACAACGTCGGCTTTCATACTGCGGACGTCGTGGTTCGATCCCAGGTGCCGACCTTCTTCCTCTTTCACGACACAAGCTTTCAGTAGGTTACTGTGAAAGAGTCAAGGAGTGTATTTGTGTTCACTTTGAGTGAGCACAAACATAGGGGCTTATAACCCTTGCATTAGCCGCTGGTTTAGAATGACCATTTTACGCTATAAAGTTAAACTATTTACCAGTAAATTCAATTGATCCACATTTTTAACTCTCCAGCTTTGTCGGAGGCAGACTTTGAACCAACTTTCCTACGCGGTGTGTAGAAACTCGTCGCCTCTACCCGCACTAGGTCACTGGGAGTTACAGTTTCACTGTCGAAATCGTCTTGTCTAAGCTTCCCTACTCAATAAGAATATTCTTGGCGACATCTATCGAAACGATCGAGAAATTATTCAAAGCCACCTATTATTATTATTATATTTATGGCATCCCATCCCTCGAGGGACGATTCAAATATTTAATGTTTAGCAAATTATTTATTTATGAAACAAATAAAGACACCTACATTATCTGGGAACCATCTTATAGGACCCGATACGACCACCTATCTGTTTGAAAATATTTGAACAATAAACGAACACAAGATTTATCAAACGATTAGGGTGCGTTCACACCATAGGTCCGATCTCGGTCCCATCTCGCTCCGTTCTCGGTCTGGTATAATATTAGTTAAATGGAAACCAATGTACCTAAGTGTTCACACTATCGGTTCCAGTCCATTCTCGCTCCGTTCTCGCTCTGTTTTCGCTCCATTCTAGCTCCATTCTCGTTCCCGTCATGAACCAGTCAGTGAACACTCTTTCGTTCCTGCTTCAGTCAGCTTTTAACCGTTGAAGTGACCACTGTGTCAAATACATATAATATTATTGTTTAATAATTTGTATTGAATAATTGAAAAAAAATATTGATTATTTAAGACATTCTATGTAATAACGATGTCTGTTTGGTCTTTTGAAAAAGGTTATTTATGCATAAACAAAAATTGATTTTTTAAATGATATTAACAAATTAATAAGATATTAGCGAAACACAGTTTGAGAGGGTCTTTGACGCCTTCGGGAACCTGATGTCATTCGGTATCCTCAATGCATGTTCTAACACATCATATTTACGGAATTTTATTACAGTTGCGAATGGTGCAAATTTATTAAATTATTATGTTTTATATTATAGAACCAACATTTGATGCAAATCATTGAATCAATAATTAGTGTTCGATTTTAAGAGGTATTTTTTTTTTTCATATTTGAACCACTAAGGGCTTACTTAACTTAGCCTTCTTAACATTTTCTTCTTCGTCGAGAACTAAACACATAACACATAATTCTTCAATCGAAAAGTTCAACGACATTTTCGAATGCGAATAATATTATGTAGGAACAAGCAATTAAATACCAATCACACCCAACTTCGTTCTAAGTCTACCAGAGCGCGCTCGGAGCGAGAACAGACCGCGAACGAACTGTGATCAGATCGAGGACGGAGCGAGAACAGACCGACAACGGAGCGAGACGGGACCGAGATCGAACCTATGGTGTGAACGTTCCCTTAGTCGTCGGCGTAAATCTGTTCAACGTACATTCAGATCGATTTCTATGAAACTTTGAGCGGCATTATAGGCTCTGTTAGAGCGTACAAAATGAGAAAAAGATATTTTATAACCATTAGAACCATAAACAATAAATAATGACTTGTATTTCTGATCACTTAGAATTCTATTAGGTTTTCGTGTATCTTCAAACACTTTTCAAAGACCCTTTCACAAGCTGGCCCTGTAGACAATTTGAATTTTGCGAACGAATAATATTTCGTCAATGTAGAGTGCGAAAAAATGAACAACTGTACATTGGAACACATTTATACCCCTATTCGCTATCAGATCCGCTAAATTAAGAAACCGCCAAAAATATGTATGAAAAAATTAAATTTTTACTGACTGTTCCACTTAAATTATCACAATTCCTCTAAAATAACCCACTATGCGATCAATTCAAGCGGCACCTTAGAAAGACCCGCCAAAAAATTAGAGGATCCGCTTATATTATGTCAAAATCGTATCAAAGTGGACAGTTTATTTTCTTCCTACTCTACATTGACGAAAAATTCTTTCGCAAAATTCAAATTGTATAGGGCCACTCTTTTATCATACCTACCCCCTATGTGGGTTCGCATAGGGAGTAACTTCAGTAATAAACAATTTCAAGTATCACGATGGTTGGCACCGGGGATCGAAAACACGACCTTCGGAACGAAAGCCGGCGACAGAACCACTGTAGGCTACCAAAAACCACTGTAGGCTTTGATTAGATCATTCTTACGGGATTCACACTTATGTTATCAAAGTATAGCATTTTCTAGTGAGAATAAAAAGTTATACTTCTGACTACTTATAACCTAGTAAGTAGGTATAGTAAGCAGTATATATAAAAATTCGCGTTTACGACAAAATCGTATCCATAGTCCCAAACAGCCTTGTGCTTAAGTCGGTATAATAATGTCGTAGACTTGTAGTTGTAGAACTACATGGTGTTACCACCAGAGCAATATATCTACGCCGTATACTTTATGACTCATTTCGTGTTCTTTATACTTTTATCTAAAATATTTCTCATCCATTTAGATGGTACATCTCTACGATAGTGATAGATACCTACTATCACTATTGGAAAGGTCGAAAATACTGTCTTGCCATGTGGAATGGCGTCTCTAAACAATCGTTTTGACGGAAAAGTGACGGAAATGGTTGGAATCCTATCGATTCAGTAACCCACTTTCGTTCTTTACCCGTTTTTTACCATATTTTATTTTTTTGCCATATTTTCACAGATTTTAGGATAAAAATAAAAAAAAATAGCTCGTTTTTTTTAATCCCAATAGAAAGACCGCCATTTTAATGAAAATTTTCATGATCCTTATTTGGAGCTGACGTAATTTACTCCATGCAATTATTATTAATGCATGTGGTCATATTCCAACAAAATCAAATAATTTTATTTTTATAACAAAGAGAAGGAGGTCTTAAACATTCGCAAGATCGAGCGCAATGGAGAGCTTTTGTTGCCTCTCTATGCCTATACTCGCCTTTGTACAAAAAAATACACCAAAATGCATACAATCGATATTAAGTGCATAATTTGGCCAATAACTTTGACCAACATCTGAAGTATTAATTTTTGTCTCTAGGACTGTCTCTTTAAATCGATCGATTTATATAATTTATTTAACAAATGTCGAATATCACGTTTATATAATCTGCTAAAAGACGATAAAAACATGGTAATATAAATGAGATTTCAAAATCAAACAACCTTTGAATTTCGTTAAAGTCAAGATATTATCTTGTTATAGATTTCACCCCCTGCCTCGAAGGGCGACAGTTTCTGCGTATTTATGTACCTACTACTTATTTAAGTGCAATTTGAAAACGTTGTACGTTGTTAACAGTTTATTTTATTATCTGACACGTGAAAACACTTTGTGGAGTGAAATGGGGGTAATAATTGGTGCCGAATAACGATACACCTTAACATTAAGACGATACGACAGTATCTTGACATAAAGATAATAGTAATGTGGAGTTAGATATTAATTTAGTGTTTTTATTTCACTCATTAATATAATACTGCTTAAAGGGGAGTCTGTTGCGACTTTGAGGCCCTTGATGGCACACGCCGTAAAGTTACGATTAGTATTAATTATATTGTACTCGAAATATGCGCGTATAACGCATTTTTTTACGAATGGCCTAACTTTAATTATTTATCGGCCATTGAAGTTTTACGTACGTATAGGTACCTATAGCCGATAACGCTTATTTTGAGTTACTATAGCTTCACGTTTGTTTGCACCTTTAAAATGGTCTTACTGGTTCTAAGTCCAATCAGGTTAAGGACCTAACACTTACATAAATTGTCAACCTGAATGACTTATTTATAAAAAAATATTGATGTTTTCGGCGGTAACTTTGTGAAATCCCATATTGTATTTGTGTTATAGTATTTGTGGCACTGAAGATGGTCGTATGACCGAAAGGCATCTGCCAATAAAGAATAAAGTGAAATAAACAGTGTTTTATTTAAAATAATAAAAGTTTTTTTATTATAAGAACTAAAAAAAAGATCTTCAAATTTGTTATCGTGAGTAACGTTGTAGAACATTTTAAAATAATTTTAAAAAAGAAAAACTTTGTATGTTCTACTTTTTAGGCTACTGATGATGGACGGTAGTCCGAAAACGTTTTAACCTTATATATTCAAAATAAAAAGTAGAACATACAAAGTTTTTCTTTTTTAAAATTATAAAAAAAAGACTTATTTATATCCTATCTAATACAAATATCAAATCGTCTCCCTGCACGTTATTTTCGAAGGCTTCAATAATTATTAATATAAAGGTTTTCTTTGTTAGTGAAACTCTTCTATTGAAAACACGATTATTTCTTGATTAGTTGAGCTGAGTGATACCTGATACTCTGTTTTCTAATGGCATTCTGATAAACTATGTATTGGTGCAGCAACAAGATTTCCCATGCAATCAGATATCTCCAGTTCTGTTATGAGAGAAAATTATGCTCATCAAATCTTGAGTTCTTCGATTTAATTAAACAATTTTATAGCAGATGCGTTTTTGTAACTCTATGATTGTATTTTATAATATTCGAGAATAAACTAGGGAAACTAAAATTGTATTTCAATAATTTTTCTATAATATTTTAATGGAACATTAAGGATAAGTATTCTAAATTAAAAATCAATATAAAAATAGTAACGATATGTGTCTCTTTCATTTCAGGTTTCATGGATAAGATCCAAAGATTTACACATATTAACGCACGGTGTACACACATTTACTGCAGACCCTAGGTTTGAGGTCATCTATGATGCGGAAGGAGAGTCATGGACATTGAGGATCGTCAAATTCAAATCAAGTGACGTGGGGAAATACGAATGCCAAGTTAACACCGATCCAAAAATGAACATGTTCTTCAGTTTAAGTCTCAAAGGTCAGTGTAAAAATATTAATTTGGACGAAAAATGGAAATATTTTCATAAAATTTGTGGTTTATTCATCACTAGCCTTTTTACCCGTCCATAAAATTGTTGATGAAGTTTGTTGAGAAAAATGTGAATTACAGAACCTGATTTATGGATTAATAAAATATGGTACCTATAAAGTATGTCCCTAAGTGGGGTCAAAAAATGGAGAATTGATTGACTGATCGAGTTTGTATTACCTATAAGTCTGAGGATTTGAATTGGTAAATAGGTAGATATAATTAGATAGTATGAGAAATTTGTAGAATTGCTGTGGAGGCAGCAAAGGTGAGCCATAAACATAGCATTTTTATCTCTTCTATACCTTCCCCTTCAAGTACATTTAGATAGAACACTTGATTTCTGTAAATGCTTTAGTTGTTCTTCTGCAAAAATATAATTATGTACCTACAAAGCTTTATTTATTCTTAATATCAAATTTAACAGGTAGGTACATAATTATTTTAAGTGTTAAGACCTCTACCCGAGCCAGTGATTTTGTACCTGAAAATCTTTTGTATGAAAAATTGTCTGCATAAAATTGCATAAAAAACTCCTATAAATATTCTGACCCATCTGGGAATTGGAACCAGAAATTTCTTACCAGAAGTGGGTGTTAATTATTTTAAGCATAGTAAAGAATTTTGTGGCCAAGGATTCGAACCTGCACCTCACATCCAGCCTTCGTGTGAATAGAAAAATCAGTGTAGATTGCTTATTAAAAATATAAGGAATAGGGTAATAATAAAAATTTCAAGTTGCTATGGCAATAATACCACCAATTTATTAAATCCCTATGCCCCTAAGTGGGGCGTAAAGGGAGTTTCAATTTCAAAAATTAATTTTACTTACATTAATAAAACAATCAATACAATTGGTAAAGAAACACACTTTTATAATAAATAACTAAGGTATTTTGCAGTTGATAAACTTCATTTAACATGGTAAAACTTTTTAATAAATGATAATTTTGAGTATAAATATTTAGGTACTTCTAGAGAATTAGAACTCTCATCTCTCATAGGTGCTTAATATAAGTCATACCAAGAGTTGACAATTAATAAGAGATATACAAAACATGTAAATGTTATTGTTGTGAGAAAATATCTTGAAAATTTTGACACATTTTAAAATTCTGTAAACATTTTGGCATTGCATTCATTATAAGATATAATCCTAGGAATCTCAGCTCCATAGACGAATTATGGAAGGCATAAATGCAACGGGCCGCTAGCATCTTGGCAGATTGTTGAATTTGTCGAATACTCAAGGATTTCAATTTGACCACCTAAATAAGGAACGTTGTTAACGTGAAGTCATCACACAAAGCCATTCGAAATAGCAAGAGAAGAAAGTCATAATCCAGTTAGTACTGGTCAAATGTTAAAAAAAAATGGCATTTTAAAATTGACCATAAATAACGGTGTAATGTTGAATATATCAGTCTGTAATAATATGAATTTTTTCTATGTTACAGGAAAAGAGGTCTGATTATAGAAACATCAACTAAATTTCAACAAAAAAAAAACAGGTTTACAATAATAATAATTCTGAAATTAAAATAATAATATATCTAAATTTAAAAAAAATTAATAGTTTGGAATTTAGTTAACAATAGTTGCCCTCCAATGCAATCACTTGTAAGTTAATGATGTTGCTAGGTTCTTTTAACAAATCTATGAATGCTCTTTTTAGTATTTACTTAATACACATAATCTGCAAATTAAATATACATAGGTAATCTTCATATTCATAAGAATAATATTAAAAATTGTGAAACGTTTATAAGTAAATGACGTTTTAATCGGCCTGGTGTTGGTTATTTTAACATAATATCTATAAATATTTCTTCTTCCGATGGCGCTACAGCCTAATTCAGCCTTGGCTTCCAATACTCGACGCCTAGAGTTAACCCTGTCTCTACATCTGTCCTGATTTCGTGGGTCAAAAAGTTGCTCGGCATCCCTCCTGACTTCATTCTCTCATTGCAGCCTAGGTCTTCCAATTCGGCCGGATGTCCACCCATAATTCTCTTTGGTGCTCGCAATGATGGCATTATCTGCTCATGTCTGGCCCAGCGTAGTCTTTATCTATAATAATAAAACCAATATTAGGATGGGACTTTCTAAGGTTAGACAGGTATCTCAAAATTATCTTACGCATAATTTTAAAACAAATAAGAGATTACACTTTTTAAATAAAGTAATGGATATAACATGAGTTTAATAAAAAGAACATATTTTAGGAGTGAGAAGTAAAATTAAATGTACTGAATAATAAATTCTAAAATAAATCTATAATTACAAACGTTGATATTGATAAGTCATTATTGAGAAGATTCAATACTTACTTAGAATTGATTTGTGTTCAAGCAAAGTTATAGTCATCGTTCTCATCAGTTCATCCCCTTGTCAAAATATTATCAGATACCTATTGCTCTGCCATCTCTGTGATTCCTTGCAATGACTGGCTCCTTCATTCTATCAGACTGCAACATCTATCTGCAACAAAAAAATATGTGTGTTGACAAATGTTTTTATTTAGCCTTTTAAATTTGCTGCATTTAATGTCTATTTCTTTTTATAATTTCCAATAAAACATTGGAAGGAGTTTGGAATAATGTTCCACAGGTTGAAAATGAAGGTGATGTTTGAATCTGTATTGATAATTATTTTTAGGTTATAAATTATATGTTTTTTGAAACTATGAAATAGGTTACGTACCTGAAGACCAGAAATCCAAATTAATGAATTTAAATCTTAGTCCATCCATCAAACACATACTGACATGTTTTTCCAAGGAATGAATCAGTTTTAATGTCTATTTTCGACAAACCACTCTTACAATTAAAATATATATTTTGTACTAAACATTACACAAAAAATAACTCAACATTACACATAAGTCATTACTTAATGTCAACACAAACACAATAATACAGTATATTATTATATTATCTAGGACAATAATATCGTCACCGACAATCTCTACAATTATCGTGTATTTGTGTATTTGCGCATAAAATTTGACAGCTCATACGAAAGCAAAATACCATAGATGAAGACAGTACATACAGTACAGAAATAATTCATTTTAATATTGTATATTTATAAAATTGATTATTATTAATATATTTTTTATTGATATAAATAATTAAAACCTTTTTTTATTTAATATCTAATTAATTATGACGTAGCAAAGTTACTAATTAATTATAGGCGACATTTTATTCCGCTATACATATTTTCATTTGATAGTGTCTGTAAAACCAACCTTCATAAAAATATAATATGAAGTAGATGTCATTTACACACAAAATATAATATATAAATTGGTTAAGCAATATTATTATTTTATTATTCTTAGCCAACCCATCCTGGAAGAATGATTTGTGAAAAATACGCTGCTTTATTTTAATTAGATTATAGTGCGCCACACCAACCATAGATTTACTAATACATAGATTAGTAGAATTCATTGTCAATGTCACTCAATATTGATAAATATTGATCTGTCAAAAAAATAAGAGAGTGATGGAATGCTAAATGCTTCCAATTTCAAAATATTGGAAGCATTTATTTGCTGCTCAGTAGATATTTTCGGTAGGTACCTAATGTTGTTTATTAATATTTATTATATAATCAGTTCTTTGTAATTTTTAAGTACTGACTCAGAAACATAAAAAAATATTGTCATTTTCTGTAACATTCTTTCCATCGCTTAGTATTTTATTTTTTTAGTTTAAGAATGCATGAATCACATTGAAATGTTAACCAAATTGGAAACAAATGAGCTAAAACTTTCATACTCTTTTTCAAAATATATAAGCAATATGATTTATGCTAAACTATAAGATTTGATTTTAAATTCAACCATTAGTGCAAAGGGGTTAGTAAAGAAAAATAAATGCAAATATTTACTGACTGATGATTAATTTATTCATTTTCAGTGTCACAAACCTTGATTGCTTTTATCTTTCATCAAATTGGGCTGTGACAGTCACCTTTGGGTTTTTTTTGCGTCAAAACTTGGTCGAAACCTGTCAATCTGCACATACCGCATCCAACGATTGCAGTTTTGGTCTTTCAAGGATTCTTTATTCTACAGGATCATGTTTGAGATGTATTTAAAGAGAATATGTTGTTGACGGAAGAAACTACTACACCAATTATCCCATACCATACTTTTTTAATATAATGCTTCTTGTCGTATTATGAAACATACGTAAAGATTGTTATATTAACGCAATAAAATATTAATATATATTTAACACTGTTTTTAATTTATCTTCATACCAATTAATTGAGAATTTAGATAATTTTGTTATTATAATAGCAAATAAAGTGATCTTCAAATAAAGTGATATTCGATGATTTTGTCCACAACAATCTGTTTTATGTGATTAATTGAGATATGAATATTATACAGTATTTCTTAATTATTATGATGTGGATAAAACAAATATATTTTTTACTATAATAAACATGCACAATTACCTGACAAATCCATTATGATTTTGATAAACAGGAACGTCATTAGTTCCTGTCAGATTCGCTTTCTTTCAGAGTTCTGTTTTATCGACCAAATCTACTAAAGAATTTTTATACTCATTTCAATTTTCAAAAATCATTTTTACGATTAATATATTTAAAATGTATTATGAATTTAATTTCATGTATCTTTATTATTTACCAACGTTTAATATGATTTTATCAGGTACTTACTCATCCTACTCAATGGCTACGACAGATTTACATAAACTGCGGCCATAAATTTTTTTAAATGTGTCAAATTTGAAAATGGAGGAATTATATTTCCAAAATTTTGCATTAAATCTTTACTTATCAAGAATAATAAGATTTGAATAACATTTATATGTATAACGAATCAATCTCCAATTATTTTATAACATTTTCATACCGTAATACCAAGATTCTATTCAACGTTTACATGAGTAATTTTGTTTCCAAAAGATGGCTTTCTGTCTTTTTTGAAAAATTTGTATGAAGATCCTAGAAAAATAAAGTTTTTTAAATAGCTCTTAATATATTAAAGTTAACGTTGCCAATTGTATCTTAGAACGTTCTCGAGCAAATTTCACCGCTCTGCGCAGATTCATATCTGACGTAGCATTTGTATTTTGAGCGTGATGTTCACATATACGGTAAAGTATTGTCAAAAGCACGCAAACATTTCTGAATTATTATGTAGATTATGAAGCTGTCATTTCCTTACTACAGTTTTTATTCGATGTACCTAAATCGATTTTGATGGTTTTTGCCAATATACATTTTTTTTAAATTAAATTGAATTTAATACAACCCAATATTATTTTCCTGTCAACCTCCTGGGGGGTATCGACCTTACACAAAAATTGAGTTCATTCACATTTCAAGTTCTTTCACTTCTTTTGACAAATTAACAAAATAAAAAAAATTATCAAATTTATAATGGAAATTGACTGTAAACATTCTTATTTTTATCTCTTAACTTTCTTATAATTTGGCATTTAATTGAAATCACAGAAAATCCACTTCGAGATTCGCCACTCCCGCCCCGCGCAGAGACTGGCTCGATTCATGCCACAATAGCTGGCCCTCAAGAGCAGTATGTGAAGGCTGGTTCCACTGTCACCTTCGAATGTCGCCTGGATTACGGGGTAACAAAGCAATCTTGGGAAAAGATGCACTCGAGATTTACAACGAGGAGTGTGCCCAATGTTCAATGGTTGAAAGATGGATTAGCTGTCAGTTTTCAGGTAATTTAAAAAAAATATATACTTACATAGTATTTCGTAAAATATCTTTCTAAAATGGCCCTAAAGCCCATATCGAGCCTTCTTCTCTCGTAAAATTCTCCTGTAAAAAGTCTTGTCCTCCGCCGTCGTCCTCCAACTTGCCACCTGGAAAATTTACGCTGCGTTTCTTCCTACTTTATCTTCATTTAATATACATACAATGAAACACAACACCTGTATCTATTAGCTACCGTACACCTTTTAATCAACTAACTTCTTAGTAAAATCATATCTGATATTTACTGTGTAGTGTGTACGTGATAATATGAATTTTAATGAAATCATTATTGAAGAAAAAGTGTCAATTTTCATCAGATATGAGTAGTTCTCTGTGAGAGAAATACCCATCGAAACAATGATGAAATGAATGCAAATAAATGAGAAAATGTTAAACAGGTATAATCTTAAAGTATGATTTCTTAAGCGGCGTGATTCATCGTAATTTGTATGTTAACAAAGCCTCCCTCCCGTACAAAACATATTTTGTTCTCTGCTCTCACTCTGACTTGGCCGACTCCTTTTAACTGCTAAACGATAAACTTGCTGTGATTGTAAGTACATCCCTGCATACAAACTCACCACCATTAGGTATACGTATGTACACATTACCCTTGTTCACCTAACACTCACCCACACAGGGGTGCGCACCTTTATACCCACCTACCCACATTGTATATTATTTTATTGTTCACAAGTAAACGAAGGTTTTTTAAACAAAGCTGTGAGGCAAATAAAATGGGGTCGATCCAACACAAAAAAACTTCAAACTGTTTGTTCTAGAGTCCCTACTAGCAATTTAATATGTATTCACCAAGTAATCTCGTGTTATTTTATTCTGTGCTCTGTTTAGATTTCTTTCCATTCAATTATGTGAAGGTATAATTAACGGTAAGGAAAATAGCTTTTAATTACCTCTCCCAGGTAATCAATAATTAACACAATGCTTAATTACTACGCTTGAAGATGGTGGATGTATCATATGTTTTGTTTCTACCAAATGGCCTTGGTAATCAATTAAGAGTTTTTAAGTAACTGCCCGTTTGTTTCAAAAACATAAATAGTAAGGTACCTACATTTTTTTATTTTCACGAATGATTTTTTCGAAATATTTTATTGAAATTACCACGACGTCACCAAAGTTTTCAAAAATGACAGCTGAGAGTGTTTATACACAAAAAAACACACGTGCTTATATGTATACCTACCTATGCAAAAGTTTATAAGAAACATTAGATTAAAAGAGAAAATTGAGAAAAAATGATTTTAATATTCTCGTATCAGCATAATATTCAGAAATACACATCTCTTGGGCATAGAAAATGAAATGAGATGATTTAAATTATATGCGTAAAACCTATGTTGCAAAAAGTAGAGCAGACGCGGTCTGGACTAAACAGGTGTTAGAAAACGTTGAGGAAAATTATTATTGCGGGAATAACTTTGAGAGCACGAATGAGGAACACCAAAATCCAGGATATGAAACTGGATTATACAGGCAGCGAAGATTGGACTGGAATGGTTTTATCCAAAGCATGGGTACTCGCCCTATTGGAAGATACTTAAAAGATGGCAATATACCTAGCTGAAATTCCAAGAACAGCTACATACAATGAAACATGCCAATAGTGAACATGAAATCAGACGATCTTTTCAAATAGGTTTATTGTGAATTTTATTTTAAGCAGTAGCATTAATAAAGAAAAAGCTATTTCAACGTGTGTTTTAATAAATATATACCAAATCAATGTGCGATGTTTTATTGTTTGTTTACTTTCCGAACTTGAGATATTCAAATAGTGGATATTCCCGGAGCACTTTCTCGAGAAAGTCCACACGCCACTCCCAAAGTATTTACCCAATAAACATCAATTTTCTGCCATATGAATCCAAGAGTGGAGTTGGTCGCGTCTAGAGATTAGGGAGCGAACCGGGCGCACGTAGAACATTATCCACCGTATAGAAAATGGTTATCCGCCGCAATCCACCTGTTTATCGGATATCCATTTGAACGCAAGATGTGAACTTTTAAATTATCCCCACATTTTCAACACGTTCCATTTTACATTATGGTCAGTTACATTCTATTACATACCACTGGCTTATATCGGTTTTCAAATACCAATTTTCTCTGTATCGATACAAATAAAAAAATACGTTTATAGCGCGATGAATAATCGCTCCGAACTTTGAACTCTAAGGTTCATTCTATTTTAGGTGGATAAACCCTGCTATTTCCTCCTCGCTTATAATAATAAAACCCTTTGTAATTCTTTTTTTTTTTGTTACTTGTCTTGTTAGAAGATTTTTTTTTGCGTCTACCCACTGATTCGAGTCTCCTGTTGCCAAGTATCTCAATGTTATCAGCACTCTTTCTCATACAGTTATTGCCACTCTATAGTTAGTGTCACATTTTTGTATTTTCAAAGTCACTGAGGAGCACAGATATTCAATGTCTCTCGCAGACATGCGTGTAAAATTTGCGACTGAATGGTGTCATTCCTTTGATAAGATGTTACAATATTGATTACGATTTTGATATAATATCTTGATCCAGAATTTTCGTCATTCTATTAAATTTAGAGCTATAATGGTGGCTGCGTCAGTTAAAAAAAAAAACGAAATATTTCATCTTCAAAATCACAACGAGTTAACGAGCCTCTAGTAGATGTTTTATCTCCGCAACATTTTATAGCGAATTTTAATGTTTATTTTATGGCGTAGAATATTGATGAATGTCAGGCATCAATGAAAGCCTATTTTTTACGACACGCCGCTAAACCTTTTGTAGCAGGACAACATAATACACGTGGAAGTAGTCAGGCATTGAATAAAGAGGTTATCGAGGTGAGTTTATCGGTGATTAATTGCTATATTATTGATAAATTCACTCTCCATAAAATATTTATTCAAAAGTTTAATGGAACTGCCTTGGTGTTGACGCAGGTGAAAAAAATTACGCCGGATAATGGACGTAATAGAATAGAATTTATTTAGCCCTTGAATAAATCAACGTGCCTACTCTCTAAAAAATCGTGATTTTTTTTTAGTACAACCTATCGAATTTCACTAGAGATTATTTATTTATAATGTTATGTGTTTTCCATAGATTATAACAGTTTTGCTTCAGATTTTCGACGCTTTAGCGTAAGGATTTCGTTTCATTTCCATTTTTAAATAGAAGGTACTTTTAATTTTTTTAATTTGCATCATTATTTGAGTACCTAAGGTATCAGATACATAGAACAAAAAGAAATAAACATATTTACACTTTTCTACATAAATGGCGTCAGTGTAGCCAGCGAAACTTATTGCCTGGTATAAATAATTTTCTATCCGAACCCTGGTAGAAATTTCTTGTGAAAAAATCCTACCCGGTTGGAAATCGAATCCGGAACGTAAGACCACTTCTTGATCTTAGAAGTTCACGGCTATACTTTAATAATTTTCGAAATTGGTAATTTTCGAAATTAGTTAAAATTCCAAATTTTAAATTATTAAATAAGTTTAAGTGGTTTAAAATTTGAACTACAAAATAACTACATAGTGACTATATTCATATCCTTCCCAAGTCTTTTATTATTTTGAAAATACATTCAAGTAAATAATACGAGATCAGGGAACTCTAAATTTATGTTAATATTTTTTTTCGAATAGTAACACTAATAACCAACAATCAATGCGTTAATTTTATGAAAAAAAAAATATTGCTCGCTCGAAAATGTAAAGAAAAATATTCGTTTCGACTGTAATAATATCATAACTATTGATTTTTTTCTAATTCACGATTTAGAATATTTTTACATTTTGTTTATTTTTTAAAACCCCTTTGCACTCGTCGGCGAGTGATTTGGGCGTTTTTTATTTTCAAAATTTGAGAAATTTAAAATATCTAATTGTTTACTTTGTTTTAAAAAATATTTCTTTGTTGATGAGTTTTCACAGAGCAGTTTGTACCTAAATACGATGAAATTTCTAACAGAGAAAATAGGTAATCCTTGAATTGGGTTATTAATAATTATATTCAGAGCAGGTTTTTAGCACGAAAAAACAAAACAAGCAAACAAAACCACTCGCCTGGAGCAATTCTTTACAAAGAAGTCTGAAGTTTAAGAGAAAGAAAAAAAAACTCATAAATACTTATGCTAAGAAAAGTTTATTCAATGAATTTATATCTATCTCGTTCAACATAAGTTACCTTGTTAGTTTTTTTTGTTATTCTGATGGGTTTGTAGAGTTAAGTGCCAACCTTTTTGATAGTTCCATATTATTATTGTGTTTCAGGGAAGATCTATGAAATGTAAGAGGGGATAATTAAATTTTGAAACAATATCTTTTACCAATATAATAATTATTTAATTGTTGATTACAGGCTGAAAGAGGGGGGATTTCCGTCGAGACAGAGAGGGGTGAAAAGAGCGGATCCAGCCGTCTCACACTAGCTTCAGTGGGATCAGGAGATTCAGGACGATATACCTGCTCGGGGCTGGGCTTAACCCCCAGTTCTGTCACCCTGAATGTTATTGAAGGTAATAATAATATTGGTAATTTAACTATCTGAAATACCTGTAAATTATTCTGTTATTCTCTAATGTGAATTATCCTTTTCGTACCCTCCTATACAGTCGTATGATAAAAGCAGCTTTAAATACTTCTTCTTCTTCAAGGTCTTGGTCTCCTGTAACTTTCGCCTCCACAGCTCCCTTTCCCCAGCCGCCCCTCTCCAATTGTCCACCTGCAAGAGTTTCGCTGCGACTCTCTTCACGTCGTCATTAAAGACAAAATAATATAAACAATTATTTGAGTTCCCTCAGCCAATTCTTGACCTCGGTCGTCAGAAAATTCAAGTCGACCCAGAATACATACCTACTGGGTATTAGGAGTAAGAGTTATGTGGTGTTTATTTTGTCGAAATGACATCGTCGCTCCCTTCACAATGTTGAAATTATATTATATTTCTTTTAAACAACCTTGAAGTTTCCTTGGTAGTCTCTATGTGAGTCCATTGGAGGTATCCCTTCTTTTTCTATCTGATGACCATTAATTTTCTTGGTCGTTTTCATCAAGTCTGTAGTAGGTCTTGAAATAATGCCAATCTGGTGCCGCGTTCTTGACGATGTCTCCAACACCTCCCCCCCCCCCCCCCCGACATTACGCCAATTCCTGTCTTGGCATTTGTTGACCCCAATTCAACTTTGATTTGGTCCAGCCATCACATTAAAGCTCTCCGTCGTTCTCTTCTCCCCCAGACTTAGTAAAGGCTGCTGAATTACTTTTAGTTTGAGAACCTATCGCACATAGGGAGCCGAAAGACTTTCAACGACGGTATAATCAACCCCATGGATATCATAAATTAGTTTTTACTCCAACGCTCAAAGATTGATTAAAATCGGGACACATTATCATTTTAGTTGTGTTCGAAATATATCTCAAAATAAGAAATAACCACTTCAGTTATTACTAAAATAATTTTTTAAACCGTTGTTTTTTATGTGGCCGAAGTCTGGGGTTGAACGAGAGGTAGAACGTACCTACATACATAGTTAAGGGTGTAACTACTATAAACCTCTTCTTGATTATATTATTCAGGGTAGAACGGTGCGGTGGGAGGATGGATATTACCCACTCTATGCAGAGTTGGTACACTTATATACCACATGGGTGTGATTAACTGGTCCGAGAAGGTATTAAGTTGTACCAAATTAAAATCACTTAGGTACTTGTGAAATATTATATTATACTTACCTACATCATACTTCTACTAGCATTCTTAATACTGGAGAAAATTAATTTCGTTCAAAGCTCGCTTCATTTTCTCCACTATGATGTATGTTTTACTTCGACTACTTACCAAATAATTATTTTCTCAAGAACTTATTTTATTAATATCGTTTTACTGAATTTTAATTTTTTTTACTTAAACAGCAACTGTAATTTATTACTCATTTTATCTAAAAATTGAAAATATTGTTGTATTTTTATGCCTTTTTAAGAGCATCAATAAAATAAACAAAAACAAAGTATTTATGAATAATTGGATTTACAAAAGTAGCACAGACATATAGACATACCTATATTAGACATATTTTTATATTTTATTAATAAAATGGCATTAATCAAAAAAAAAAATATCTAGTAGGTAGGTACCTACTTAGATACCTACTCGAAAAAAAATATATCGTTTGAAGTAGGTTTTTTTTTTCAGAATTTAAAATAGCTTAGTATGATGTTGTTTCCAAATTTGTTCCTATTAACAAAGTTTTCAAGATCGAGTCTTCGAGTCAGCTTCGGCTTTCTAATCACGCCCTCCCGTTGTTGTAAAGTGTTCTGTATAACGCAGATACACTTTATGTATGTAGGTGCATACTTATACCAACTGTAGAAAAACATTGGGTCCCTTCAGCCACGTACGGTATAAACTACTACTTTTCTGTTAAATGGGTTAAAACGTGAAGGTTTTTGCTTTTCTGAAAACTTAATTAAGTGGGCATTTAATTAGGAAAAGCTGATTCCGCTTCTAATAAACTGATTCTCTATCTTATTCATTCGTATTAGGAAAAACAGAAACAAAACAAAACGACTGCTTGGATAGCGGGGAAAGGCGGGCAGAGACAAGTTGAGGAGGGTGATTTTGAAAAGTTTTAAGTATAAATACGTAATTTCGCAGAGTACGCCCCATTATAAATACAATTCTAATTACTTTTACGATGAATAAAATTCCCCAATTCCACGGCCACTACCTTGTTTCAAAATAAGACATTGAAAAGGTGATTTTTATTTCGAAATATCTCAAAAATTACTTAACTTTCTTTTTTTTTATACACCCCCTCGTCGTTAATGCATTATTATTGTTTTTGTTTTCTTTTTTCTTTCTCAGTTTTTATAAAAAAATTTAATTCATACGTACCATGATCCGATATTATTTTTGTTTCAAAAAGACGCGATAAGTAGGTTTTATAATAACTATCTACTTGTTCTCTCTCAACGATAGGTACAAACGAATTCCTTTGATGAAAGAACTTAAATGATTGCAATATTCTTTCATAGTGGAACTATTTTATATTTCGTTGGAATATCTAGAAGAGGTTTAAGTAAATTGAAAGAAACCTAAAATTTAAACACACCTACTGTATTTTAGTTGGTTTTTATTGAATGATTACCAATTGTTATTATAAGAATTACCATCAAGACAAAAAAGATAATAGAAGAAAGAAGAAAATAACTATGTAAATACCACACAGTTTATACTGTACAGCCAACGAGCATATTTTCAATTTTGGTATCCCACCAAATATAATATGGTATGTTATCCAGTTATCTTAAACTAGCATTCCTTTTAAGAATCATTTAACAGTTGTCAGTTATTCAGTGTTGTTTACTGATTTCTCAATCTGTGTCGAATGCTTCTGGGATTACAATATCCTATAAGATGCAAAAGTGATGAACGGACTAGAAAACTGCTGAGTGGATTCTAGACACTCCCACCTAATCAAAAACAACATTATTTCTCTAAGACATTATCAAATCTCTTGATTGGACCACCAAGTTTATAGGTAGCGGTTAAATTCATCGCATGAACTTAGACGAAAAATCTGGAAGTTGGTATAAATGCTGTAGAAATGAAATATAATGCGGAAAAAGATTGATTGATAAGATGAGGAATGTTATGAGAAAGGAATGCGGGGTAAGTAAAAAATGTTAGTATAGTGGCTATAATAAAAGTGCATCAATTAAGGTGGTTCAGATATGTTGAGAGAATGAAAGAACGTTGAAAAGGTTCTATAAATCTGAATAAATGGGTGCACGGAGACGTAGCCGACCTAGATTGACGTGTGGGTCGATCATATCGGTGCCGTCTTAAAGAAGAGCCAAGTCAGGAGTAAAAGGAGACAATGATGCGGAACGTTATGCTCTTGAGTGAAGCGAAAGATATTTGTCTGGATAGGAACGAATGGAAGTCCGTTTTCTTTGCCTTCCCCTCTCCGGGAAACTGCATGATGGATAAGTTAGATTCCCGTCCAGGCTTTTTATATAACGTGTGTTACATGGAATATCTAATTCTGCGAATACCTGGATGTTGAAAGGTATCTTTCAACGAGCATTTGTACAATGTAAAGATTTCAACAATTTATCACTAAGAAATCCTTGTGGGCTGTTGAGATATGAACGTGGCCCTCCAATATCGGGGTAAAAACGAAAATGAGTGAGTATATTAAGAACAACTTAATATTTAGGAAAAAAACGGTAACAAGCAGAAAAACTGTAGGTATTGAAATCGGTAGGTTAAGAATTAAAATACAAAGTTTAAAGCAAATAAATCAATCACGAAATGTTATTTTATATGAAAACTTGAGAAAAAAGGTGAGGAATGCAGGAGAGTAAGATACAAGCCCTAGGCTCTGCCTTCGTGTCGCGTCCCATGTCGGGGTATCAGCTTCTCCCACCGAACACTTCACCCGAGCCATGAAGGATGCTTTAATTATTCCGATTTATTACTTCAGCTTCCCTTGGTATTGTTTTCAAAAGATTTATATTTTAATATTGTGACGCGGAGAAGTTAAGAGTAAGAAAACGTGGCTCGGGGAGGAGAGGGTGAGAAGGGAATGGAAGAGGTTCCACTCTTGTGTTCAAGGATTGCGCCAGGGGGATGTCCGCCCTTGTTTTATCGCCAATCTTGGTGTTTTTTTTTTATGAATCTGTGCTCACTTAAAGAGAACACGAATACACTCTTTCATAGTAAGCTGCTTAAAGCTTGTGCCGTGAAAGAGGAAGTTGGTCGGTATCTGCCATCGAAACCACGACTCAAGTACGAAATAGTACGAAAGTCGGCGTCGATACCGTCAGGAATCCAATATAATATCCACAAACACATCGAAGATATTAAATAATTATTATATGAGCACAGATGGAACCTTATCTATCAGTATAGTCATAGCCGTTGATGATCGACTAACCATCGCCGCCTACTCGAAGCATTAACCGCCGGCAGGCTTGACACACACATTTATAGTAAGACTTGAGTTCTGTTGGAAACGGGCTGATGCACACACAATACAGGTAGGTACCAAGTCGGTACTGATATCAATTTTGTGTAGACAAGAACTTTAGGTAGGTACCTACATCGTCTACTTTCAAAAAACGTCTTTTTTCCAACATGTTTTGGAGAAAATATGTTTTTTTATATAACTTCGTCCCGATCAAAAGTGAGTGGAAAAGACAGTTATGGCTAAAAGATATCATTGTGTTGGCCTCATTTTCAAATAATCCTTCGAATATTCTCCACTTTGACCCTTGAACATAGATGTTTAGTCATGAAAAAAATCCCGAGTGGGGTATGCGGACATTGACTATTGGTCTATGCGGCATTTTATACAAAATCAGTCGCAGATCTGTTTAGCGTATTAAGATTTAAAACATGTCTAGAAGATTTTGTAAAGATATCCTGGAGAATTAAGGAGGTCCCTTTTATTTATTTTATATTTTAGGAAAAGCTAAACTATACAAGTGTAACGTTATTATTGTTATTTCAACGGTAAAATATCATTCTCTCTTCTCTACATTGTTTGTCTTACAACATTCCTATATGAAAATTACTTTAAACTAATGGGTACTTCCTTTGTCATTGTGTATATGCTTCAGATAATTCTCCAACAACTTGTCGTTGAATATATATTTTTGTAGTTATTGAACATTTTTTTCGAATCAAAATATATAAAGATAATCTTGATTGAGTTTCTTGATGAAATTTAAAAATATTTTTTTTGTCAATCACGCAGTTTCCCGTAAGGGGTAGGCAGAGAGAACGGTCATCCACTCTTTTCTATCCAAGCACAGATAATAATAAATAAAAAAAAAAGTAAACACAGGTGTCCATATAGACCACAGAACTTATTGCCTGAGGCAAGTCAAACGATCGCGTTCAATCTGAGACCATGGGTAGAAATTTCAAGTAAAAACATACACACATACCGTGGTGTTACATTGAGAGTGAGTCTTGACCTTTTCTGGGATATTTGTCTATGTCCTTTCCTAGCAGTAGTCTCTCTACGGTCTTTTCAGCCATTTCATCCTGGAATCTTCCAATGCTCTTCCTTCCAGCGAGTTTTCCAAAGTCAAAAAAATCATTTTGAGAACGGATATTTGGATCACAAGCGGTGACGGTTTTGCAATGGAAAAAAATAAAACATTTTGAAAAATTGTGACTGAAGACCTCTAGATCAAAAGAAGAAAAAAATTTACGTCTTCGAATTTGTACATGTTTAAAATTATTTTCAAGTACCTACGAAAATATATGATTAAAAAAGTCAATTTCAAAGTGTTTAACTTCCTTGTCGTTACGTTTATATATTATGCATTGAAATTTGCGAGTTGAAATTTGAAACATGCCAGAGCCGCTCACCATGGTATTTAAAAACTTTTGGGTCTTTGTATTACATCTGTTAAATTATGAAAAATTATCCCGGACGATTTGAAAAAGGGGATCCAACTTTATATTTGGGTCAGATGGGGAACGATCCAATAAATATATTAATTGTTAGTTTCGGGGATAATTTGAGTATCGAATCGAAATTAATAATTTCGCAGCAACGATCGATGGGGTAATCAGTTGCAAAAAATGGTTTTGATAGTTGAGAGAAAATTCAAATTTCAACCTCTGAATATAAATAGGTATCGCATTTTTGTTTCATGTAATATACACAAATGTGTCATTTGAGATGTATATCTTCTCCACAGTTTTTAATACTAGAGAAAAAAATATTTTTGACCAACTACTTACGTTTTTTTTATCTTCTATCGCCATAATTCTTACAAACGTCAACAGCCCAGTGTATAGTTTGTAAGCTTCGATTTCCTCGAGAATTTTCAACCATTCGCCCCGGTATATTGTATGCTTTCTCCACTTTGTATCTCGCTTTGCCCTTAGGTCTCTCTTCGAGTTATTTATAGATTCACCAAAGTTTTTTCGATTGCATGTCTTCTCACAATACTATAAAAATATCAGTGGTCAGTCGATAAGACGTCATTGTATAACCATAAAAACAGGAAACTTAGTCCGTTATATGTTGATGAATGACCCCTCTCGCTATTAATATTAGGTACTAGAACACCTTACCATAATAATTCAGTAAAATTTGGTCTAAATGGTGTCTATTCTTTCAACAATATATGAAATAAGTTAACAGGCTTCACATGTGATTTATTTCCTACTACACCGCCATCTCTTGGATTTTTTAAAAAGTAAATCAATTATAGAGGAATTGTTTTGATTTCAAACTTATGACCCATCGATCTTCATCCCGCATCCGAATAAACGATAAATATTACATAATGCAATAAATTATTAGCTAAATTTAATTAAGTTTTTATGGCGTAAATAACATTTTATTCATGTGAAAGTCAAAATTATTTTGTTTATTCTGGGTTAGGTCGAAGGTCGACGGGCGAGTCAGCTAGTTATATAATCATTGTACCACCTTTTGTCGTTTTGCTGTAGAAATAAAAGTTATATAATTGTTTAATATAAATAATACTAATTTGATTTTTACAGGTGACTATGTGGAGGCAATGCAGAGGGATGATGCTAACGCGTCTACATCGAGTTCTTCAACCATCGAGTGTTCCATTAGATGGAATCTTTTTGGCTTCGCTTGGATACTTCTGATGTATTATTGGAATGATTGATTAAATTCTTCATGTTATCATGCATGTCTTTGTGTACCTTTTAGACTTTAAAACACAGCATTATATTTCTTTATTATTTTGTTAATAATTTATTAAGTATTATTTAAGAATTCTATAAATTATAAATCAAAATTCACACTTTTTCGTGTAGACATAATATGCCATACGCCTATTATTTTGTTAGACCAGATTATTATTTTATTAAACTACCTATTATCTTATAGCATTTTATTGATTTTTAAGAATGATTGTAAATAAGCTGAAAATAGTTCCATGTAAGACTGACAGAAATAAACAATGTAGGAACGTTGAGATAATCTAAAGTATTTTTTATTAGGTAGGTATGTAGTGTAAATCCTGGCAAAGAAGTGTAAAATATTTTGTTCAATAGTTGGACTGCCTTCCTTGTTATTTTAATATGGAAATTTATTCATCAGTTAATTTTTTATTGATTGAACTGTGTATGAGGAAATAAAAAAACGCGTTATCCTTGAAGAAAAGTCAGATGCAACAAAATGGCTGCCACGTTCAACCAAAATTCATATCCTTTATCTGTGAATTACGTAACATTAAGCAATATCAAGTCATCACCATGGAGATGCCATAAGATTTGTGACGGTTGTAGGGATGTTTTCTGTCAACACCACCTATATAAGAAGGCCTTAGTGCTGGCGGCCATTTTTGGCCTCTCGCGTCACGGCTGCCTGCGTGTAGACAGATATCATAGCGTACAGGTAAGTACATACAGATATAGAAGAGTGAATGCTGGGCCTCCCGCTGTGACGTAGCGCTAAGGCCTTCTTATATAGATGGTGTTATTTTCTGTAAGCAGGATCCTTTTGATTTCTTTGCTAACGGTCTGCAGATGTATTCCTTTAGTTTCGTTGATTCGTATGTTTAGGTACCTCCAGTTCAATTCTAACTTAGATTTTACTTTTTTCAACTAATTTATTAATCACGTTCTTATAAAAATATTCTAACTTCTGTAAACTTTCAAAAACTAAAAATTACTATAATTAGTATTACTTGTACAAAATGTATAAATTATATTATATAGGAATAAATATGATAATATCTAATGAGAACGATTCAAAAATTATATATTTATTAACTGTTAGGCTCGGTACTCACTTGCGCCGCGAACGTGTCACGAACGAACATCAATTTTATGAAAAGGCGATGCATGTGTTCCGCTCGCGTTCGCTTTTCGAATCATGTATACACTTAGGCTGTTAGCACACCTCCGCCGCGAATCACGGAACACGAAACTGCAGAAAGCGAAATCGCAGGTAGTCTTAGTACACTAGCGGGTAAACGAGTAGCGAAAGAGAAAAATACACATAATAAGTAAGTATTCTATGGTTATGTTTTGTTGGGAAATATAAATAATTAAAACCACAATATTATTTCACATTTCATATATATTTTTAAATATTACAACAGCAACAACGTTTTTACTTACAATTTAGAAAATATGCACATCCAACTTCTGCAAACCATCCCATAACAAAACGCAATTAACGTTTTCCATCTTTGATTTCTATGGAAAACATGACGTTCGCTTCAATTTCGCTCCAAAATTCTGTCGATTTTGACAACTTCAAAAGCGGGCAGAATGCGAAACACACGGATCCGCGAAATATCAGGCGGAGGTGTGAATACAATTTGAAGTAATCTATGGCGAAACACCGCAAGAGAGAGATGAATGTATAGAAAACAGTACGGGTTTGAGCATGCTATCTCACTCTCAACATGGCGCGCAGAAACTGACAGATGTGACCGTCGTCGCTTCGGCTAATCCGCAGCGGCGGTGTGCTAACGGGGTTAACATTTCGATTAAATTGATGCAATGTCACACGTTCGCGGCACAAGTGAGTACCGGGCCTTAAGTAACTGATTTCACTCATAAAATCTGTATTTAAATAATTAAATCAAACTCATGTTCTAAAAGTATGAATTTAATTTTTTTGCTATGACAAAATTTCAGCGCAAGAACAGTTTCTCTGATTGATTTGACTAATATAATCTTAATTATACTTTATATGTAGGTATTTTGTCTGTTTCTTTTGATTTTGTAAAAGGCTTCCGACGTTTATTTATTGAAAATAAAATAAAGATATCTTTTAGAGAGAAATATTAGTCAATAGAAAAAAAAACTTTTATTACATAAGATGTAAATAACTTGTCTTTATTATATACCTCATTAGATTTAATTTATTAATCCTTATTTTAAGAATTTTGTCTTTATGATCATATTTTTAGTAGGTACCTACACTTCTTGTACTAATTTATTTAAATGATCGCAAAGGTTAAAACAGTTGATAAGATTTAATATGAATCACTTCCTGTATTTTTTTTTATTTAATAATTTTATAAATAAACATTACGTAAACCATTAAAAATTTGTTATGCCGAAATTAATAGGATAATATTTATACCTGATTTATAACATAACAATTCATTGAATAATATATTTTATACAATCATACAATTGTGTTTTATTTCTTTTAAAAATTATATGGAGTATCTTTCACTAAGTTATTTAGGTATTTTGTTCACATCTAAGCTATAAAATTTGTTTATGTTTATAAAAGGAAATTCGCAGATTCATATCTAAAAGCTTTTTCTAAACACAGACATATAAATTTTGAAGACAGTGCAAACAAATCAATTTATATTTTTATATCCATGCACCATTTTCAATATATTCTACTCGAAACGTGTTTGAAATTTATTGATATCGATTATCTCAATGTACAAATATTACTTTGGAAAGTGCATTTAAGAGTTGCTGAAACAATACATAATATTTCAAATTTCAACAAAAATAGTACCCATGGGGTGATGCTAAAATGTGCAATCTCTCATGAAATATCTCCCCTACTACTTACCCTGTTATGTTCAACCATCATAAGGTTTTGATAGGATTTAAATGGTTGCAAAACCACTACATACCTGATTTTCTTAGTTAAGTACTTCTCATTTATAAAGATTTGATGACATTCCTCTTCTTAGCGTGACTTGTTTATCAAGAAGGTTTCCGGCTCTTGGAAATTCGATGAGCAGCTTCAGCGCTTTGGTAGTCTTCCTATTATTTGATGACTCTCAGGTGATTTCTTAGGAGACAATTTAGGAATTCTGTGGTCTTCATACATTTGAGCAATACTCTATCACCTACAATACTTTGTAGCAGTGATTCCCATAAATTTATTTTTGTTGAGCCACAACAATGGAAATTTTCCAATACACAGGGATGTTATACCTAAATTAAAAAAAAAATCTGATGTACTGCCTATTAAGAGAGCAGTGGAGAAATAAAAAGAAATAATCAAGACCTTTTTCTTTCTTTTCTAGACTCAGATGAACAAACAATTCTACGCCACCACTACTTGGCGAATCTTTGAGATTTGTAGATTTTTTCCATATTGTTCTCAAAACTGTTCCTATTTACATTCTTATCCAAAATGTGGGAAAGCACGCAAGTATGATTGTGTACCTTATTATTGTTTATTCAAATGTTATTTCTTAGATGATAAACCCAGTTTAAATTTGACTGTAAAAAAATATTTGTTAATTCATTGAAATCGTAAGTATTTTTTAATGTTAAATCTAGTTAACTTATGTATTACATTATTTTTATTTACTCATTACAAGATAACTTAGTTCTTAAATGTCTCAAACGAGGCATACTCATGTATCTCTTGAGGGACTTCAAATCTCTACTCTATTTCTCCCTGCAAAGTGCTTAGAGACTTCAACCCTTAGGTATGTATTTTGCTTTTATATCAGCTATATGATTGCGCAAGATCGAGCGCAATGGAGAGCTCTTGTTGCCTCCCTATGCCCCTAAGTGGGGTCTAAAGGGAGTTTGGATTGGATATGATTACAGCATTCACTCTACAATACCAATATTACAATTCCTTATATCATCTTGTTTCATTTATTTATTAATTTAATTATTTATGCACATATTATAAAATAGTGGGCAATGGGGGATTATAGCCGAAGCAATCTCTAACATCCAACTAGTTTTAAATAATAATATGTTAAGACTTACTTCCTACACTTATCCAAGCCAGATCATAAGGTAGGTATATATATTTAAGTTCTCACTGAATAGCCAATAGCAAACCAAAAAAAATTTCAGCTTCAAGATGATAAGTATTGATATCTGAATGGCCTTAAAATATAATAGTAAGTTTAACGTTATAATTTGGGTGAATTAGAATAAAAATATTCTGAATCGATTATGGTACGTGTCTAGAGTCAGAGCTCACTAACATTTAGCCCGACCTATGTACATAATGTATTGTTCTATACAATAACGATCGTAAATTTTTCCTGCTCGAAATATAAAGTTTCCGCTAGAGGTGAATTTATTGTGTTAGAACACAACCGCAAAACGGATACACACAGATTTATTCCTTCCTGTGCCAGACAAAAAATATTAATACAAAGTTACAATGATAGGTAGTCATAACAGCCAATACCTAATGTTTGAGCCTTGGCAGCTAGGTACCTAATGTGAAATTGAAAATTGCATTCGAGGGGTGTTTTTTATTCTTTCTAGGTACGTTTGTATTAACATTACCTACCATGTTTCGTTCGTTTTCCTTTGTGGGGGTTCCTTGGTCCCCACATGAAGTGTGGAAAGAGAGAATTTCTAAGAGTAAGTTTTTGCAGAAAAAATGACCAACCAAGTAATGCTACCGAATTTATGGAAACACAAATAACACACAATCATATTAACTTACCTACGATCCTCCTATGCTGTGCAGAGGCGCTTAATTTCAAGCCATTATCTCATCACATCCCATCCATTGAAGACTTCTAGCTATTAAAGGCTTATTTGCGAATCATTTTTAGGTAAAAAAATCCAGATAACACTCACTAATTGTTAAATTTATTTAAATATTTTTTGAACTGTTGAAAGCAAAAAAGGTTGTTCATATTATTTGGCTCTTTACAATTTGCCAAATGCTGGATTCCTAATTGTCTCATTATTTAGTGGATGTTTTCCCTCCCCTATCAAACGGAATTCTCTGTGATTTTCCGATCAAATTTTAAATGAGTTTCCGATACCAAAAGAGATAAATGAAACCAATATAATATACATTTAATTATTTTATTTTTGAAATATTTACATTTAACAAAATCAAACAAATCTCAATCTTTTCAGTTGATTAACTCAATGTTTTCCACTAGCCAATCATGAGTCTACCGGACATTAAAAGGTAAAACCCATACCTTTTAATCTTTACAAATAGTTATTTTTCCATTTTTAATCCTCTCTAAAAGAGAAAATGCCAAATCTTTTTATCAACAATTCTCAATTATATCAAAAAGGGTGTACTTTCATTAAAATTCTCATCGACAATTTCTGACTCGTGGATTTCGTATTAAGATTAATATTCGTACACATTTTCAAATCTTTCATGAAATAAAATTGATTGATATTAATCTCTTTTTTTCCAGTCTTTCTATTCATATCGACTTTTTTCAAAATTCAAAGTAGTGATGAGTTTCAAATCATTATCAACGCATCCACTGACCCATATTTTATAAGAGTATTAATAATTAATTATTATTATAAAATAAAATATTAATAAGTTGTATACATACAATCATTATATTAATAATTTCATTATTTAATAGGTAGGTACTTTATTATTTACCATTTTTCGTATGTTGGTTTTAAAAACATTAACATTATTATTTTATACATTAAAATGATATTTAATAATTAAACATATTATCCTAAATTATATAATAATGTAATAAGTAATGGGTATTTAAAATCTACTATTTAAATTTTAATATTAGTTGATACAAAACTATTGTTAATTATTTTACCTTTTTCTGTACATAGATAAATTTTCATTTAATTAATAATGAAGTAGGCATTATTAAAACGCATTACGCACCCTTTTCTGTGACGTAGGCTCTTATGTAAGTTTATAATGGGTATTGTAAAAGATGTTTTTTTTTTTCATTTTAGTCACAAACTACTGGCATCCAAGAAACGCTATTGCACTTAAACATTTACATAATACCTAATTCTTCCAAATTTATTATTTTGATGTACATAATACAATGGTTTCCCGTAAAATAAGTTTCCCTATTTTTTCATCCTGTAAACAATTTTTATTTACAAATCAACAAGCAATACACCATTGCGAAAGCTTAGACTTTCAGCTATTTTTCTGCATATTCCCCGTTGATTTCGATGCACTTTTTAATCCGGATCATCATGTTTTTGATTCCCTTGTCATAGAAGTCTCCCGCCAAGGCCTGAAGGTAACTTCGAACCTCTTCAGGGAAGAGATGAATCTATAAAAATAGCTGAAAGTCTAAGCTTTCCAATAATGTACTTGTTGTAAATAAAAGTGGCTTTCGTGGTATATAAAAAATATGGTAACTTATACGGTCCAAGTTTATTGCTTTTACATAATTTCCAAATTTTTTAAACAGATGAAGGACCTAGTGCATCCACATTAATTTTACAATCTGCCTCGCACATAGAAAAGAGAACGTGGTATACAAATTCACAACTCGTCATTTTTTAATGCGTATATTATCACTTTTTAATGTAATGTTATATACCAAACTACTTTTATTATCTTTACTATATTGGATAAAAATTCGATCGAATTATATTTTATGTTTCTATAACAGTATGTATAGGTCAATAATTATCAATCAATCAAATGGACAATTCGATAAGAAATCGGTGATCCTATTCTGAATAACGTTTTTAATCAAAAAAATTAACGAGCTGCTTCATAATAATTGAGAAATTATTGGTAGGTATAGGGCCTATAGGGGTACAGTGTACTAAGACGGATCATAGACTATGAAAATAATAAACAGAACAATATCGAGATATTGAGATCATCGTATAAAACTCATTTATAATTTAATAGTCAGAGGACGATGAAACTGGTTGTTTTTCATTTACAATTTTACATTTTTTTTTATGAAAATAATGTTTTTTTGTGGGAGGTTAACAAATAGAAAAAAACATTTCAGAAAAAAAATATCCTAATATCTTCAAAACATAAATATGAAATTGGTAGGTAATATGAATATTATTTTAAATTAATGAATATTGAATTACATTGATTATTAAATTATTTACATTTTAAATTTATATTACATTTACTACAAGAGTGTATTGAATATGAAAAATTGTATGCATTAACTATTGAAATAAATAACATTACAAAATAAAAATTTAAAAAATCAACATGTCAATAGAAAATTTATTTTGAAATAAACTATATTTTATTTCAATAAATAATAAGAATACACATTCATTATCTACAAAAAATATATAATAATATTACTATTATTTAGCTAGTCGGTATTATAATATTATTAAGGTTAAAAAAAAACTTACAGATTGTTTTCAATACTAATTCAATGGTTTCAATGTTATAAATAATTGCTGTATAAATGAGTATTTTTCGATGTGCGAATTTTAAATGCAACAAAATTTATTTTACATTATAAAAATAAAAGAAAATTACATAAAACATTTAACTAATTGTTATTATAAAGTTAACAAATGGACCTAGTGACTATAATTATTTAATATCTAATAGATAATTAATTTAATTTAATGAATTACAAGCGCATTTATTTTTATTCCTTTTCTAATATTTACACATTCCACTCGTTCGAAACAACGCCATACACTTTTATACAAAACAAGAAATATTATTAAATTATAATTTTCTATCAAATTAATAATATTTTTTTTTACTATATTGTAACATTTATTTAGTTAGTTACTGCACTGGTATAAGAAATCGTCTATGAAAATGATCATCTACAAATAATGACAGAGGATATTATGTAAGTTACCACGGCAATAGCAATTGATGGAAATATTTGGGAAGCGGCCCTGTTGCTGGTTTGCATCGCAGCTGGGTGTTCACCTGAAACAAAGGAGATGCGTTTTTTTTTTCAAAAAAGTCTTCTAAGATTTCAAAAAATGGTTGTTCAGATCATTCCAATCATTCTAATACAAAATTTTAATACAATAAGTAATTGTTTGTTTTCTAAATTTGTATATCGATTTCATAAGAATAAATCTGTTAAATGAACGAATGAATGACTGCAATGCAACACACGTGAGTAGGTTAATTCATTTCATTCTTTCATTACAGTTTGGCGACCAGTCAAAGTCGATGGAATTTTTCACGAAATATGACTAACGGACGTTCGAAAAGAGAAGTTAGGTACATCAATTTTTGTTAAATATAAACTTACGCTATAAATTTTAATGGGGCCCCTTAGAATTCTTTTTTGACTCGATAAAAGATACAATAGGTATCTCCAATAAGAAAAAAAAATAGAAACATCAGACTAACAAGATAAAAGTTCTAGCAAGAGGCTTATTGATGTGGTGTGTAAGTAGGTTATTGTTTATGAATATTTTTGTGTGATGACACAGAAGCATTCAATTTTTTCAGACAATTTTGATTTGGTAAACGATAAGGGTGCGTTCACACTATAGGTTCGATCTCGGTCCGATACCGCTCCGGTCGCGGTCTGGTAATGTTCACATTCAAGGTCGATCACGGTTCGTTCGCGGTCTGTTCTCGCTCCGAGCGCGGTCTGGTAACATTCTAACTCAGTTCACGATTCAGTCTTCAACCGTCAATCAAAGAAGTTGGGTGTGTTTGGTATTTAATTTCTTGTATATGTATATTCTTGTATATTATTCGCATCCGAATATTTCGATGAACTTTTCGATTGAAGAATTGGGTGTAATGTGTTTAATTCTCGACGAAGATTTTTTTTTATTCAGATAAAATAATGAAAGTTGACAACGATATGGTATTAATTTCAGCATCCTATTCAGTGATATATTCGGCATCTGCTTTTCTGTTATTAAATAATGAAAAACGCAAACGGCAAAGACGGTGGTGGATGCTTTCTTTAAACCACTCGAAAACTAAGTATGTACACATGATTGTTGTTTTTTTTTATCAATATCTTTTATTTTCATTTATTTTATAGTCCAAATCAAACTGTAAGAGCTAGGTAAATATATACCTATTGCAAAACAATGCATATCAATTAAAATTGAAGGTTAGGTTTAGTAAAATTATTAATGTTTTTATTGTGTATATTTGTGAATTGGAAATTATATTAAAATTTTCCTTTTTGCCCATGGGGGATAAACTCAATTGAAATTCCCCACTCAGATAGGAGTATACAGTGAATATTGGAGAGTGAAATGTAAAATGATGAATAAAAGCAAGAATAATTGATTAACGGATCGGTGATAGAAACATTGTGTGGCAGTCTAGTCTCGTGCCACGTACTAGCTGTCAATGTTGGGCCAATAGTGTAGCCAGGTGTACAAGTATATTTGCCAAATGTTGCTACTTGCCAATGCTTGGCCAGAGCCCCCATTTGGCCAGCCTGGACCAGCATGGGCCATAGTGTAGCCGTAGCTTTATATTGGTTTCCATTGAGCTAATATTGTACCAGACCGCGACAGGAGCGAGACGGGACTGGTATCGAACTTATAGTGCATGTGAACGCACCCTAAACGGTCATTTTTTTCACAATTATTTAGTGTCGGCTACTAAAATTAAAAGTTGTTTTTTTGCTGTGCGGCTTTGTGAAAGATTGTTGTTTCATTAAATTTATAATTTATATGTCAAAATTTCAAGACCATAAAAAGCCACCACGTTACAATTTTTTCTATCGAGGGTGAAATAAAGAGAAATAAAAATAAAGTTTAATATAAACAAATTAAAAATTAAGGAGTGAATCGAAATGAAGTCAGCGGGGTTTTTCCAAGGAATTATCATTCGTTGGATCACAGGATTTTATTTTATTTTCCTTTCCCAAATCTTAATTACATTAATAAAAAACTTAACGATTGGCATTTGTTACTAACGCGAGTTCAGACAAATATAAACGAGCAAAAAAGAAAGAGATAAGAGAAGCTGGCTTGAAATATTAATAGGGATAATTTGTAATGGGAGTTTGCTTTAAATCCTGTTATGTAACGGCATTGTTATTATTATTTGCTGTTTGTTTGTTCATGCGTCGGCCACCGAATATCACACCGAATCCCAAATATTTCAAGGAGGCACTTGTATTGTATGTATGGGAATATTCATGATTCCAATTTTTCAGATCGTGATATACTTCTATTAGCCAGCTGAAAATGAACATCGACTGTTATCAACCCCTTATACTGTGTATATTGTGTTACTTGATAAAAATAAAATCTCAAAATGGGGTATAACCTTATATCGTTCATAGCATAGGGGGTAATTTTGAAGCAACTCAAGGTAACAAAATTACAATAACATGCCAATTTTTGAACAATGAAGGAAGACACACCTGAGAGCCTGATATTTTATTCTACACAGTTTTATGTTCGGGTTTAGGAGAGGTATTTTTGTCTTTTTTTTAATTAATTGGCAAACATAAAATATAATATGACTATTCCCGTGAACAAAACTAAATTTATGATAGTCTCCAAACAGCCAAGAATGTGCAACTTGATACTTGAAAACAACTCCATTGAACAAGTGCAAAGGTTTAAATATTTATAGGAATAGATCTCTCTTCCCAACCTGATCTCTACAACGAAGTCCGCGAACAGATCACCAAAGCAGCAGCAATAGCCAGATGCCTGAAAGTTTTTGTATGAATTGTATGAAACAACAAGCACATGCGGGTAGATAGCAAAGTGCGTACCTAGACAAACCTATCTCAGGCCAATAATGACCTACCTATGTAATCGAATCTAGAGCCGACACAGGATGGATCAAAACACTGCTGAGAACCGCGGAGATGAAGACCTCACGTGCTATTCTGGATAAAACACTGAGGGACAGAATACGGAACACCGTCATATGTGAGACCTGTAATGGTTTGTTTTCCTACGGATACACCGCTATTTTTAAAAGCGGTGAATATGTCAGTTAAGAACGTTGTCAATATTGTTTCCGTAGTAACGAAAAACATTGTCATATAATTTTGAAAGACGCCGTCTTGTCAGATGACGGGCCGTTCCCTAGGAACCCACTGCATTATGGTCTGGGTTCCTACGGATACGCCGCTACAATAAACGGCGGTGGATATGTCAGTTGAGAACATTGCCAATATGGTTTCCATAGTAACGAAAAACATTGTCATATAATTTTGAAAGACGCCGTCTTGTCAGATGACGGACCGTTCCCTAGGAACCCACTGCATTGTACAGTGGGTTCCTAGGGAACTGTCCGTCATCTGACATGACGGCGTCTTTCAAAATTATATGACAATGTTTTTCGTTACTACGGAAACAATATTGACAACGTTCTCATCTGACATGTTCACCGCTGTTTAAAGTAGCGGCTTATCCGTAGGAAAACAACCCATAACACTGAAGACACCTACTTGCCAAAAGTTCTTACTAACTTTCATATTTATTTGTTTGCGTTAACAAGTAAAGTGGACGCGCGATCATACGATGTCAGTTTTTCATCACATAATTTTTCATTGTGCGATCACAAATTGGTTTATGCGTTCATGCGATAATAATTTAGTAACGATCGTGCGACCAGATAGGATAGGGCCTCAAGCAATGAAAAAAAAACTGGATTTTTTATCTTGATATGTTTTTATAATTATGTAGGTATATCATTCGATCGATTTCCAATAGCAAACATTTTGCTAGCAACAACAAAAAATACATTTAAAATAATTGCGTTGCACGTCGTATATTAATGCACGGTGCCATTGATTAATGGTTCTGAAATGTTCCAAATCGCTCTGAAAAGCTTTGTTTAATCGGTGATATATTAGCATGGCTCGCGACCCAATTTAAACCCCAATATAATTTTATTTATCTTAACGAACAGATTATATTATTATTCGGTACTTAATGATGCGGCGGCCGGATATACTGACCATCATTCACCTGCAATACCCGGATTATAAAATTATAAAATCAGTTTTTACAATAGCGATTTCATTGAAATGATTAAATCACTTTTATTCGAGTATCGTAGTTAATGGAATATTTCCTTTAAGCGAGAAAAAATATATTTCTTTTAGTCAAAAGCCCTTTGCTACTTTTGAAAAAAATAATCATCAACAATCATCGTTGATGTTTTGGTATAATTAAAAAAAACTTTCTTTCTTTTCTTTCTTCAGCCCTTGGTGTCCATTCACTAGAACGCAATTAGGTATTATTGACTATGATTAGGTATTATTGACATTAATTATAAATTTTCTATTCGAGTATTAAATCCTTTCCCACATTGGACGCCATTGGCAGTTTTTAATATATTAAAATTTAAAATAAATTAATTTTTTGTTCTTTTAATGGAATAGTGTGCGTTGTAGTGCTTAAAACAAATTTAATTAAACATTTACACAAAAGCCGACAGGACAGGATAGGTAGCTATACATACCTACATAGATAGGTACCTACTGGTAAACAGAATCCAAGTCTGCAATAATACATGTAGGTACAGTATAAGGTACATAATATGTGGATGCAACCTGCTAGGCATTTATAATAATCAATTAACCAGCGTGTATCTAGTGCATCACGAATGATTTATTGTGATACGTATCTAATAGTCCGTAACAACATTATTATGAACACAAAGTATATTGGTCAGGTCCGCCGCAAACCCGTCTGTATATTATTATCGACACCGCCATTTGATATTCTGTTTTATTTAACTTTTTATATCACATTAGGTAGGTACATCTATTTAATTACATCGATTTTCATAATTTAATTACAAAATTTAATATCCAATACAATTGAACATTATCAGTAAAAAAAATGTTGTCATAAAAGGGAAAATCTCATCTTCATTTCTACCCGATTCTCACCGACCACAATTCTCGTTCAGAATTTGAAATATCACGACCACGGAGCTACTAGAGAAAGTTTGCAATAATTTTAAAGATATTGTAAGAAACGCAAATTTGAAGCAGCATCTGCACTCTGCAGGTCGGAGTTCAGTACTCCTGCACTCTCTATGTTCAAGTTTCGTGCTTTAATTTCAACAACATCAGCACATAATATTTCAAATATCTACTCCAAGAACATTAAGTGCGAGATTGATGAGACCCGTGTATGGTTTGCTTAAGGTGCATTTATACTAAACGAACAAACACCCAGAACTTGGAAATATTTTCTTGAGTATATTTTCCTAATCGTTGATATTGTCACCAAGGAAATACTAACCAGAATGAACAAACTGTCATCGCCTATAAAGTAATACATAAGTTGTTATTTCCATGGTGACCATTACGAAAATATACTTTATTTTCAAGCTCTAGGTCTTTGCTCGTTTGGTATAAACGCACCCATTAGAATTAATGGCTTTCTGTATTGATCTCTCCATACAAAAGTAACGTGCATCTGATATTTTTTAATTTCTAAAAAAAAACATGTTCATTAACCTTTTCAGATCAAAAATACACATTATACATTTTGATTATAATTTTGCAAAAAACCCTGTACTATATTTGGAATTGAGACATCTATGGGATTCAATAGGTAGTAATTATTGTAGTTAGTGATTTAAGGGAAAGGCGGACGGACATTTTGAAGTGGCAACGATAGAATTCCATAGATGGCGTTAACGATTTTATTTTTTTATTTTTTATAATTATCGTTTAAAGATTAAAAAGGATATGTAATAATTATAGGTATTATGGATTCATAACAATCATTTATCATTGTGAAATATTCTCACCATACGGAATTATTGTAATTGTCATTGATATATTATAAGAATATAAGTGAAAGAAAGTAAGTAGCTATATTTTATTTTATCCTTAGAAAGAGAACACAATATAGTTGTTCCTCAACTCTAAAGTTGAGAAGAACATTACAGGCCTTGATGAAATCGTTTTATCTGAGATATTTTCAGTGGATCTGAATTTTACTTGAGTAAGTACACAGTAGAAAAACATTGTTTTTTTTTTTTAATAAGTATTTAGAATAACACAAAAATTGACTTGTTAAATTTCTACTTACCGTTTAGAACATGCACACTGACACTTGCTGGATTCGCGTTCGAGGGGACACAGGTATAATTCCCGGAGTCGCTGAGTGCAGCTTTGGTGACCAGCAGCTTGCTGGTTGTCCCACCTTCCGTCTTTTCTGTTTCAAGACTTATTCCTCCTCTTGGTGAGTCAAAGTCCACCACTGAGCTGCCATGATACCTGATTGGAGAAAAAAAAATGAGAACCAATTATTAATATTTATATTTACAAATAATCACATAACCCTAAATAAAAACCTAGAAAATAATAATGATGACTTAAGGAACTTTTTAAACCCATTTTTGTATCTGGTTCCTGTGAAGATGAAAAAGCTCTTTTATTCTCACTGTGTCATTTTATTTACCTTCGACCGAGTAAGTACCGACCTCGGTATCCTAGTGGTATTATAGGCGCTCATATTTGATTAAGAGGTTCCGGGTTTGATTCCCGGTCGGGTCTTATTTTATTTATTTCAGGCATTTCGGTAGAGCGCATGATTTATAATTGGTTAGTTCTCTGTTTTAAGGTATGTATTACGTATCTTGCTTTTATTTCAATGCGTATAGTCATGATCAATGATCATGCGTGATCTTTTCATAAATAACATCACGCTACTAATTTGAATAACTTAGAATCAATTGATTATAGCTTAGAGGAACGTTGGGAAATTTTAAAACAATCCATAGTAGATAGTGCGGTCAAAGTATGTGGGGAATCTAAAACGGGTAGGAAAAAAGGCGATGCATGGTGGGACAAAGATGTGAAAGCAGCTGTGGAAAAAAAACAGAATGCGTGGAAGAATGTAGTTTGTGCGAAGAATGAATCCGACAAAACAGTTATGTATGATATTTATAAGAAAGAGAAGAATGCAGTTAAGAAACTTGTGAGTGTGAAAAAGAAAAAATTAGAGGATAATGAATGTAAAAAATTGAGTGCGAATGTGAATGGTAATTTAAAGCTCTTTTGGAAGGAAGTGAAAAGGAAAAGGTCTGGGAAGGATGAGAAAGTGAATTGTTTGAAAGATAAAAATGGATGTATGCTGACACAGGAAAAGGATATAGGTTTGAGGTGGAAAGAATATTTTGAAGATCTGTTTGAAACTAAGGATGGATGCGACAGTTTGTGTCAAGTAGGTATAAATGGACAGGATGATGAAAGTTACGAAATCAGTATGAATGAACTTACGAATGCGATTAAGAAAGCAAAAAATGGGAAAGCTTCAGGTTGCGATAGGATATCAACGGAGCTTATCAGGTATGGCGGCCGAGTGACGCTTCAGTGGTGCTTGGAGCTTTTCAACTTGGGCTGGACGGAAGGCCGTACACCAGGTGACTGGAGGAAAGCCATTATCTGCCCTCTGTACAAGGGGAAGGGCTCCCGGTTGGACTGTGGCAACTATCGTGCAATCAGCTTGTTGAGCAACGTGGGTAAATTGTACAGTAGAATATTAGTAGAAAGGGTTAGAAAAATAACTGAAACTAAAATTTGGGATGCACAAGGGGCTTTTATGAATGGGAGGGGATGTGCCGATCAGATCTTCGCACTGCGGATGATTACGGAGAAGCTTTTGAGTAAACATCAGAAGCTTTTCTGTGCATTCGTAGATTTGGAAAAGGCATATGATAGGGTAGATAGGGGTAAATTATGGGAGGTTCTATCAATCTATGGAGTGAACAACCGGTTGATTCGTGGCATTGCTTCGCTATATTCGAATAGTACTGCGTGTGTGAAGGTGAATAGTCACGTTTCACCGGAGTTCTGTCTTACGAAGGGTGTGAAGCAAGGGTGCGTCATGTCACCATGGTTGTTCAATTTGTTTTTTGATTTTTGCGTCAGTGGGTTAAAAGATATAAATATAGGGGTTGATTTGAATGGAATAAAAGTATGTGCGCTTATGTATGCCGATGATTTAGTACTTATGGCTGAGTGTGAAAATGATTTGCAAGAACTTGTGTCAAGTGTGTTTGAAAATTGTGCAAAAAACGGTCTAAAAATGAATGTCAGCAAAACAAAGGTTTTGGTATTTGAAAGGGATGAAGCAAGAACGAATTGCAAAATAACGGTAGAAAATGAATATCTTGAGCAAGTGAATGAGTATGTGTATTTAGGAAGCATGTTTAGTCGGGATGGAAAGTGTGAAAAAGAAATCGAGCGTAGGAAAGTTGCTGGTTGCAGGGTGGGCGGTGCACTAAGACCTATAATGAGAAACAACAACGTCTCACTACAAGCAAAGAAACTAGTGCATAACGCAATCCTGTTACCATCGATGATGTATGGTTGTGAAACGTGGACATGGACGAAAAAAGAAGAATGTAGTATAAATGCAGTAGAGATGAAATCTCTACGAAGAATATGTGGAAAAACTTTATGGGATATGGAAAGGAATGAAAATATTAGGAAGGAATGTGGTATGGAAGTAAGTGTTGTGACAAAGATGAAAGTTAATAAGTTGAGATGGTTTGGACATGGGGAAAGAATGGATGCAGACAGAATGACAAAGAGAATTCATAAGGCTGAAAGGAAAGGTGTAAGAAAGCGTGGCCGACCGAGAATGACGTGGATCGAACACATCGATTCCGTCCTCAAGGAAGGCCATGTAAGAAGTAAGAGAAATAGGAGAGGGTGTATGAGAAATATTATGTCGGTGGATGAAGCGAAAGAAGTGTGCTTGGATAGAAAAGAGTGGAGGTCCGTTCTCTCTGCCTACCCCTTACGGGACACGGCGTGATGGGTAAAAAAAAAAAAAAAAAAAAAAAAAAAAAAACATCACGCTACTAACTCTTTTTTTAAGATGAAATGATATGTAGTAGATTGAGCAATTGAGCATGCACTTGTTTAGTAGAGCACAACTTCTATCACGAATTGAAAAGAAAATAATAAACATAGGTAACTATATTATTACTTTTTTACCCATCCCGCCGTGTCCCGTGAGGGGTAGGCATATAGAATGGACCTTGGACTGGACTGGATGGACCAGATTCTCTTCTATCCAAGCACATATCTTTCTCTTCTTCTACCGACAACCTCTTATATTTCTCGTACTTATGACATGGCCTTCGAATCGATTTGTTCGATCCATGTCATACTCGTATGTCCACGCTTTCTTACAGCTTTCCTTTCAGGCCTATACATTTTCTTTGTCATTCAGTTTACATCCATTCTTTCCAAACCCTCAAGCCATCTCAACTTATAGATTTTCATCTTTGTAATAACACTTTACCTTCCATACCACTCATTCCTTTACAGGTTCCACAAAGTCTTTTCACATATTCTTCGTGAAAGATATGGCAACTTACCACAACACAGATGCACTTGAAGGTGGGGTGGAGTGAACATTCACCGAGCAGGTCAGGGAGATGGTGCTACCCTTTTTGACGTAGACGTCTTGGGAGCCCCAAATATTGGCTTGAGCAGCTGAAACAAAAGAAAACACAACTTGTTAAAATATAGTCTCATATTGATCACACCACATAGATTTTACCTTTCGAAAAAAGAATTCTCTTGACTCTGGACTATATTCAACTTAAGAACGAGTAAAGCCGGGTGCATATTGAGAGTTGAGACGGAGCACAGTTGCCACGAATCGCTTGCCCTACATTTTTCAATAGTTCACATTATTCTGATGCGTTATTGAATTTTGGATATACCGCAGATGGTTCGCGCAGAGCAGTCTTTCATTATGGAGAAATTGTGGCCATCAACGGAAATCTTGCGATTGAGCGACAATTAATTCTCTCTACTACACACGTACCTAGTTGATTATCAACATGGAATCTCAAGAGGAAAATGTTAACTGAATCGACGAGTAAAAAAGTATTTAGGTACTACATTATTAATTATGTTGTCCGGTAAATGCCGTAAAATATATTTCTTTTCACAGCTTTTTTGTGTCTTGATCCTTGATTAATAAAGAGGTTTGAATCGCCTTACGAATAAGAAGGTAACTTATTATTAAAGTACGACATGGCAATGTTTTTCACACAAAACGAGTGGTAGGTACTGTATTACAAGTGCAAAACATAGTTTATCAAGTACTTTTTACTGCTCTTCCGTACTGCGCTATACGGTCCACGGGCTAATACACCTCAACGTGCGCAGTAGCTAGCAATGTTTTTTTTATAGACTAAGAGAATGGAATTCGTTGGAAGTTATGATTAAGTACAGCAAATTGTCTCCGACTCCTTGTTGAAAAAAATGTACAAATCACAGTCATTTTCATTTTTTTGTACTCACTCAAAGTGAACACAAATACACTCCTTGACTCTTTCACAATAAGCTACTTAAAGCTTGTGTCGTGAAAGAGGAAGATGGTCGGCACCTGGGATCGAACCACGACGTCCACACCAAACAGTACGAAAGCCGGCGTTGTAACCGCCAGTCTACCAACCACTTCATATTTAAAGGGTCCTGAAATTTTGAGTACCTACTCATTTAATGAAGTTGTTGGTAAACTAGCGATTACAACGCCGGTTTTCGTATACTGTTTCGTGCGGAGGTCGTGGGTCCGATCCCAGGCATCGACCATCTTTCTCTTACACGACACCTTTAAGTTGCTTACTTTGAAAGAGTGTATTTGTGATCACTTTGAGTGAACACAGATTCATTTTTTATAAAATAAATATATATTGAGGTGGAGGTTATACCCAAAAATTGTCATTAAGAAAATCTTGCTGTAACTAAAAAATAAGATAGAATCCCTAGTTACCTACCGATGTATAATATGCTTTATATTAGGTAAGAACGTAGGTAAATGTATTTTATTACATGATTTTTTTTTTAAATTTTACGGCAACTCACCGTAATAATTATGATAATTATGATAATTTATTATCATAACATAAAATTAGTATTACATTCTTTGAAAGCAGACTTGATTACATTTACCTACTTGAAGTATTATTGCTAATAACATCGAACTAATATTCTGTAAAATTTGCACAGGTACTGAAAATATGCAATAACTTTCATATTATAATCTACTTAATTTTATTGCATAAAACAAAAATAAATAATAAAAAACAGATCACCTTATTTTCTTGAAGAGTAATCTCATAAAGAAAATTACTTGCTTTTAATAATAAGCATAACATTCATTTCTATACAGAAATGCAAAAATTAAAAAAAAATGTCAATATAATATTATTAGGATGTCTGAAAGAAGACTGGAATGTCCATTGTCCATCCTCGCAGCCCTGGTATAAAAAGACATTTATTATTATTACTGTTGTATTATAATAATTATCCAAATAGGTCTGCGTCCCTTAATCTGATCAAGAAATTTATTTCAAAATCCAAACAGTGATCCTTTTACTATCTGAGAAACCCTTTTGTTAATCAAAATCCCATGTCAAAGTTATTACATAACCGTATGATAGAAACTGGGTAGTAACCTATAAATTATTATAATTACCTACTATCGGTATATTATTATTATATTATTGATTATGTTTGGTACTTATTGGAATTCGTAGATTACATAATATTAGTTCCGAGAGTTTACATTCGCAAAACTTCATTAAGAACTAATAATATACCTACTTTGATAATTACTAAAGAACTTACCTTTAGGTATAACCAACATTTTGCATAAAATATAATAAGAGGCTGGTATTTTTTTAACAACCTCGGTAGATGGTTTTAGTTAAGATGAAATGTAACACACCTTATGGTAAGCTAGTTGTTTCAAGTTTAGTTGTTGATTGCAAGTATTAAAACCAGACCCAATCTACAAATTGTTACATTATGTACAAATTCGATGCACTTTACTTAACTATCTATTTTTATGGTAGTTGTTTATTAATTGGCGAACAGTTTCAGAACAGCAGATTAGCCGAAACCGGTCGCCACCTAATAAAATTAAAACAGTAAAAACTAACAGTAATTATGTTTTTTCTTACAATCTAACCCTCGAAATATAGAAGAATTGTTTGTTTGTTTTTATTCAATAAAGTACTAGAGGCGGATGTTTCAAAACGCGGTAATTGTTTATAAATAATGCTGCGATTTTAGCAATATTATATCATTATAATATTGCTAAATATTATATATGCAATAGCAAATTATTATAAAGATTTATTTAAAAATAATGTTCAAATAAAAAATTGTAAAACTTTTACTTAGTCTCCTGTGACCATGTAGGACGTGTGCCTACGAAACTAGTCAGGATACCTAATGATAATTTGTGGAAAAGTTTTCAAATAAACTCCACCAAGAAATGCATGTTCATCAGTTTTTGAATTTTATTAAAGATTTATTTTATGTACCTATTTAAAAAAAAATGCCGACTCTTTATTCTGTAAAACTTTATGCAAGATTGAATTCTATTAATTAGGACTAGAAATAAATTTCGAAAAATCTATTGTTTTTAAAACAATGTATGTAGGTAATAATAATTATTTTGTGAAATTATCATCTTAATGATTTCAACGGTATTTTATTTTTATTTAAAGGCGTAGGTGTATATTTAAGGACAATAATTCTTTGTTCAAATTAAAAACAACAACAAAAAAATACGAAAAAATTCGTTTCGAAAAAAGAGTGTACTTTGGAGAAAATTAAAGAATAAATTCTCAGTATTTGACAACAACTTTCTAAGACTGACAAACAGCTAATAAATAACATAAAAGTAAATCCTCTACAAACAGGACATCAGCCGAGAAACAAAATAACGATCAACTAGATACAAAAGTAAAAGACAATGGAAAGGAAAAAGGATAAAAGTAGGAACTAGTGGTTATTTTTTGGGGACAATAAAAGCCACTACTGAAATAATAATTCCTTGGTCTAAAATAAAAACGAACTAAATAAAACATGGACAATAAAATGAATAAAAGAAGCAGTAATTTTGTACATAAGTTGGGGGATTGCTGACCTGTGGAGTGGTGACCTGGAACCGAAGTCGACAGTAAAGAGGACTCATCTGGAATGCAGAAGAAAAAAGTTCCAATGAGATTGGTCAGTGGAGTTTTCATTGAATAAATAAAACATAATATGTAGGAAAATAAAAAGAAATAAAAATAATCTACGAATTAAATATATTTTAAACTACCTACGTAGTACACTACTTTAAATTATGATTAACATCAGCTATAAGAAGTGCACTTGAACATCACTGGAAGGTAATGGTTTATTTTTGATGGTCAGTTCAAGTTTTTGAATCATTAAATAAAACGATATAATTAATTGGTGTAATAAAGTCGACGGCTTGGGTGGTTGATTCGAATCTCGGTGACGACCCGTTGCAATTTTCACGGCACAAGTCTGCTTATACACTGTAGATAAGATTGTTGCAATACCGAAAAGCCGTATCTCCTATTTCTGTTTTATAAGTTTTTTTGTTATTGATGTAGATACTTGTGAATGATAGGTATATATATTTTTTTCTTCTTCTTACATTACAATACTGAATGCCACACTCTTAAAATGCGGGTGTAATATCCAAATATGAGTGGTTATGTAGTTAATTGAATTGATATTTTTTGTTTGTTATTTGTAAAATAAACTATGTACCTAATAATTTTCACATACTTGGGAATGGCAGGAAACTATTTTATAAAATAGTTCTGCCAATTAAAAAAAAAATGTCATTGCTTAGAGTGAGGTGTCAATAGTGTTTTTTGTGTTCACCTTTAGTGAACTCAGATGAATTTTTATATAAAAAAATCAAATAATTTTTTTTTTTTTTAAAATTCGGTTTATATGAAATTTCAAATTATTTTAAACGTAAAAGGAAATAAAAAAACGACCTAAAAAGTAACTATCGTTTAAAAAAAATATGGTAGGAATTCTATTTATGTAATTTTTAACGATTACTGTTGAATTAAAAAAAAATATAGGTAGGTAGGTATATTATAATTGGGTTTTGGAAACGGAAATGAAAAAAAAAAAGAATCAAGTAAGTTGACACGACTCCACCGGCAAAAGTGACAGAAAACTTATAACGATTTCAAAGAATTAAACAAAATGGGTTGGAAAAAAGGAGGACGACAAGAATGTGGCAGAGAGATAGTAGCTGGGTCGGTAGCTACTCGTGATTAATTTGTGGCCGGAAATGTGCTACGTGAAAACACGACATTAAGAAGAAAGATGAAATATCACCAAATGAGCTGTCGACTTGAAGAAATTTTTTTATCACATCTTTTTTGATAAGAATAAATTTCCACCCTTTCCGACCCTCGTACTCCTTTCATCTCTCACCGCGTCCTTCGCTCGGCTTCGTACTCGCTCGCTATAATATATGATTGATGTAGAATTCCTGAAAATAAGCTCATTAGATACGGCGCTGAAAGTTAACATTCGTCGGTAATCAGAATTTATCGATGTTATATTATTATTACTCCCGCACGTGAAAATTGGATTTCAAATATCTCTCCACTAATTTTAAGTTTCTCTACGCATCTCGTTCGCGTACTTCTTCATAAAAGCGGGACTTAAGGTCGCTCTTTAGTGAAAATGGTACAATGTTAAGAAGTTTGATAGTCCAAATATAAAAACTTAATTAAAACTTGATTGATAATTAGGTACCTACCAATACTATTTTATCATTTTTTAATAAAGCAACAACTTAGATAGGTATCAATTTATTTTTAAAATTTATGTTTCAGAAAATTTCATATTTATTTTCATGTATGTTGCTAGGGGGCATCAGCGTCAAGAGTACCTCGAACAGATGAGGATATGGGCTTCGCAGCAATTGGATTTTTTGCTCCGAAAAAAGACTTCTAGGTACCTACTGCAAAGGGTTAAAAAAAAACTTCTATAATCTACAGTTTTTAAATACTTACGTAACTGGTGCGATGAATAAATAATGAAAATTTACATGATAAGTATTCCATTTTAATATATTAACGAACAGTAATATAGCATGTCAGTCATTTTTTTAAGTTGTGGAGTGAGTTGTAAAATATCGATTTTTCATCGTCTAAAGAGCACTCTTAATGTGTCTACTTTCAGCCTACTGCCTGCCCTGGTGATTATGAATAACATTAGAAAGGGTGGGTAAATTAGGAATTTTATAAAAATAAAATATTCCTGATAGGCAAGTTTCATTCAAAGTAAGAAAAATTTAGCTACCTTTATAAAAATTTAAAATTAATTTAAAGATATTAAATTTGCTTAGGGTTGGTTTTTATTAGAATTTTGCAAGGCTGCAATACGTTTATTACTTATAAGGTAATATGGTTTTTGAACTGGTTGGTAGCCTGGAGGTCCAGTTGTCGACTTCTTAATTGGAGGCCGTAGGTTCGATCCCCTGTGCCAACTACCTCCCTCTTTCACGACACAAGCCTTTACTTACTGAGATAGATATCAAAAAGTATTTTTGTGGGTGAGCACAAATTCATTTAAAATATATATCTATATATGAGCGATTAATTAAGATTAGGTAAATATTACCACTTATGTTGTTAAATAGTGCTGAAAGGTTTGAATATGGGCGGAGGTCATTGAGAGCGCACAAGATGGAGCGCAGTAGAGAGGTCATGTTGCCTCCCTATACCTCTAAATGGGGTCTAAAAAGGGAGAATTGATTGAATGATACTAAGAATATCCAAATCCAATCCAAGTCCCTTTACGCCCCAGTTAGGGTCATAGGGAGGCAACGAGAGCTCTCCATAGAATATATCTAAGACTATACCTCGCACAAAGAATATACCTATATTGTTAATTAGTTATATTTTTTACTTTTAAGGTTGCACGATCCATGTTCCGGATTTTTAAATGTATGAAGAGCGCATGTGAAATTTATGAATATGAAGATTGTTTTATTCAAGTTTCTCAGTAGACCGTTGATAAAGACACCACTTAATTTGTGAAAGAAATTAGAGAATCGTTTTTTTTAAACAATCTCAACGCTACGGAGAAAAAACCTATTTGAATGAGCCATATATTTACATTCAGTAACATTTAGATAGCGTTATGGGCGTCTTTATTCAGTAAAACAGAAGTTACCAACCCTTAAAACATTTTTACCGATATTTATTATCCTAATGTGGTTTTTATCTGCCTTCGCTCATTAATGGAAATCTTTTATTATCCTACCTTTGACCAGAAATAAGCAAACAGGTTTGTGAGAGAATGTAACGACAATAATAATTATAAGATAAATTGCCATACATATGCGACAGACACCTGTCATTAGAGCAAAGGATATACATAAAAATATGTGCTTGTTATTAATGTGTGTGCATTGCTTATGTGCTGTCCTTTGTTCTGTTGGTGCCTTTTGAGAATAAATAAATAAATAATTATAATTGACAGTATTTATACCTTAATCATATGTATACAACGACAATTATTGGACTAACTAAAATCTAGATTTGAAACACGTTATAGACCGAGACCAACCAACTAGCCTAAAGCAGGAGATCTTCTTTCTTCGAAACCCGGTTAGCATAGATTATTAAAAATTGTAGTAAAACAACTTTTGGTTTTTCACAATACAATATACTTACCTGAATGTAAAAAAAATATTAATGCAATTAAAAAAATGACTAGCACAAAAGTATAAGGATATATTGTAGCTTTTTAAATGAAAGTTCTGCAGACTTTTCATTTGCGTTTAAAAATACAAGAAAGGTCCCGTGTTATTCAATGAACTGTAAAAAAAACAGAGGAATATTCCGGAGACACCTTGTCACAATATAGAGCACCGCCGGATGTACCTGCATCCCTTTAGCGTGAGAGGCAGATAACAAAAATATTTTATTTCCTAAATAAATATTATATTATTCTGTTTACCTGTCAATATTTACGCCAGAGTACGTATATTGTAATTTACTCAAATAAGATTTTTTTCATTTGCTAGATAAAAGCTCAAATATGACTGTCACCTTTGCTCTTTGGTTTGCAATATTCAGACCCACCTCGCGAAAATTATAACCAAGAAAAATTATGTAATAAAGAGATTGGATAAACAATAATGAACGTTTTCATTTTCTTCATCTTCTTCCATGTCCGCTCCCGAAATATGGACTCCACAAGTCCTCGCCATTCTGCCTTGTCCCCTGATATCCCCACTGCTATATCCCAGTCGACAACGGCTTCCCAAAGATCCGCCTCGTAGAGTTTTCTTATGATTTGGAGGGGCCTTCCGCGTCTTCTGTTGAAAGGTGGGTTATATCTACTGTGAGCTTCCTCAAAACGTGGCCCAGCCTAGGTTAGTCGGCGGAATTAAACAGTGGCGATGACATGTGGTTGACCTGTTAGCACTTTTGCGGTCGTGTTAAGCACACAATCATACCACTGGATACTCAGCATTCGTCAGGCACTTGATGCTCTTCAAACTTGCAAAGCGCGTGTTTTGGGCACAAGTTGAGAGCCAGGATTCACAACAGTATAAAAATACAGGTAGCATGCAGACATTATAAAGTCGGACCTTCGTTCTCCTGCCGAATAGGTATACCTACTTGATGTATAAAACCTCCCAAGCTTACTGAAGACCACTCCAGCCAAAACCAGACGTGTGGAGAGCTCTCTGTTTATGTTACCATCTTTTTCTGTATATGCTCCGTGGTATTTGACTCCGAATCCTCTATATGTTGGCCGTTTAATATCAGCTATAATACGTTTGGTTATATGACGCTTTCATTTATAGCGTTCATAGACGTTCATTATAATTTATAATGAATGTCTAGGTTAAAGAATATCTGGGATTGAACCGATTTCAGAACTGTTCATCAAATATTTCGACAGACCCAGGATAAATAGGACTACAATGGGCTCCAATATTTCGCTAGTTATAGGGCTTCCTAATAGGACACTGCCTTTAACAATGCTTTTATAGTCAAGCATGTGGGTGCATACTGCATATTATATCACATATTGAAGTTTGATGACATCGTCTTGAAATTTGGAAAATAATATTACATTGTTTCAATCTGAAGTAAGTATATAGCTTATAATAATAATAAATAGGACTATTTTATAACGTGCCGTTTAGTGACGACAGTGGTCTACTCAAGGGCGAAAGGGAACTCCAGAAAAAGTGTTGGTAAGCTTAGATGGGACGCAGTATACCAAAATTATTATGTACCTAGTTAAAAATAAACAAAACTGAGAAATCTTTAAAGTAAATTTGTTAAAAAATTATTGGTAAGCGGGCTTATTTTATTAAGAAAGTAAAGTTTTTCACAGATGAAATTTAATAATATTTCTGTATAAATAAAATAAAAACTATTATTTAAAGATCATCTCGTAAAAACGAATGAAGAAAACAATAGCTAAACGTAAAGTAGTAAATCATTTTTAAAGATTATCAGATTGTGAAAAAATGTGGAGCAGTGAATGAATAAGTTAAGTTAAGCAAGATTGGTTCCAGGGAATTTCTCGCAGAAATCTTTTTCAATTTAACTTGATTTATTGCTTTTGCTTGTGTTGTTTTCCCATCAAATATTAACCTCTTCCATAATGAGATTACACTTTTATTCCTTTCGCCTTATTACGACGTTGTCTATGATGAGTTATCAGAGGGATTCTAGCGGTTGTATTTTATTGTTATTATTGGCTCTTTTAGGCACAAGCCGAATAATATTTCGGACCCACGTATCTAGTTGGAAACCAATAAGGAACTAATTACAGTGTCAATCACAAAGCAGCAATGATTAACTGAATAACATATTAATAAGTGGGATTTTATCAAACCAGACGGGAATAACATCTTGTATTACCGAACTTTATTCTGAACCGTAAATTAAAACTAAAAAGATGAAACTTCTCATAGTAATTGAAGCTAGTGTTAAAGATTTTTTTAGCGGAATTCGAAAACATTGGGGCTCGTGACCCTTGTTTATTTTTACAGCTAATTTAGAATGATCATTTTAAAATTCATCATTGATCTACATATAACCTATCCAGCGTTGTCAGAGGCAGGCATCAAATCAAGGTTACTACCATATTATTGCGTAGAAGCAAAGTAATTCGGTATTTATTGTAGATACCTACTTATAATAAAATACATTATTTGCTTATATTTTGAATTTTTGGCGTTAAAGATAAGTAGTAGTAAAGTTTTGGTGAAGTATGGAACACTGTTTTTGCAGTCAGAAAAAAGTTGTTGAATGGTTCGCAAGATGAGTATTTTGATAAGTCAAATCGTAATTGTAAATTTGAACGTCTATCTTTAGGATGAAAATGTAAGAGCTACCTTGCTGTACGAATGCTATGAATTTTTTAAATAAAAAACATTAAGTTACTTGATTGAACGACGATTAGTAATAAAAAAGGACCATTCACTGTTAAGAGCCCGGAAGACTAGGTAAACAGATGGGTCAACGTGACAATCAAGCGAATACTAGTAGAACAAGGCGGCCACAAATGCTGTAATCATATGAGGACGCGCTATTGAAGAACGAGCATATGAAATAAACGTTGTCAGCAAAATTCAGTTCAACTCATTTTTATGGATCTAACATGTCTAAACAGACAAGAGAGACGCAAAAACTGCCAAATCAAATATCATACAGTGAAAAACATAAAAAAAAAACCTTCTAGTGGAGGAATTGCTGGTAGTAAAATTTTCCAAGAAGAATTATTATTGGATATGTTGGTACATATATTTTATTCATCACATATCGACGACACTTAGGTACTTATATAAAAAATAAAAATATAAAACAACAACATTGAATTGTACGAAAAGTTGGTCACTATGAGATTTTTCATATACCTACTTACTTTCCCATAATTACGAAGTTGTTCCAAACAATAATCTGCAGGATACAAACTTTATTCGTGAGAAAGTAGGTAGGTATTTGGAGGGACCATAAACCAGTATCACGAAACCCAGATCTTGGTCGAGAGTAAGTACTTGGAGAACACATTAGCAAATGAGCTGTAATTTGAAAGTTCCCCGTTCGCTTATATCTCCACGATATATTTCCTGTAAGATGACTCCAGAATAGAACAATTCAGCGGCGGATAGTTTAAATGATTCATTATCTTAAAGTGAGGAAAATGGATAATGACTTCAAGAAGTGTTGCCTTACTCAAATGTTTCAATAACTAAAAATCATCTCTCACCTAAAGTGTGGGATTTACTCCTCGATTATAAAACAATTAAGGCATCTGTATAGACGTAGGTTGAGTGTATAATAATATCTTCGTTGGTAACATTGAATAAGACCCTCCACCACCCGATAATGCGGTGGTTCCACCAAATACCCATGATTTTTCTGAGGCACTCACTTTCGAATGCGGATACTTTTTTTACCCAGTCAGGTTTCCGCCATATTTATTTATTTATTTATTTATTCATTTATACGTTTATAAAAATCAGTCATACATTGCATTGACTCAACCCACTAGGACAAGCCTGTCTCGGGTAGATAAAAAAACAATTACTTATACAAATACATTAAAAAACAGTAAACAAAAGAAAAAAAATACAACATACAAAGGCATTAAAAGATATGAAACGCATTAATGATGCAACAATGTCAACACAAAACAAATCAAAAATTATTGAACCTCGAGATATAAAACGGTAGTATGTGTATGAAAATAATTATTACAAAATATTCATAAATAATAGGCAAAACACAATAAAAATCTTGATAATCAGTTACATCATAATGAATATTCATAAAAATTTCAAATCATTATAATAAATATCAAATAAAATAATTTTGAGTATAAGAAATAAATTCTGATAAATGATTAAAAATAATAATAATAAAAGAGATAAAAAGAGTAAAAAGACAAAAGATAAAAAATAAAACATTAAACAATCACAATTAGTCAAATGTATCAGATTATTAAGAAAAAATACACACACACACACATCTTCACTCATACATACTCACACAAACGACTTTATAAAAATAAACATATTTTGTAGTCAAAAATATACTTCAAATGATATCACTATAAGCAGTCACAACAATAAGAAAACAAATATGTAGTTCAGGCATTAGACAATCTTACAAAATGACAAATAGGTAGACACAGCAATTAATCAATGATCAAAATGTCCAAAATGATCTCAAAATCAATATTCAAAAACATAACAGCAATATAAGCAATGTATTGATGAAATTCTACACACACATACCCCCACACCCTAGAACACTCCCTCTCACACACATTTAGACACACGCTCTCTCTCTCACACACACATTTACACGCTCCCTCTCACACCCATATAAACATACCATCTTTCGTATTCATTTAAACACGGGGCATCCACTAATATGGAATTTCGCCGATTTGTTCTCTAATCCAATCGTCAATAGACCTCCTGAATACACCTTCACTTTTAGCATTCCTAATGCTTGGGCTTAAAGAGTTAAAAATTCTCGGAGCTATTGCAAAATACTGGCGCCGACCAAACGTTGTTCGACAAAATGGGACCCTGCAACTAATTCCCACTGCTGTTCTCGTTTCACGGCTCTGCTGAGACCTCGACCGAGACACAGAAGTAAAGTATCTCCGCAGTGCAAGTCTAACAAATAATTGATCCACAGTGAGTACATTGAACTGTCTGTAAATTTCAACAGTGGGAAATTTAATGGGTTTCTTTAGGATCACTTTTATGAGGCACCTCTGTGCCACTCTCAGTTCCTGCAGAACTGTAGTTCCACAGCTGCCGAATGCAACTAAGCCGTAGATAAGCCGAGACTGTGCTAATGCGAAATAAACTGATCTCAGGGTTAGAGGATCCAAGATGTTTCGCAAGTTTTTAAATATGTACATAAGCTTTCTTAGTGTTTTACTTAGTTCCTCAACGTGTCCGCGCCATCCAAGTCCATCATCTATCTTGAGTCCTAAATATTTAATTTCTCTCTTCCTTTGAATACTGGGACATTGACATTCACCGTGACCAGCACAATCACGCTCGTGTAATCTCAAAGATTCATTCATGCTAGGCTGCTTCAATTCCCTCAGGCTGAAGGAGAGATACAGGGTTTTATTTAAGTTTAAAGTCAATAAGTTGCAGTCCAGCCATTTCTTTACCCTCTTGAGTCCCATCTCAGCACGATGGTATGCCTCTGTCCATGTTTCAGCTGTGAACAATAGGGTTGTATCGTCTGCAAACGCTATAATTTTACCGCCAATATCAAGGTTGCATAATTCATTTATGTACAGTAAAAATAGTACGGGACCAAGGACACTTCCCTGTGGAACACCATATTCGATGGTCTCAAATGTACCACAAATCTCCCCCACCCTAGTCGCCTGTTTTCTATTGGTGAGGTAGCTCGAGAACCATCGATGTGCAGGGCCCACAATTCCCACCCTAGTAAGCTTGTCCAACAAGAAACGATGTGACACAGTGTCAAAAGCCTTCTTTAGGTCCAGGAATATTCCCAAGGTTTTCTTTTTATCTTCAAAACCCCCCGAGACGTGTTGAGTCAGATCCAGTATGGCATCGACTGTGCTCAGCCCCTCTCTAAACCCATATTGAGAACAAGATAATATAGAGTTAGCTTTCATGTATCTAGTCAAACGGATTTTTATGATAGTCTCAATAATCTTCGAAAGAACATTCAATATGGAAATGGGTCTATAGTTTGATGCGTCGCTTCTGTCACCATTTTTGAAAATAGGAATTATTACGGCCTCCTTGCATCGATCCGGAAACGTTGAACCAGCTATACTTAAGTTTGTCAGATGTGCTACCGGACCTGCGATGAAGTCACATGATCTTTTATATGCATCTCCACACAACCCATCCGATCCGGCGCCACATCCTGTTTTAAGGTTAGATATCACGGTCTTGACTTCGTTTATGTTGGTCTTAGTCATATGAAATTCAATACCGCTCATCTCGACATCTCTCAGATCACCCAGAACACCCGCACAGTTCACACTTGAATGTGTGCCCACAGCATCACTCGAATGAATCAGCTCATCTGCCAACTTTGAGCCTATTGAGGAGAAGTATCGATTTAAGTAATTGGCGATCTTTCCCGAATCACGTTCGTACACCTTGGTGTCCTCAACAAGTATGCTTTCTATATCCACTCTATTGGTTTCGATATTTGCTGCTTCTTTTATTGTTTTCCAAGTTTTTCGTAGATCGCCACTATGATTATTCAATTTATGCTTATAATAATCTTCTCTAGCCCTTTTAATTATGGAACTGCATACGTTACGGTATGTTTTGTATTGCCTGGAAAGAAATGGGTTATACGGATCCCTCCGACAAGCTGCGTGCATAGTATCTCTCTTATTCATACATCTAATTAAGCCTCCAGTTATCCAAGGTTTTTGGTTTTTTCTTCTATATGTTACGATCTTAGTGGAATAATTCAAATGTCTCCCAAACGTATGTAAAAAGTTCTCCGTAGCTATATTTACATCACGGCTATTCATGACGTTCGACCAATCCTCGTTCGACATGGCTTCATTTAATTTGACATAATCAATCCGTTTATACTGCATGCTGGTGTTCATCCTCTTACTAGGAGTTATGTCCTTCCTATAGCGATATAATAATGTATAGTGGTCGGTTATGGTGTTCTGATATATTAAGACAGATACCTCATGCTTGGATCTCACCATCACATGATCCAGACAACTGGTAGAGGACCCAAAAACTCTCGTCGGCCCATCCACCATCACCTTCAAGCCATAGGCCGCCATAAGATTCAAGTATTCGCTTGAATTATTTTGTAATAAGTCAATATTAATATCGCCAGTAATGAGTAGGTTTTCCTGAGCTTCACTATTACGCAATACCTTTTCCAAATCACTCAGAAATTCGTCATAACACCGGGTGGAGGGGGACCTATATATCGCCAACATGCACAATGAATTCCCAAACTTCAGCTGCAGACAGTTGGCACCCGAGAGAGTGTGTTCACTGACTTCGACCCCTATACCATCTTTGACATAGACCACCACACCATCATTCTGTAGTCTGTGTATAGTCGTAGAGAAACAGTTGTAGCCCTCAATAGATCGAATTTCTCTCTGGTCTCCAAGCCTACACTCAGTTAGTGTTATTACATCAATATTGCGTAGGGTATTCAATAGAATCAGCAATTCATCGAAATTCCTGCTAAGACTTCTAATATTTAGAGTGAGTGAATTAAGATGACCAATCGGCATCAAGAACCTCCGACACTCGTCGATTCTGTTTGTCTCAATCGCCGGCGGGTTGGTGAGATCGTTCATAAGAACGTCATCCATAAGATCCCGACTCATCATCCAAAGATAAAGCCCCACACATCGACGATCCCAAAACCAATTCAAAATGACTCACCAACCCCAGCTGTTTTTGAATGTCAGAGTTTCCCCCACTCCAGAGCAATCGCAAATGTCCGACCATACACGCCAAGACAACCCCATTACCACAGTAAACCTCACCCAGCTCAAACTCAGACACAACATGCACACACACATCGTGGTAACAATCATAGTTCAGGTACTCAAACACAATCACACATCCATACAATATAATCGTCACACACACACTCACACACACAAATATAACACCTTGGATAATTAACAAAATCACTAAGACATAAAAGTATTTACACTGCATGCAATATAAAACAAAATATAAATAACACGAAATACACATATAATAGGCATATAATTTCATTGAATAAAAGTGTGCTCTGTTTAAAATGTGAATAGAACACACAAATACAAATGATAATATTAGATATATAAAGTACACACAGGTGCTGTAAAAATAAATTCCAGAGAAATAAAAAGTCAATAAATAAAACAAGGTATTAAAAGTAACCTGTAAATAAATATATAAACATTCAAAATAAAAGTTTTTTGTTAATAAAGTGTAAAAAATGTGGCAATAAAAATAGATAAAATAAAAGCAAAATAAAATCTTCCATAGTAGTAATTTACAGTAGTTGAGAAAATATCCACCAAAAATCGGTAGTCATTTGGGACACATGGACTTTAGGTCTGATATATGGTAAATGGGCAATGGCTTGTCGTCCATTTTTACACGAATGTGAACCTTGCTCGCGTATATCCAGGCCCTAGAAGTTTTCCCATCTCTTCTCATATCTCTTGCCAGCTTCAACAAATGCTTTGTTTCTCTTGTAAGGCGTGGATTTACATAAATTGGTGATTTAGATGTGTTCTCTGCTGCCAGGTGGCTAAGATTCAGCTTTTCATCAACGCTTTTATTTTTGTTAAAAACATTAACAGCTTGGAGAAAACCATCCCTCCTTAGTTTGTTGTGGAATCTTATGATAGTAGGACCGTTACGTACCTTAGTATTTTGACTGACTCCTGACTTACCATGTTGACGAGTTGCTGTAGATCCAACCACAGTCTCTACCACGAAGTCTTCCATCTCCAAAGGGTAATCAACTACAGATCCAATCTTATTAATTGATTGTGACACCACTGTGGCTGTCCCACTCAGTCCAAATAGCTCAACGTCTGCAGAGTAAAGGGTCTGCTCAGCTGTGTTCAATTTGGTTGATATCTCTCTAACATTACTTTTGATCTCCAAGACAGATGATTCCAGTATCTCCAATCTGCTTAATCTGTCCTCCATATTGGACATTCTAGTCTGGCATAATTCCTCATGCTTCTTATATGAGTTCTTGAATTTGGTCCACTCATCCTTAATAGTCCTTAAGGCCGCAAGTTCAGTCTCGATTTTAGAAAGTCTGTCTATTATATCTTCAGGTTTTTCTTGAGCGTTGTCTGTACAGGAGGTGGAGTCATGTTTCTGTGCAATGGCAACCTGGGTGGGTGGTGTTGAGCACTCTGATAGTCCTATTGCTCTCGTGACTATCTTGCTGGAACGCGTAATAGTGCGTGGATCCTGCGTTTTACAGGGTTCGCACATCCACTGTGCTTTCTGCTGATCACTAATTTTCTTAAAACTTGTCGAATCATAGCCCACGCAAGTGTAGTGGTATGAGTGCAGGCAGCGCGAACATTTCAGTTGTTCAGTTGGTAGAAGGCTGTTATCGCACTTTTGGCACTTTTTCATTTTTGCTGTTTCGGTTTATCCACAATTTGATTCTGCGCCTAGTATTATGCAATCTGAGAGTAACTCTGAATGCAGTATTGTACGTAATATCACTCTGCTCCTACAACAACATGCAATGCAAACTCAATTGCAAATAGCCGATAATACAGGTTTCTTTTTTCTTGCACTTGAACCCTTAATGCGCAAGTCACCTAGATGTTCGGTGATAGGCAGTTTGATGGGGACGTTTCCAATTGGTTAAAAATGAACTGTCACTGTTAGCAAAAGTTATTTGTGTAAGAATTTTAAAATGTTTCAAATCGTTTTCTTACGATGTGTTTCAGCTTCTCGAACCCTCAATAGTCACAAAACTTTTGGGCACTGTTATTACACAATATTTCATAGCACCACGGTTCGTACACTACTTATAACTTTAGAATGAATTTAAATTGATGGGAGCAGCTAACACACGTCAAACGAATTCAGTAGGTAGGTATGATCAATATAGAAGTATGGGCGACAAACACGCATCAAATAGTTTCATTTCGTATCGAAACTTAATGCTGACGCTAACCATATTTAGGTCATATTTTTAAAGGCGCCACTTGCCATACCGATACGCATCGGAGGCTTACCATTAGGTACCAGTGGTGGTAACGGTTGCTCCAAGGTGCTTAAATTTATCCATCCTGGAGACTTGGTGACATCGATGGTGTTGGGCAGGTATTATTCTCCATGAGTTACGGGCTCCTAATAGGCGTTTATATGATAAATTTAATAAAATAGTGTTTTATTGACTTAGCGTTGTTCAGAACAAATCTTTGGTGATATTAAAAAAAAGTAAAAGACTGCCGAACCACCGAGAGCATCTGGGTGAAAGATAAACGGCGATGTAAAATTTGAAGTTAGAAGGACAATTAATCAAGGACTTCTCCCGTTGTAACAGATGTTTTTCGATAATGTGCAGAACACGAGGTTCGGGATGTTTCCTTAATGTGGGTATTATTACAGTACCTACTTTGATTTCCCTTTACTGAGAGAATAACATTCTTTGAGAGAATATCCGCACTAATGCCCTGAATCAAACAAATACTTCGCTGATTGCAGTTGAAACACAAACGAAGTATCAATTACAGATTCAATGTTTTTATCGGGAAAGATTTATTGTTTTCTTATTTGACTTAAGATGTTTGCTCAGGTTTTATACCTTTATTGATAACGTTATTGTTATAATGTATTATAGGAATGTGTAAATAAACCAATTAATTTGTACGATCTATGAAGTTAATATGATATTTAAGTTGGTAAGTATAGTTAAGTTTTGTAAATAGTCTGCAATTAGCATTTTCACAAACTTATTGATTGATCAGCTGTATATATTTGGATGGGTACAGTGGAGAGTCAAAGAGGCGTGTGCCGAAGTCAGATTTTCCATAATAATATTAGGTATTGGACTGGACTTGGCTCCATAATAATACTTATTAGGTACCTACTGGACAGGAATCAGAATATTCAGAGTGCTTTTTGCAGCTGCCCAAGACAGGGAAAGTACTCTCGAGTGCTAGTTGAAGTTCGGGGGGATCAAACATGACATATGAAGAAGAGTATCAATTTTAAATAATCAAATAATGTATTTAAAGGTTTCATTTTATTAATGGTTTATTTTGTTTGGTGTTTGGAATTTGATTGCCAAAAAAATTCGTAAGCACATCCAAAACACACTAAATGTCTTAAAGCTGGTCTAAATTGAGCATCAAAATTGATTGCAGAATATCGCTCACCTGCACCACAAATTTTCAAAGTTCACAAATAAAATAATGATTTTTTTAAATTGCTCAGCTTTTGTTGCAGGAATCTACATACCTAGATATGTTTATTAAGAGTGGTGAGATTAAAATGAAAACGAATGTTGCTTTGCACGTAGAAGAGACTCGCCCGCCACATAACTCCCTCAGTACCTTTTATTCTTCCATTGTTTCCTCTCCCAACGTATTTCACAATCTTTCTCAAAATTAAAAAAATATATATCTACATTTTCTTTATTGACTCCTACATACGGAAGAATACAGTTCAAGAATTGTGCGATATAAAAATACCTAATTGAAGTGGTTGGTAGACTAGCGGTTACAACGCCGGCTTTCGTGCTGTTTCGTATCGTAGGTCGTGGGTTCGATCCCAGGTGCCGACCATCTTCCTCTTTCACGACACAAGTTTTAAGTAGCTTACTGTGAAAGAGTCAAGAGTGTATTTGCGTTCACTTTGAGTGAGCACAGATTCATTTACAAAAAAAAAAACGTAACCGCATATTTTCTATAGAAAAAAAAGTTACCGCTTTCCTATAATAGAAAGTTAAGTTAAGCCACTCTTTATAAAATATTAACGACAGTCTTAACGATAAAATACCAAGAACGGTTAGGATTCTTGACAAAATGTATTTTGACTCGGTCAAAGTGAACACAAATGCACTTGCGATATCTTTCACAGAAAACAAAGTCGAATGGTTACACCGGGGCTCGAACCCGCCAAGTGATGGTCCTATTTCAATGGACACCTACTGTATTTGTTCTGTAATGGACAGGTTTTTTAAATAAGCACTCCTATGAAAATTTTGGTTTAGTAATAAAAATATAGTTCAGACGTTAACTTTTTTTTTAATTCTTGACTGCTACGGAACGGCAAAACATAATATTATATCATCTAACTTTATAAGTATGCATCAACATGGTGAAAAAAACTGAACATCTCTACTAAATAAAATATAATAACTCTTTGCTCGGATGTACCTATTTAAAAAGAAATTACAAGGAAAAAACTATCCACTGCAACCATTTAACCCTAGGCACCTACATACCTAATATTATTATTAGAGTTAACACACAAGTTTACATATTATTGTCTAGGCAGGATTTATAGCTGGTACATGGCCAGTACACGATGTCATACGTAGCATGTTACCTTTGTAACGTCGCGATGTCAATTTTGTTCTGGTATCACTGCCCCATTGCAACACTATCAACCTTTGTCAACGTCCTCTCTGAAATGTTTTTTTACTTGATGGTTAGTATAAAGTAATAGATTGGAAACTGGTACACAATTGGACGGGGAAGAAGTTAAATTTATTACGAAAAGCGAATTTCCTAACCATCAGCTGACGTAAAATCCAATACGATGAGTCAACGATCAGGTTAAATTAAGTACCTCAGAAACCGACTCAATCTAATGATATAAACCATAGTTGATTTATTTTTAAACCGATCGGTATTTATTAAACCGTCTTTTTTGTTGGGCGGTGGTTCATCCTTTGTCGAAGAAATTTGAACCACGTTTATTAATAACACAGTGAAAATCCTTGTAACTTAGAAAAATGAATCATCTACCTACAAATAACATCAAATCAAATCTCCCTTTGAACTCCACTTAGGAGCATAGGGAGGCAACAAGAGCTCTCTATTGCGCTCGATCTTGCGCAATGCTTATGACCTCCTCCCACACCAAGTCCATTTCCCTCAGCTCTGCTTCGAAGGAACGGAACACGGTATGAGAGGGTCTTCCACGTCTTCTAGACCCTGATGGGAGGAAAAACAGCGCTCTAAACAAATAACACAGGTAAAGAAAATAACCAATACACGATAGAGAAAAAAAATATGACAAGTCTCTCACCAAATCTAAAATACGTCTGATCGACTCCAAAAGATTCACTCGCAATAAGCTTATATGGCACGGGGAAAGCTGGCTTTCCGAGACAATATTAAAGTGCTCATATTCAATCTTCTATACAACTAACATTGCAACTATTGAACTATGTCGTTTCATCTGTTTATATTTTTCGTTTTCGCTTCATATTCAATTTACAAACTACCAATATCTACCTATTGTTAACTTGAAAGCAAACAGCGTTAAGCGAAGTAACAGTGCATTTAATAATAGTATAACGTCATCGCTTCCAGCTTCGCTTGGTCCAGCGCTATCTCTGACAATGTTCTAGTAAAGTTAGTAAGTCAAAAGGTTTTTGTGAAGCTCTTAGGTACCAACTTATTTAGTGATACACGATAAACTACGTACCAGGCAGAGCGTCGTTAAGCTTAGATTGCACTCTAAAGTAGAAGCTATGTATCTGTATTGTTGCAATAATCAGGTAGATATATTATTTCATTCGGTATTTTTAAAGATGTAAATAAATAGTAAATCTCTTTGTTAGAGTTATCTTTCTTGAAAAATACTCCATAAAGTTTAACATTTCAGAACAGAATCTAACTTAATCTTTCTCATACCTTTACAGATATATTTTTAATTTATGTAGGTACTTATTAAACGGAGTAAATATATATTCGGGTAAATTATGCAACATAGTTTTAAGTAGAATAACATAGGATAACTACTCGTACACTTGATCTTATATATATTAAAAACGTTCAGATAATGCTTTTTCTGTGTTGTTTCAATTAAGGGATCATACACACATTGTCAAGTAGCAAGTGTATGTGCGAGTACGAGTTGCGCAGAAAAATTTCAGGTGATAAGTGAGTGCATGTCCACTTCTGTGATGTGAGAGATGGTGCGAATCCAAAGTTGTTCTGCCAACTTCAATGTTTTGTTTATTTTATTTTCTCTCCACCGGGGCAGCACTGCGAACAGGGTGCGCGAACGTATGCTGCAAATATGGGGAAGGAGGGCGAGGATGGTATTCGCAAAAATAGAACCCGCTTCTATCACTGTTAGTTCATTCGTAACTCGATGTTCTGTCCTCACATGTTTATAACTCGCACCTGCACACGCACATACTACTTAACAATGTGTGCGCCGCCCTTATGATCCGTTGTTTATATTGACATGGTGATATTTTGTAGACAGCAATATTCTGTTTGTCACGCGGGAATGGCGTAGTGATTGTTCATAGATAACGTTATAGTTCCGAAATTGGACACCACTAGCCAAAAATTATTGTGCGGGCTATACACTTTTTGACAGCGCATTTGACAGGACTGTTGTGTTTTTCCATAGAAATACCATAAACAACTCAATGCTCGTTCAGAATAACAAACTATTTCATTGCTTATTGAATTCTGATTGTCAAACACCAATAAAGCACCATTCTTTGTGTCACTTGGGAATAGAGCAGTGATCTTCTGTACCTACATAGATAACGTTGTATGTAGTTCCGAAATTGGCCACCGTGAGCCAAAAAGGATTGCGCTGGCTATATACATTTTGACAGGGCTGTTATGATTTTTTCATAGAAATACAATAACATATCATTTGCTCGTTCATAATAAACATTTTATGTACCTACTATTGGATTTTGATTGCCATGGAGTCAATTGCAATCATTGATTGCGTTGAGTTGGAACGTGGATTTCATAAAAATAATCAATATATTCAATCAATCAATCAATTCTCCCTTTTACACCCCACTCAGGGGCATAGGGAGGCAACAAGAGCTCTCCATTGCGCTCGATCTTGCGCAATGTTTATGACCTCCTCCCACACCATGTCCATGTCCCTCAGCTCTGCTTCGAAGGAGCGGAACACAGTGTGAGAGGGTCTTCCTCGTCTTCGGGACCCTGATGGGAGGAAGAACAGCGCTCTCCTCGGCCAACTGTCATTCGGCATCCTTAACACATGTCCCAGCCAAGTCCATCTCCTCCCCACAATGGTAGAGGTGATGGGCTCACGCTGGGTGCGCCGGCGTATAGCGTCGTTCGTGATGCGGTGGTACCATCTTACGCCCAGAATTCTCCTTAGGCACTTCATTTCAAAAGCTGAGACTTTTTGTGCCTGGGCTTTGGTCAGGTGCCAGGACTCACACCCATAGAGGAGAATGGGCAACACACACGCATCAAACAGTTTACATTTCGTCTCGACACTAAACGCCGACGCTTTCCAAATCTTGGTCATGTTGTTAAAGGCGCCACTTGCCATACCGATACGTATCGGGAGCTCAGCCCCGAGGTCACCAGAGGTGGTAATGGTTGCTCCCAGGTATTTAAATTTATCCACCCGGGAGACCTGGTGACCGTCGATGGTTATCGGTAGCTGTTTATCGGGGCAGGCATTACTCGCCATGAGCTCCGTCTTACTGGCATTGACTCGAAGGCCAAGGCGTGCTGTTTCGTCGCAGAGTTTTGAAACACTGCGCTGTAATTCCTCCACTGTCGTACTGAACAACGCTAGGTCGTCCGCGTACTCCAGATCGCACAGTTCGCCCATTAGACCATCTCTCTGTGTTATCTGTATACCTCTTGCTCCTTGCATGGACTTTCTCAAGAGGAAGTCCATGACAATAATAAATATAAATGGAGCCAGTACGCAGCCCTGTCTGACTCCCGTAGTGATCCTGAAAGCTTCAGTAGGACCACCTGGCGTTTTGACGCAATCAATCAATATATTATCTTGATAAAATCAAATAGTACTTAACAGAAATATATTTTTGTGTTCATACCATTTTTAAACAGACTTCACTTGGAACATTGTATGTGTATGTCCACGTTGGAGCATCGGGTAGGTACCGTAACAAGACCGTGGGTTACTCCATTCCGACCCGATCTCAATGTCGAAAGTCAATACTTTAACGGCTCCTATTTTTATGCATAGAAACCAAAATCTATGTGTGATAATGACATCGTTATTTACATAGATTGATATAAGATCGGTATTGTGATCGAAATGCAGAGTACCCTGATCATGGAAAATAGCCCGCGGTCGTCCAGTGGGCTACGGAAAATTTGTTTCCGTCCCCTAATTACTTTGTCTTTATGTTTTTATTTATTTAACCGTTTTATAATAACAATATTTTATTGTACCTACTGACCCTTTGTTTTTATTAATGGAAATATGTGATTGTAATAAAAGTACGAAATATCAATGGCTATGAGCATATAGTATCTATGACTCGACAAGAAAAAGAAGAGGAGACTTCATCTACATCTATCCTGGTAAGTTTAGCATATAAAATATAAATTCTTAATATAAAGAATTAAAGGAATTAAAAATAGAGTTTATAATATTGCGCAATTTTTTTTTGTATCGTGTAAACATTTCCTCTGTTTAAAAAAAATGTTGATGTAAACCCGTGGAATCTATAAAACGTAGGTTGCTATTTATGTGCCCGCGTATTTTAACACTATAACATTATTTGGCGGATGTTTTGGAATTTTACCAACTGAACAAATTACTAAACAAGAATAAATAAAACGATTCACTTGTACGGAGTGAGGGGAAGAGAACATTCCTATTAAACCTACATCGATTCCCGGCGTCAAGAATCGGCTGTTTATCGCTTTGGTCATACAATTAAAATAACTTTGAGATGTGAAATGAGGATTTCAATTATAATTGAAATCCTCGCGTAGCTGCGATACATTGGGATAATTAAATAATTCGCTCATCCTTCAATGATTGAGTATTTAATAATTTTAATCATCAAGTTGTGTTTGGTCACCGCAGGATATCACCCTCTCTCTCGTTTATGGACACTTGGTATACCTATCGATTGAGGCCAGACCAACCTTTTTTTTATATTAACATATAAATACCTTTACAATGTCGACCGTCACAATGAGCCGCAGTTATAATATTTTTGACGTCCCCAAGTGCCTGAAATGGGTAATGGGTCTATGGTGGAAAATGAAATAAATAAATATCAATTTAATGACAGCTGTAGGTATGTACCAAAAATTCTTGTCTATACAAAATTTACAACAGTATCTACTTACGTTAAGGGTATGGGTGTATCCGCTCATTTCAAACAACAGATTTCACACAACACTACATAGATGCATGCCTGTGTAACCCAATCACATTATCTGATTGTACCTTTAGTAAAGGTTCCGGAAAGTGAAAGAAGATTCATACAATTTGAGCATCAACGCCAGGTCATTGTAAAGGGAATTAAGAGTTTCTTTAGAATAATGGCCGAGCATGCGATGACATATTTATCATTATCTGCAAGACATTCTTAGATGGCGGAACTATTTCAAATAGTGATTAAATTTTTCTTTCAATTATTTAAATTGCCGGATATGTCGGATATTTCTCAGCCATGAGGCCTGTCTTCTGCTAACGCCCCTTCTTTTATAATTCTCACTTCTTATAATATGGCGCGGGTATGATAGCTTTCACTGTTTAATATTAGGCAACTAATTCCGCTCAGTTCTGGCTCTAGCAAGAACCTCGGTGTTGTTCACCATATCTTTCCAGCAGATTCACAGCATTCTTCAGCGTATCATGGATACCTACTTACTTTTATTCACATGGTCGGAAATAAGGAGAAATCGAACATTTTAGGTAAAACAGACAACACGAATCTTTTTAATAAGAAAAATCTTCTACGGCCTTACATGAGCAAAAAACTAGTAAGGATATAATAGAATAATATCAATATTGAAATTTTTAAACGTTTTTTTAGATGAATCGATGTAGAGTCTGTATTCATCCATGGCTTGTATCACGTGTTAAACATTTGTTATGTTGGGTAAGTCGGAATTCGTTTCGATAAATAGAAGTGTATAGATAATATAAATATGTGGAACTCAACATGTTATAAATTATCGTAGGTCGAATAATTGGAAAGTTTTTCAATAAAAGACAACACCGACGTATACTATAATAATTATTGAACATTTTGCACAGGAACATCGGCAGTTATTATAAGTTTATCAAAAATACATTAATATAAAGTTGTTATATATCTTTTGATATGGTTGGTTATATAGGTACCTACTTTCTTACGGTAGGGAAGTATGTTCTTCAAATCAAGCAATCAAATACCCCTTAACACGCCCTTGGGGGTATAGGGAACAAGGCCACTTCATTGCGCTAGATCTTGCGCAAAATGTATTACCTCCTCCCACTGCATTTCCAAATACTTCAGCTCTGGAAGTAAGGTATGAGAGGTTCATTCTCGTCTTCGGGACCCTGGTAGGAGGAAGAATAGCGCTCTTCCCAATGGGCTCTTTTAAAAACATTCAACCCTATTTTTCACCCCCTTAGGGGTGGAATTTCAAAAAATCCTTTCTTATTGGTTCTTAGTGGTCTGCTTTCCAAATTTCACTTATCTACGATTAGCCGTTTGGGCTGTGCGTTGATGAGTGAGTACAATCAGTCAGTCAGTCAAGTTTTCCTTTATACCTACCTATTATTTAAAATATTGGTACGCAGATTTTTGATGGAATATTTTTCGAGCTTTCAGCAATAATTTTTTAGCATTCAAACATATTTTAAACGTATTTTTGTATAAATCACAAATTTGAAATGAATATTCATAGTAAGGACTACAGTGGGCCTAGACAAAATCGCATTTGGCGATCGACTACAAACGAACTTTACGCCAATGGGTTAATTTTGTAGACAAAACCACATAATGACAGTTCATTAGAAACGATATTTCGATTTCGCTTCCATGACGTCACGATTTCTTTCGACGCTCGACGACGCCATACATTTTGTACGTTCTTCGTAGACAAACACATTTATTTTGACACTTTGGCGAAATCTTCGACAAATCGCCGCCATCTTTGCGACGATAAGAATTATTTGTAGAAAAATAATTAGTTGTTTTTTCAGCATTCGAGACATATTTATTAAATTATTTTAAATTGAAAATATGTAATAATATATAATTTATATTTTATACTTCCATTTATCGACGCTTTATTAAAAAAAATAACGTCAGTTTGTATTTTTTTGGCATTTACTATATACTTAGTAGTTTTAATCCACAACTAGCTGACCCATCGAACTTCATCCTGGCTTATAATCATGAAATGATTTTCAAAGAACTCGTCGTGAATCATCAATAACATATTGTTGGATAAAATCAGGGTTATCAGGTTTTTTTCCCAAAAAATAGCGAACCAGTGTTCCCACTTGGTATCTGAAAAGAATGAAAGTTCACCATAAAAAAGTGATTCTCAAGATTTGGTATCTCCAGAAAGATGAAAATTCAGTAAAAAAAGAAAAACGTTATTCCGAAAATTTCGGAAAGGACTGGTTGGAAAATTACTTGGAAAAATATACCGTAAAATTTTCTTCATAGCGAACGCCGAACATGGTTCTAAAATACCGAAAAAATTCGGTAAAATGCCGAACACCTGGCAACCCTGATTAAGAGATGAAAGATGTCAACGGTGTACTTATTTATATTTACTTAATTTTAATTTTTATAAATATAACATTCCTGACATAATATGCACCATTGTCGAGAGTCACCATAGATTTTTATATATAAATAATTCCATGCGAAATTCATTTCGCATGGAATTTGTTTATCAGCGAACGCTTTGTTTCCTTGGCAATATTAGAAAACGAGTAAATTATTATCGCCACGACGAAATCTTCGAAAACGAAGTACAGTTTCGTAGACAAACAGACTTCGTTATCTACTTTCGAATTTTTCTCTTTGGCGATGCATCGGCAGCGTCGATTCGACACATTACGTCAGACATCGTCGTTTTTCTGAATGTTTTTTGATTCTTACGTTGGTACCACTCGCGTTGCCGAGCTACTATTTGTTTGTTTACAAAATTTTGTATGAAATGTCATCTTCATACAAAACAAATGCAGATTCAATATTTTTTTTATAATTGAAGAAAAAACTTATCAGTGATTTATACGTAATCTTACGATGAAGCATTTTTCAGAAGTAAGACGGTTAGTGTTTGGATTTTTATTTAAATTGATATTGTTGAAAATTCCGTTCAATATGAAAAATAATTTCGATATGACGAAAACAACCAGCAAAATTATGTATTTTTACAAAAACAATGTCACTTTTTACGTGGTGCATTAGAATGCTAAATGGAACAATCAATAAAATCGGGACATCCAAAGACAACGGATAAATTGGAATTTATTAAACATTTCCACTTCCAATGTCCGTCAGAATTGAGCCAGATCAAGGTTGTAAGCATTTTCTGTACAATAATATTTTCTTCTTATTTTGCAGATCAGTCAATACCACATCCATGTGCTCTTCTGTGATCATTTTATTTATTTCAAATTCAATATGTACAATATTAGTAAACACAACACAATAATAAAGCTATAGAACATTATCTAATTGTTTTATTTATTTTTTGATTCTTTACCGTACATTAATAAGCATAAGAAACAATATATCTGTGCATCCAAGAGGTTTTCGAAGAAGGTCTAGAAGCTTTTCAGATTTTGATAGGGCTAACAACAAGTTTGCGACAGTGGAAAAGCAAAGCGTAGCTTGCAATTATAATAACATAGGAATAGAAGAGAATATGAATGGAAAATGGCGCACCTGGATATTTAGCGAAAACAACTATAGTCATTTACGCAATTTAATACACACATAGGTATGCTATCAACATCTTTCAAGAAAATAACAGATGTTCTTGTGAAACAAAATAGAGAACAGCATCATAAATGGATTAGTTGTTGCTAGTTCATTTATTAATCATTTTACAACTGTTTTGATTTTCAAGAACATTAATTATTATCTCTTAAGTGTCGCTTTTAAAAGAATTAGCAAAGTGTTCATTGTTCCTCCTACATGTTCTGTTTGTGAACTTCTATCTTTAGCTCTTTGGAATAGAACAGGATTCCACCTATAAAGAGTCGATGGACCGTGGCGAAAGCAATCAGACGGCTTCCGTTATTATGTATTACCCCATGCCATGCCCACCCATGACGCCTGGTCCATACTGGGGGTCGTCAGGACCGTCAGTGTTTCGCCTGTCATCTTGAAGGACGCACTCATCAGGCGGTCAGAAACAGGTTCCCAATCAAGAAGGTGAGTGAAGGCATGTTTACTTAAAAGTAGAGCGACGCCACGCATCCGTGCAGTTCGGTGACCAGAGTGCAGCATGACAAAGTTGCCAGCCTGCCCCGCCCTAGGTTGCATGCCTAGCTCAGCCCCAGGATACCCAGTCCATAGTCTCCCACCAACTTGGCAGCAACAAGCTCCCCGGCCGCCCTCAGAGTGCGGATATTCAGGGCTCCGATCATTAAGCCCTTGTTCTTTAAACGATCCGGGGTCATTTCTGGGGGAAACGAGCTACCTGAACCCCCCCCTGGTGGGGTCCAGGCAATGGGGTGGGATTTCTGAACAATGGGGTGTATAATTTATTACCTTTATTTTATTGTAAAACATAATTAAAATGTTAGTAAATATTTTATTTTAGAAAATTTCCTTTCAAAGTGTCGAATTTTTAACAAACGAATTATTTTTCTTCGTTATCTACAAAGATTTCTTATCGTCAAAAAGATGGCGGCGAAGTCGAAGAATTCGACAAATATTGACGAAGAATTCGCCGAACTGTCTAAATTAAATGGGTTTGTCTACGCATTACATATATGATTTCATAATATATATGGCGTCGGCGCGCGTCGAAAAATATGGTGACGTCATGAGATATCGTTTCTAATGAATTAATTAGTCTATGATTCGTGATAAGTAGGGCCAGGATTAATATGTAAATACATATTATTATTTTCCATATTTCATGGTTGAGTCCATATTTCACAAAAATATCACAACCGTCCATATTTAATGATTTTTTTCACTATCTCACAAGATAAAAGCACTAGAAAATCCTTCAACATCGGTAAATGAAAACCTGAAGATTATATTGAATGAATATTGTATTGCTAGTGCGGTGGTACCGAAGACCTAAATTATTTATTTATTTGAATATCCAATAATAATTCCTGACAGGTTCCCATTATTGTTTTTTTTCGAATCCGATCTATACTTTGCCACAACAGTAAGCAGCGACAGTCATCGCCTTGTCGTTTGCCAGGACAAAGTATTGCAGGCAACAACTTCCCCCATCAATGGGCCCATTATTGAATGAACTAAGATGCCGGGTAGAATTCCGATCTAATATTTCTATTCTTTTATCAACCGACAATACAATCCTTCTTAAAATTTTATTATCTTGCATTAAGGCCAATATTAAATAGTTACGCATCTTATTCTGTACGTATTTTTCTAAATCTAACTTTAATAAAATATAAACACAGCAATTGCTATAAACAAAGATTTTGATATTTGTCATAATTAATATACAAGAGATCATGGCATGAACACCCTATTTTTAGGAGTAATATGCTAAATTAAAGAAGAAGAAGAAGATTATAATGACATATCGACCATAGATCAACGACAATAAATGAAATGGCTGCCAACGTAACAATTAAAAATCATAGAAAAAAACGACGCTGTCTGACGTCATGTGTCGAATCGACGCTTTGCGTCTTATCGACACGGCGATATAGAAACGAAGTGTGTTTGTCTACGAAACCGTACTTCGTTATCGAAGAATTCGCTTTGTCGATTCGAATTTACGATTCGCTTTCTAATGTGTTTTGTCTAGGCCAGCAGGACAACGTCTGTCGGGAGAGGAAGTTTTGAATAAAAATAATGTTGTTTTAGATAGATATTAATTTTATCGTAAAGTTGATATTCGACAAAATGAAGTTGTATAAGAAATAATGATCGTTTAACATTTTGAATTATTTTAAAGGAAGTCATTGTAGTAATTTAAAAGGTTTGAATCAACTCAGGCCGAATGGGGTAAGAATGGATGAAAGGAAATCGAGAAATAATAACGATTGTCGGACAGAAATATAACAGTGTTCGATTATCAGAGAAGTCAGCAATAAAAAGTAGACATTCGAGGAGAGCCAGGGGGACGTGAAAAAATGATGTATTGGGTAAATAAAGACCATTGACAGTGGAAATGTTTATAAAGAAACAAACGGAGCAACATTGCGAATATAAAAAGGAAGGGAAGATAAGAAAGCAGCGAAAAAAGGAAACATTTAAGGAATATAAAAAGGTATTAAATACGAGACGATAAATCTGAAGACAAAACAAAGAAAATACGAGATAATTATAGAGCAGAATCTTCCATCATATTATTACCTACATGAAAATAATTAGATCCTTAAAATCTTTAAAACCGCGTTACACTTTAAAGAATTTACCCAAAATGAGAAACAGTAGGAAAAAATAATAGCTGTTGATGAGATGTTTTGAATTTTATGTTTAAAAATTAATAGTCGATGAATAAGACTATTTTAAACATAGAGGTACATATAAGTTCTATTCAATTAAAACATGATTAAAAAGTAGAGACAAATAAAACGGGGACGAAACAGACAAATTTTACATAAATTCTATGTAATAAAATCAAGAAACCTACAAACTTTGTAGGTTTTGTGTTGGATTTTTTCCTATTTATCTTTTCGAGTATGTATAGGAGAAAGATATGTGTCGACTATTCAATCAGGAAAGTCGGTCAATCTGCTTTTGAAAAAAAACATTTCCTTTCATAAAGATGATCATATAATATAATAACATCTAGAGCACTATTCTGGGTGGACAAAATAATGTAAGAACATATAATATATCGCAGTATGACCAATATTCTATGAAGGGTTTGTATTATAAAATTCCGAGTTTCAAGACATAAAATTCTCTACTGGGTACAAACGGGGTAAACCGTTTTTATTGCCAATATTTCGCATGAAAGTACTCTATACAATTTTGGCGAAATGAAGAGCTTCCGATCTTTTGAGACGGACAGTTATGTTCAAAATAAAAAAAACATTTTAGTGTATTTAATTTTATAACTAACGGTCAGAGTTTTTTGACTTGAAATTTCTACCAGGGGTTGGCCTGTCTCAGATTGGACGGGACCGGTTGACTGGAAAAAATTGCCTCAGGCAATTTGTTCCGCCGGCTATATTGACACATTTGTATATTGTTATAGACACATTTGTATAGTGTTATATTATCATTATTATTATTAATGTTGATCTATCGAGGATTTTTTAACGAAATACCTACAATAAATTGTTTTATAAAGCAGATAATAATATGTTCATTGTCATTTTTTTTTTACTAAATTAGTGAATAAATATATTGTATGTAATTTGGATAAAGCAATTCAGTTATTCGCATTGATTAGACTTTTGGCGGTTCCGTATTGATCTATTATGGTGTGATCGTGGCATGGTTCGAGTCTGGGAGCCGACCGTTTCTTTTTTTCACGACACAACCTTTGAAAGTATATACAATCATTTTGTGAATCATATTTTATTAATCATCACATCGGATACGTAGTATGAGAGTTTTTGAAGTTTATTTGAATAAACGAAGGAAAATGTCAATCCACATGAAAAAATGTTAAAAAATATACCTAAAGTACAAAAATTAAAGAAATTAACTAGGTACCTATATCAATCAACATTTCTACGTCTTCTCGTGTATTTTTTTTATCGTGAATTGCACTAGGTAGATATACGTATTTTATCCACTTTTATACGATGTATTTTACACATTAAAATGTAGTTCAACTTATATCAGATTTGGAATTGCATTATTATTCGCGTTGTTTTGTAGATCTGGAAAAAATATATCTTAACACAAAGTGATTGGTAGATTAGCGGTTACGACGCCGGATTTCGCACTGTTTCGTGCGGAGGTCGTGGGTTCGATCCCAGGTGCCGACCATCTTCCTCTTTCACGACACAAGCTTTAAGTAGCTTAGGTACTGTGGAAGAGTCAAATAGTGTATTTGTGTTCACTTTGAGTGAGCACAAATACATTTTATTAAAAAAAAATTATTTAATAAAAATCCACCGAGGAAAACAGTCCCGATTGTTTGGTGGATATTGTAATACACCGTCAAATCTAGATGGGTAGCGTCACGCCTCGGCCGTATATCAGGGAGATATAAACCTAAATGGGGGTAAAAACGCAATAACCGAAAACTATGATTCAGATATCACCCATCTCTCCTCATTCTTGCACTCCTTAAATAAATATAAACATGCTTCAACTCGAGTTTTGGCCGGCAGTATAAGATCAATTTTGCTTTTGGAAAATATATAAATATACTCCGAGCTCAAGAACTCTATGGTAAACCGTGTTTCATGATAAAAATGTGACCATAAAGAGCAAAATTTGCCTAAAGCTTGGGCGCTTCTCAATGGCATGGCTTTGCAAGCAAGAGAAAATATCACCAGTAACAAATATATACTTAGATCATCCGATATGAAGAAGCTGATTTAACTCTAAGGCAGAGCGTAAGAAATACGCGAGTGTAGGTATTGTTTTCAAAAAACAATTAAGTAGTAGATACTTTTATAAACGTCATAGTAAATTTCAATGATTCACAAATATTTTTAGCCATCTATTTCGGAATTGAAATTTTGATAACGCAATATTATTCAAGGTATGTGAGACCGGTCAGATTCTCGAGTCAGGGCTGCTCTCGGATGAAATTGACCAAATAACTAGAGAGAGAGACGGGTGGCCTTCCTCGACATACCTCCCTACACGACCCTTAAAAACAAATTTAATCCACTCCACATTTACGTATTATTTTGAACCCTTTTTCGTAGTATTATTAGATCTTTTTTCCTTCGTTTTATTGTATTTCGTTTTAACCAAAAAACGTGTTTGAGAATGTCGTTTCTATTTAGAGATTTGACAAAATTAAATCCGTCTAGATTTTAGAATAAAAAAATCTTGAAGAGGAAATAGTCGGTCCTATGCTTTTATCAATCAAAAATAAACGTTTGTAGGTATAAAGAAATGATTTTGCTGTTTTCCGACCGTATAGTCAATAAAAAATAAGCTGTATTGAGACTCTAGTAACTTACCCTCTACATTGAGCATGATGGCCATGTTGATCTTCGGTTCCGTGTTGACTTGACACTCGTATATACCAGCATCCCGTGATTGCACATACTCTATCCTCAAATTCCAGTCATCTGAAGATTCAGGATGAATGACCCCAAACCTCTGGTCACCGGTGTAGGTAAAGATATGTGAAGTCAATATGTGAAGATCTCTTTTCCTCATCCAGGAAACCTGTAACAATAAAGGGAAATCTCAATATTAATGACTTGAATACCCATCACATTCTTAATCTACGAATAAAACAACATGTTAATGATATATGATAAGATCCATTATAAAGATAAAGTAGTGATGTTATGGAAAGACGTTCATGTTTCGAAAAATTATTTCGTTTTTAAATTTTGAGTTTGAGATACTTGGCATTAGGTCTATCTGACAACAAACGGTGAGATTGAGAAAGAAGTTTCCATGAGAGTCATCATTCTAAAAAGCTGGATGCTCTTCTTTTAAGAAAATAGAGAAACCCCCTTGATTCTTCGGCAAAACCAGTGTAGACTTTTTAAAAAATACATTAGGTATCGTTGTCACATGACGAGAATACTCAACAAAGAAAACTTCGAAGTGTAGAGAATGACTCTTGCAAAAGATTGTGGTGATCCGGTGGTTCTATATCGTATCGAATGAATCGATATTAGATAATATATAAAAGATATTGCCAGATAGTCAGCCAATCATTTCAGTTATCCAGTTCCGCAATTGAATGGTTTTGCCATGGGCTCGGCATGTTTACGCTCGGCACAAAGAGTTTTGAATATGCAAGCTTTTTCTATAACACGGGAAATGAAGACGAGGCACGCCAAAATTATCAACCATCATACGGAAATTCTCTTGGGATAACGCACAAGATGCTTGATTAAGTTTTGCAGCAGGAAAATATTGGAGAAAATTCGTGGCAGCCAAAGTAACTCCTCAGTGGGAGCGCATGTGAAGAAATTTAAAATGCATGGGTCAAAATGGGGAGTCAAAACTCCCGTTAATATTTTAAGACTAAAAATGGTGAATTAAAAAACAGCATGTTTTGAAAGAGACAGGAAGATGGATTACACTGTAGTTGCTTATTTTCAAAACAACCCATTTGAATTTCGATTTAGGTATATAGATACTTAATGAAATTTGTAAGATAATACTTCTAAGGACAAACTGCCTACATACAGCAATGACATATTATATAATTAAAATGAGTAGGCAGATGGCTATTATGAAGGTACTTAAGTTACATTCCTTTTGTAGGATCAAGTATAATAATATCCACAACATCTAAACAAGGATTGGATGTCTTATTAACAAAAAACACTTGCCGACCTTGAAACTTAACGCCAAATAATTATCCGTATAATGAAAACCTGTCAATTGTTGAAGTCTCATGAATAAATATCAAGAATTCGGTTGTTATTTTCAAATTAGGGATTCGTTTCTTTATTATTTTTCTGTGCCTACAATAAGATAATATTTTACTGAAGAGATGCTAAACGGTTCTTATACAATCTAGCATAAAATGTATTATGTGATTTTTTTTATTTAACCGGCATCAGTTATTAGTAAACGATTATGTCGGATTTTGTTTTTGACTCGCTTTCTGCTTTCACTATTTCCCTACTTATTTTAAGCACATTAGGTTCTTTTGAACATATATAATTGAGCACGTGATACCAGAGGAACCCTTTACATTCTTCTTGTATGGAACCCTTTTACTGCCACTTTATATGTACACATTGTCATATTGTTCGACTATTCATAATAATGACGCAGTGGTTTGCGTACTATGGAAATTTGATACGTTGCATGCAACGTTGCATTGGTTACGTTACCGCGCGTGGTTCAGATGTGTACAGTAGACTGTTCAGTGTACAGGCCACAATTAATTCATAATATGACAAATCGAAGTTTTAAATATCTATTTGACGCATCGCATGGAAAAACTTTGTGAATATTACAATGACATACCTACTAGTAAGCTTATTCACCGTTTTTCCATTGATACTTTATTTATTATTATTTTTGCTATATTTTATTAAAAACAACCTAAAAGTCAATGTTAGAATTATGTAAATGGCTAAGCATGTTTTGAAAAGATGGTCAGAAATTCAACACATTTTTTATCACTCGAACTAGATTTATGGAACAGCAATCTAAGTATAGATTGTGCTGCCTTAATTGAAGTAAAATAAGATTGGTATGTCTCATTGCTGTGGATATTAAAATAATTTGAGACATGTCTTCACAAAAAATTAAACATTTTAACTTAAGTAGACTTGGGTTAAGGAGGCTAAGGGTAATCTGATAAAAAAATATTCACAAGTTCTTTTCTGAACTTCAAGATGAAAATGGGGTTATAGAGATGACGACACCTGTGAGTGTGGCTCTGTTCAGGACAATGCACACCTATTCTCATGTCCGCTAATGATGGGTGTAACCAAATAGCAGAAATCCCCAGGAGAATAGGACTAGGATGGGCAGCCTTCGGAAAAATGAAGGATATATTAAAAAATAAAGATATACCAATGAATCTGAAAAGAAGGGTATATGAACAATGTATCCTCCCCGTAATCACCTATGGCCTGGAAACCATTACGCTCACTGCCAATACTGTACATAAATTAAAATGCACACAAAGGTCCATGGAAAGACAGATGGCGTGAGTCTAAAAGACAAAATAAGAAACGATGAAATAAAACCCAAAACTAAAGTCAAAGACATCATGGACCTTGTTGCTAAACAGAAATGGCAGAGGGCGGGACATGTCGCCAGACAGGGAACGGAGCGATGGGCACCCAGAATCCTGAAATGGAGACCGTGGGATAAAAGAAGAGGAGTGGGCCGACCGCAAAAAAGATGGGCCGATGATATTATCCCAGTCGCGGGCAGAGGGTGGATAAGAAAAGCCCAGGATAGAGGAGAGTGGAAAGGAATGGAAGAGGCCTATATCCAGCAGTGGAGAGATGGCTGAGGAAGAAGAAGAAGTATTCGGGTGGCCGAATATTTGGGGTTACAGATTTGATGGTGTTCTGGATACGGAAAGTCAGTAAGTAGTACAAGATTACCAAATGAATCTTATATTTTATGTGTTAATTATTGACAGTTGAAATATCTACCTAATGCTCAAATCCTCATTTACTTTGCTAGGGGCTAACTTTTTAGATTACGATTGATTCAACACATTCATTTAACGCCAAAATACTTTGCTATATGGGTAGATATAGGTAGGTAGGTACACAATATAAAGAGCGTGTCTACTCGTAATAATATTAATATATTTACAACAATGTGTACAATATATTATACAAATACCCGTATTACAAATGAAAAGCGACACATGTCAGTCTTAGAATATTATCTGAAACAAGTTGACGCCATGGGACCTTAAACCTTATAACAGTATATTAAGTAGGTAGGTGTAGTAGGTGGATGTATAGGCATTAGCAACCTACCAAGGCTCGCTAATAATAGAATTATGTTTACTTACTTCTAGAGTGAAAGGTAGGTGTGTGCTTACAAATCTCAAGGATAAATCCCTTTGTAGAGAGGTAAGAGTGAAGTAAGAAAAAACAACTCACTTGTGACAAATTATTACTTTAGCCTTTTACTTGAATATTCCTACAAAAATGTTCTTTTAATGGAGTTTTAAAATGGCGACGGTTATCCGCCTAAAATAGACGAGAATATTAATCTTTATTTTTTTTTTTTCAGAGAAATTCAAGCCAAATTTTAATGAGGATAACTACAAATTATTCTTTGAAAATACCTATATCGTCTATGACTGGACGTTTACAATCCAGAATAAGAGTTAAAACATACATTAATATGATAATTTAAGGTGCCTGGAATGGTCGATAATATACTTATTCTATGAAACTTTGTGATATTTTACTTAATGACTGTAAGTTTATTTGAATTGAAAAAAATGGATTTTACTTTTGTTTTTTTTATTTATATTTTTATTTTTTTTATTTTCAATTTTTATTTTCAAATTTATTTTCAAAAACAGATAATCTTCTGGAATAATAAAAGAGAAACTTCGAAGGTGTTACGTATAGCGAGCGAAAAACTTTAACATTAATCCCTTATGCGGGACAACCTTTCGTACACAGTAATAATATACTTGTATCTATCAAAATTCCACGATTTAATAATATCACTCAACTATTTCGTAATTATGTGAATTTGACCAGGGCCAAATAATAATAGAGTACCCACTTACCTTTACAAAGGTGACGTGATAATTACAAGTATGAATAATTAATAAAAAAAATATTTTTTTAGAACAATTTATTCATTTTGTTGGGCATGTATTTTAGTTAATAAATTTTTGAAGGTTAGTATACCTGGTTTTCATTTTCCTTTGTGTGTAGTGCGTTAACAGGTCGTAGTCATGTTTAAATTTTAATCTTTCGTCTCATTTTTTTTTTCAGGTGTGTTTGATTTTTTTAATTTCTTATTTCTCCTACACAAAGTTTTGTTTTTGAGAGTGTTGAAGGTAATTGGCACCTATCCATAACCCTTTTGAGAAGTAAACGAAACCCAAAAGGGCGATTGTCCTTAATACGAAAACAATAATTATTGACATCAAGATGAAATCAAAATCTATGTAGTAGGTTTCTGAGGCGTAGAACAAGTCTTCCTTATATATATTTAAGACTTTGAGAATAAGTTTAGTATAAACGAACTATTAGAAGAAACCATAGATCTTAAATTCTGACATCGGTTTGGAATCTGTTATTCTTAGTCAATAATTCACAAAACGCACACACCAATTTTGCATTTATTAGAAAAACAAATGCATTTATTAGAAAAAAAATTATCTTTTTTTTTGTAGAAAGATATCGTATAATTTGCTCATAACTGATGAGGGTTAAGAGAGTGAATATACATGGATTTTATTATTTTGTATAATATACGTACATAGAGTATTATGTAAGTTATAGCGTAGTGTATCATAAACGGTTGAGTTAACAAACAAATAATGAATAGACCAACAGCCCTTCAAGCAAGTAATCTAACCGTAAACCCTATTTATTATACCCACAGTCACTTTCTCTCTTGCGGGATGTACCTTCGCACTATCTGCTTCTGGAAAAACATCGATATGCTGAATTAAACACGCTCTGGTTTCCCTTGAATATTATTATGAACACGCTGTTAAGGTTTTTTTTCAAATACCTATTGGATTATGTATTGACGCCTTTAGGGTGAAATTGTATTGTGGGGTTTGGAAAAATTGTATTGGTTTAAAAAAATGTGTTACCAACGACAAGGTTTTATAATAAATCATACATCCGAAGAATCTGCTTAGCCGATTTCAAGTTATAAGTGTTCGCACTAACCCGACTTTCTTTTATATTATAGATAACAACAAACTATGCACGGTTACAATGTCCACATTCCGAGATAAAACAGTGAGATGTGGAAAAATATAGAAATCAGTACCTTTATTTCGAATATTACTTACTAACGTAAATGAGAAACTCATGGGAATTTTCTATGGGCTGCAGAGCTTTCCGAAGTGTCCTGTAGAGGCGCCATACACAAGACACGTACCTATCCATACAAAATTTTGTTAAAATGTCACTAAGACTTAAAATAGGGGGTAAAGTTCATCCTTATTTTATTTTTTTATTTTTTTTACAAAATTACAATATAACACCATCAGCATGACAGCTTTCGCCTTTGCGCTGATGGTGTTCAAATATTATTACAAATCCAACAAATTAATTTACCATTAAGAAGACAAACACATAACTGAAACATTACAAAACAGAATAGGTTCAACTGAAAATAATACAAACAACGCATACATGACAAGTACGCCTTTTCAAGTGTTGACATTACACTGAGTCATAGACAAAAATATTGTCAGCCATCATGATACCCATACCAGTCATTCGCCTACAGATTCATAAAACCCTTTGCAAAAATAAGTTGTGTTTTCTCTGTGTATGGCCACTGTGTTCAGAGGTAACAGTTTGAAACTGGTATGAAGAAATTTTTGATCGAGTTTCTTGAATCTTAGACTATGTAAGCTCCTTCTTTTTCCTTGCTGGCAAGTTCTTCAGAGTTTCAGAGTTATTTCTCTGATGATGCTGATTCCCATCAATTTATCCGTCTTTTGGAAAGTCTTCTGCGAGGTCGAGTTCCGTGTGGCTGATTGTGAAAGCGATGTCAGAGAGTCTGGAAGTGTCAATTCTTTGTACATGGTTATACCCTTCCATCGTTTCACGCTTCGCTTCCAAACCATTTCATTTATTTATTAAATTCTTTATGCACATATTACAAAATAGTGTATAAAATATCAGTAAATAAAAATAGTGGAAACGGCGGGATTATTGCCGAAGCAATCTGTATAAATGATAGCTAAATCCTACCTATTTATCTACCGAAAAAATCAAAGTATTATGGAATATGTTAAAAATTATTAATTCATAATCCTAAAAAAATGAAATGATAGCTAAATCCTATTTTCGATGATTTCATAGCATCGATAGGTTCAATCTTCGTTAGTTTATTGAACCATCTCTTATGTGTATCAGGAGCACAGTACCCTAAAGGAGGTCGAACCACTCGACCTTCATTTCCGGTCACATCAAGTATGTAAGTGCCGTAAAGGTGAATTTGATGAGTTTTTGTTTTGTGAAAACAAAACAACGCTGGAGGAATTTAAGTGAAACTAATCGTTAATCTTTTAGGAGTGGGAAATTGTCTCTGTAGTGATTATGCATGATTTATAGTTTTATATTAAGTAAATGCAATATGTATATCTGGTTTATTTCATACACTTAAATAGGGCTGATTATATTAATCAGTGAAAAAGTGTGCAATGATTTATGGAAGGCAGCAGGGTACACACCAGCGATCGAACCCATAGCCTAGACTGAACCAACCCCTTAATATTTCTTATATACATACCTATGCATAAAATCTGTATAACTGGATCTATTTCATAAATTATTTTTAAGTACTAGCTGATTCGGTTAACATAATATTAGGTACGTACCTATATAGTTTACATTTCAAGTAACTTAAATTAAACAAAAATTGATCTTTTGTTGTAACAGATCTGGCAGGCATGACGATTCTATAAGGGAAAATAAAACTGTAAGTTTTCTATTTTCCTCGCAATTAGTTCATATATTTTCTCACTAGGATCAAATACCTATCGGGGGTATTGTTGGCGATTGAAGGATGATTACTTACTTTTTTCTAGCAAAAGACGAATATGGCTCTGCATATTATCTTGTCTTGGGCGGAAATTTGCAACATAGTAAAATGTACGTAGAATGAAAGTGCCATTTTATGCTAAATAACTAGTTTACTCACCATTTATTATAATGTCCTTATCCAAATCAATAACTAAATGGATAAGCGAATATGTTTCACTGAGGGCATTATGGTAAATAGAAATCTTTTTATGAAGATCATAAAGTAAAAAAAGAAATCACCACACGAACGAAACTGCAGATCTTCAATAAATAATATACCAGTACTGTTAATAATGAAATTTTATAGAAATGCGCAATAATAGTAATTGTGAATAGTTCAAAGACGCATTGTGAGTTGCTAGGACAGAGAAGTCTAGCGAAGGTACAAACAAAATAATATGTCGTAGAAGTTACCTTCTAAATTGTGGATGAATTGTTAACCACCGAGTGCCATTTACTTAGATGCCGGCAATGTTGCTACGGAACTACATGTGTTTGCCTGAATATTGAATAGAATTATCGTACGTTCCTAGAAGCAGAAACCATCCTGGGTAATACAAAATGGTGAATACACTACTTACATTTACCGTATTAGTGTCCCTCTGTTGAGTACGTACAATGTTGATAAGACTATTGTGTATGGCCGTTCTAAGCTTATGGAAAATAAAAGAGTCATTGGTAATAAACCAGCTAAAGACGACCATACTGTGACTCATCGAATCAAAAGGTAGGTAACTTGATATCCTAACATACCTACAAAAACCACTGTAGTTTTATGAAATACGCTGAAAATTTTTAATAATGAGCCATTTGCATAACGAGCCAACTAAAATGTGAAAAATTTTCTCCCATATCTAGTGAAATTTCGCATAACCAGTGTTTTGCATAAGGAGTAAGATTCTGTAACGAATTATGCTCGTTGTAAGAGGTTCGAGTGTAAGTATTTGATTTCTTCAAACTTCATCAAAATAGTAAGTATTCACCAAATAAATGAAAGCAAAATCTCTAGGAACAATGCAAAATTATTCAAAATATATTAGTTCCCTGTTGCCGAAGCAAAAAATGCAATTCGAACCTAAAAAAAATCAGAGAAATCGAAAACATTTTCAACCACCAAGAATCTTTTGACTATGCGAAATTACAAAAAGTTTGAAAAAACTATCAAAATAAGAAAAACTAAATAAGTAGGTTTGTATCCAAAAATTATTGAAATACGTATAATGTCTCACAAAATTGACAATTAAGGGAAACTAAAACAAAAATTTTAAGAGGGATGGGGTGCGCGATTCGTCTCAAATTATTGGAGAAATCTTATTAATCCATTTGCCGCAAAAGCAGTCAGCTCGTGGTAGGCATTGTCACAAAACCATGTTGAAAATAAATAAATACATACAATGTGTTTGCTGTACACGTCTCGGCCTTCTAACAATATATTTCATTCTTATATAAATCTTCAAGAACCGTACAAATATAGCTCTAGTTCTATTGTATTTACATGTCTTTTTGATACCTCTGGTGGTGAATAGTACCTTCTTAAGATACCACTGGAGAAAGATGGAGGATTTGCGGTGAACAAGTGTCAAGAACTGACAGGATTTAAGAGATATTGCTTCAGGGACAAGAGGAAATAAGTTGTCTTTCTATGTAGTGTCTACGAAATAATATGGAAATTAAGATGTTTCACCTAAAACATAATATCTTCATACCTAACACAATAGCAATGATAATGACGATTACATGAATATTTTAATGAGAATAATATTAGCTGTTAGGTACTAACTGTGAATTGTTCTTTAAACCTTGGCTTGTATCCGTTTGCATACTTTTTATAAATTCTGCTTGAAAATCAATTTTGATCGCACGGTATGATTAATGATAAATTTTATTGGCAATAATTATTGTCTTATTCCTTTATGATTACACGACATCCACGAGGCAAAACCACAGATGAGCCGAAGACTCGTATAAGAAGAACACCCGACAGCCATACGGAAAAAGAGAAAAATGTTTATCTGCATTGTTCATAATATATTATTATTTACTAGCTTTCCCGACGTTGTCCTGTAGTCCTAAACCAGAGGCGGCCCGTTCATATGTGCACTGCCCCCCCAGAAACAAAAATACAAAATTTTGTTGACTTTGGGGTGGAGTAAGTGGGATGGGCTACTGTAAGAGCGGCAATCACGTAGGTATGCGAGAATGAGAGGGAACTACCCGCGATGGCGTTGGCGCGTCGCAGGTGATCCTTCCATACTAACATATCATTTCTTACCCATTTTTTTTTCAACTTTTTGTTAGTTATTCTGTTATCCGGAGCGGAGAAGAATCCAATAAATCAAACATGGAAAGAATCTGTTCAGCCGATCTCGAGTTATAAGTGTTCACACTAACCCGACTTTCATTTATATTAGAGATTATAAGAGTGATGTGCCTACATTTGTGGCCTATATTGATACCAATATTCAGCCGTTTTGAATTTCTAATACTTCATTCATGTTTAATTCGGAATTGCACAATACGTCATCAGACTGTAACAATATTCAGTTGTTTTAGATATTTCATACCAGGTAATACAGGTTTTTTTAGGAAAAAAAAAACCTGTATTAGAGTAATAACTACTGAAATATTGTCTATTGAGTTAAATAATTTATTCATTAAGACAGTCTTCCAAGTCAATAATAGATTGAACTGAAAATTGGTTAATAGTCTGTGGCCTTAGTCAATTTGAATTTTGCGAAACAAATTTTCGCAAATGTAGAGTAGGAAGAAAATTAACAAACTGTCCACTTTTTATATTTCTATTTCAGTGCCTTTGTTTAGTTTAAATAGGTAATTGTTTATAAGTTGCAATGTACAAGTTTAATTTTGTTTCGCACTCTACATTGACGAAAAAATCGTTAGCAAAATTCAAATTGTCTACGGCGGTTGTACAATGTTAGATTGTCTGTCATTCTGAAATATTCTAAGTAAAAAAGTTCCCATCAGAAATTCACGTATAGGTAAGAGGGTGAGTCAGTGTGAAGTGTTGCGATCCACCCCCAGTAGAGACCTACAGTCACTTAATTAAAAGCAATCACTATTAGACTTCAAATAATGAAGAGTCGTAAAAAGTTGTTTACTGTGATTATCCTTATCTCTTTCGTTCCACATACGGAGGCCGACACCGCTACCGTCATGTCTACAGCCTTTCCCATAGCATTTCTCTCTCGTACGTGTTTCTCTACGAGGGATTCTAATTACAATTTAATTCCCCATAAACCGTCTTCGGGTGTCCGTGACAAAATTTATAATAACGCCATTTTGGATTTCGGCTGGAATTTGGCATGTGGGCGTGGTCACAGTTCTCCGTTTTCATGTGTAAACCTCACGCACGTCCTGCAAAACGTCGCACACGAAATTATTTTGCATTTTTCACTTTCTTTATTTTTATTTCTCTTTCAAAATTATTATTAGCGTATATTTTTATGAGCGTTGAAACGGTGATGAATTACAAACGAAGATTAAATATTGCACTTTTACTTTGTCATTTTAGTGTTAAAGCATGTAGGTACAAAATTTAAAAAAAATCACAAAGAAAATAAAATGAAATGACAATATAGGTACACACAGTCCCTACTTCAAATAAAATCACTTTCTCTGTATGTTTATAATATGCTTTTGATTAAATAATATTTACCTATCTGTTACCCTGAAAATCTTGCTGATAAAAAAAAGAAGTAGGAACAAATCTATCTTAAAACTCTAATGTGTTAAATAGAGAAATTTTGGTTGATTTTTTTTTTTTATTAATTCGTTTTATGTAAGTTAAGTCAAAACGGATGTGGATATTTCTGATTTTTTTAATTATTCTTTGAATCTCAACGTTATCGTAAAATATTCATTCATAATTACAAAATCTTACAAAAAAAAAAATAAAAGCACTCAAATGCAATCTGTGCAAAATTTGTCAAAAAACCTTCACTTTATATCGCAAAAGTTTTTTTTTTCTTTCCAATAACTAGTTTTATTAGAGATCCATCCAATCATTTTGATTATTTCAAAACAATAGAGGTTATTATTGGAGCTACCTACACCGTTAAGCCCTTTCCCTTTTCTCGAAACGATTCCGAGGTGAAGATATTATAAGAAAAGGGAGAAAAATATTGTTACCACAAGAGGGTGCACTTGTCGCAAGTATTCCTCATTCTGCGTTTATTCTACGTCTTTGTCCTTTTACAACAAATTGTTGTCTCACCCGTCCCTATTTTCTCTCTCCTCAACCCCATACATCAAAAGAAGCTTATGTTTTCCTCATGTCTGCCAAAATACCTGAGAATTTCTACTGCAAAAAAATACCTAGTTACGTTAAATATTTACGCATTTTCTTACATAATGTGGATAAAGTTCCTTTTATGCCTAATACCTCAGATTTTAAGTAATGTTTAACCCAAAATTTCGATAGATGCAATTTGTATTAATACCTTTTTTACAAATAAATAGGTACCTAATTCAGAAGAATTAAGACTTAAACAGGGGAGGAAAAAATAACATCAATATTTTTGAGTAAATATTTTATTAAAATACTCTCTTTAAGGCCTCACTTAGGAGCATCAAGTTTAGCTCTCCACTTCTCTCCGTATTGGCAAGTTGCAATCTCATCATGTCCACACTCCGCATCCCTCTGTTTGACTTCAAAGGAACGGAAAATTATGTGGGAGGGTTTTTATCGTCTTTAATTGACCCTGATTGAAAAATAACTGCGCAATAGTTTTTAAAGTCAGTTTCTTAAACAAGATTATTTTCCCTGATTCTTAAAAAAAAAAAAAAAAAAATAAGATTAGGATCAATAACGAGTAATGTACTTACCTGAGAGAAAAACACTTTATAAAAAAGAACAAAATAAAATCTGTCAACAACAGAATATTTCTTTCTTTTTTAACTTTATAAAATAAAATCGATAGTCTAGTTTCGTGTACCTAAAGCTCACAGAGAGTGGACGCGCGATGAGAAAAAAAATTAATCAAGTTTAGAAAATGCAAAAAAAATCCTTTTTGAATATCGTCTCGGGGTGAAATCGCTTTACACAAACAGTTTCAGAGGTAATGGCTACAAAAGTTTTCAACCCCTAGATAAATGTGTTTAAAACAATATGAAATAATATTGTTATGCTTTTAAACTTTATTGGAATTTTAAAAGACTTTCTCGGAGAGAGTGGATTACGTAGACGTTATGATTTACTTTGAAGACGAAGTTAAATAAGTTAAATATTATTCACTAGACAGACTTTATGTAGAATCTAACTTCGAAAGAAATTGGCCCATTATTTTATTTATATTTTATTTGATTGAAAAGTTTTGTATTTAAAAAGACATTCTTAATATTTTTTATGCTTTCTCAACTACCAAGAACTTGTTAAAAAAGGGAGAACTAAAATAAGAATCCTAAGTTATAGGAATCTTGTATTGTATTTGTTAATATTGCATGAAGTCTTTCTTGATGAAAAAAAAAATAAGAGCATAATAATACAAATAGTGATGTCAGTGTTTTAAATATAATTCGGTTTAAGATGCGCTATGCCAGATTTCAATGATTTCGAGTTATTGATGCAGAAGAGGTAACTTAACTTTTAATGATTTATTTTCTATCAAATTATAGTTAGGGAAGTCCTGATTTTAATTTCAGAAAAATTGCATTAAATTAAACGAAACCTTTATGTTTCAGCCGAAACGAACTAAATCCTCTATGGTCACGTCAATTTTAATTATCTACCTTTTACTTTTAAGAAGAAATGGAGTTACAGTTAGTTTTTTTTTCGCAAAATGTATAACATAGAGTTCAATAATGTTTATTAAAAATCTACCGAATTTCATATTTGTATCAACTCAAAAAGCATAATTTTTCTTCAAAATATCATTGAAAGGAAGGAAGGAAGAAGGAAGGATCATTATCTTTATTAAAAATTTAGTTTGTGCATCATTATTGTAAGACCTCAAATGATGACGGGAATGCATATTTTTTTTGCTTTATTTGTTTAAATTTTCTATTATTAAAATGATAAACCAAAACAAAATGGACCAAAATATGAAGGGAGCACATAATTGGACAGGAATAAAAACTTAAAAACAGTGTATTTATTACAGAAAGCGTTGTTGTATCTACACTCGAAACCACTACTTATAGGTATCATGACATAAAATCTAACATGGCGGGTTAAAATCTACAGAAATCAGCTCACAATCAATGGGTTAATCTACCTCGACAACGCTGGATCGCATGATTTTCTGTCGCTGAGCTATTTTTCCACTGATCTGAGTTTATAAAAAAGCAGTGAGTGATTTTGAAATATGTTTTGAATTTAAGAATCTTAGCTTCAACTGAGAATATTCTAATATTTTATTTGATATGTTTGATATCGCTGGCAAATAAGAAATGAAATCGCATTTCACGATAAAGAATAATAATAATAATATATTATTATCATTTCATAAAAAAATATAGGCTTCCAATTTTCATAACGATAATTATTCCGGAGATAAGTTTTCAAATAAAACTCGCCATTATTTTTTATTCGGAGTAAAAACAAAACAAAAGTTTCAAAAGAAAATAAGTACCTACCTTTAACAACATCAAAGTATTGATAATATTATTTTTGCTGATACGCCCACGAATACGAAAACATTCCCTATTATCTTGTTACAATCATTGGTAATTTACAAAATAGGTAATTCAATCTTTGACAAACCATCTAACAGTTTTAGAGCGGCACATTTGTTTTATCTGGTAGATACTTTATGTCGTTTCAATCACAATAAGATCATGAATAATTATCAGTTTCTGAAAATATTCGTGTACAAATGTTTATGTACAAATGTACAAATAAAATAAAAAATACAAATGTTTAAATTACGCGAAATCGAGCGCAATGAGGAGCTCTTGTTGCTTCCCAATGCACCTAAGAGAGCTCAAAAGAGAGAATTGATTGAAAGTATTCAACATTATTACCTCTGTCATTGAGTAGATATGGTGGAAATGGATTGGACAGTTTCTTAGCATTGTCCGAGAAAAGTGATTTTTATCTTCTTTAGTAAAGTATCTTTAGTCGCAACGGAACCTTTTACGCCATGCTTTTTTATAGCAACTTTAAAGGAAATAAAAACAGTGTAGGAAGGAACATTTTGTAAACATCAAAGGAGACTTTTTTCACTTGGGATTTTAAGTGCAGCCTTAAAGAGAGTAGGTAATCATTAAAAATATTTAAAAATGTATGTAAGTAGAAAGCTAGTTAAAAATGATTCATAGAAAATGTAACATTAGATTACATACCTACCTAAACACTAAAATTCAATGTCTAAACCTGAAAATCATCCTGTGGCAAAATTTCTGTATGTACCTACCTATCTTATGGTTTATGAACATTATGGAAATTAATACTTTCAATTGCTTTACATAATCACACTAAGCCAGCCTTCGAAATAACAGTAGAAAACGGTCGTAAGCCCGTAGTGGTTTGTTCCATTTAAAAATCGAACATTATTAATGAATTGTGAGTCATTAGTTGTTATATTTTTTATTTGCTTTACATAATGTTGCATGCGTCAGTCTTTATCTCAATCGTTGACAATCCTACGTCTATCTATTATGATATGCGTATGTGGTTACCTAATATGGTAGGATTAGATAGATAATGCTGGAGGAAGAGAGAAACCATTATCAAAGAAAGGGATTGTTATATGACAGAAGTGAGAGGATATTGCAAGGTATGTAGGTACCTACGCTACATTATTAACACCAGAAACAAATACCTATATTATATCTACGTGGTTTGGTTTTTTCATTCGAATGCGGGTCCTATTAAAACTTTTTTTCCTCTGACAAAAGTTCACGTGAGTTTACAGAGATTATGATTGAGGTTTTTTGGAGCAGATCACTTTTATTTTTTTAAGAAAAGGCGCTTCTTCACTTTAGTGTGACGCATCAGATTTCTTTGATACGATACATCCGATCTACTGTTCAATCTGTAACAGCTGAATCCAAAATCGGTTCAGTCATGTACGCAAATAAACTAAGGTCTAAATAAAGAAATCAGTCTTTTACCAAGGCCATGGTGTATTCAATGTTTTATAGATTACGCATAGGGAAAGGAGTTGGATATATTTTGTGTAAAAAATAAAGATCGTATAGAAAAAAATAGTTATTTAAAGTTTTAAGTGTGTTAAATTAAAGCAGCTTACTGTAAAAATGTCAGAGTTTATTTGTGTTCACTTTGAGTGAGCGCAGATTTATTTGAAAAAAAAAATCTATGAAAATAAGTGAATGTAAAGACTTGTGAAACCTACATAAAACCCCCTATTCTGCTTTTGGTTCGAACTAAAATAAGAACGTTTCAAAATTCTGTACGTCAGAGGTGAGGTGTGTTCAAGTCCAAAATTTTCAAAAATGTGTTTATAAAATGTTTTAAATTTTGAAAATTTTATTACTTTACACACTTCACCTCTGACGTACACTCCGTTTTGGAACGTTCTTATTTTCGTTCGAACCAATAGGGGGAAATGATATTTATGCATTTTTATTCTCAGAGTGCACTGCAGGCAAAATAATAATACCTACTAACAAGCTTTGTAAACGTTTAAGCCTACAAAAGCAGAACAGTTGCAGTAAGCTTTGAAGGAGGATAATCGTGGGGCGTGATAGTAGATAAGTAACTTAGATATTCTTACGAATGCGCTCCAGCATGGATTTACAATACTAACAGACATGTTTAAGCTTTGATAGATGACTTCTTTATCTATTTTCTACGCTGTCAACGAATGAGGTGTTTACCTCCCCTCCACTCCCTACTCAATCACAAACAAAGATAACAGCCTGTCAAACCTCGGATTACCTATAATTTTTGTACTTTTTACTATTCTTTGAAGTTTTGTTAAAATATTTTATATTTATCTAGGTATTCTGAATTCATGTTTTTTTTTCATGGAATATGGAATACACGCGTTTTCTCGTAAACGTAATTGAATATTACAAGATGATATTGTTTGCTATTAATAACCTTTATACTTAGCATCTAAATTCTTAGGGTCTGTACAGTGTACAAATCTGAAAGGGCCATAAAAGGCATCTTGTTTCAATTAAATTATTATTATTAGCATTAACACTGATATATTTCTTCACATACATACATTCGTGTATCATTATATTATAATTTAGTAAATGCGCAAAAAAAATTAAAAGGTAAACCTTATATTTAATTTTTTTTATACGTTGTTGTGTATATAAATATATGTGTTTTTTTTTAAATCTATTTAATATATTGCGAAATTTACCTTTTTAATAAATGAACTAATAAAATAAATAAAAGATATATTATACTTAAATATAAAAAGCATTAAGTTCCTAAGATACCTACCATCATTGAGTGGAAGACCAAGGGGACAAACTCCCGATGACGATCACATCAAGAATACCTGCAAGGCGTGTCGATAGTAATATTATGTAAACAGTACATATTTTGTACTGTTTCTCCTATGAGGAACTAAAAAGATTTACCTCGGACAGAGCAAAGTGGGGAGACAGATTGAAGAAAATTGCTGCCAACCAAACCTAGGATTGTGAAGGAATATTTGTAACATACCTACGTAATACTTAACTTACCAACCGTTTTAAAATGTGAATTGTTATTTAAGAGATTCAAATATATAAAAGTTTTTTTTGAAATATTTCTTATTTTCATTTTTATGCTTTAATTAATTTTATGATAATGAAAAAGAAGAAAAAGAAAGTTAGTTGAATTTCGTATATTAAATTCTCGTGTTAACACAATAAGCTCCCGTACAAGAAGGCCTTATAACGCAGTCAGCGGCGCTAATGTATCATTCTCCTAACCCCGACTAAAGGTTGTGTCAGGTCATCCGGAAGATATCAAAGGTCTGTTTACTATCATCTTGCACTAGTATCACTATGTTGTGAGGGTACAACAGGACAGTTTGCCGGAAACATTTGCATCGTTTCAAAGGAAAGCGTTAACAAATAATTAATGTTAAAAAGGTGGTTTTGTTTTTCTCTCTCAAAGTATTTTCTGTTCATTCAAAGTACCAGCTGACAGATTTGGATTTCGTGTTGAAGGAGGGAATAATATGTACAAAAATGACCGCAATCGGGAGCTCTTGTTAGGTACCTCCCTTGAAATGTAATAACCTACCATTGTTGTAGTTGGCTTTCGTGGCAGAACAATACTTCTATATTGTTTTCCAGTCATAAATAGATAAATCAATTATCATTAACCTTCTTGTGTGCATAGGGAGTACAACGCAGTGTCAATTATCTTAATACAGAAGTAACTAATGAATTTGGTGCTTTTATTGAATAAAACAATGTTTGATTTTTATTGGTAAGTTTTTTTTGTCTTAATCCCTTAAATCTACTTCGAACGAACTAAACACAATATGGAGAAGGTCAACTAAGTTTTCGGGTTTCTGAAAATTCGTTAAAGGTAACAGTGCTCTTCTCGACCAACTGTCATTCGGTAACGTTGAACATGTCCCAGTATTTTTGACAGATTTGATGAGCAGATCCAGAAGATCCGATGGTTAACACCGAGTCAAATAATTCCTCTGAGGCATTTTGTTTCAATACCAGAGATATTTTGAGGGCGAGCTTTCATCTCACGCATGCCTGAAATATTAGTAAGACATACGCATCAAATAGTTAAAGCTCCATACTCAAAGTCAACGCCTTTCATATTTTGATCATTGTTTCAAAGGCACCACATGCTGTAGTTATAATCGCAAGACCGACTACCAGGTCACGAGTGGTGGTAATGGTTGTTCCCAATAAATTGCTGATATCTTATTGATTATCTGCTATTAAAATATTGATATTATGATTTTCAGGCGCTGGGTTTCCCATATAAAAACCATACTCTATACGCACATACAATATTGATGTTGTTGGTAGACTATCAGTTTAGTAGCCTACTTAAATTATATGAAGGTCGTTGGTTCGGTTACCAGTGCTGCTCAACATCCTCTTTCAAAACGCAAGTTTAATGTGAAAATTGTTAAAAATGCATTTTGTGTGAGTCAAAAAGTGATTTAAAAAAAATCAAAGTTTCAAACAGTGTAAACAAGCATGTACGTAAATAGTCGTACCTACTTTCTTAAAGTAAACATTGCGCAAGATCGAGCGCAATGGAGAGCTCTTGTTGCCTCCCTATGCCCCTGAGTGGGGTGTAAAAGGGAGAATTGATTGATTGATTGATTGACTTTCTTAAAGTATACTAGTTGACGTTGAAATAAGAGTTTAAATGAATAGTTTTTGCCATCGATGTACAAAGATCCAGAAAATTTTCTTACGGGAAAGAAAAAAAGTATATTCCAACAGAGAAAAAAATACGTAGGTAGCTGCTCGTACAGTGAATCAATAAAAAAACAATTAGGTAGGTAGATATAATTCTGACATATTTCAAACTGTTTGTATTATTTAGAAGTCAATCATGCTATATACACATTCGCACAGTCAATCTTTCTATATAATCTCATAGTCAATCATGTTTATTCGTTAAAGCGTCAATAAATCGTATATCGTAAAAAAGGTAATAATATTTACTTAGAATGTTTAATAATCCAAGGCGTATTATCCCGGGATAACGTCCATACACGTACATAAGAGCCTACCTCCAATGTAGGCACCGACCATTTACTATTAGATCTTTATTATTATTATGTATACAAAGTATACCTTTGAGTTGATAAATGATTCAGTCTCTTCCTTAGATTTATGTGGCATTAAATGCCCCTTATCTTAAATTGCCTCATAGGAAATATTGTATGTGGGAGGCCTTGCGTTTTATAATAAATTGTTACATTGAACGGTACACACAACACGTACAAAAAAAGTTTTATATTTTTTTGCGAGATACGACGTTTCACTTTACTGGCCGTAATAATTTTATTTTATTTTTTAGAGATAATTTATTTCACGCCTATTTCTCAAGTTATTTTATTTATTTTCTCCTGTCTATTACGCCGTCCTTGAAAAAAAAATTACATAGAGATTTTTTCGTACGTAGTTTTTAGAGCCTTCTTTTTTGGTACAAATTACAGCATGAAATGTCACTTTTTATGCATTCTATAACCTTTTTAGACACAACATTGTGTTTTTTATCTTCTTCGTTGAATAGTTCCCAGCCCCCGTAGACAAATCCAAATTGGCGTTCGACTACAAACGAAGATTTCGCCAATGTATGGTACGAAAAAATTAACTGTCCACTCGAACATAAACAATTATTTAAACCAAACAATGACACTTAGATAAAAATATAGAAAGTGGACAGTTTATTTTCGTCCTACTCTACATTGTGGACGAATTCGTTCGTAGTCGATCGCCAAATGCATTTTGTCTAGGCCTACTGACATTGGTAATCACCACATTTAAGACCTGTTTTTCGTCTTCTCTGATGTCTTGTCATTGGAGTGATCATTTTAATGAACTGTTTTATATTATTTTATGTCGTTTTTAAGTGAACTGAAAATTTAATGTGAGAGGGTAAGTATTATTCAATTTACCTTTATATCTAATAGATTAGTTGGGTACCCGTTAACAACTGCACTGCGTTAAACACTTAATGTTAAATTTCATTGGATATCTCAGAAATATGAAGACTAATAATATTATTGTTACATACAACTGGACGTCTGCTACGCTCAGAAACAAAAAAAAATTAATTCATTGGACTTGATGAGTGTCAATATTACCAGGATGCGGTGATATTTTTTTTGGTCAAGAACGCTATGAATAAGATTGAAGCAGATGTTATATCTCTAAAACAGGAAAAAATCCTGCATCAGCACGCTATTGAAGTGCTTTGCTTTACAGTCAATAGCGAAGTAACCTTCTTGCCTGATAAGTAAGGTCACAGGTCGATAAAGCTGCCGCTGAAGCAGTCTGCTTGAAAAATGTCATAATATGGAGAAACAATGCTATGAGGACAGACAGAAAGGTTCGTATCTATAAGACACATGGAATTTTATCCAGGGCAGACACTGTCGAAACAAAAAGCATGCTTAGAACATCTAAAATGAAAACACTCTGCGTGATGGAATTAGAAACACAGTAATTTGAGAGATATAATAAGTCGAACAATGTGGTCAGGTGGATACGTTACAATTTGTTATCATATGTTTTGTTGGCACCAATATGTATTGAGAAGTTAAATAAAAGTAAGAATACTATATCTAGCCCTGCATGAGGGTACCAAATGGGCTGCGCCGATCAAAAATACTCTTCAAGTGATGGTAAGAAACCTGGAACAAGGCAAGTCAAGATGATGTACCCCCCATGATGGGGTACAGGCGTCCGAGACTTATTACTTGCGCCTTTTATGACCTTTTGAGGTTTAAGGAAATCTAAATTTAAACTATTTATGAAAATCAAATTAGGGATCGTGTTATAATATTTGGGCCAATACTGTAATACCCACAAGCAACAAAAGTAGTTCGAGAACGCTGTGTGTAATAATAATCGTGAGAAGTATCTACATAATATTTTAGTAAGTAATAAAACGAGGTGTAAATATTATATGGATGTGTTTGGATGGAGAAGGCAAAAAGATGATAGATTTCGGATAAGAAATCTAGAAGATACACAGAGAAAAAACGTGTGAGGAAGACGGATATAGAGCATGGGCTGACAAAAAAATGTATTAGGAGATCATAAATCATACGAAGGAAAGATTATTTTTGTTTGTACGGAAACATGTAATAAGTCTTACATTATAATTTTATTTGACGAAAGGGGTAAAGATGAATGCAGCTATGTGTACATACATCCAACCTTTTCTTGTTGGAATACACAAAAATGTTAGATACGTATACCCAATATAGGTAGGTATATACCTACGTGTGATGGTTACGTGAACTTGTATTTCCCATATGAATTCAAATTCGTTTTCTCCTTTTAAATAATAATTTTTCTTTACACATTTTGTGGATGTTAACATTTACAAAGCTAACAATTTTGTATAAAATTCAGAACTTACGAAACATATTTCACCGGCACATCAAGATACAAAAAAACGCATCACGTAATCTAAGTGTAAAGCTGACCAGGCTCCTGTAAACAATGGTGGAATAATGAGCGCAAATGGTCTCTCTAACAAAAAGATCTTTCGAAATGAAAACGTCAAGGATTTGCAAAAATTCAACGAGGAAGATCTTAATATTTGGGATTGTTAATACCTATAAAGATTAGCAAGTATGATCAATGCATATCTAGAATTCCTTTTATTCTCACAGCCATCCAGGCCTTTCACACAAAACTTGTCCTCTATCTAGAAATGCGTGTTATAAAAAATTATAAGAACCGTTTACAATAGAATCAATTAAAAAACCCAAAATAATAAATAACTCGAATCATAATTGAATTTGCTACGAATTCGACAACCTCAATTAATTGCGAACGTTGTTATCGTAAAATGATTACACTACGCTAAACTACGAAAAGCAGTTGAAGATGGTCGCAAGCCCGCTGTGGTTGAAATTTGTTAAAAATTACCTCTTAAATGGAACACTTTTTGATTTAATGGTTGGAATCAAAAAGTCGGTTCTATATTAATGGAAATAGTTATTATTTATTTTAAGCTAAGCGATAAAAATGTTACCCATTCAACTTTCTAGTCTCGGTATCTTCGGATAATGCGCTTCTTCCACAAAGCCTCAGAAAAAACCTCATGAAAAGAAAAACTCAGAATGTGTTGGTTGATTCAAAACATGTTTGTATGTAAGTAATAATGCATGATCGTAATGTCTTACTGTGGGGCAAAGTTAAATTGTAAAATAAATAGAATATAGCAAACTATGTCTTGAGAGTTCTTGCATTCAACTGAATTATTATTGAGAATGAATAATATGTAGTAAGTTGAACAAAACTGTAACTTTCCACAGTCCCATCGTTCAAAGTCAGTCGGCTTAAAAAGTACGAACTGGAAACTAGTTCCGCCGTTTGTCACGTGTAATATTTCACATGTCAGCCTCTAAATCAAACCCTCTTGTCTATACTTACACTAACACATCCTCACACACGTCCGTCGTCCATATACTACATTAAAAGAATTATCTAAGCTCTCTTACTTTAATGTTTACATGATCGCTCGGATTGTCGCTCGGTCTCAAATTAACAAAAAAAAATATTTACACTTGGACACACTCGTTTACAGTATAACGCAGTCACACGCAGTGTTTGTGAATCCTGGACTTGAATAACATGGCTTTAATCCAACATTTTTGTTTTAAAAGTATTTTATACTACCTTATTTGTAGCTTAAAATCGCTACTTTAAAATAATACCCAAAAGTTGAGTGTATATATCTAAAATTCACCTTTATTTCAATGAAGTAAAAACCATTTGTGTAACATGGGTTAGACTTCTGCCATACTGTGAACCATGGTGACACGAAGTATATTGGCCTTCCCGCGGGTATAAGAAATTGACATAAACACTATCCGAATTTTCCCAAAAATCTCATTTCTTTCTATAATGTGTGATGGATTGTTGTGAAGGAATTTTGAATTATTGTAGGAAAAAATATCCCTCAAGCAGAGTTTCACTGCCCTGCGTGTGCCCAAGTGTTAAGAATTAACAATAGAAGAAGTTTCAAAGAAAAAGGTTATTGTAGAAAGACTAGCTTTCACTATGATAATTATTAAAAAAAATCAAAAAGTTAATCAATTAGGTACATATGTAGGAACCTACCTAATAAATACGTTCAAAATATAGGGATAGTATAAATGTATTAGATCTACAATGACTGCAATCTTTCATATAAATATTCAATTGACTTTTTTGGTCTATTATAATAATATACCTAAAGCTCTTTTTTATTAGAAACTTCCCAATCCAGCGTTATATTGGCGGAGGTTTGTGGGCGGATTTGAATGTTCAATTCATCGTATTTGTGGAATCCACCCGTATCAAGCGGCGAAATGAGTATCGGTCAACTGGGGTTGTAACGTACATACATACATACAATAAAAAATCATGCGTCACTTTAGAAAAGACGACGGTTGACCCGAGTGTCTGTCATCGGAAAAATCACCGTCATGTCCGTAGCTATAATAATAATAGGCTGTAGGAGGCTCATCGTGTAATATTGGGGTTTGTATGTCAAAATATTCTTCTTTTTATATTCAAGTTCTTGGTCAGGAGGGCGAGAGCCATGGGGCATGAATAGAGCAGAGATAAAAATATGATTCAAGGATAATCCATTGTAAGAATATTTTTATGACTTCTGGTTATATTTGAATAGGTTATTGAATAAAAATCAATGATAAAACCGATGTATTATTCATTTTCGATATCGGGAGAACATGAGCGAAGAAGGGTCGTCGGTGCAAGACGGGGGATAATACCGCAATTTGGCATTCATAGTAGTGCCGTACCCCTTACTTCTTCTACCCATTACTGGCACCCGGTGTTCATTTCCCATCCCTATTTTGTACTCTTTACGTTATACCATCCTGATACATTCGAGATTTTGATTCAAATATAGATTCGAGTTCGATTATACCTACATAAATATTTTGTACATAAACAATCCACAATATTAAATCTGCTCTGTCATTTAAATTTTATAAATCTACTACATACTTTGGTTTCCTTTCAAAACTTATTAGATTTTGATGTGAGAGTAATTCAAATACATACCATTAATAATAAAAAGTTAAATATAATCCCTAAAATTTTTACAAAGGAACAAATTTGTTTAAAATTAATTAAAATATAATAGTAGATATTTTTTAAGAGGCTTATCGTGGATTTAGCATTTTTTATTAGTTGATGAACAATTACAATGACATAATTTATTTTTATTTATTTTATTTATTTTTATTTTTTTATTTATTTCAATTCACGGCGTTAGCCATTTACATGTAATAATACAATATTTTATAAAACATAAAATAACAACAAAGATTTGACAGACAGATGGAAGTGTAAAATAATTGTCAGGAATGTAGAATCGCATCGCCAGATGAGGATTCCGGCCGAAAGCAGTTCTACATCCATCGTCATTTAAATAAAATTTAAAATAAATAACAAAGACAAGGACTCATCAAAGTTAAACAATCAAATTCTAAAAATTCGCACAAAAATAAATAAATTAAATAATCATGAGTCAGGAATAAAAAAACAATAAACGTCAGTGATAAATAGAAAATTATATATAATTAGTCAGTTATATTAATAATAAATCGGGTGATACGAGAAATAATATGAGAATGAGTTAAATTAGGGAAAAGAATATGAAAAAAGTAAGTGTGTCTAGATATAAGCAGGTCAAGTAATCGTGCATTATAGTGCAATAATGATAATAATTATTATACCTACTACTGATTGCGTTAAAGAAGGAAAAATAATAATATCTACATATTATATTAATTTGTATATTAGTCACCCGATATGTATTCAAAATCACCTGGCAATTTAATTATTATAAACACAGTGCTTCCTTTATATTCGATTATTCCACAACAGAGCAAAGAGAAGAGGGGGGGGGATCGATACTCGATAGCCCGCAATGCGTTCCCTGTGTGTTTCCTGCTAATGAATGGTCGGTCAGCACACTACTAATGGATGATCTCTACATCTGACGATGTATTCCTAAGTTGAAAGAAAAATTAATTTAGAGTACCTGTATATTATTAAATATTCCTTCTTCATCCATCACAGTTTTCAAAGAGGTTAATAATTCATAGTGTCTTTTCTTAGCTTTTCATAAAAATCAATGTAGGCGTGTAAGTTTTTTACTGCCGTTACTAAAAAAAATATCAAGTATTTCTTATTAATACAGTAACATTTCTTTTGCCACCATAATAATAATATACTCTTTTATAATAATATATTCATTTTGTTTTGACGGTCTTCATGTTGGTCCCGAAAAAGACGAATGCCGGTATTGCCGGTTAAGAAAGAAAGGAAAACGCATTATTAGAAGTTTGCTCTTGAAACTCTAGACATTATTTTTGTCGAGTGGACTTCTGGTTTTAAAACTCAAAAATAATTCTGAATGCTAAATACCTGCTATAAAAAAAGATGATCAGTTTCATAACAAACATTATTGCGTGCGATTTGAAAACGTCAAAATACAAATTTCATAATTTATTTTAAATTTTCATTATGTAGTAAAATGCAATAACACTTGAAACAAAATTTTGTTTCGGTAATTTGATCAAATTAGGTTGTGACAAGTTCGAAATGTATTTTAAAGGTAGGCAACAGAGGCGTGTAATTACTGATTATTGTTACTGTTCACATGTTACGAGTTGTTAGTATTGAACAGCCGCTAATGTGTAATTGTATCAAACAAAATAACTAATTTTCGTCATTACCGACTGCCTGAAATGAGAGAATTTAGTTTAATCAACAAAATACAATCATTAGGTGTAGCTATACCGAATCAAAACATATCGCAGTGTTTATCTGTATTTACATAAAGGCTTATAGGTATAGTGAATCGATTTATTATGTTGTTAAAAGTAACACAATCAGTTAGATTTGTATCAAATTTAAGTATGTATATAAAATACTAGCTGTTACCGGTGGCTTCGCTCACATCATCACATGTTATTTGGTTTCTCTTCCTAAACTGGCTGAACGCTAACACCTGCATTCCCTGTGTACCAGCATTATCCTAATTCGTCAAATAGTATATAATTAAACCTTTACAGAACCTCTTTAGGAATATTCAAATACCTAAATGTATGTTAAACGTTTTTTTATAGTTTTATTATTATTATTTACCCCTTTTCACATGACTGCTTAAAAAAAATTCAATTTCAGACATTTCTTTTTATAATTAATTGATATGTAAGATTTAGTTGAAAGCGCTATGTTTATTTTGGGAAAATAGTTAAGAGATATCGAATAATAAAAATAAGAATAAAACTGAAGACTCTCTTCATTACATTAATACGGTCAAAAATATATATACAAGGTTTTATGAAAAAAAAAAATGTGTGTAATTATTAACTAAAGAGCTGAAACTGTAAATAACATAATTATTTTAATGAATATTTTGACAAAGTTTAATACCTAGCTAACAACCTCTGTCATTCTCAACCGTATATTTTTATTTTAAAGGGGTATCTATATATTAATTTACAGCTTTCTAACTTCATTTATCTATAAGATATTGTTTTTCAAAAAAAAAAAACTACCACGCACCCTAAATATTTCTTACTTTTAAAATCGGAATAATAAAATATGACTTTTTCTGAAGATTTTTTTTTTTAATTTTGATAAAACCAGTATTAACTTTTAAGAAGCCACTTAAAAATCATCCCTTTTTATATGTGCCCTTTTTCATCCCTTTTAATGAAAATTTAAAAAAAAAATGTCCAGGAAACCTACTACTCATTTCTATAGGAGAATTCCAAATCTCAAGTTCGTACCATGTCTAGTTTCCGAGATATTCGTATTAAAAAACATTCAACCCTATTTTTCACCCCTTAGGGATGGAATTTCCAAAAACCTTTCTTAGTGGAAGGTTTTGTATTAAAACCTATCTGATTTCCAAATTTCACTTCTCTACGATTAGCCGTTTGGGCTGTGCGTTGATAAGTGAGTATGTCAGTCAGACAGGCACTTTCCTTTATTATTATAGATAACAGACTTGAAACTGGTATATATGTAGGTACTTATTTGGTTTTAGCACTTAATTAAACAAAAGGTGATTACTTTTATGATAACACATAAAAAACAAATGAATTCATTATCGATCGCTCTAATGAATGACTGGTAAGTAGGGATTGCATGCAATCCGGTCTCATTTTGAATCCGGCCAGATCCGACCGGATTGAGCTAACCTTGATGAATTAACATTTTTAACAATAATAGAGGCTTAAAATAAAACGGTACGTATAATAAATTAATTTAATTAGGGTATGACTTCTTTTAAATAGTAAAAACTATAAAAAAAATGTTTTTTTTTTTAATAAAATTACAAATTAGATTACGTTTTATAAAATTTAAATTTAAATTCATCGAAAATAAGTAACATTTTTATAAAACCTGCTTGATTGATCATGATTTACGATGTGCAAACTAAAACCGACACCACGAAAAAGAAAGATTCTAAAAAAAAAACACTAAACCATAGTGGAATAAACCATTCGAGGCAGAGTAAGAAACTCCAGATTCGGAGCTTCTGCGATATCGAGAACGTCAGGCAATGGGGTAGAAATAGAAGGCCTTATGGAAAGACCACGTCAACAGAACGGATCCGGTGATTCTGGTAATTATAAGAGGATGAAATCTCATCAACCAGCAGACCCTTGTACGAGCACCAAGTAGATGGATGAGCAGTTGGACATGCGCGTCCCAGGAGTAATACCTATAACCGAGAATAATCAGAGACACTCCTATAATTATATTATCAAGAATAAGTCTTTGAGAAATTAATTCAGTTTTATCCTTGAATTGCACACATATTGTGACAGACTACCGAACTAATCTAATAAAATGCAGACAATTATCACAATTATTTTGCTTTTAAAAAGGTTAATAGGTATATTTTATTGGCTAAATAATTGTTTAATATTCTCACCATTTTTCTATCAGGTGTCTTTTCATTCGATAGTCAATTCTTTCAATACGATCACTAAACACTAGCTTTAAAATCCTACATTGAGCACAAAGAGGCAAAAGCAGCATTCTACTATGCTCAGTGTTACGCATTTGCCTCCTTTTCTCTTTTTATCTTTATGGGTACCCACAATTTTACCTACAATAACCCTGTGAAATTGCTAGGGATACGGGTTCGAGTTCTGTCCATGTTGAGTTTGTTGAAAAATCCTTTGATATGATAAACCGGATCCGATTTCCGGATCCGTCAATTGCGCCGGATCCGATGTGAGCATTTTAATGCCGGATCCGCCGGAATACCGGATCCGGTTTTCCAGTTTGCAATTCCTACTGGTAAGTACATAATTAATTTTGTTTATCCTAAGCTTGAAGCCTTATGTCCCCAAATGAGTTATTAGCTTGATAAATGATCTTACTTATATGGACTCTAACGACCATCATTGTAAAGATTCAGTACAAACTAATAGTGGTGATGGGACGCGAGAGGCGACACTTCTAGGTAGTCTTACTAAAGACTGCAATCAGAGAGTACCATAAACATGTGAAAAAAATTACACCTTAAATGAAGAGACGACGTATTTCGGCATGCCGGAGTGAACCGGATGCATAAAGCGACGTTGGAGCAGAACCGGCGAACAAGATGGAGAAGACCTTTGTCCTGGAATGGGACTAGAAAAAGATTATTACAACTAAAAAAGCATTGAGGACTAAAAATGCATTGTGGTCCAAATTCTTGCAACGTTGTTTTGAATAATTATTTGATTAAGATCTATATTTTCCATTGTTGTCCGGTCACTTTCTTTATATCGTCGGACCATCATATTTGAGGCCTCCCTGGGCTTTGGCTACTGGTTCTCGGTCGCCGCTTCACGATTCTTTTAGTCCAACAGTTATCTGTTGTTCTTTCTACGTGTCCATCCCAGCTCCATTTCACGGATGCCATTTTCGGACAACATCTGTTACCATTGTCCTATCATTTTGATGAGAAGGAACTAATAAATGGGTAAGTATAACTAAACAATAAAAAGTTTTTTAGTATCTATACCAGATACCTATTGCTTCTTAGTATGTAGACAGAGAGTCTTCGTTATTATCAACTCTCATAAAAATAACATCGTAATAATTGTATTGGACTTATAAAATATTTTTTTTATCGCAGTTTGACATTATTATAAAGTTCTTATATTTCTAATCCATAATTGTAATCAGATAACCCGACTTTATGCGGCTTAATAATACTAAGTATAAAATAACAATTCCAAAAACTGGAATTTCTACCACTGACTAACTTTATATGACAAAACTTTGGAATATAGTTTTTTTTATATTACATTCTTAGATATTATTATTTTGTTTCCGCAAATGAAATTCTGGTAATTGTATTAGCAAAACTAAAAACCGTTATTTCAGAGCTTTTCTTGACTTCATTATCTCATAAGTTCGATGCTATAAATGTACCTGAGTGTCATAAAAGTTTCATAATTTTCATAGGTTAGGTTAGTAAAGTTTTGTGTACTTTGACTACTTAAGTTTTAGTTTAACAAGAACAAACTTGTTATTCGATCTTTTTATGATGTGATGTACAATCTCGATTGTAAAGTTATGTAACAATAACCTGGTAAAGTAGCAAAGATGCTTATTTCAATTCATTCAAAACATCGGTTAAAAGAAATTTCGTGTAGGATATCTGCAGTTTTTTGTCAAAAATATTAACTAAACTACCAGTATGTATGATTGGCGGAATGGATCCATCGTCGCAATATTTAAAAAGGGGGACCCCCTTGAATGCGGAAACTACCGTGGAATTACTCTGCTGAGTGTTCCCTGTAAGGTATTATCTCAGATATTACTACACCGCATTCGGGGGCCTGTCATGGCTGTCCTGAGAGAGCAACAATGCGGCTTTGTACCTGGAAGGTCCTTCACGGACCCAATTTTCTGTGCCAGGTGCATCTTTCAGCAGTGCAAGGAGTTTAACTCTCCAGTCGCTTGTTGCTTTATAGATTTTGAAAAGGCCTTCGTCAGCCCACATAGACCATCGATATGGAAAATTTTTGCTCTGTACGGTATACCTCCGAAGATAGTTAAAATGGTGCAGTCCCTGTATGAAGACTCCGAGTGTAGCGTGAAAACGCCAGGTGGTCCTACTGAAGCTTTTAGGATCACCACGGGAGTCAGACAGGGCTGCGTACTAGCTCCTTTTATATTCATAATTGTCATGGACTTCCTGTTGAGAAAGTCCATGCAAGGAGCAAGAGGTATACCGATAACACAGAGAGATGGTCTAATGGGCGAACTGTGCGATCTGGAGTACGCGGATGACCTAGCGTTGTTCAGTACGACAGTGGAGGAATTACAGCGCAGTGTTTCAAGACTCTGCGATGAAACAGCACGCCTCGGCCTTCGAGTCAATGCCAGTAAGATGAGGAGCTCATGGCGAATAATGCCTGCCCCGATAAACAGCTACCGATAACCATCGATGGTCACCTGGGAGCAACCATTACCACCACTGGTGACCTCGGGGTTGAGCTCCCGATACGTATCGGTATGGCAAGTGGCGCCTTCAACAACATGACCAAGATATGGAAGGCGTCGGCGTTTAGTGTCGAGACGAAATGTAAACTGTTTGATGCGTGTGTGTTGCCCATTCTCCTGTATGGGTGTAAGTCCTGGCACCTGACTCTGGCCCAGGCACAAAAAGTATCTGCATTCGAAACGAAGTGCCTCAGGAGAATTTTGGGTATAAGATGGTACCACCGCATCACGAACGACGCTATACGCCGGCGCACCCAGCGTGAGCCCATCACCTCTACTATTATGTGGAGGAGATGGACTTGGCTGGGACATATGTTAAGGATGCCGAATGACAGTTGGCCGAGGAGAGCGCTGTTCTTCCTCCCTTCAGGGTCCCGGAGACGAGGAAGACCCTCTCATACTGTGTTCCGCTCCTTCGAGGCAGAGCTGAGGAATCTGGACATGGTGTGGGAGGAGGTCATTAACATTGCGCAAGATCGAGCGCAATGGAGAGCTCTTGTTGCCTCCCTATGCCCCTAAGTGGGATCTAAAGGGAGTTTGGATTTGGATTGGACCAGTATGTACGTAGATATTCTGAATGAATGAGATACTCACATAAAACTACCCACATTTTTTGAGCAAAAGAAAAACAATTTCCCGAAAAATGCAAATTATTGAAATTAAATTTATTTGAAAGACGATCCCCTGAAATTCTCACATACTACTTGCTGCTAACAAGACTGAGAAATTCCGAAAAATTTTATCCTCATAAGCATATTAAAATTATTATTATTATAAGAATTTGCCTATATTCACGTGTTGAATAGGGGTAGGTTAGCGTTTTTGGTACTTCCAGTAAATTATTTTATCAGGTAATAACTCACATTTTACCACTTTTGTGCTTAATTTGTGTATTAAAAGTTAATTTATTCATTAAGAGATCTTCATAGAAGCATCATCACCATTGTCATGTTGATAGAATGTTATAATATTTAACTTAATATAATAATTATTAAGCTAGTTAACAAAGTTTATGGAAAAAATGTAAACTTTTTCAGAATTCGAGTTTTTTAGAAAATATGTATGTTATCCTGAAATCTGAAGATTCTTATGATTTTTTATTTTTATATTATCGAAAACAGAAGATGCGGTAGTCCCCTCCAAACCATCAGGAGGCTGTACGAGACTGATCTCCGGGGTGCTGGAATCGGCTGGGACGAGACGGTGAGGACCGCAGGGGACAGGGTGGCGTGGCGAGGACTTGTGGAGTCCATATGCTCCAACTAGGGAGCGGACATGGTCAAAGAAGAAGAAGATATTATCATATGTGAAAGATGCTCCTAGTTGCTCCACAAATACAACCTCAATCCAGTAGCTGCGCATCAGTGGTTAAAGGAGACGTTTAGTTACATAACCAAAAAATATTTTACAACTGTGAGATGGATATCTTGTTAGTTACTATCTTTCGGGGCAAAAATACGATTAAATATCAAACAACCAATGTCAAAGAACTCTTTTATAACCCTTGTGAATAAATTAGGTGTATTGTGACATCCTTCAAATTGTTCTTGGAGTGTTGTCTCTTATTTAGCATCATCCCCAGAGGTCTCTTCAGAGTGTCCTTACCTCTTCTTGGCTACTGTTCTCCGCAAGAAGTCTCCTTAAACCTCTTTACCTAAGAGCGTTGGAGACCTCTTTTTAGTATTTGCCAATTCGAAAAAACCAACCATAGGTACCATTCCTTATAGGTACTTACCTAATAATTTATTATTAATGACTCAATGTTTTCTTTCTTTTCTTTTTTTTTCTCTTCTGTTTTTTTTTATTTTTTGCTTGGTTTTCGTTTCTATTTTTTTTTTTTTTCATTTTTATCTTTGTTATTTTATACTTTAAATAGTTCATAGGTACCTATGTACTAGGCTTAAGTTTTATCATGTACCAAACTATGTAAAATTTTATTATGTGCTGCCTCCGACAGCGAAACTTTGTTTCTTGGAGGTAGCGAAAATAAATAAAAAAAAAAAAAAAAAAAAAAAAAAAAAAAATACAGTTTCTGCAATATCTTCAGATATCAATATCACGAAATCATTTGAAAAAAAAAATCAACCAATAGCCTCCGTTTCTTCTCATTCTAAACAAGTCACTGCAAAGTTTATACGAGGTATGGCTTGACGACAAAAATAAATACGAAATATTATTTATTTTTTATATAACCCCTATGTGTTTATAGCTTTATATAAAAGAATTCGCTCTAATTTATTGCCAAAATACTTGGCATGACATCCACGTAGTACATGCCTACTAAATACTCCACAATATTAATCCTTATAACAAAGGTATGTACCTACCTAATGCGTGTTGTATTACACCGACCTAAGATAGGTTGTTATGTAAAAGGAATTCTCGCATGTATGAACCATTCTCTATCTAATCTTGGAAGACTATCACATACGACGGCACGTTATTCCTTTCTGTAATATGAAAATAATTTCTTTTACGTCATTTTACATTTTCCTCAAGCTAGACGTAAGCATAAGCTACTCAAAACTTAAGCGCCTTTTTGTCTTTCTTTCACTTCGTAATAGGATAGTGCGAGCAGCGGTTTGTGCTTATTTACATATTATTATCATTATATTGCATCCTTTAAAAAAACATTATTTTATTTTTGAATTTCAGATAGCGTATCGTAACGTGATTAAAATTTCGTTTAGATATTTATTTATTTATTAACAGTAAAATAAACACCACTCACCATAACAGCTTTCGCCTTTGCGACGAGTGTATGAAATGTTCTTATTAAGACATATCGGAAGAAGACATATGATAATTGACCGACCTCTGCATGTAGCTTAGTTTTCAAAGGATCTAGTCTCATTATCAAGAGGTCACAGGTTCAATTATCAGTTAATGAAGATTTTCTTTGTGAAAACATTTGAATTATGTACCCGGAGTTGGCCTGTTTCAAAATGGACGGATACGTTATCGACTAGAAAAATATGCCTCCTTACTAAAAAGTTGATTTCATATAAGTACTTACCGGGAATAACAATATGGATTATTTTCGGAATGTAATTTTTTATATTTGTTTGACAAAAACAAGAAATGTGTTACTTAACTTTCTGGTTATTATTGAGAAATTTATATAAAATTACAATAATAAAAATTGTGATACTCTTCTATACTAAATGCTTAATCTACCCGTCAACCGGTCCATTGTAATCGCCAACAGGGAATCGACCCCGGGACCTCGTACTCAGAAGTCGGTGCCTATAATACCACTAGGTTCGGTCGGTAGGCAATATTAAAATATTTTACAATTCACATACAGTACCTATTATGTTCTTTATATTAAAACTAGTTTTTTAAAGGCGCCCGTGGCGCCCCTGGCCGGAGAGGTGAAAGTTCACCAAAAAAAGGGCATTTTGTCGTCGCCAATTCTCGTTCCGAGTAGCCCAAATGGCGATAAATCGCCCACGTTGGCAACACTTAATAATATTAGTTAGTATACCTGTATGTTCAACGCGCGTGCGCATAACGGCAAAACGCTATTGGTTACTCAGAAGCATCCCCGATCCGCTGGATCAAAACTTGTTTGAGGGTGCGAGTGGCGCGCCATCTAGCGGCGTTAATGACATCAGTCAGTCAGTCAGTCAGGCAGGCAGTCAGTCAGTCAGTCAGTCAGTCAGTCAGTGTTCAAGACAAATATTATATTAAAATATTGATTTTGTTTAGGTGCAAATCAGTTTCCAAGAAATTGCTTGTTAGCAAATCTATTTTTTTTTTCAAAGAATTCCATTTTTTGTGTAAAACATGAATCGAAGAAAAAAGTTGTCAAGTCATCCAAGGAAGGGCTATGAGAATCTCTTTGCATCACATTCGATTATGATTCAGCCTAATACCCCGGAGCGTAGGTAGACATCGATGCCATTATAATATATTCCACGCGTCTATCTCGTTTCTATTCCATCATGAAATACTTTGTTTTATGGCATCCAACAGTAGCCCAATATTCGACGCTCTTCAAGAATTTTCACAAGATAAAATGGGCGCCTGCAAAAATATATTTTTTATGAGATAAAAATAAGAAAATCCAACGAAGCGCCGACGAAATGGAAATGTATAGATAACTGAATATTGATGGGAATCGTCAATAAACTTAAAGGAATTATTTTTATTATTGGAAGATAAAAATTGATGTTAAAAAAAAAATCTTAAGAATTTAGACGAAAATAAAGACAGAAAATATCATTTTTTCTATAATATTTCTATGGATTCGTATTTTGTGTGGTTTTGACAAAAATGTATTGTTGCGAGAGAAAAAAGACAATTTCATAAGAAACGATTGAATACGTATCGAAAATAGATAAAACATCAATGTATGACGTCAGGCTTTATTACATAGAAATGAGGGCTTTCGGAGTGTATGAAATGTTTTTATTAAGATTTCTTTTTATATTTATGTACATTAAGTAAAATTTTCTATATGGAGCGTGTTCTTGTATTGTCAACTGATCCTTTCCTGGGTTGGCTGGCAGAGATCCTTCGGGATAAGTCCGCCCTTTAAACTGTTAAAACTACTGTCGCCACACTGTACTTTGAATCAATAAAGGTATATTTTTTTATTTATTATATCCTTGTTCCAAAAATGTGTCTATTAGTAGTATGCAAAAATGACTGGAAAATTTATCTTATTATCTCATTATAACATTATTAACACGTAGATCATTTTGAATAAAAATAATAAAATATTTCGATTAGTTCACCAATCACATCGTTTAAAAACACCGCATATGTTCGGTTCATACGAATTTAGTACCATTATATCTTAATGAGAAGTACATTAAAACCATCGACCGGAATCGCTCAACAGTAATAAGCAATAAAGTTTTACGATAGCCTCATGCAAAGGCGTTGCGCTGTTTCAGGCAGCTTAGGGATGGGAATACACCTGCGTAAAAAATCGTTGCAACATAATTTCCTTTCTTTGATTTCTACCCGCGATTTTTTTTTGAAACTTGTTTCCGACTTACAATACTAAATGAATAAATCAATATTAAAGTTAACTGTTAAAACACAAAACGGTTAAGTGGACTCTTTTATAATAATTCTGATTCCCTAGAAAACCAAACATTTTAAGGTAATTTATTTCAAAATGTTCGACGAAATTGCGAAATTCAGGTTGATGAGAAATAAATAAAAAAGGGTTAGTTTTAAAGCAGGCAAATGTCTTTCAACGGAAACTTAACTGAAATAGAAACTTTTTCATTAAGAGGGTTGCCTTTTATATTTAGGGATGCAATAATTGGCCATATATTTCCAAAAAAATATTGTTTTATTGTTTGCTTCGAATTATTTCTATGAAGATCAAAGCAATCGATGAACCAATCGTCGATCCTTTTTTCCCAGATTGATTAAACACACTTCTTAATTAATTGATTGCATCTTCGCGTGTCAAAAAACGATGTCTTCGTAGTGTATTCCTAGGTGTATCATGTGGGAATTAGAAGAAGCGAATGATTCTTAAACAGGACGACATAATAAGGTGGATGATTCATCAAAGCGACGTTTTCACTGCTCAAAGTCACATTTGAACAGATCGCTGAGAGTTAAAATTGTTGCGGTGGAGAGAGATCCGTATTCGACGGTCTGTTATCCTGATTTCTTCGAAGATTTTTGGTAAATAAATGATTATGTAACATTCAAAATAGACATTCAAACGTTTCCTTGAAAAACGGTAGTGCATTGACAAATTTATCGATATATTTTTTGAGTTAGTCCGCTTCGATTACAACTTAAGTTGTAAATAATAATTATTTTAATTCCGGATTTTACCACTTAGAATTCTTTGATTCCTACCTTAAAAATGTCAAACCTTACGATAGAAACCTTAGTTGACAGATTGAAGAATCAGGTTTAGATAAACCCGAAAAATAAACGAAAATCCTCCTACATTTTTAATACTGTCCATTATCATCGAAGAAAATTTAAAGTTAAAAAGTGGATAAACACTGTGATCAAATGAGTGAAATACGAAGGAGAAAGTTGGAGGAAGCCAAGGCCCGATTAAGGCTGTGGCGGCATTGAAGAGGAAGAAATATATTTATAGATAGTGATATTCGCAAAAATAAATAGACATGTATAAATACATCGTCAGAGGTAACATCCCTACCTTGTTAAGGTTGATATACCTATTTAAAAGGTATGCATATTCTACCGCACCTTAGTAGACCAATTTTCCTACGACCTACAGGTACGAAACCCGCATTTAATACAACACTGTAGGGTAGCTACCTAAGTGTAGATGATAACCACACACGGTTACATCATACATACGTATCTGGGTGTACGCTTTCTAATAAAGACTCTAAGTAGGCTGAAATAATATCCATTTTCTTGCTTAATATCGCATGTTACTAGACGCCTACATACACGATTTTATGGAACCGTCATAGTAGGTGTGTAGGTATTTAAAATATTAATCAAAATGTTCGTGTACCTACCTTGATATTTCTCGCTAAGTTTTTACTTTATACTTTTTATAACAGTGGGAACAAAAATATTGACGAAAAATATATTCCCATTCACACGTTAGCTTTGCAATATAAGTAACTAGGAACAGTGGTAAAATATAACTACGACATCTTTCGGTGCACCAAAAAATTAATGAAGGCTGCTCATTAGTGAAAATGGCAAAAATGTAAAATTTTAACAAGTTAATGATAAATGATAACAATTCAAATAAGACCAGAATAAGGTATTCAAAATTTACCGACTACAAACAGGTAAGAAAAAACTACAAACACGAATTTTAATATGATAATAATAATTGATCCACAATTATTTTAACTTATGGACTATGTTAATGCATAGTTTAATTAACATTCTCACGCCAATAAAGAGTAAAACCACATATTACAAACCTTGTAATTTTCATTTGTAAATGTTTGTTGCAATTATGAAATCGTACAGCGGTACAGAGTTTTACCCTTAGGTCAAAGTTATCAGATTAAAGCTACAATTTTACTTCGTGTAACGAGTATGATGCGATGTTTATTTCGTCTGTCGGAATGAGGAACATTTGCATGCAACGTTTTGCCATTGCAATTAGACCAGTTTACCTTTCGAATATTGCACGCTCAAGTTGGTACTTTGTATGTCATGAAGTAATGAGACTGTTAAAGGATGTTGCTGAATTTTAAACGATTTTATTTCACGGCAAAGAGTAGGTAGGTATATAGGTATTTCATTGAAAGACTTCATACAAAAAACCGGAAATGGAATTCAAATTTATCACACATACTTATAGAAAGGGTGTGCATTGAAAATTATAAGCTGTCGTCGACATAATTTAACGCATATCGCTTGATTGTGAGCTGATGTCTGTAGATTTTCGCCCGCCATATCGGATTTAACGTCAACTGACAGTTGTTTCGAGTAAACAAGAACGCTTTTTGTAATAAATACTCTGTAGCTATAATTATTTTTTTTCAATAATAATTAGGAGGTAGGTACTCAAGAAATCACAGTTGATTATCGTCAATTAATTTTTCACAGTACTTACATAGTTACAATCATCGATGAAATCTCCCTTTACATCCCATATAGGGGTATAGGGAGTAGGGAGGCAACAAGGGCTCTCCATTGCACTCGATCTTTCGGATGACCATAAACATAGTTACTGCACTGCTGCTATAATATACCTACTACCGCATCACGAACTGTCTATACCTTAACCCACCTGCTCCAGGCCCATTTCTTGTACCACAGATTAACATATTTAGGGATTGTTACGTAATAGGCCGTTTCAACTTTGTTAAGTTGCAAGTCAAAATTGCAGGTGCAAACTGCGGGTTAAATTTGAGGGTCAAAAGTGATATCCACTCCAGTGAAGTGCGAGATGGTGTGAGTGTACTGTACGTACATTGATCCTTTCATTTTAATGTGTTGTTTATTTTCTTTTTTCGCCAGCATGGACAGCACTGACAAACTGGGTGCGCGAAGGCTGCGGAAAGCTGCGCATGAATGTGAGGCCTATTAGGTATGTGCAATTACGGTTATTCGACCCATCAGGGTCCCGAAGACGAGGAAATCCCGCCCATACTTTGCGTCCCTTCAAAGAGAGCTGATGAGGTATATGGACAGTGGACATTGCATAATATCATCCAATCAAATCCAAACTCCCTTTACGCCCCACTTAGGGGCATAGGAAGGCAACAAGAGTTCTCCATTACGCTCGATCTTGTGCAATGTTTATGACTTCCTTCCACACCATGTCCAGATTTCAGTATGCGAGGATTTTACTCTTCTTCGGGGACCCTGATGGGAGGATAAATAGCGCCCTCCTCGACCAACTGTCATTCGGCATCCTTAACACATGTATTAGCCTAGTCCATCTCCTCTCCATAATGGTATAAGTGATGGACTGACGCTGGGTGTGCCGGCGTATAGCGTATTACAATAATAATAGTGACAGCGGGAAATATGTTTTGACGAACTGTATGTTTTGCTGCCAGATAGTAAATACCTAATAGCACTATAATAGCACTATTATAATTAGAAAATTCATACAACTGATTGATATAATAACGTTATAAGACAAATAAACAGTAGAGCGAGACTCTCTGTTTACCCCTCCGCTATCGTTGTTGATTTGAATTGTTTGGTATGTACAATTATTAAATAAAACGAAGAACAAAATAAAATACATAATTATAATTCAGAAGGAGCGCTCCTAACGAGCCCACCTAAACGGCGTAGGAACAAGCGTCAAATCTTTGTTAATAAGGAAATGTGGGCTTGTGTGACAGGCGCGGATCGGCTTTATGGAATATGAACTAGCACCAGAGCCTATCAGGCGGCAGGCATAAACAAATATTAAAAAATTGCTACGTACTAAAAAAACTAACAGGCCTTATATTATGGTACCATTTACAAGTTATAATATGTTATGTATTTTTGTTCATTAATGTGGATAGAAAATACTATGAAATAAGCGTCAAACAAATAAAATATATGTAGGAGCAAAACTTCATGCCACTCTATTTCGGTTTAATATTTAAAGAACACCCAAGCTACCTGTTACCTATCTATCGGTTTCTACGACGTATTCTTTGCCTCCAGTTCAGAGTTTTCTTAATCTTTCCGTTATCCGTTGCATTCTCTACATGGCCGGCTCAGTTCCATTATATTACGCTACGTGACGCTATAGTGACGCTATTATTTGACAATATGTTCCTAGCCTTGATCTCTCACTTTCTAATTCGTTGATTTCCACTCTTATCTCTTTTCGAAATGTTCAACATCCTTCTTCCCATCGCTATCTTTGTTACGTGACGTTTAAGTATTGAGCATTTTATAAAGGTGATAGATTCAAAACCATGTATTATGCCAATACCTACTGGAAGAATTTATTCATTCATTTACGACCTGTTGGGCCTTTTAAAAATTAAATATAACACAATACCTCGGTATAATAATCTTTACAAAATAATTATTCCAATATTACAGCAAAAAAAAAACAATAGATCAATATAACAATAACAAAACCATGTGGACACTGTAGTAAGAACAATTAATTATATCAATGAAACAATTAAGCATTATTAAAAACTCTAAGTCGATCACTAAAAGAAACAAATCGTGTTGACAGATAGATCAATTGATTGTACAAACGATATGGTTCATTTAGACATATTAATAAAAAAATTGATTAAAAAATAAAATCCATTATTACAGAATGCTGAATATTGCTTAAATCAAAAGGTACCTTTATTTTTTTGAGGCCGATCCGCCACTGTTATTCATAAGTGATATATTTTATGAGTATATTAAATATAGAAATGGTATTGTCTGGGCCAACATAGAATGTTGTATGTTTTATTGTTGTTATGTAAATTGTTTTGCTTTTCACGCTACTGGAAAACACTTCCTTTTGACGTACACCCTAACAAGAACACGAGTCTCTCCCAAGTAGGAAACGACTCCATATAAATTATATTAATATATCCACTAGGTATATGAAGCATTTCATACATTTACTTACTATATGTAACACTAAATTATATCTCATCATAGTCTTCATAATTATAACAATACTCATACATATTAAGGTAGATTGGTATACGTATAAAACATAGATATAACGATATGGTGAATTTATCAAATTCGTCAATTGATAAAAATCTGCAATTATTTTTGAAGGACAAGTCGAGTAACTTGCTGAAATATGAACTACTAGACAAGCTGCGAAATCTCAGTTTGCAAAGCATTAATAAACTAGGATCGGTTAGTCCGGCTTACCACGAGTCACATAGCATGCAGATAATGTTAGCAAACCATGAATAACGAGCAAATGGTGCTGAATACCTACGGATTTTTGTTTTGAATATCACCATCATAAGTAGCCCTATATTTTAATCTGAAATAAATGAAAAGCTACATGCGGTTCGTTTTTTTTTTTTCAAGGAAAATATTATGTTTTGTATTAGTACCGACCTATGTTTGTAGGTAGTGGTCTATTAAAAATGTTGTTATGTTGATGATTTTAATTGACAATCCAGCATTTAAAACCATAATTTTATACTGTGTCGATTTAAATTACTGAGGTACTATGACTTGGCAACAGATTTTTACTTCTTTTTTGCATGTTCCATCAGGCTTCTCTACTAACGAATTGTCATTTATTTACTAATATAAATAATTCCCGTTAAATGGTTATTATGTATTCAAACCGGTTAATAAGCTAAACCGTAACTTTTATGAATAATTCCTAGAGAGCGGCGGTTTTGTTTGGTGTTACGTCATCCGCTCTGTTGTTACCTCTAAACAGGATGAGGTTTAACCACAATAAAGTTTCATACACAAAGTCCAAATTTTGTCCACGAGTTGTGAATAAATTTTATGAAGAGCGCCACCTCATACTTTTCATATATATTACAAAATTAAAATTAATATTTCCATGCAATCATCATACAACACCGACCGTTAAATTAATGAACAATAAGATGAACCCGAGTCCAATTTTTGGGTATAAAAGTTTCGAAAAGAGTTCGTTTCATTTCACTTAGTTAAACTTCGATTCATTACTACGTAGGAAGGCTTTTGTTTTTGTCAGACTTATTTTGAAAAAAAAAAATATTTATAAAAAACCTAAAAATAAATGGATTAAATTAGGTATAATGCATATTTAATTCAAAATAAAAACGCGTATTTTAATTGAAAATAATAATCGATACATACAAGATAATAAAATGATAAATTTGTTTAATTAACGATGTATAATTATTCATTACATTGATCTCTTCCATTTTAAATTAATATCATCAACATTTCGGAATTACAAGCTATAAGGTGTGCAACATAATATATCTCTTTAATATTTTAACATGTCGATGGTGGTAAGTTGCGCTAGCGTAACTAACATTTTAATCCATGATTAATAATGTCATATGTATAATTTTCTAAAAATGACTACAGAATAGCTTTACTTCGCATATCAAGACAGTTTCAACATACCTATGTGTAGTGAATACATACATACATAAATTTTCCCTTTAAGGCTCCCCGCACACCATCTCGTAATTCGGGGAGCCTGAACCCCACTTAGGGGCATAGGGAGGCATCAAGAGCTCTCCATTGGGCTCGAAGGCGACTGAGGCCTATGGTGCCCTTTCTGTCCGGTTGAGGTTTAAGGACGTGAGGTGGTTAACCTCACTGTTCCGATCTGATTTTTCGATTTCCTGCCTCTTACAGGATGCTCGAAAAACCAGCAAAAAGAGAAGAGGTGCAATTCTTAGCCGACAACCCCACGGTGTAGTGAATACTACTTTTTTTTATTTAAGTGTGAAATTATTAATAAGTACTAGTGGTCGACCAGCGCTCGAAATTCGACCATAACTAATTTGAATTACAAGTTTGAACATTATTGAGGTTCCGTTGTCAAAGACTGGGCGAGGGCTATTTCACAATTTTCTCTCAAAAACAATGACGTGGATACGTCAAATTTGAAATGTCGATAGGTATGTAGAAAGTTTTTTTCTATTATTATTAAAGACAAACAATGATATTAATCTGTTCACAATTTGACCACAGATAAATTGAATTTTGAAAAAAAGTTCCACCTTCTTAAAATTACCGCATTCAAAAAGCTTTCTGCGCCCAATATGAGGCGCTTTTCATTTTACATTTTGTTTCTATGAAGTTAATGATTTTTATAAGTAGTCTATGTGTGGGAGAGTATCAAATACATGACATTTCATTAGTGTTTGTAATGTTTCTTTTTTATTGATCTAATCTATTTTTTATGGATAATTAAAAAAAAATATTACCATTCGCCACTCCTCTATATAAACTATAATTGTGCGAAATTTCATACGTCCGCGCAATTATCGTAAAAATGGTCACAAAGTTTTTCCTTCACGTATCAATTAATAGATTGTTTTTGTCAGTTAGATGATGGCATCTTTCCATCGATGCACCTAATATAAAAACTGTTTAGTTAAAAAACTTTGATGATAATTAATTAAAATTATGTTTTAATTATCATAACATCAAAGCTTGGAGTTGACAGTAGGTACCTACCTAAAACAGACTAAGAAATATTTTATTCACAGGATAAAATATTTTTAAACCATCCACTAACGAACGTTGACTACCTTCATGTTCTTCCTCTTCGGATAAGGGATGTTTTGAGATGTTGGAGCTAGCACAAGAGGTGCTTTGTCTATTTGACTTGTGTCCTGCGAGCAATATGAAGAGCCCAAAGCCACTTTAGCGTGGCAACATGACAACGTGAAAGGAACAATATTTTGTTAACTCGCTTAGTATTCTTGATTTTGCAACGCCTAGGTAAATCTAGAAGCCACAAAAGCTGGGCTGAGAGTTAAGGAAATTAGCAGTACGAAGGATATTCAAAAAAGTACCAACCTACTTGTGTGGTTACTTTCAGAACAATGTCAAAGTAAAACCAAATCGTTTGGTGTTTTTTTTAAACACGAGGTATCGTAGGTACATTATTGGTATTAGTTTCCAAAATAAATAGGAATTCAAATCGTCAAAAAATATAAAATTTACTCATTTTCTATATATATTATATTAATACGTGAATAAAAAAAAATGTGTCAATTTTTACGGGAAAATGCGCGGACGGAGGAGTATGAAATTTCGCACACTTATAATTTATAATATAGAGAAGGGTTAGCGAATGCTAATATTATTTTCTTAAAATTATGCATAAAAAATATTTAATTTATTTAAAAAAAACATTACAAACACTACTGTATTGTTATGTATTTGATATACACGCACACATACACTTCCATAGACTACTTATCAAGAAGATCGACTACATAGAATTAAATGTACAATGAAAAGCGCCTCATAATGGACGCAGAAAACTTTCTGAAGGTGGTATATTTAAATAGAAGGTGGAGCTGAGAAAAGCGGGATATTGAAAACTCATTGCGTAAATTGAGAATCGATTCATATTGTTTTTTTTTAATAATAATAGAAAAAACTTGATACATGTATCAAGATTTTAAATTTGACGTATCCATGTCATTGCTTTGGAAAGAAAATTGTTAAATAGCACTCGCTCAGTCTAATGTTCAAACTTATAATCTAAATTAGTCATGTTCGAATTGCGAGCACTGGTCGACCACTAGTATTATGTAAATATCCAATATAATAATTGGTCAAGATCATAACCCCACGGGAAATATTTTCATACAAAACCAATGCGACTAGGTACGGGAAAAAGGTACCTGTTTTTCAAAGGTGCTTAAAATTTTCGTCGAAATGCCGGAATCAATTACAACTAATGGTATATATCCTCGGGAAATATGGCGGAAAAAAAAATATGGTACCTACTGTTTAAATATATGGTACGACTAAAATATGTTGCTATAGAAGAAAATAAATGTCGAATTTTCCTCAGTTCTCACGGTGAAAACAAACAATGGAACCATTTAAATTTTATAGATGACTAGCTAAATACCCGTGGCTTCGCTCACGTGTTACTGTATTTGCTTTCTCTTCCTAAACAATGCAGAATTAATTATATTCGCATCAAAATTAATAATAATAAGAAACATCATCAACATTTCTTTTTTTAAATATATATTCTAAAATTTCCATTAAATTACTATATTTTTATTTATATTTGTCCGTATTAATCTGTATTTAAAAAATATGTGCTTCTTATACAAATAGAATCAGCCCGCGAACTTAAAAATTTCGCTAACTTGACTGACATTGTTCTATGAGAATCCCAAAAAATAACTCGAATAACTTTTATTCCATCAAATGACGTTATTTGAAATCAATTTTTATATTGCTGGATATGAATAGAAAAATATTCAGGTCTCGAAAAGCAATGAAATTAGTGATCTTTAAAACACTTATTTCTATCTGCTTTGGGCATTTTTCAAGCTACAGACGTTTTTTTAACATTTCAATTTATATCTTTCACGTTGATTTGTTTTTGTGTGTCTGGTCGTAGGTTCGAAATTTAGTTCATAAATATCTTATCCTGAGCAAACACGACATAAAAAGAATAAACGATATCGGTCCAGCCGTTCAGGTCGAAATAAATAACGTTAAACGTGAAAACTGTTAACGTTCCGAACGTTAACGTTAACCAAATTGAAAATGGTTTCCAAACAAAAAAAAATGCGTTTCTTCTTCAATATAATAGCAGCGTCGTAATACTTCCAAAGATTTTGAGGTAACGTTTAACGTTAATTTTGAATAACTGACATAATTATTTTTTTGACTCGGAATTTGGAACAACATTGTTTAACGCACGTTGAACAACAGTTTTTACGTTATCTCTATGGAATTAACAACAAATTGTTAACGTTGGAGCTGTCGTTAATATTTCGACTTGGCCTCCAGGCGTGATGCGATGACCACGTAAAGTAGGTCTCCATTTTTATAATAACGTAATATTCTCCCTTTTAAGCCCCCCCGCTCACCGCAAACCAGCCCGGAGGAAACTAAACTGCAGCAAACCCGATCCGCACAAAGCCAAACCCTAGCCCGATTGCCAAAAAGCCAGCCGCACACAGCGCAAGCCCGTGGCGGTTCCCCCCAAACCACCCCATAATACGGGAGGCCTTGGACCCACTCAGGAGAATAGGTTAGGCATAAAGAACTCTCCATTGCGCTCGAAGTCGTCCGAGGCTCATTGTGCCTTTTCTAACCGGTTGAGGTTTAAGGAAGTGAGGTGGTCAACCTCAGTATTCTAATGGTATAAATAATTGGCGTTCGACTATAGACGAATTTTCGACAATGTAGAGTAGGAAGAAAATTAGCTGTCCACTGTTTATATTTTTTATTAGATGAAACGGATATCGGCAACTATCCGATATCCGGTCTATCCGGCGGCGTAAATAATATCCTGCCGGATACCGGATAGTAAAAAGAGGCATGTTTGGATAACTCATTGATTTGTTTATTAAAGTATCACTTAAGAAATACACCTTATAATCACAAAATAAATTCTACAACTTAGAAAATTGATTATCAAGCATAAGGTAAATTATGGAGAGTAATTCTATATAATATTTCGTTAAATAGACTATTAGACTATATAGAGGAAAACAGCAGCTTTGCTGGTCTTCGTAAGTAAGGGAAGTTTAATAAAACAACGTTTCGTCATATATCATCCTGGCTGAAGATGCAGATAGTTTCCGCGATTTTTGGAACAATAACGTTCCGGCAACGGAGTCAGTCCAATTGGTATATACCGCCTACGTAAGCGTAATTCATGCGTTGTACCCATGGTAATTTACGCACTGGCCGGGCTCTAGTAAGGACTTCTTTAGCATTCTGCGAATTTTATAAATTGTTGAAAATAAAAACACCGATATTTTAAGGGGAGCGCTTTTCTTCCTACCGCAAGGGTTCCGAAGACAAAGAAGATCTTCTCATACCGAGAGGGTCTTCCTCGTGTTCTGCTCCTTCGAAGCAGAGCTGAGGGATCTGGAAATGGTGTGTGAGGAGGTCATAATATCCGGCTAACTGCTATCCCTTTCGTCTCTATTTTTTATACGTTCCAGTGGACAGTTAATTTTTTCGCACTATACACTAATACAGTGACGAAATGATGTGGTCATTGACTTACCAGTGTTTTCAAAACAATTATTTACGATCTGTCCTAAAATGATGTGAGGTTTTGTAGATAATTTTAAAATTTAATATTTTGCACATTGACTACATTTGATATAAAATAATTATTTACCTATTGACTTCATAATACTATTTACCTTTTTTCAACATAATATTATATCAACTTGCTATTCATGGTTTACGCAATAAATTCAAAGCAAGATTACTCACATAGTTTTTTTTTTGTTGCTAGTGTTTTTATGAAATGGCTTCAAATATTTTGACAGATCAAGACATAAAGAATTGCAATACAATCCAGATTCTTTTCCTGAACTTACCGTAAATTATTTTAGTAGAGATAATAAATTACTAAAATAGGTAGGTACCTACATAATGATTTTAATGTCGATCGTAAAAAAAACAATTCAGAATCGCTGTACAGGATGCATGGTACAGAATCGCTGTACGTGCTTTTTCTGTGGGTTTCCCCATTCAAATGCATAGTAACGTTCTTTGCGCCGGTTGGCGCTAGTCAGAATCGGCATTCTACGTGTTTTTTACCCTATGAGAACAGCTGAACTTATATCGCCCATTTTTTTGTCGTGTTTGCTTTTGTCTGAAGGGTCTTATGAAAGAAAAAAGTTGCACGGAATAAAAATAAAACTTCCATTATACATTTTTTCTAATTTTGAAATTAAATCAGGCGTTTAACAGGAATCAGTTTGATAAATGATATTACGATTCACGGAATGCTGATAGAAAATAATATAATGATATGTTTTATAACAGATGCATCGGTTACAGTACCTAGTTAAAAAGGTATTAATGAATGTATCATTATACTAATTCAAATTCAATAATATAAGGACCACGTCGTCGTCTGTGTTAAATAACTTTAAACTGAAATCAACTTAAATTTATACATAAAATCTCGAACATATTATTTATATTCCAAGACGGGACGAAGTTTGACGGGTCGGCTAGTTCAAAACTATATTAATATTATAGATTACGCAATAGTTTCGACACGTGTATTGGAGAAAGTAGGTTGGGCTGGGTAGGTACCTACCTACGTATATATTCATTGGGTAGGAACACGTAGAAAGCGGATTCCGATACGCGCCGACCGGCTCATAGATTGTTGCCTATGGTTTCAATGCATTTAAATGAGCATGCCGGAAAGCGGGTTCCTGCTTTTCTGTGGGTATCCCCATTCAAATGCATAGTAACATTCTTTCCGCTGGTCGGCGCGGGTCGGTATCGGCTTTCTACGTGTTCTTAGCCATACACCGCGGCACCACACCGGCCCAGCTCGCCGAATGAGATCCAACTGTCGATGGCCTGAGTCGGTATGTTTATTGTATGAAACGATGTCGTCAATAAATTAAATTTTTACAAAAATTGTTAAGAAAAGTTTGAGATGTACTGCTATGATGTATGTATTTTTTATAGAAAAATAAATTATCTAGTTGTAGCGTTTCGGCGTTTTTCGATATTTGTATAAAATTCTGAAATATAGGCACTGAAACTCGTAAATTTGTCATAAAAAAAATATTTTTCTTTATAAAAAAAGTTTGAGAAATCCTGGAACTTCTTCATTAAATTATATTTTAGATATTGTATTTTTCTATATACATACACAATTTTAGGGTTCTAGATTTTATGGTTTTTGAGATATATGGAAAAATTAAATAAAAATTCAAAGGTTGATAACCCCTGACTGAAAAAAAAAAATCAAAATTCTGAGTATACAAATTTTGTATGCTTAAAGTATTCAATATTTTCTGAAATTTTAGGATCTGTGCATCAAGCGAATCAAAAGTTATAAAGAGGGGACGGATACACACACATACACGTTGGAAAAATGCCCCTCACCCCCTCCCCTCTAATTAATGATATCTTTTGAAAACGAAATAGTATAATTTGACTCTTTTTGAAGAAATAATTTTTTTGAAATTTCGATAAAACCAGTTTTAAACTTTTTAGGAGGCACTTAAAAATCATCCCTTTTTATATGTGCCCTTTTTCGTCCCTTTTAGTTAAATTTTGGAAAAATTGCCGAATACGCTAACACTCATTTCTATAGAAGAATTCATATGCCAAATCTCAAGTTCGTACCATGTCTAGTTTCCGAGATATTCGCATACTTTGAAAAACATTCAACCCTATTTTTCACCCCCTTAGGGGTGGAATTTCCAAAAATCCTTTCTTAGTGGAAGGTTTTGTATTGAGACCTACCTGATTTCCAAATTTCACTTCTCTACGATTAGCCGTTTGGGCTGTGCGTTGATGAGTCAGTCAGTCAATCAGTCAGTCAATCAGTCAGTCAGTCAGGCACTTTCCTTTATTATTTATTATAGATAATATAATATGTTACTGATAGGTATATACGACAATCAAGCAATAGCTGACCCTTTGTTATGCATGCCTGTTGTTTGCTGCTGGTATTGCAATAAACATAAAAATACAGGTACAAAAAAGATGATAACTATATTTTATTTATTCGTATTTTTTACGCTTTATCTAACGAAGTTATGCGAAAGTGCGATACTTACGAAAAAAAATCCAATGTATAATTTTAAATCGTGGGTAGGTACCTACCTACGCTACGGACCTTGCGTTCATTTATGACCGACCTGGATTATTTATTTATCAAATATTTTTTCGATTTAAATTCTCGGCGGATTAAGTTTGTATTTTTTTCCATATTCGGAATTGAATTTATGCAAAATACATATCTCGAGGGGAGATATTTTTCTCATTTTAATTTAAATAAAAATAAAAAATAAGATTTTTATTTGTTTCAAAAATAATCCAGATGAAAGGAAAACTTTATCCATTATATACATCCGGGCTTATCTTTTATTTCCTCTTTCGCTTCTGGCCTTGTTAATCATGAAATAAAATTAATATTTATTTAAATAATATTTCTGTCTTTTGATTCAACAATAACTTTTTCAAATTCAAAAATGCTCGTCGTTTTGAAAGTTCCCATTCATTGATCCGCTTGTTAGTTTCACAAATAAACTAGCTTTCCCCACAGACGTTGTCCTGTCTTCCTTTAAATTATGAATTTGTACGACGATAATTTATTTACATATACAACCAAAATTATTCCGAATTCTGCATCTGTTTTAAACTATGTTTATAGGGCACATTCAGATCACACAATCAAACAACAAACAGTTGTAAAACGCCAATTAAAATTATTAAAAAATAGTAAATTTTATATCGTCAAAAGGTTATACCTATACCTACGTTTAGTTTTTACCGAGTTTAGATGGTTTGGACATGTGGAAAGAATGAATGCAAACAGAATGACAGAAAGGAAAAGTGTATGAGAAATTGTATGTCAGAGAAGAATGAAAAGAATTGAGCTTGGATAGAAAAGGGTGGTGGTCTGTTTTCTCTGCCTACCCCTTACGGGACACGGCGTGGTGGGAAAAATAAAGAACTAGAACATTTGGAGCGCTTTTTTCAGCTGCTAAAGACGAGAAGAATAATCTCGAGTGATAGTCGACGTTGGGGGGGGGGGGGGGGGTGGCATGAAGAAGAAGAAGAATTGGTTTTAATTTGATGTAATGAAAATGACTTTGTTTAAAGGCGAACGTCGTTTATATGGTGTTATAAAATAAATAAATAGTATCTATCTTAATTCAGCAGAATGAAATCTTCTCTTTAAAAACTTCCGCGTAGTGATTGTACCTAGCAACACTCGTGAACTAAATGAGGTGACATTATAGAAAGGAGACTGAAAATTGAAAGCAAAAATATGAACAAAGTTCAAAAACTATTTGCTTCCGGGTACCATCTCACCAATATACTCGTAACTTTATAGGTTGCGCATCAGAATATAATAATGTGCATGTGCTTGTTGGCATTATGTGTGCCAGCAGTAGCAGTCAGCCACAAACAGTGAGAATTCACTTTAGAAAACTTTAATAGGAGACTCTGAAGCGAAGGAGCAAGTAGAGATGGGAGTGTTATACAAAAGTGATTAATCGAGATAAGTGCGGGTAGTTCCGGTTAGAAAATACGCATTGTAAATATGTTACCATTAGAAAAAATGCATTATAAAATAGTTTCATTTCCAGTCCGTGTACCAACGTCCAAACTGAGACAGATCAAGCCCGGACAGAAACTTCAAGTGAAAAACACAAAATTGTGACCCTGCCGCCGGGAATCAAAATCAGAAGTGTGCGCCTGTACTACTATACCCGCTACCGAGGCCGGAGATTAAGTTATGCAATATAGAAACAGTTCTTTCTTCTTTCTTCTTCTTCTTTTTTTCCGGCAATGCACCCGATCTCGAGAGTTGTCAGTATTCAACATTGATCAGTTACTATAGGTACATATCTACTTAGGTATAATATAATTAATGCTTTCGATCATATTTTTTGCAAGCCCATTCAAGACGTTCAATGTTTAAAAAAATATCATCCCCCACGTACAAAAAATACTGAGAAGAGTAACTTTTGTTCTAAAGAATCATAGTCAAAATAATTACTTATGTCTATATGAATCGGCGCTCACGAGGTCTCCCGGGTGGATAAATTTGAGTACCTGGGAGCAACCATTACCACCACTGGTGACCTCGGGGCTGAGCTCCCGATACGTATCGGTATGGCAAGTGGTGCCTTCAATAACATGACTAAGATATGGAAGGCGTCGGCGTTTAGTGTCGAGACGAAATGTGAACTGTTTAATGCGTGTGTGTTGCCCATTCTCCTGTATGGGTGTGAGTCCTGGCACCTGACCAAAGCCCAGGCACAAAAAGTATCTGCATTCGAAACGAAGTGCCTCAGGAGAATTTTGAGTATAAGATGGTACCACCGCATCACGACGCTATAAGCCGGCGCACCCCACGTGAGCCCATCACCTCTACTATTATGTGGAGGAGATGGACTTGGCTGGGGCTGGGACATGTGTTAAGGATGCCGAATGACAGTTGGCCGAGGAGAGCGCTGTTCTTCCTCCCATCAGGGTCCCGAGGACGAGGAAGACCCTCTCATACTGTGTTCCGCTCCTTCGAAGCAGAGCTGAGGAATGTGAACATGGTGTGGGAGGAGGTCATTAACGTTGCGCAAGATCGAGCGCAATGGAGAGCTCTTGTTGCCTCCCTATGCCCCTAAGTGGGGTCTTAAGGGAGTTTGGATTGGATTGGATGTCTATTGGAAATACAGGTAACCATATTGTATTTAGTGTTAATCCTCAAAGACCAAAGAACCTTGAAAAAAGATTGATTACCTATATATTATGTACATAAAAAAATCTGGAATTTGTCGATGAAGTTTGTAATAAAATTGTATATTTCACATCCCTTCAAATATAAAAATAAAAGATACTTTGATATAATTTTATGTCGAATTCAACCGACAAAAGCACCCCGCTGCCACCTGACTAGTGGCTTCCAATATCCGCGTTTGTTTTCTTTCTTCTTTGCTTCCATTTTATTAAAGATTGACAACCGGCGGTGCTGACATTTTGAGAATCTGAAGTACCTATTATTCAACGATCACCAAGTATTGTGTTGGTAATCAATAAAATATGAAATATTATATTTTTTATATCTCAACAATGAGAAAATAAATGTCGTATTTTGTATAAAAAAATAAAGCAATTATTTTTACGTATATCTAATAAAATACCTTAGCAAATACCTACATATTTGTGAATAAACAATGTTGTCTTATCCAACTGTCGATTTGTTGAAGAGAAATTATTTCTCGAGACAGATCGGCAGTATCAAGCCAAGATACGTGAGATTTGTATGGCCAGGTCTAGATTTTAAACGGTTTTTCAAACTTTGACGACAAAAAACACCAACTTAGAGGCATCGCAGCATATATGTTCCATATATGGATTTACTCAGGATTCGGAGGAGAACATTTAGTGTGTCTGTGTGTGTGTGTGTGTGTGTGTCTGTGTGTGTCTGTGTGTCCGTCCCCCCCTTATAACTTTTGATTCGCTTGATGCACAGATCCTAAAATTTCAGTACATATTGAATACTTTAAGCCTACAAAACTTGTATACTCAGAATTTTTAAATTTTCTTTCAGTCAGGGGTAATCAACCTTTGAATTTTTACAATTTTTTTTCATATATCTCGAAAACTATAAAAGCTAGAACCCTTAAATTTTGTATGTATATAGAAAAATACAATATCTCAAATTAAATTTAATGAAAAAGTTCCAGAATTTCTCAAACTTTTTTTAAAAAGAAAAATATTATTTTTATGACAAATTTACGAGTTTCAGTGCCTATATTTCAGAATTTTATAAAAATATCGAAAAACACCGAAACACCCCAACTAGATAATTAATTTTTCTATAAAAAATGTGTAGATTATATCAGTACATCTCAAACTTTTCTTAACAATTTTTGTAAAAATTTAATTTATTGACGACATCGTTTCATACAATAAACATACCGACTTAGTCAATCGACAGTTGGATCTCATGTTTACATGCAACTAGTAAAATAATAATGTTGTCTTATAAAATAATAATGTTGTCTTATAAAATGAGGTCTGATGTAAGATAATCAAGATCGCTAAAGGACTTAAAAATTGGCTGTTGGCTGGCATGAACGTAGAGGAAGGTGAATGCTAAAAGTAATTAACAAACAAATATACGTTACTCCACTTAGAGGCATAAGGAGGCAACAAGAGCTCTCCATTGCGCTCGATCTTGACAAAAATGTGCTTGACACATCACATCTTAGGGTCTGTATAGTGTACACATCGGAACACGTGCGTTAACGTAACCAATGCAACGAAGTAAATGCCACTGGCCAATAATAGAGGTATCTCAACATTATTACTACTTATGAATTATGATGCATGCACCATGCGCTCTGGTACCCTCTCAAATTTTCGACAGTATAAAAATCGCCCTAATGAATGTATATTTGTATTATAAATACATTCACATACTTAGGTTTATTAATTCACAACGTGCTGTCTCATATATTATATAGATATTTTCTTTGAGATTTTCGTATTGAATATTATTATTATGTCGATTGATTTTGTATTACCTACGTACCTATTGAGTTGAATAAAGCATCAATAAGCTAGTGGGTGAGTAATGCTATTAAGTATTTGAAAAGCTTAAAAAAATATTAATAAGGTGACATATGAGGTAGGTAGCAACCTATATGATCTTAAAAATACAAAGTTCCTATCATTTTAATGAAGATAAATAATTTTAAAAATATCGTTATCAATAGTGTATTCAGAAGGCGTGTTCTTCGGCTTACTTCACAAACTTCTCACTGGAAGCTTTCTCTTCTAAGTAGGTACCTATGTACATAGGGTGGAAATGGAAGGTAAAAAGGCGAGCTTTGGGAATTGTACCAATGAGAAAGTTTCTTCATAAGTTTCTTACATTTTCGAAGTGATAATGATTATAATTTTAGTGAACTAAATATCGCTTAAATGAGTTATTACACGAAACTTCGCGGAAGTGAGTAATTTTATGAAATCATTTTCGTTAAACATGCGTGCGACCGCTTCATAATTTATTAAATCAAGTATTATTGACAATTGCAAACGGGTTAAAAAAGGTGTTGTTGCTTAATATATTTAAAAAAAAAAGTGGACGAGCACGGGCATGTTATAATTGCTATTACAAAATAATAAAATTTAAACAAGTACATACATGTACTTGGTTAAATCTTTGACGCTGCCAATTTGCCAAAATACTGACTTCCCGCGAATAATGACTGCCAAATTTTATATCCCATATCCATTAAACAATAAAATACCAACCCCCAAATACTAACTTTTTATGTCTACATTAAATACATCAGTGTCCGATCTCTAAGAGGTAGATTAAAATACAAATTTGAACCACTGCGATCTTAGGCCCGTCTTTTACTGCTGTTTCGAAGGCTGGCTTAGTTTGATCACTTTTCATTCGCCGTGATCGTCATCTACATAATAATTCAGTAATGTATATTTATTTGTATGTTTGTTTGTTTCACTCCAATTGCATATTGGAGCATCACGCTAAAACAGTAAGTTCTGCGTTGGATTTTTTTCTTCGTAGTTTTTCGCAAATACAATTGTGGTAATGTGAGATACAAATATTTACATTTCATTAAATTTATTTCAAGTTATTAATAAAATTATGAAATCTTCATAGTAAAATGTCAGACAACACAGATGGCCATCTTTTGAAAACAAAATTACTCATGTAAATATTACACGGAATCGGAGTAATGCGGTATGAAAATGTATTAAAACGAGTGAAGATTGATTTGAAATACAAAAAATTTAATAATAATAATATTTTACCATCATGCTTTTAAAAGAAAATTAAAGGATATTGAAATATTCCACAAAATTGAACTTGTCTCGTGGTTTAAGATTATTACGTGATTTATTACATAGTTCTAAAATTATAAAAAAAGTTTGTACCACAGAATATATATACAGAACACTCAAAACATTTCGAAACATTATGTTGGCACCCGAAGCGGCGCAAATAAGTCCCAACATCAATATAATAGGTAACATGAGTATTTGTTAATAATATTATTATTTAGCAAGGAGATAAGGAATAAAAGATATTCCTAGATGGAAACTCTTTACGTGACTTCCCAACGTTGCTACGTGATTGTGACAGTTCTGGGGTAAGTACCTTCTTACACCGCAAGTTCGTCTCCAAAGTGATAATTACATTTGCTAATAGAGGGGGGATGGCTAATGTGTCGACAGCTGATATCATCCATCAATAATGTACCAAAACCCACGTCATCTTGAGTCAGAATTATAATTCTTCCAAGGCAATAATCATCTATATTATGGACAATGGAGGTGTTTTTTTATAATATTTGCATCAGTTGGTGTTTCATTTGGTTACCATTGACGTGATATCAAAATTTTGTTGGAATTTAAAAAAGAAACTTAATCTTCATTATCTTTTCGGCTAAGAAGTTACATATTTACATTGTTCATGTCTCGTTAAAACTTGAAAATGGCGTGATCGAATTGGTTTATTTAGATTTCGAAATAATCTTTTATTAAGCGGTTTAAAACAGTATAAAAATATGAAAAAATTAAGAGAAAAATATCTTCGATCTTGCGTATTTTCCTAACCTTGGTATTTCTAGCCATATATCCGAGGATCTTTCTGGCTTTGCTTCTGAGAGTTTTCATTTCTATAACTCAAACATTTTTTGGTCATGTTATGGGTTTCAGAATTTGTCTCGATCCCGAACGTCATGATGGGGCTTACACAAGTTTGGTAATATATTGTCATATCAGGATTCCTCCAAATAGAGTTTTTATTCAGTGAAAATATCCAACTTTTCTAACATAAATTAATAGATCCTATCGATTCAAAACAAGGTAGGTAGGTATACCTTGTATTACGGTTAAGTCAAAACACATATTTAGCAAATAATTAAATGTTGAAGTAATGTCATCAATAATTGAGTTCTCAATGCTCCTTTATCTACGATCATATTATGTCAATACAAAACCACGTGAGACGACATCCTTAATTTCCTAGCGTTGATTAGATTTTACGTTAAATTAAAGATTCTTGAAATGATTCGCATTAAGAAGTTAATGGGAAAGATCTGTCTAGTTATACTTATTAAGATTATTTGCTCGTGAAGAGACTTTCTATTGTTTGACTGTGGTTGCATTATTGATCTTTATTAGTTTTTCATATTGAATCTTCATAGATAGGTATACGCTTAACATGATTTTTTTAAGTGTAGGTATTGGTATAAAATGAAATGATAATAATTTATTTATTTTACTAACAATCATATTATAAATACTTTGGCAATGATACCCAACACTCCAAAACGAAGATAATAAAACAGCCTAAGCACATCAGATCCCCTCATTTTCGAGAGATTACTAGGTACTTGTATGAGTGTATAAAACCATTAATTTGCATGTGCATGTAATTATATACCTATGTACCAATTTGTATATTATGATTTATATTGTTCTTATTTATTCATTTTAGTTTTTTTTAATGAATCTGGATTCAGTTAATGTGAACACTATAATACACTTATGAAAGGTCACACGAAGCAAAGGCTTGTGTCGTATAAGTGGAAAATGGTCGGCACCGGGATTCGAGCCCACGACCTTCAAAATGTTTCAATGTAGGTAGGTACTATACGTACGAAAGGCGTTGACCGATACCACTGAGCAACCAATCATGCACTGTGTCAAGTTAATGCAAAAAAAACACAGTTCGAAGTTTTCAGTTCAAGAGTCAGGGTAGTTAAAAATTGGACCAAAATGTCGGCTTGAGGCACTTCATTGATATAAGGACTCTGACTCGTATATGGAGTCCTATAATATGCAGTAGGTATGTTTTATAGCCCGCGTTCTTATAATAGTGGTAGGTATCCAAAAAAAAAACTTAATGTCAAGCTTCCCATGATAAAAACAACAACACTACGTAGGTAGGTAGGTACATTCTGATTGAAAATTACCATGAGAGAGCATCATTCAAAACATGTATGGGAGCTGGTAATATTGTTTGGTGAAACGCTGTTATTCGAATCACTTACCCTCGCGGTGGTGATTTCATTAGAGCGTGGCGCAGCCATGGTTATTATGAACAGTCGCAGTAATAACACGGGAACGAAGGCTTTGTGTGATGATATTGTGCACCATGACACACCTGGATGGAAACAATGGGAGGAATCTGTCAACCCTACACAGCCTTGGTGAATAAGAACATACGAAGAAGTTTTGTACAAAGTAAACACGGAAGTTAAATCTCACGTCTCGTGACTATCACGATTAATTACAATCGTTAGGTACATCAAAATAAAATTATTCTTTATTAATATATTATTATCTTTGCATTTTGAAACAAAAAGGTTAATCAGCTTATCATAATAAAGTCTTCAGTTGGTAAATAAAAATACATATTTAAAAGCCTTTCCCTGAAGGCAGAAAAAAAAACAAGATAATGGTAAGCCATTGATACGTTTCTGTAGGGAAAAGGAACAACGGAAAAAAGTACCTACCTAGAACCAAAGATCGAAAAACGAAAAAATCCTTATGTTCCAGGAAGAAAAGAAGACTTATCTGAAACCAAAATTTAGCACTGAAAATAGTTGTATTGCTTTTAATTGAGTAACTTCATGTTTTTTTTTATTTCGTAGTTTTTAGAATTCTATTAACATAAATGCAAAGGTTGACAAATCAGAGCAAGCTCTCCGAAAAAGTGATACACAACGTGGAACAAATGGTAGTGGTGCAAGTAACTAAATCCCACAAACAGAAAAGTAAGCAAAATATTATTTTTAGATTAGATGGCTAAGTCACTTCTATTTGTGAACCTGATTGTTGTTTTGGTTCGTTCCTTAATAAGTACCCACATGTAGGTACCTAACGTTTTTAAATCGATTATTGTATCCTTAAATGTATGATTTGATACTGTTTAAATTCACAATGTTCAGTTTTAAAATATCAATGATTTGTTTATACAAATATCGGTGTTTTTTTGCATCATACGTTAACATGAATATCTTCGGACATTGCAAGCAGATTGATGCATATATATAGCATGACAACGGGACTAGGACTTTTCAAGAAGTCGTAAGCCATTTCATTCTGATGTAATTGCCCGTTCCCACTTATCGTATGGCGAATCCGAGAAAATTTAGTGTGATTTGTGGCTGTTTATTTTATATGGAGTTGTTCACGTCTATCTGGCAACGATATTTGTGGTCCGACAAAGACGACGACAACCGAAGATGGTAAATAGAAATTCGAAGGGACATTTGTAGGCAATTGAAAGTTCTCCAAATCCCATCAGATACTTAGCCACCTCTCGCAATTGCAACGTTCTCTATGAAAACCACTATCGCACTTTCCATTAAGGTATTGAGTGGAGCCCCACGCTATCGTGCATCAGCCCAGCTTAGGAAAACATCGTGGTTTATCATCGTTGTATGTATGTGATGCTGCAGGTGCAGGTAGAAGCTGCCTAGAGGTAGTTACATATGTTTCCTACGAGTTTACCAGATATATGAGTATAAGGAGTACAGTGCGAGTGCCTTTACTAGTTCACTTGCGTTGTTTCCGCTGTAACAACAATATCGCTCATACATAACTGGTGCAAACCCTCATCTTACACTACTTCGAAAATATCCAAGCCACGTTTTCATCAGTATGTACATCAACAGTATTTCAAATTATTTGATGACTTACCATATCGAAAAATTCTTCAATTTTCTTTGTTAAAATAAGGAAATAATATTAAAATGTTGAGTATGTAACATTGTCAAATTATTATTAATCAAAAGTTTATTCATACAACCAGCAAAGAAGCTCGTAGGTCCTGGACTTCTCAGTGATTTGTTACAAAATGTTTTTTTTTTTTTAAATCGTCTTTAACAGTATCAGAAAGAAATTAATGGGTTGAAACTATTCTTAAAGAACTGGCTTCTAATCTTGATAAATGTTGGAATCAAACAGGGAAGAGCTGATTGAATGGAAGATGTTTCATTTTTAACCCACGGAGCCAACTTGGATTATAATCCACACTGCGAAATGCACATAATATTTAAAAACTGGAATGGTCAGGCCCGTTTAACGCCAGTTAGATACACCAACAAGAAACTAAATGCAACAAACATAGATACACAAACAAGAAGAAAACCGGTTATGGGTTTTCCAAGCCGATAACCAAGAATCAAAAACAAGAAAGTTAATCGTTAGATACATACATAAACAATTAACTACTGCTACTAAGTATTCGGCGTAGCAGGATGGACTTACACTATAGTTGTGGCGTATTTTTACAAATTCGAAGAAATCACTCGAAAACGAGTGCAGGGCTTAAAAAAAGGTTCTTTTGTTCTTATTCGGTTGAAATATATGTATGACATTCGAGCAAATCAAAATGTTAAGGTGGAAAGTACAAGGTTGATGAAATCGCAAATGAAAAGGCAAAACCGTGAGCAGTAAAACATAATACCTAGTTGGAGCACACATACTATTGTTATGAATCATCCGTGGAGTTGCAGGCTATGTCGTATGAATAGGTATCTATGTAGAGGTAGGACGCATCGCAGCTTTAACTATCTGCGAATCATTTGCATATCACAGGTGTTACGAGGCTTTGCATCGGTAGCGTCGTCGCGAACTTCAATTTTGCATTTCGTAGCTCCATAACTATGTAGGTATGCATCTCACAACCACATAATAGGTATACCTACTTACATACAACAAAACGGTAGATAGTTAGCTAACAAGAATAAAAGAGAATAGCGGGATGCTTGTACGCATATCTTGGATTATTATTATTAAAAATTTAAAACCTATCTAAAAGCTAAGTAGAACTTACTATTATCTAGATATGGAATAGTTTAGAATTGTCATATTTTATCTCGTGGTTTATAATACTTTGTAAATTCTAATAATTAATACTATATTGTTCGCCAACAGGTCGAAATCAATAAATTCATTTGTAGAATTTTAAAAGAGTTGGTTTATTTTGTAAACTTGTTTTTGAAAGGCGCCCACTTATGTTTTTTTTCTTGCAAACTTTGCATTCGCATCGGTGAATTCGCGTGTGAGTTTTAAAGCACACGGTTAATTATTAAACTCCTTATGCAAACCTAAAAAAAAACTGAAATTTTATCTTTTACCTTTTTACAGTAGGTACTTAAGGACATTTTGTTTCTTAAATTTAAAACGCACAGCCGTTTTCTGTTATTTCTATCTCTCACCCACCTTTATATCAAATTCAAATATTTTTATTGAGAAAATAAAAAAAAAACATTAAAAATACATATACACAATAATAAATTTATAAATTTTTTTTAAATACATATTTTATCCCTCAAAATTGAGCAGAGCTCGTGCTTTGGGGGATGAATGAGATATGTCGTTATTAAAACACAGAAAAAAAAAAAAAATCGCCGTGTAAACCTCGTTTAAAATAGATTCATTGGTAAAGATTAATTATTTTTCATTTTACGAATATGAATTCAATATTCATTCACTGTAAACTCTAAACTTTAAAAATTCCACAGTTGTATTCTATTTGAACAACAAGAGAAAATTTAATTTAAAAAAACACAGATATTTAAAAATAAATATTATACCTACTATTATTTTAAAACAAATTTATTCATACATTTAATATTTAATCATAAATTAAAATATATATATGAAATTATTTATTGAGATAAATAACTAATTCCCCTGAATGTTAAATGTATACATTTAAAGATGCTCAAATAAGCAATACGTATTACAAAGCAAAAATAGATAAACGCAGAATGATGTTTACGCTTATTTTAAGCTGCTCTATTTTCGTTGCCGAAGAAAACTTCTCCTCGACGTTTCATGAACTTTTAGCTGGAGCCTGTAAGCTTTCAATTTCCGCTATTGAAGAACACCATTTCCCGTCAAGGGATAGCTTAAGCCCGTTATAAAAATTTCACTTAATAGATATTTTTTATTTGAGAAAAAAAAGAGAATACAATATTTTTGCTAATGGCGTCGTTAACAGTTTTAATGTAATGAGGATATTAAAGGCAGAGGACTTTATGAAAATAAAAATATTGTCATAATAATCGGTTTGGTAGATATTAATAAAATAATGGTTTAAGTATGAACTGTTTACCATTGATATTGTACAGCCATAAAAATTGTTTGATATTACATGCTTTTATAAATCTACGACATACGAAAAAGGTTAAATATTTTTTAGAACATTTGTTTAAACAATTTGACAATATTTTATTATTCTTAAAGGTACAAAACATGTAGGTACTTATTTCACAGAAACATGGCAGTTGTTCAGTGTGCTGAATGCTGAATTGGGAATTGAACTAACAAAAGCTTGCCAACTTTCCATTTAAACACAAGAAGAAGAATATTAATAAATACATCCTCATCTAGTCCTATCATTTCGGAAGATGTCAATCTTTCTGACCGAAAATCCCCAATCAATGGTTTAGTATGACCCGTGCTGAAGGATGCGTGGCTAACGGGTAGGTTAGTAGCTAACGGAGGCTTCCTGATATCAGAAAACCTCAAGGTGACTAATTGGCTTACCCCTACATAGGGATGGACTTTTATTTTCCAAGCTCTGGTTATGAAGGATCCACTTGGCCCCTCTGTAGAGACGAAGTGATGTGGTGGATATACCTACTCGACACTTAATGGTCAAAGGGGACATAAGGTCACATAATTAAAAACAATTGTTGCAATCGGGAGACGGGAATACTGTTAGTAGGTATATCTTTAGAGGACATAAAAAAGACGATTAAGGAAACTTTTGTAGAGGACAGGAGGCGGGAAGAGGCACTGTCACTCTACAAGAGGCTAGAAGACGAGGCATAATACTCCATTGATGAATTGAAGAATATGACAAGAGACCTAGGTATTTTGGTCGCAGTGACATGAGGGACATGGTTCATTGAGTCAAATTTTCAATAGATTTTTGGTTTGACGATTTGCCTTTTTCACAAACCTTAAATGTTACTATTTTGACTAACTTTATTAAAATGTTTTTTTTTTTTTTATATAATAATGTCGTGTCTTATGTAGGTAGCTTTAATTTTGCTGAAGCCCTTTGTTATTTTTAGTCATGGCTTTTCTCTCACAAAGCAGAAAGTGCTTATTGCGTTCCTTTAAATTAATAGCGGACTATTAAATATTTATTTATAATTAAAATGAAAATTGCGCTTAATTTATTATCCTTAATAAAATATTGTCGTTGAGCTTAATTTAGAAACTCCAGTATTATTGCTGGTTAAGTTTATTCCTTGCTTCGACATTAAATCTTTACTAAATAAACCAACAATGTCGTTAACTGTGTTGATGTTTGGGCGTGAATATTACAGGAAAGAAAATTAGCTTTTTCGACTAAAGATCATTAGCGTGAAAATTCTCAAGAAAATGTTGTTAAAACTTTATACGAGAATGTTTATTTTAAACTATTTTGTTTATAATTTTTTTCATCGACAATAACTATCTAAACATGATTTCTGTGAAACTTCCTATTGATATATTTGTCTCTAGGCTTTATTTTATGTCCGTAAAGAAATTTGAATTGAAACAAAATATGGGCATATTAAAAGCTGTAGGTATGTACGTTTAAATTGTGATTTCTACATGTCCTAGATGCATGCATGACGCCAGAGCTCGGTATACATTTACCTGCATTCCAGCCTGTCAATGTAAAAGAGAAATAACAGTCGTGGGTGTCGTATGGTTTGCGATGATTTAGACCTTACACATTTTTTGGGGCTGTTTGTTTGTATTTGGATTTTCTTGTAGCTGTTTGTTTGTACATATACTTGGATCTCATAATACGGAAGAACCCACAAGCAATTGGTGAAACAATAATATATTCCTAGACAAAAAATATTGAACCATAAATTGGATGCTATCAATAAATTAATTAGTGGAAAAATAACAACTAATGACTCTAAAAAAATTCATTACTAATGTTCGATTTTAAATGGAAAAAACCACTACGGGCTTACGACCGTCTTCTACTGTTACTTCGAAGGCTGGCTCAGTGCGATCACCCCACGTTAACAACGTTCGCCATTAGGTGGTAATATTTATCTCCGAAACTCCTAATCATGAGAATTCTCAACATGTTCAACATGTCGAAAAATCTCATGTATGCAACAAGTAGAAATTTAATAATAAAATGAAAAATAGAGATAAAAGTTGGAAATTATTGAGAACAATGTTTGATTTCACGTGGTTTATTTAGTAATTTTAACCAATAAGGGCTTACAAACGTCGTCCACCAGCATTCAAATGATGACATAGCGTGCGTAATCAGTTTACGTTAACAACGTTCGCCATTAAGGTGGTAATTCGTTGAAATATCCGAGGTGAAATTAAAGAAAGCTGCTAACCTAGAGTAGCCCAGAACTCATAGTATATTATAACAGCATTTTCGTGTAAACTTTGGAGTCGAGACGTGTACTACTGGATATGAGATTTTTGTACGATATAATGCGAGGTGGTGTCGACACATTTTACTTAACTGGAAGTCTTTCGATTCATGTGCCATTGCCAAGACGAACACGTAGAAATGTTCCGTTTCACGTCGAAACATTCCCATCCAACTATACAAGAAACTCGGTCATTAATCGTCTCTTAGAGACATACAACGATCGCTTCGACCATTTGGACATCTTTGCAATGTCGCGTGGACAATTTGCGAAGGCCGTGGCGCAGACCATGCATGCATGATACATATATTAAAAACATAATATGTACTATCTTTTTGCATCCTTCCACTCTTCCTTCTTTTTCTGTCTGTTCTTCTCTCTCTTGACTTCTGTTCTATACTCTACACGTGTGGGTGTCTATGTTTTTTTATTTTTATTTTATTTTATTTTATTTTATTTGGTTCTTCAACAGGTATTATAATTACAGAACATATTTTATTTACAATAAATCACTATATAACCCAATTATAGAAGAACACTAACACATCATAAAGATCTTACATTTTTTAACCCTGTTTGTGAAAATAATAAGATTAAAAACAATAGAAAACAAAAAAAAAACAATGCCGAAAAAAGCAAAAGAAAGTAACAAAATATGTACTTAATCATAATATACAATGGTACGCAGTTATAACACGTACCCAAGCACAGATATAAAAATCTACCATTATTATTTATTATGTATTTAGATACGTTTACAGTACATAATCAATACGTGCATACAATTGACATACATAGATACTAGGTAGACACCTAGATCAGCTCGCATTGCAGAAACAAATTCATAATAGGGAATTACTATCTTGTGACAATAATCAACCGTCGTCAATATTCAGTTTTACTTATCCAAAACAAAATGTTATCGGCAATCTACCAAAATCGGAAACAACTGGAGTAAACTATGAGATAAAAAAAATAATAATCCAAAACTTTATAACTTTTTTGGGCTCACATGTACATACACACACACGTAGGTACACCCTTGTATACATTTCTCTTACATACATACATACTTATATACATCAGGTCAAACCAATAGTACGTTCGGCAGAAACCGCACGGCGGAAGGCAGCCAAATCTAGATTATGTATATCTAAGTCACGATGAACGACGTTAAATTGCTGACAAGTCCTTGTAAAGAAACTTTCCTTGCGGTAGTTTGTTCGCGCCTGCTCAATGTGAAATGTGGAGTGGTGTCTGGTATTCAAACGTGGAACGTGAAATTTTATAGCGTTTAACAAGGATGGGCAGTCTATCTGTCCATTTATAATTTTAAAAAGAATTGTTAGATCGGATATCCGTCGTCTTGCAGTCAATGATCGTAATTTATAATGGGATTCTGCGAGGGAATATGACTCAAAGCTCCTACAGCTCAGATAGTTGAGGTATCGTAAGCATCTGTGTTGTACATTTTCAATTCTATTTCTATGTAGATTGTAGTTAGGGCTCCATACTGCCGAACAATATTCGAGTGTACTACGTACATAAGAAACATAAAGCATTTTAGTTATATCTACACTTCTCAAAGACTTAGTGAGCCTGAAGATGTATCCTAGTGTTCTCGAAGATTTCGCTATAATATTATCATAATGGTTTCGGAATGTCAATTGATCATCAAAAGTCACTCCAAGGTCTTTAATTTCTTTGACCAGCTTCAGCGTTTTGTGGCCCAAACTATAATCATACTCGACGTTGTTTTTCTTTTTTGAGAAGCTCAAAACACAGCACTTGTCAATATTTAGTTCAAGACAATTTCTTTTGCAGTATTCTTGGAGTCTCTTTAAGTCAGAATGTATTTTATCGCAGTCCTCTGTAGATTTAATAATCCGATACAACTTCATATCGTCAGCATATAGAAGTGACTCACAATGTTCAAAACAATCAGATATATCGTTTATATATAAATTAAAAAGTAAGGGGCCCAAAATGGATCCCTGAGGCACTCCCGAAGGTACATCCACCCAGTCCGATCTGTAACCTCCAACAACGACAGCCTGTCTCCTATTTGAGATATATGATGTGATCCACCTATACAAACTCCCATGAATGCCCATTTTATCCAGTTTCATCAGAAGTAAGGAATGGTTCACTCTATCAAACGCTTTACTATAATCCGTGTATATCGAATCGACTTGGTAGCCGTCCTCCATAGCCTTGGAGATATAATTGACATATACCAAGAGATTCGTGACAGTTGAGCGACCCCTAACAAATCCGTGTTGGCTAGGATTGAGCGAACCCTTCAAAGTGGAATACATCTGATCAAACACCAAATGTTCAAATATCTTTGCGAGGGTACACAATTTTGATATCGGTCTGTAATTGTTAATAAGGTCCCTTGATCCTGCTTTAAAGACAGGAGTTATCAACGCACACTTCCACTGAAGAGGGAAATATCCATACCGCAGTGACATAGAAAATATATGTGACAAGGGAGTGGCAAGTGGTTCTCTGCAATTATAGACAAAGATCGGAGGTATTCCGTCAGATCCAGCAGATTGTTTATAGTTGATTTGGGATAAATATTTCTTCACCATTTGAATGTCAACAGACACATGACCCATGGTATCATGCACTAATTGGAATCCGCCAGACAGGGGTTCCGTATGAGAATGAGAATTGCTTCTATCAAATACCGAGTAGAAATGTCGAGAAAACAAATTACATATGCTCTGACCATCATTGGCTATGCTTACATCGTGATACATGGTCCGTGGTATTGCATTAGAATTGTTTTCGGCTTTGGCATAGGACCAGACCTTTTTAGGATCCGATCTAATACTATTTTTTACAGACTCCAAATAGTCAGCATAACATTTTTTAGCCATAGCTTTGTGGCGTTTTCGCAACAAAGAGAATGTCAGGTAGTCCGATTCGTTTTTATACATCTTAAATCTACGAAAATATTTATATTTTTCTTTTGTAAGCTTGATCAAAGGCAAGGTGTACCAGGAGGGGTAACGGTCACCGATGTTAGTCTTGTTTTTGCACGGAACATATAGGCAAATTAGGTCTTCAAGATGTGCATAGAGAAGATCCACGCACTCCTGACAATCTTTACCACGAAATAATTCGACCCAATCAGTTGATTTCAATTTATCATTAATCAAGTCATAATTAGCCTTATTAAAATATCTAATTAGTCCAGGACATGGTTTAAGGTTATGCATACTGTCACATATGAGTGTGATTCTTAGAGATTTGTGAAATACGTCCTCAACTACGAGAGGATCGTCAGTTTTTACAATAACTTCCTCCGTGTTTGACAAAACAAGATCTAGAACGTTATTAGATCGATTGTGAAAATAATTGAATTGGTCAAGGGAGCAAAAGTTCAATCCATCAACCAGAGCAGATGTCAATGCTCCTGAGATGTCGTTGGGTGCACACACATTGCCCACTGTGGATTTCATCCATTTTAAGCGCGGTACATTGAAATCCCCCATGATCAAAAATAAGTCATTCGCACATTCACTCATGAGCTCAGCCAATCTATCAAAGTAGGATGCTATGTTTTCACCATGTCCTTGCCTGTTTGGAATGTAAACACAGCAAATATGCACAAACCTCCCATGTTTTAACTTTAGAGAGACCCATAGGTCCTCAATCGGGGATGTCTTATCTGTCTGCCACTCGACCCGATGCCTAACATCCATAGTATCCCTCACCGCCAAGAGCACCCCTCCCCCCATTGTTAGACCAGTCGCATCATAACACCTATCCCTTCGACACACCAAATACCTTCCATCAAACAATTCATGACTGTATATATCAGTATTTAGCCAAGTCTCAGTCAGTCCAATTATGTCATAGTCATTTGACAGTGCATTAGCATGCAACTCAACTATTTTCGTGCGTAGGCCACGCACGTTCTGATAGTAGAATTCTATGCCTTTAAGTCAACTCAAGTATTCAACCGAACAAACAAACACACACACACACACTACCAATATATATCCCCAATATACCAGTGTTTCCGATTCTGGCCTCAACAACAAGAAACTCATTGATCAAAGGCAATAAAAATAAATTATAAACAACAGAAAACAACCAATACATCAAATTATGAAGCAAATCCCCATTAAAGTAGTTTAACTTAGCAAAGTTCAGAGAATATAGGAAAATATGAGAAAATATTGTGGTACATTTCCATAAGAGGTTTTTTGTAAATAATAAATCGCCTCCTAGTCTTCTTTCTTTGAAGTCTGATGAGTTGCGATCTCCAGTTGCGTTGCAAGTTCTAGTTCTTAAGCCAGGAACATGTTGGTAAACGAAGAACATCATTAAAGAAACATAAAAAACGTATTGCTCAGTAAAGGATGACAGCCTTCTTCTAAAGTCTGTCTAATGAATTTAGATCTTTGATATCTATTATCGGAGCATTATCGTTCTTCCTGGTGAGAATTTTACCATTTTGTACCCAGACGTATTTTATTCCTTTTTCCCTAGCAACAAATCTCGTTTTAGCATGCAAGGTTTTAAAATAAGGTGACAGATGCTCACATATAAAGATTGGTTCACTGCTGTCATATCCAATGTGCCTCATATTAAGTTTATCGGTGACGTGAGCTTTGTTGAAGGTCTTGACAGATACGAGAAATTGGTCTCTGAATCTAGCATTTGGTAGCTCCACTACAACATTTCTGGGCCGGTTAGCTTCTTTGCTTTGTTGCTGCACTCTGTGACAGGCCAAAATGTCTTCATTTCTTAAAGGAAACCCAATAACTTCACCAATCTTCTTTGTGACGTCCAGTAGGTTCTCACTCTTCTTTTCTGGTATTTGTTGTATCTCAACATTATTACGCCTCTGTCTTAGTTCCATTAGGTTTATTCGATGTTCCAACAGCCTACTCTTCTCAAGCAGGGCCACATTATCCTTTTTAATCTTCAGCATTTCCGTTTTATTTTGCTCCACCTGTTTATTGAGTCGGTCGTATTCCGCTGATAAAAACTGTAGAGATTCCTTAATCTCATCGAACTGGTTCACCTTTTCCTTGATGAGGCAGAGCTCCTGAGTCAGGTCCTTTCTGATATAATTATTCAGTGGATCGAGTTTATCATCCAAATATCTCTGTATCATTGTCCATGGGGCGTCGTTTGAGGTCACAGACATGCCCTTACACTCAGGGCATTTCCACTTGGCCTTGTTCATTGGGAGCATTTTTTTGAACGAGGCCTCGTTCAAACCGACACAGAAATAATGAAAGGAAACTGTACACTTACTACAATTCATTAAATCTTCGCTGCATATGATTTCATCATCGCATTTGACACATTTCATGATTAGTGGTTTTGCCTGCAACGCTTTCAAGTGAGTATAGTTGGCGGGTAGCTGCGTCCTGTGATTGGCTGCGTTGTCCCCGAGTGGCCAATCAGCGTTCACTCAAGTGTTATTTACTTGTCAAGAGAATCTTTTTCAAAGAAATATTATGAATTTTAAAATGAGATTATTTAGTGAAGATGATATAGATATTAATTTAACTCACTGCGAAAATATTTAATCAGTCCAAGGTTGGTATACACTATGTTTAGACTAGATTTTGAATTATTTTCAAGAGCACAAAAAAAGTACGACAGACTGTACCGAGGTAACAAAAGTATACTTTTCTATGTATTTAATACCTTATACTTTATTATTATAAAAACACTGTAATTGGCCTTATTTCTCTTATATTTTAAATTTATTGTCATGTTATTTGTATATGCTGTTGTGTTTTTTTTATGAAATAAATAAATAAATAAAACATATCTTTGCATAAAAATTGACAATTTTACAATTAAAATGAATTTATCCTTGGAATTATTATAGAAACTTTAAAATGATATCGACTATTGGAGCTTTTTATTATCTGCTTTAGAACTATAGATATTCAATATTAATCGGTACTTTAAGGGGGACCCACTGAAGTTACGGACCTCAAATTTTACGTGCTTGTGTAGGAGGTTTTGAGGGTTTGTTGGCATTTGGATATTATTTATTTTGGTTTGATAGAACTAGAGTCACAGACGTGATCCACCGGGTGATGACTCTAAAATGGAAATGGGCAGGACATGTCGCTAGAGCTACTGACGAAAGATGGACCAAAATACTGCTGAATTGGAGACCGAGAGACACGAGAAGAAGTGTAGGAAGACCACAGATGAGATGGAGGGATGACCTAGACCGACACGCTGGGGTGCTATGGATGCAGACTGCGCAGGAGAGGTCGACATGGAGGAACATGGAGGAGGCTTTCGTCCAGGAGTGGACGGCGATAAGCTGAAGAAGAGAAGAGAGAAGAGAGTGTAGGAGCATAAGTCCAACCCGTATACCAAATATTATGAAAATCGAAGAATTTTTTTTTCTTTTTTAGCCCTTTTTCTAGAACAAGTGAAAATTTCTTTGGATACTTTAAGGGGGTTCCCCTGAAGGAACAGATCTCAACATTTTACTGACTCATCTACATCGAGGGGCTAACCGTTCTACCAAATTTCAATAAAATCGGATAAGAATTACTATGAGTTATGGGTGAGCACACATTTTTGGCGTACGGGTACGCGTACGGGTAAGGGTACGCGGAAATTTAAAAAAAAAAAAATTTTGGCATTTTTTTATTGAAATCCGATCACAATTAAGACTCATGTATATTCCATATACCTACTATGAGTACCTAATTTAAGCGACATATGCATCACATAAGTTTAATGACGGATATGTGGTCCCCAAATTTAATAATAAGTGCTTTAAAAGAACATTGAAATATATAACGTGCCAAAGGTACCTACTCAAAAGTAAAAACATTGCAAAAAGTTTTATTTGTATATATACTTAATTAGTTTTTAAATGAATGTTTAATGTAGTATTACTTTAGATTTGGCGTGACTGTAAATATCTATTTTATATTATCAACTAGCTTTCCCGACAGACGTTGTCTTGAAGTCCTTACTATGGATATTGATTTCAAATATGTAAGTTATACAATATGAAATTCTATCAAAAATCTGCGTAGGTACTAATGTTTTAAAATTCAATGTAAATAAAAATTGTGCCGTTATGGAATTTTTCACAGATGGCGTTGTTGTCAGTAAATCCGTTTCACACTAACTTTAATATTATTTCTTTTACATTTTTCAACTTTTTTTAAAGCTATTATGTTATCCGGGGCGGAGAAGAATCCAATAAATCAAACATCGGAAGAATCTTTTCAGCTGATTAGTTATAAGTGTTCGCACTGACCCGACCCGATAAAATATAACTTTTTTTTTGTAGGATTAGTAATTAAAATTTACAACCTACCTTTACCTTTGTCATATTATCATGTCAAAGAATTTTTTTAATAATTAATCATATTACAGAAACACTTGTAAGGTATGTACCTACTTGTAATTATTTTAATATACCTACTGTTTACGTTTTCCGAGCTGGATACTTCCTGTCCTTTGAAAGACGAGTTTATTAATATTTGGATTTAACTCAATGAAAACTTAATTCTTCACAAACTAATTGTATACCTACTCTCATAACGAATTTTGCAAATTATGCTGAAAACAAGTAACAAACTTTCAGTAGGTAGGTACTAACGTTAACTTTAGAAAATTTAATTACAAATTCTTTTATATTATTAAAAGTAAAAACCTTCAAATAATATTCCTCAAATATCTATCTATTGAAAATTTTACTGTTTTTTTTTTTAGAAAAAGCTTGCTGGTCGTCCATTTTTTTGAGAAAGGTCACTGTGAAGTTAGCTCATGATACCTACCTACTGTCTCTCGACGCATAATGATACCTACTGATCTATCATTCCCATCAGAATTTTTAATCATGATTGTTGTGCCTATTGCATCTATCATTTTTAATTATCGTAGTAGCACAAGTGGGGAATTGCTTCGCTAGTAGGTACTGAGATCAAGAAGCTCATCTTATGTTGTGATTCGCAAATCTAACGCGAGCGGAACGCGTGCATCGTTCGCGGCGGACCTACCGGACATAAAATTATTTATGTTCCTACCTAATAACTTGAATTTGAAATCCTTGAAAATATTAAATTTCTGGTTTATTAAATTTATCAGAAAAATATTAAGATAGGTAAGTATATACTTATAGGTACATATTATGAAAAAAACCAGCATCGATTTATTTATTAGCAAAGCGTACACAAAAAGACATTAATATTACTGAGCCATAATGTTCAAGAAAAGGTTTAATCCATATGTTAGTAATCTTAATGTGTTCTTGGTCAACTCAGAAACTCGGGAAAGTAAAAAAAGAACACAGAAAGAAAAAAAAGTTCAGGGGAAAGTAGTTATAGATTCTACTCTGACACGACTTTCAGCTCTAGAAAAAAGTTTTTGTTCTTAGGTTTTACCTTAACACGAATTCTCTCTTCATAAACTAAATATTCCATGTTTATAGCTATGGTTAGCTACGTAAGTATACCTACATACTTCTAAGAATATTGTGTCAGTAATACCAGAAGAATATTTTTGAGAGCAAAAAGTTTAGTATATAATAAAATATGAAAGAAATCAGATAAATCTTTAGACAAAAAACTTTTTCGCACTATTTCTATATAAAAAATCTGTCGCCCAAAAAACTTTTTAGGAGATTGATGACAAATATTCTAAAAATAGCTCAAAGTAACAAAGATAAGTAGGTACCTTTTACATACCCATTTTTGTAACATTAATTTCAAAAAAGTTCATCTGGACTCACCGAAAGCGATCATCGACATCTTTTGCAGATAGCAAAGTTTGTTTTGAGAAAGTGAAATTGTTCGGTACCGGGATTTAAACTCACGACCTTAAGAAAGCCGTCGACGCAACCGGCATTGATGTATGAAAACATGAACCTCAACATATTTTACTGAACTGACTGAACCGGCATTGATGTATGAAAACATGAACCTCAACATATTTTACTGAACCGGCATTGATGTATGAAAACATGAACCTCAACATATTATACTGAACTGACATAACCGGCTTTGATGTATAATATACCTAATAAGAACATCAACATAATTTTTTGAAATCAATTAGTTATTTTTTATATTATTATTTGTTTAAAATTTATGAATCACCAACTGATTGCTGAATTTTTTTTTTATTTGTTAAATCAATTCAATATAGACTCCGTTTCTAAAGCAAAAACACGCTTGTGTGAAACGGGGATATTATAATCTTAATACATTACTCCAAAAATACACAGCACATACAAAAATCATCAGTATTCTAATAACAGGTGTCCACCACTTTCCTATATATTTCTTTATTGTTAGTTATAATAAGATTAGTATTATTATAATAAGATAACTTACAATACGTTTAGAAGAATCATTGTACATTTCTTTTTACATACTATTACAAATAAAATTGTTTATCTTATTTTATTTTTTATATATCTACCTAAATACAACCTAACATACCGTAACAGAATACAAGAATATATAAAGAACAGCACCACTGAGATTTTTTCTCAAAGAACGGGACTGAAAATTCACCCTGGAAGACAAAAAATACATATCCAGTGATTTTGTGTGTAGTGTAAAAGGACATACCTACTATGGTTTACCTCCTAGAAAAAGCCACTTTTGCAATCATCACTAATTAAAAAGTTAAATTGTTGAATTGAGAAAACAAAAAAGAGAGAAAATAATATATTAGCATAATATTTATCAGTCAATGCTAGATGGTATGTTTGACAGCTGTCATAATTTGACAATAGACCTGATTAGAAGTTTTGCCACCAAGTGTGTATTGTCGGAAGCTCCCCAGAAAACTTCCCATTAGGCACATATAATATTATATAATTTAGTTCCATAAAAAAGGACATCAGTAATGAAGAAATTAAATTCAATGCCATAAAAATAATGATGTAGTTGGTGGCATTGGCATCTCGGCAATGTAAAAAAATCCTAATCAATCACATATACATAAGTACAGTAACAACAAGAACAACGAGAGGCAACAAGAGCTCTCCATTTCACCGATCTTGGGCAATGTTTATGACCTCCCACACCGTCCAAATCCCTCAGCTCTGCTTCGAAGGAGCGGAACACAGTGTGAGAGGGTCTTCCTTGTCTCAGGGACCCTGATGGGAGGAAGAACAGCACTCTCCTCGGCCAACTGTCATTCGGCAACCTAAACACATGCCCCAGCCAAGTCCATCTCCGCTCCACAATGAATGGTAGAGGTGATGGGATCACGCTGGGTGCGCCGGCATATAGCGTCGTTCGTGATGCGGTGGTACCATATTATACTAAATTCTCCTGAGGCCCTTCATTTCAAACGCTGATTTTTTTTGCCTGGGCTTTGGTCAGGTGCCAAGACACACACCCATAAAGGAGAATGGGCAACACACACAACTGTTTAAAATTCGTCTTGACACTAAACGCCAACGCTTTCCATATCTAGTTAGCTAACAGAAAATTATATTTCAATACTGATGAAAATGTTTTCTCGTCGAATAAGAAAAGGTTTATAATAACTTTTGAATTAATATGATGTTTGTTGAGTTTTTTTTTTCATTTTAAATAATGTGTTTTTATTGTTTTAAGTGCCCAAATAAGTCTTGGAATGATAATAAATAAATAAAAAAAAAACATACTAATACGTGAATGATAATTTATGTTCGCATCTAAAGTTTCGTGACTGAAAAATAAAATGCAAAATAAACTGAATTTCATATTCTACAAAGACAAAGAAACAAATTACAAAGCGTTGTTCTAAAAATACTGCACAGTATGATGAATTTACAAGTTGGTGACAAAGAAAAATAACAAAAAGGCACCAAGTGTGTGATGACTATATAATTATAATTGCATAAAAATAAATTGTCTAAATAAAACTCCGGCACGGTGAGTGGATAACTAAAGTGTAGTTGGAGCCGACAACAGAAGGTTCTGTAAGAGGTAAAGAATAAAGAAACTTCTTCGAGTATCTTTGCATAATAAGACAATTAAAACAGTATGACGCTGTAAAACCTTCTCACAGTCAGAAAGTGGTGAGTCCATACTTACATAGACACCATCGGCTAGAGCAACTTTGTTAGATCCCGTAGTAGCTCTGACTTTATACAACAACATGACTGTAAGTAGGTACCTATGTGTGCCTAAAACAAGAAACTTTGCAAGAAGAGTTTAAACAAAATTAAGGAACTTAATTTTGTTTCTAATTTAATAAAGAAAGCTTTTTTGTGAAGTCAAAACAACCAAAAGTTAACCATATAACCCACTTCCATCGGTGAGTTTGGTGTAATTCCGTATACCTAATTTCATATAGGAAGTAGGTACTTAAAGGCCACAGAGAGATTTTGATAACAAACTCTTGCTTAATCAGAAGTATTTTTGGCAGTCATAGAACAATTATTATTAGAATTTGATTTAAAATAATTTACATGTATATGAGTTGTGAAAATTTATATTAATCAAAAATGTTGCCCAAATATTTAATCAAAATTTTTATTTATTTAGTTTATTTTTAACCATAGGTACATACTTAAATTAAAATTAAAGGGTTACACGTTTCCAAATAAATAATTTGTTTATTTAGTCAACACTTAAAAAACAACCTTTCACTAAATACATACAAAGCATTAGCATAAAATGTTTACTAATAACATGTTGAAAAAGTTGAGGAAATACACAAAACTGAGAAGAATGAAAATGAAATTTGATACCATAGGTAATGTTTTTATAATGTGATAACGCTTATAGAATTTTTTATTACAACAATATGTAGGTACCTACCTAAGTAATATCAACGTTTAATGTTAAAAATTGATTTTGCGATAACGTTGTTTAACAACAATATATCTATTTGACGCAATCGTTAAATCAATATTATTAATGTTTGATTTCAAGAGGCAAATTTATACAAATTTGCACCACTATAGGCTGACGATCATCTACAACTGCTATTTCTAATATATTTATCTTAATAACATGTTATGTAGGTATATAGGTACCTATTGAAAGCTGTTTCTGGTTATTTTTTGCCTATTGGAGGAGTTGAATACAATGTTCCAAACATTTATGGATTTTTGCATCGTTTTCTATATATGACTAGTTCTTACATACCTACTATATTTTAATTGATACAATTTTATCTACAGAAAACATCCTTCCATATAAACAATGATAACAATGACATTATGCTTTCTATTGAAGATATCATACAATGATTGCGCAATAATTAGAATAATACCCTCCGTCGAACACATGAGATTTGCTCTATCGAAAGAGTAGTAGGTATTTTATCTAAATGTTATATTTTGTGTCTTGTTTTAGTATCATACTTTGTAAATCATGAATTTATAAAATTCATGATTTATAATTTGATGCATTCTGTCGGAATCTGGACTTTGGTTGCGAAGACGTATATCACGATTCAAAACAGTTACTGTTAAAAAGGATGCAAACTTCTTATTACTAAATCTTTTTAAATAAATTCTCCTTACTATCCATATTATAGCGATAGATGTCAAAAAATAGTTCTATATAATATTATGTTTTCAAATCAATATCTATATAAGACAATAATTATTCATATGTGATAGACTTGGTAACTTTGTACCTAAAACCTTTACTCCAAACCACTTCCGTTAGAAAATTAAAAGAACGAAGATGGTTTAGGACTAAAAAGTGAAATACAATAAATTTTTCTACTTATTTTAACTGCATTTGTTAAGGATCTAACACAAAAAAAACACTGATCTGTCATTCTAATCAAAAAGTTATATCATTTGTGATTATCGTGTCGTCCAACCGCAGTTAGTAGCACAGCTGGGTATCCGTTTGTATCAAATACTTAAGTAAGAATATATCTTTCTTATAATACACATATGTAAATTATTAGCAGTGGCTGTGATTTTATAACGACTAAGGCAAACATTATTATTGCTGTTACAAGGCAAACGTATTCGAGAAAGAAGATACGATGAGAAAGTACACAGGTGCCATTGCTATTGTTGTGTGTACACAAGTGAGTACCTACCTGCCTACACATATGCGGTTCTTAGTAAATATATTCAGTACGTTTGGGTTTCTGTAAATCTGATTAGTTTTTAGTATGTACATAATAAATAATATGTGAAATACATACATTCTTGTGTTAAGATAATTCTTCATTAATTTATTATAAACACATTAAGTATAGCGTAAGTATCTACCTGCTACAGAGGATAAACAAAGAGCGCCGTCTTAAGAGGGAAAAGACTGATGTTTTGTGACAAGAAATGCTTAGATTTACGTTGAGTTAATAGAACTTTGATATAATTGTACTATGAATAATAACTGAAAACTTAGTAAGTAATTGAGTAAAAAAATCTTTCGTTTAAAAAAAATATCATATTATCAAGATAATACAAAACTATTTTTGACCAAGCTTGTTTTATGAAAGAGAAATGGTTGGTAATTTGAACTCATCAACTCAAAACATACCTGAAGTGGTACGATACATCAAGGTTCAAACTCCTTAAGCAATACCTAAGTAAAATGAATGCATTTCTTGAAATGCACCTACATAATCATACTAGGTCATGAATACCTAAAGCTGCATAAAGAGTAATAAAGACTCGCTTAGTACTAAGGCCCGGTACCCGTTAGCGCCGCGAACGTGTGACGTTGCATCAATTTAATCGAAAGGTTAAGCGTGTACGTGATTCGAAAAGCGAACGCGAGCGAAATACATTCATCCTTTTGATAAAATTGATGTAAAGATACACATTCGCGGCGCAAGTGAGAACCCGAGCCTTTGATTCGCCAAACCAAGAGATTCTTTGGGCGATTCTATTGAATAGACGAGTAACATAACACTATCGTAGCTGATCATACTGGGAGCGACGCACCTACAAAGTTACTACTAAGTAACTTATCAAGCACATAGTTTCAATAGGTACGTTTGTTCGATAGAATCAGTTACGAAGCAAACCTCTTGTTCTTAGCAGTTTAGCTCAAAATAATTCGTTATCTTTAGGTATATGTTTATAGTGGTTCGACTTAAATCTTTAAACTTGTGGTTAAGGCTAAGCTTGTGGACGTTGAAGTGAATAGGGGAAAATCAAATTCCAAATTCCGCCATAAGGAAAATGGAATGTTGGGATATCAATCCTGAGGTGAATAGATTTCGAAGAGAGAAATGTCAGGGCAATGGTACAAAACGCTGAGAAGAATGATGATGAAAATTATTAATGTTTCAGTTTGTTTGTTTATAACAATTAACAGTCGAAGGATATCGGAAAGGGAAGCATTCTGTAAATTTTTGTACTGAGTAAGTTCAAATTTTCAATATTATAGCAACTGCATGTGTATATTTTTAAGGGTTTCATTTAAATTTCGTATCGAGTAATATTTTGATAGTGGGAGTAACTGAAACTTGACAAGAATTTTTATAAGAAAGAACCAGAAATATAAGGCACAATATTTTAATAAATGATGCGTGAACAACAATACATTTTAGTTGAAAACAACATTAGTATTTATTTTAATGAAAACTTTGAACAATTTAAAATAAACAAGGTAACATTATTACAAAGCTTTTATTTGATTTAAAAAAAGGAGAAGTTGTTTTCTCCTCTTTGAAAAAAATATGTATCTTTAAGATATCTCAAAGGATCATTTACATGCTCAGGTAATTGTTCCATAGTGAGATATTAAAAACTTGGAGATGAATCTTTATAAAGCAATAAACATTAAAAATTTCTAAGAAAATGTCTTGTAAAATATTGTACCCAAAGTTGGTATTATTATTTTTGAAACCATTATTGTGTTAAAATCTTCCTCGTCATGAAAAAAAAAACACTAACACAAAAAAAATCTGAATCTTCTGTAGTTATATGATGAAACAAGGATATTAAATTTCAGGATAAAATAATATTTTTTAAGAAAATAATTGGATATTTCTATTCAAGAGTATTTATGGAGAAACCAGCAATAAATTTTGTAAAATAAGGAATAAATTATTTGATGATGCTCTCAGGCTCTTTGTGCAGATGTCTTTGTGTCTGCAATTAAAACAGAGAAAGGGGTGATCACAGATGGCAAAAATGTTAAAGTCATAGAATCAATTTAATGCGTCTTAAATGTAACACATTTTTTGCCGTATAGCCAGTCATCTATTCCCAAAAACCCTTTAATACAACATCAAACTAGATAAGTTCAATAATTTTTGCGTAACCTTCTGACATTCTGATAACACCGATTCTTGCGAAGAATTTTTCCAAGAGAATTGTTCACTCTTCCCAGATTATACTTTTCTTCTGGAGTAAAGGAACAAATTTTTTTCGCAAAATGAAAGGCAGGTCGTTGCACTTTCATACAATAAAAATGATTGTCAGTCAGATGTCAACGATGGGTGTGATTCGCCTTTATTTGCGCAAAAAAGTTACAAATTTGCATATTTTTTGGTCCGTCTCTCCAGTTAAGTTGATATTTTCATGAGACTTGAGAGAAATATGTAGGTGAGATTGACGAAAACGCTCTTGATCAAATGAATGGAAAATGCGGGCAAAATAATAGGAATTTGCAAATCAAAAAAAACTAGAAATGAGTCAAACAAAGATAATTCTTGCAAGAGCGTTGAGCAGTAGGTATGCAACGTATTTTTTTTTTTAGTTTTGAGTCTACTATCCCCTTTGTCGTAATGATAAAAAAACAAGATGTAAGACACGCAAAACCGTTTAAATAAACATGGCAACTTGCCTAAAATCGTTATTAAAGTATCTACCTACTACAAAAGACTTTTGGGGCAGAAAGGTTGTTAACCTACTCGCGACGCTTACGCTCAAATATAGGCAAACAATATTAATTAAGGCGCTGCTACGCAGCTGACACAATGGAAGATATATTTAAAGACTATGTATGGTGATACTGTGTAAATATTATGTATGTATGCAAAAAATAATTAACTATAACGAGTCAAAGTGGCTGAAAGCTAGTACGAAATATTTATTATTATAGAAACTAACAGAACAATAATAATAAGTCAGAACTTTAAGGCTGAAAAGGAATAATGAATGTAGGTGACAATGGGAAAATATCTTACACTTTATACGCTGCTAGTTTCTATTATGATATGTGACGAGTACACACGTTCACCCGCTCTATTCAAGTCTAATGTAGGCGGGCCGGAGCTGCTGTACCACACCTCGTGAACAATAAACCCAGTGCGCTCTGTGAAACGTTATACGGAATGCCACGACGCGGCGGTGGTGCGAGCAGCCAACACACCAACCGAACAACACAAAAGTCTAGTGTTCTTCACATTATTTAAATAATACAAGTTAGTAGTAAGCTGAGTAAAGATTTTCATGTTTTGTTACCTGTTTTGGGATTCGATATGGAATTTTTCTTCATTAACCCTTAATTACTCGCATGGGGTCAACGCACGTTTGTGTTTAAAAAAAGTACCCCCGTGCCCCCGCTAGCTTCCAGATTCGTATCAAAGATTGCATTTTGGCAGCAATCAAGTAACGGGAACGAAAGGACGCGTCTCTGCTATCTTGCGCAGTGACCCCATGCGAGTAGTTAGGTACGAAACTTTGTAAAATCAATCGCAAAGTGGCAACAAGGTATCAAAAATGAACAGATTTTGTGTGCAATGACCACATTTACCACATACATTGCAAGCATTGTGATATTATTGATTTTAAGAGTTTCTAAATTTATTTTATTTTTAATATTTATTTCTCCAATGTTATTTTTTATTTTAGTTATTTTACATCAGTTTGTTTTATCTCTAAATATATATTAATTCATGTTGTTTTTTGAAAATATTGTTATATAAATAAAGCATTTTAATAATAACATAGTTTTATTTACGTATGAATTTAGAATATCTTCTTCTTTTGGTGTCATGTCAGGTATTCCCAACGTCGGCGATCACTGCGGCGAATCCTTCTCTGTCCTGGGCTGCTCGGAACAATAATTGTTCCACGGTACGGAAACCTGCCCATTCTCGTATATTGCGCCACCAAGACATCTGTCTTCTTCCAGCCCCTCTGCGACCCTCGATCTTTCCCTTCAGTATCAGAGGATCAGTCGATATTTTTCCCCACGCATGATGTGTCCTTGATATGAAATTTGAAAATATATCAAATATAGAATATATTAAAAATAATTACTTCAATTTGGGGTCACCTGAGACCCCATACGAGTAATGAAGGGTTAAGGTCGTTTTCTTCTAGCTTTTAACGTCTCTGATGATGTCTCTCCAGCCTTGTTACTGCTGCGTCCACCACACAGCTCAGCGTTGATCTGGTTCAGTTATCGTATTTTGGAGCTCTCACTGTCCTTTTGTTCCTTTGATTTTGCCGATCATCATTATTGTCTAGGCTCATACTTGAAGATTAGGTATTTTGTGTTGTGGGCTGTGTTTGTGTTTTCATACAAATTTTATTTCTTTGCGAGTTTCATACAAATCACACAGTATGTACAGTTAAACCTTCTTCACAAAAAATTTAATAAGATGAAAATGAAATTTGATAAAGTTATAAAAAGGTATTTTGGGAAATGGTGGTCCTTTATCATATGTCTTTACTAGCTAGTTACCCGTGGCTTCGCTCACGTGTTACTGTATTTGCGTTCTCTTCCTAAACAATGCAGAATTAATTATATTCGCATCAAAATTAATAATAATAAGAAACATCATCAACATTTTCTTTTTTTAAATATATATTCTAAAATTTCCATTAAATTACTATATTTTTATTTATATTTGTCGTTATTAATCTGTATTTAAAAAATATGTGCTTCTTATACAAATAGAATCAGCCCGCGAACTTAAAAATTTCGCTAACTTGACTGACATTGTTCTATGAGAATCCCAAAAAATAGCTCGAATAACTTTTATTCCATCAAATGACGTTATTTGAAATCAATTTTTATATTGCTGGATATGAATAAAAAAATATTCAGGTCTCGAAAAGCAATGAAATTAGTGATCTTTAAAACACTTATTTCTATCTGCTTTGGGCATTTTTCAAGCTACAGACGTTTTTTTTAACATTTCAATTTATATCTTTCACGTTGATTTGTTGTTGTTTGTCTGGTCGTAGGTTCGAAATTTAGTTCATAAATATCTTATCCTGAGCAAACACGACATAAAAAGAATAAACGATATCGGTCCAGCCGTTCAGGTCGAAATAAATAACGTTAAACGTGAAAACTGTTAACGTTCCGAACGTTAACGTTTACCAAATTGAAAATGGTTTGGAACAAAAAAAAATGCGTTTCGTCTTCAATATAATAGCAGCGTCGTAATACTTCCAAAGATTTTGAGGTAACGTTTAACGTTAATTTTGAATAACTGACAGAATTATTTTTTTGACTCGGAATTTGGAACAGCATTGTTTAACGCACGTTGAACAACAGTTTTTACGTTATCTCTATGGAAATAACAACAAATTGTTAACGTTGGAGCTGTCGTTAATATTTCGACTTGGCCTCCAGGCGTGATGCGATGACCACGTAAAGTAGGTCTCCATTTTTATAATAACGTAATATTCTCCCTTTTAAGCCCCCCCGCTCACCGCAAGCCAGCCCGAAGGAAACTAAACCGCAGCAAACCCGATCCGCACAAAGCCAAACCCTAGCCCGATTGCCAAAAAGCCAGCCGCACACAAATCAAGCCCGTGGCGGTTCCCCCCAAACCACCCCATAATACGGGAGGCCTTGGACCCACTCAGGAGAATAGTTTAGGCATAAAGAACTCTCCATTGCGCTCGAAGTCGTCCGAGGCTCATTGTAACCGGTTGAGTTTTAAGGAAGTGAGGTGGTCAACCTCAGTATTCTAATGGTATAAGTAATTGGCGTTCGACTATAAACGAATTTTCGACAATGTAGAGTAGGAAGAAAATTAACTGTCCACTGTTTATATTTTTTATTAGATGAAACGGATATCGGCAACTATCCGATATCCGGTCTGTCCGGCGGCGTAAATAATATCCTGCCGGATACCGAATAGTAAAAAGAGACATGTTTGGATAACTCATTGATTTGTTTATTGATGAGTCAGTCAGTCAGTCAATCAGTCAGTCAGTGAGGCACTTTCCTTTATTATTATAGATTAGACTATATAGAGGAAAACAGCAGCTTTGCTGGTCTTCGTAAGTAAGGGAAGTTTAATAAAACAACGTTTCGTCATATATCATCCTGGCTGAAGATGCAGATAGTTTCCGCGATTTTTGGAACAATAACGTTCCGGCAACGGAGTCAGTCCAATTTGTTTATACCGCCTACGTAAGCATAATTCATGCGTTGTACCCATGGTAATTTACGCACTGGCCGGGCTCTAGTAAGGACTTCTTTAGCATTCTACGAATTTTATAAATTTTTGAAAATAAAAACACCGATATTTTAAGGGGAGCGCTTTTCTTCCTCCCGCAAGGGTTCCGAAGATAAAGAAGATCTTCTCATACCGAGAGGGTCTTCCTCGTGTTCTGCTCCTTCGAAGCAGAGCTGAGGGATCTGGAAATGGTGTGTGAGGAGGTCATAATATCCGGCTAACTGCTATCCCTTTCGTCTCTATTTTTTATACGTTCCAGTGGACAGTTAATTTTTTCGCACTATACAGTGACGAAATGATATGGTCATTGACTTGCCAGTGTTTTCAAAACAATTATTTACGATCTATCCTAAAATGAGGTGAGGATTTTGTAGATAATTTTAAAATTTAATATTTTGCACTTTTACTACATTTGATATAAAATAATTTACCTATTGACTTCATAATACTATTTACCTTTTTTCAACATAATATTATATCAACTTGCTATTCATGGTTTACGCAATAAATTCAAAGCAAGATTACTCACATAGTTTTTTTTTGCTAGTGTTTTTATGAAATGGCTTCAAATATTTTGACAGATCAAGACATAAAGAATTGCAATACAATCCAGATTCTTTTCGTGAACTTACCGTAAATTATTTTAGTAGAGATAATAAATTACTAAAATAGGTAGGTACCTACATAATGATTTTAATGTCGATCGTAAAAAAAACAATTCAGAATCGCTGTACAGGATGCATGGTACGAAAAATATATTGAAGTAGGTAGGTACGTAAAGTGTTTGTCTGAATTCACGGAAAGTGTATTATTTATCTCTTATATAAAAATGGAACTCTAATTTGCGCGGTCATCGTATGGGTAAGAACACGTTGAAAGCCGATTTCGATCCGCGCCGACCAGCTCAAAGATTGTTGTCTATGGTTTCCATGCATTTAAATGGGCATCTCGGGAAGCGGGTTCCTGCTTTTTCTGTGGGTTTCCCCATTCAAATGCATAGTAACATTCTTTGCGCCGGTTGGCGCTAGTCAGAATCGGCATTCTACGTGTTTCTTACCCTATGAGAACAGCTGAACTTATATCGCCCATTTTTTTGTCGTGTTTGCTTTTGTCTGAAGGGTCTTATGAAAGAAAAAAGTTGCACGGAATAAAAATAAAACTTCCATATTATTATTAGATTTTTTCTAATTTTGAAATTAAATCAGGCGTTTGACAGGAATCAGTTGTTTGATGAATGATACGATTCACGGAATGCTTATAGTAAATAATATAATGATATGTTTTATAACAGATGCAGCGGTTACAGTAGTTAAAAAGGTAATAATGAATTGTATCATTATACTAATTCAAATTCAATAATATAAGGACCACGTCGTCGTCTGTGTTAAATAACTTTAAACTGAAATCAACTTAAAGTTATACATAAAATCTCGAACATATTATTTATATTCCAAGGCGGGACGAAGTTTGACGGGTCGGCTAGTTCAAAACTATATTATTATTATTATAGATTACGCAATAGTTTCGTCACGTGTATTGGAGAAAGTAGGTTGGGTTGGGTATACCTACCTACGTATATATTCATACACGCTGCACCGGACCAGCTCGCGGTGTATGTATGTTTATTGTATGAAACGATGTCGTCAATAAATTAAATTTTTACAAAAAATTTTAAGAAAAGTTTGAGATGTACTGCTATGATGTATGTATTTTTTATAGAAAAATAAATTATCTAGTTGTAGCGTTTCGGCGTTTTTCGATATTTTTATAAAATTCTGAAATATAGGCACTGAAACTCGTAAATTTGTCATAAAAAAAATATTTTTCTTTATAAAAAAAGTTTGAGAAATCCTGGAACTTCTTCATTAAATTATATTTTAGATATTGTATTTTTCTATATACATACACAATTTTAGGGTTCTAGATTTTATGGTTTTCGAGATATATGGAAAAATTAAATAAAAATTCAAAGGTTGATAACCTCTGACTGAAAAAAAAATTCAAAATTCTGAGTATACAAATTTTGTATGCTTAAAGTATTCAATAGTTTCTGAAATTTTAGGATCTGTGCATCAAGCGAATCAAAAGTTATAAAGAGGGGACGGATACACACACATACACGTTGGAAAAGTGCCCCTCACCCCCTACCCTCTAATTAATGATATCTTTTGAAAACGAAATAGTATAATTTGACTCTTTCTGAAGAAATCATTTTTTTGAAATTTCGATAAAACCAGTTTTAAACTTTTTAGGAGGCACTTAAAAATCATCCTTTTTTATATGTGCCCTTTTTCGTCCCTTTTAGTTAAATTTTGTAAAAATTGCCAAATACGCTAACACTCATTTCTATAGAAGAATTCATATGCCAAATCTCAAGTTCGTACCATGTCTAGTTTCCGAGATATTCGCATACTTTGAAAAACATTCAACCCTTATTTTCACCCCCTTAGGGGTGGAATTTCCAAAAATCCTTTCTTAGTGGAAGGTTTTGTATTGAGACCTACCTGATTTCCAAATTTCACTTCTCTACGATTAGCCGTTTGGGCTGTGCGTTGATGAGTCAGTCAGTCAATCAGTCAGTCAATCAGTCAGTCAGTCAGGCACTTTCCTTTATTATTATAGATTCGCACCAAATTTACGATTTTTTAAATTATTTACATACACTCTATTTCTTGAGAATGACAAACAAGTACCTTAACAAATTGTAAACTTTTTGAAAAAATAATAAGATTTCAGTAAAAGACATAAGTATGTAACTATTGATACCTACCTCTGTTTAGCAATAAACTTGATTTGATTGTATTCAAAACTAGCTTTCCCGACAGACGTCCTGTGAAACCTTTGGTCCTTACCAGAGGCGGCCCGTTCATTGTGCACTGTGCCTCCAGAAACAAATATAAACTAACTAAATAATAACATTGAAATATTAATTCTAAAACGTCCATATTTCATTCGTATTTAAAGCTCGGATTAACGCGAGAATATAATTAGATGCGCTCAATTTGGTTGACTTTGTATGAAAAATTTCTAAAATGCTAGAAACGGTGGAGTAAGTGAAATGGGCTACTGTAAGAATGGACAATTACGTATGCGAGAATAAGAGGGTGCAGGCAGGTGCAGGCAGGTGCAGAAGACAATAATTTTGTTGTTAGATTATTTCAAAGATGGCGTCGCATCATATTCGTTCCATACAAATTTTAATATCGTATTTTATATTATTTCTTATCCATTTTTCAACTTTTTATTAGTTATTCTGTTATCCGGAGCGGAGAAGAATCCAATATCACACATCAGATGAATCTGTTGAGCCAATCTCGAGTTATAAGTGTTCGCACTAGCCCGACATTATATTAGAGATAATATGATTTTCATTTTAATTTAATGTTAAAGGATTGTTATTATTTAGTGTTTAAAAAAGTATATAAAAACCAATCTATCTTTGATTAACACCTGGACTAATTAACTTCTTTTAATATTGTAAGTAGGCAATGACAAAAAGCGATAAATCTTGAACCCTTCGAATTAATATTGTTTTACCCATCACACCGTGTTCTGTAAGGAGAAAGAGCGGAGCTCTACTCTTTTCTATCCAACCACACTACTTCTTTCGCTTCTTCTACCGACTTACCATTATTCATACAAATTCTTTTTCTTTGTTTGAGGACGAAATCAATGTGTTTGATCCACGTCTTATCGGTCGGCCACGCATCTTACACCTTTCCTTTCACCCTTATAAATTCTCTTTGTCATTCTGTTTGCATCCATTTTTCAAACCATCTCAACTTATTTACTTTCATCTTTGTCAAAACACTACATCCATACCACATTCCTTCCTAAAATTCTCATTCCTTAATTCCATATCCTGCAAATTCTTTCCACTTATTCTTTATAGATATCTCATAATATCTACAATGTCCACATTTCACATCCATACATCAGAATTGAGCTAAGCACTAGTTATTATCCAAAATAGGTTTTCAGAAAAATAACAAAGATACAAACAACGCACGCTGTTTTGACAGGTGATAATATGATATGAAATGTTTGACATTTCCTCTTATGGCATTAGCATGCAACTGTGAACCTAACAGATCGTTCTGGTAGGTAACATCTTTGTGAAATAACGTCACACATTATGTAGAATATGCAAGGTGTACGAATGCCCAAGCGTTTACTATACTAGGTATGTACTATGTTATATAAATCCATCTTGGTTCGTTCTAGATCCCCCCTCTCTCCCGCTTTCCTTCCCTTTGATTCATTACCTCGGATTTCTCTTATCTGACATAAACTCACCTTTGCTTTTCTCATGGCTATAAACAATATTATTATTATTTTCATATCTCACAACACACATCTCTATCTCTCTTAGTTCTGTTCATCATGTCGTTTCATCGTGAGTCTTTGATTCTTATGACACGTGGCACCCCCATTCCCTCTTTAGGTACTATTTACATTCCCTAATTTACACTCTCCAGTGTATAAAACCTTATACTCCAGACAATTTGGTGTGTTGATTTCCATAGTCATTAGATTAGTTTCTAAATGAAAAGAAAAACACGCGATAACTCATGAATCGATTTGTTTTTTCTTCTTTCTAGACTTTTGGCTTGTTTGAGCCATCGTTTCAGGCTCTTAGAAGATCGAATATCAACAGTGTCTCCATCGCATCGCTTTGGTCGACCTCTTTCTTCAGGTTTCGCTTGAAAGACGACACGTAGAGTTCTATCGGCAGAATTCCATTCATCCCAGTATCGTCTTCATTTCCTTCCGTATATGACGATGCCTTCTCCATTGCAAGTGCTTTGTAAGATTGCCGAACTTAATGGTGCGCGAGAGGAGGACCTTCGAAAAGATGGAAGGATAGCGGGACATCTACAACCAAGAAAAGTACTTACCCATTTAATTTATTTCATTTTTCACAACATAATGTAATATTATAGCCAGTATGAATCTGCCTATCCCTTAAAGGGATAGGCAGATTTTGGCAACATGTTATTACATACCTAATCAAAGTAGAAGGGGACAACACCGCCTAATATTCAGCGCTTCTAGAGACACACTTTATTGTTTCATTGACCAAACTTTACTACCGGATACTCCAGTCGGGGATAATCAGCCTGGGGACGCTTTAATTTGAATGTATAACCTCTTCAATCCTTGTTCCGTCCCGATATTTGATCCTGACTTCATCAAAACTATAAACTTTCAGGTTGTGGAGTATTAAACTGATACTGTTTTACGGCATTCAGCGGGCTCTCTTTACTCACATTATATTAATTCGTTTTCCAATATCCATCATTGCCTAATGTATGTGTGCACACGTTCACACACAACATAAGCCGATAATGTATTCGCGATCCGAGGAATTATTCGAAGATACGATAGTTCGTCTAGGAAAAAACATTACATAAAATATTATATCAGCATTCTTAATCTATTTATTTGATCAAAATACAGCTACAATGTTAAATAAACTTACATCGATTGCACCTGTTAAGTCTAATGCTCTCTTTCAACTCCATTTTTATTTTCTTTCAGTACATTATCAACAGCAGTATCTTGTCAGAAAGAATAAAAATCCGTTTGACAAACTGAATTATTATGTTTTGAAACTTCGTCCAATTTCAAAATTTCCTATCAATTGAGGCTGATATAACCTAGTAGTATATCTAGGCTCTTACTTCTTATCAAGAGCCCCGGGTTCCATTCCCGGACCAGTCAGAATTTTTCAAGATGTTTTTCTCTTGCAACTTATACAAGACATATGAGGTGGGCCTGTCTCGGACCATAAAGCATCAGTTGACGAGAAAAAAATTCAACGGGCGATGAGTTCTACCGGCCATAGTGACCTTAATGTTTAGAGAAGTATTCTTCTTCTTTACGTGACGTTGGCGATCACTTGGGCGAACTTGTCCCTGTTCTGCACTGCTCGGAACAGCTCTTCCACAGTTCGGATGCCGCTGGTCCACTCCCTTGTCTGTCTCCTGCCAGGCCCTCGGCGTCCCTCTATTTTCCCTTCAGTATTAGTTAGAGAGAATTGATTGATTGATTGATTAGTTCGAGAAGGTGGTACTTTTCATTAATTTATTATGTATATGTAATACAGTTGAAGGTGGTTATATTGAAATCTATGAATAAGTACGTAACCATTACGTAATTTGATAAAAAAAACCTTTGGGTGAAAGAAGAAATGTCCATTGAACCATAATTATATAGATATCGGGAAAGGTTGAACTGTTTGTTCGCCAAATATCAGAACGCTTGCAGTCACCGAAGCGTTTTGAAACGATTGTGAACGAGTGATATTAAAAGTTGTAGTTGGTCGCATTGTATGAAAGGAAAACAATAAAGTAGGTATCCAAATATACAAACAACGGATGCAGACAATCCTAGTAGTTTAGTATACCAACGGAATGATTTAATAATTAATGACGGAAAATGTGAAATTTTAGTAAAGTTATTCCAATATTTTGCTAGGAAGTTACTAATGATATTTTCTTTTCCTTTTTTAACCTTGTATTCCTATAGGTAGTTTTAACAAGGAATAACTGAATGGCAAGAAAATATAGGAGAAACCATACCTATGTTCCTTCTAATGTTCTTTAATTAAATAGAAAATGTTTCTAAAGAACTTTTTATTACAAGTGCACACTACTGCACACTGCATCTGGTACAGAAACGTAATATTACATTGATGCTGTAATAATATAAAGCGGGTGCCAGATACCTAAATACATTACTTCGACTTACATACATACCTTTCGTATGGCATTACTTCAAAAGATTTTTCTATAGAAATAATTGCTTTAATTAACTTACCGTCTCAATGTAATGAATAGAAATACTCGAGCTTAAGCAAGGTAAACGTTAGAATATTATAATAAAATATTTTTTTTCGCTTGTATTTTTTTTTATTTCAGTTAATTTAGATCATATAGAGGTGGGTCATATAGAGATTACACATAATTGATACGAGCACAAATGAACTATTAGAAAATCAATTTTCTCGTAAGTCAGCAGTTATGAATGTTACATAATATGGGGGAAAGTTTCATAAATTAGACCCCAAAGAATAATGTCAATAATAGAGTTTAACACATTAATTTATTTTGACATAATTTGATCAATGCTTTTTCAGATATTTTATTAATAACTTATTTTATAAAGCAAACATAGGAAAAATCAAAGAGAATATCCGATGCTTACCTACAGCATAATATATAAGACTCGTAATTTAAACAAACGAAATAGTTTCCATGTTCAACTACAGTATCTAAAGGCTCCCGTATTCACCTAAAGAGAAAGCTTAATAAAAAGTTAATCGACTTGAAACTGTTGTAAGCCTTCATTAACCCAATCAATTCTGTATTATAGGTAATTTGGAGGAAAGGGTCCTCAGAGTTTGATGATATTACCAAAGTCAACTTACACGATAGATTATTTCCATTTAAGTACAGCCTATAAAAGTGAGGACATACGAGTTTGATGTTAGCCCGTTTCTATTTAGGCAGAGAAGTCCGTCGTAATAAATAATGACGATCCTAGTTTAGGCATTTTATTAACATTATATGACTTTGTTTATTACTTGACGTTATTATTAAATTTATATTCTGTTTATGTAAACTCTATACTCATAAATAAAACATCAAAGAATTCCTCAGGTATAAAACAATATTGCTTTAATACACAGAAAATGACGCCGATTCTCGAAAATATTTTTTTATTTTATAATTTAAAAATATGAATTGAAAATAGTTTGAGGAAGATTGAAGTTGACGTGATTTGAATTTTATCCATTGGATGTATCTTCAATTTGTAATATTATGTGTTTTAATTTATAATATCTTTCTCCTTGCCCATCCAAACGTCTTTAACCTCCTACAAAAAAAAAAAATCCTATATAACTTACTGACAGAAACATACCGACAATTCAACAAAAGACAAATATCTTCTTGTTGACACATGACAGACTGACGAGACAAAAAACAAACCAACAACTACAAGCTTATAATTTCCACAATGACTATGGTAGACGAACTGATGACACTAGTAGGTATACCTAAAATTTGGAACCCTGTACCATCGGGCATTAAAGAGTGCAAAGCCATGGCCAACTTTAAAATAAAATAAAAGGTTACATATTACATAGGAGAGTTAGCTGGCTGATCTGATTTGCATGAGGGTCCGGATTTTTTCTTTATTGTTAAATTCTTTATGTACTTATGTATGTGTATAGTTTATAAGATATTTTTAAGTGTATAAAACCTGTATGCAGAACAGCCAAAAATCACGTAAGGGATTAGACATCATTCTATTTAAAGTTGTTATGCAAATTTTTCTTGTCATAAAATTTAAAAAAAATATCACAGAAATTGATAAATACACAGATATTATATTAAAAAAAACTAGTAGCTCGAAGTAAATAAGGAAAAGATGAAAAAAAAAAGTATTTTATCCATCGGAGAAAGCGAGCAGCCGCTTCCAAAAACTAGATTACGGTTATAATAATTTAACAAAGGTGCAAATTGAAATCTTGTGTTTTGGTAGGTACCACATTATTCAAAATCAACTAGATGATACACAACATGCACCTTAGACCGAAATTATTTTTAAAAATTAACAGTTATTTATATAATATATTATATTTTATTTGCACATTTTGAATACAGGTGATGGTATTTTTTACTCCGATTCTTAAAACAAACAAGCGTATATGACCTTTAAAGAAATAAATAATTATTTTGATATCTCAAACGTCGAATGATGAAGAATGTTAGTACCACGAGGTAAGAAAATAATATAAAAGTTTGAGTGTCATCTAGTCAAAAAGTCGTCATCTAAGTGATATTTTATTGTGAAACAAACAGAGACCCTGCCTTTATGTACCATTTTATAGGAACTCATTATATCTTCACGAGCTCGGTGTTGTTATTGTTTTTGGGGCTCGTTTTCTTTCCCCCCAGACTCACAATATCTCGTGGACAAAGATAAATGTATCCAAAGCCTTTTATCACCGCCTACAATGTAATAAATGATTCAACCATTACTAACAAACTCCCTACCGAAAGCTTCAGCCAAAGTAAGAAGTATAAAGGATGGGGAATTTCTTTAAAACGTAATCTAATATTAAAAGGGAATTAAAAAAAGAAACGAAAATGTTCAAGGCAACTCTGAGGGTGAAATCCTTTCGATCAATTGATGTTATATGATCGCTTAGAAAAAAGATGAAGTAGATCAAGTTGCTTCTGCTTAAATTGTTAGAATTATAAGCTAACCGATGTTTTTGTGAGTTATATTTGGATTGTTTTAAAGGTTAAGTAAATCCTAACTATCTGAGGCTATATATTTTACATTTATTAAATTCTTACTTTATCATTATAAGAATCCTGCTGTCCATTAACGGTAAAAGTAATAACATTAAAAAAAGTTTAAATTGGTTTCATCAGTATGAAGAGAATCTTGACCAATGTTAATATTCTTACACGGAAAGAAAAACGGTGAAGAAAAACACCTACGATGAATTAGATGAGCAAATTTTATTTCATGTTCTTGGAAAGAAAATATTTAACATATTCCTAGCCTAATTGTAGTGATTTATCCAAAACTAATAATAATTGTCACATTTATCTGCACACATCATAGATAACAATAATAAAAGTGAGATATACAAAGAAGTGCGCGACGTTCAAGTCGACGCCGACGTCGGGTTTTATTATAATGTATCGCTCTCTCAGCTCGGAAGTAAAATGTCGACTTTAGAATGAAATGAATAGAAAATTCTTTATCCTTTCAACACGTCGAACCCTTTTGTGATGTAGGAAGTATATTGATCAAATAATTTGAATAAAAGATATTTAGACTGTTTTGCGACATCGCCCAAGGGCATAAAGATCAGTTTAAATTTAAGATTAAATTAAAAAAAAAAGTAATTTTTCGAAGATAATGTTTTTGTTACCTTCTGTGAAAATTTGTTTTTAAGACATTTAAGTCCTAACACTACCACAACATGGGTATTTGGATTATTCTTGAGACATGAGAGTTTTTTGTGTTTGAATATTATTCGTTTATTACGAAGATTTGTTTATACAGGAATTCAGTTAAAAAAAATACAGGCTTTCGTCATTATCAGCTAAATGTATATTGATAGTTATGTTCTTTGTTTTCTTTAAGCTTTTGTAAGTTTGCAGCCGTATAAAAAATCTACTTCTTCATCTCTCTTTATTTTAGTTCACTGCTATACAAAGGCATCTTAGAATTTTTCCATTCATGTCCAAATTTCAAAAAAATTCAGCCATTTTTTGACTCCATCCATAAAAAATAGTTTGGAACTTCTGTTCCGTGCGAAACCAAGATGAGGCGAATAATATACCGGCGCACAAAACGTCAATTGGCTAAAAAATCCCGTTGATAAATAGAAGTGCCAATAATGTGCCCAAGGCGGATAAGAGAAACGTGTTTTTCATATCTTATTAGATGCATTTTCAATATTGCTTTTTTATCTTTTTCTTTATACCTTCTTGTTTTTATATCCTCTCAATATAAGATAAAAATATTGTAAACTACGTTATAATTGCTCTTAGAAAGGAATAAACACAGAATAAATATAGTTGTTCTGATTTTAATTATATTTTTTATTGAATAGCACGAGACATTCCGTTCATATATAATTAAGTCAAAATGTTATTTTTATTTGTGACGAAAAAAGTGTAGCAATTCCATTTTAAGATTAAAAACGCTATCTTTACTGTAGAACTTTAAAACACAAGACAGGTAATCTATAAATTATCAAAGGTGATTGTTATTGTCGGATCAGGATGTAAATACATACATACCTACATATTTTTTCTTAGGGGCATAGAGAGGCAACAGGAGCTCTCTACTGCGCTCTGGAACATAATATCAAAATTAAAACAAAGGATGTCCTGATCCATTCAAACTTCAGAGAATTTCTTGTCATTTTTAATTAATCTTACTTAGGTACTTCCACATTCGCTCCCAGTGTGGAGCATTTTTATTTGCACGCCGCGAAATTCTTCCAAGCCTCTTTATTTATTATTGTTCTGTTCTTGCTAGAACGGTTTCATTTGAGACAAAGAGATACCACCTCATCCTCAAAATCTGTAGCAATAATCTATGTTTGATAAATCTACCGTTAATTTTATTGTACCCTTCATTAGTTCCAACGTTATTTTAATTATTACTTGAAGGTTTGTGTTCTTAAAACCTTAAACACCGCCATTGAAAAATGATTTCATTTGCGTTATCAAAAGCCCATTATTCAAAATGAAATTTAATTACGCAGTCAAAATATTTAAAAACCTACCGCTGGTCAATTATATTAAATATTATTTTTATCCCGAAAATGGGAAATGCCTCCTCTGGAACGAGGAACATTTTAAAATACAACGGATGGAGAGCCCAGCAAACCCACCCCAACGGAGTGAAAACCAAATCGCATTTAATTCGAGGAGAAGCAAAAAAAAAGTATATGTTCACATCAAGACACATCCCATAAATTTTGTTTGTACGAATTCTGCTTTAAATTTCAAATAAGAGAACTGAGGAAAATTTTCTCAATATATTATACAATGATTTATTATTTTCACGCAGTGTTCTCAGAGTGTAATTATTCGGTATAAACAAAGCCAAAAGTCTTTAATTTTTAGGCTTCACTCAGTGAACAAAACCGCCACCTTACTTGCCGCAGGAAACCATCAATTAAACGAGTAGATGACCGAGAAATGTTCCCTTAGTTATAGGCAATGGAAGGAGTTCGGCGAAAAAAATATACTAAATAAAACCAAACAAAAACCGTTATTTTTATTTAAAATCAAAGAGAATCATTCGAGCGTATATACGCATTTTTAGCGCGTAGCTTTTCGACTAAATAAAAATAATAAAATATGCTGCCTTTGGCAAAAAAAGATAAAATCCCTACCTACTCAATATATTTACAAGGTAAAAATGTAGGTAGGTACACAAACAAAAATACGCCACAATGCGCGTTTTTATTTTCCCACAGCGTGGATATGTCAAAACATTTGAAGAGTCAAACAAGAGATTTCCGCTGTAAGGGTAGCCAACGTCGGAAGCACTTGACGTGGTGGGAAAATATGTAATAAAAATGTTTCTGTAATTTGGTTTCTGAGCAGTCTACTTTTTTGTTGTTTTATCTTTTCCCCATACTTGCCTTATTTAGTAATGAAAATCTATATAAGTGGGCATCTATCCATTATTGAAAATAAAAAACAAATGAGGCAAAGCTGATGTTATTGTACCTACAATATGTGGAAACATAGGTATAATACTATTATGTAGAAATATACTTATTTCAAAAAACCTAGCTAAAAATCAAAATACAAAATGTTTTTTAGAATTTTTTTTTGTATAACTTGTCTTGTTCTTTTAAAATGTGTGGACGGCCAGAGTATAACAATAATAATTATTATTACTAATTAATGCGTACTCAACAGAGATCGAGCGACTTTATCGACTGGTTTATGTGAAAAGGGCGAGTCAGCAATACATTCTCAGCATTACAGCTCAGGGGTCTAAACAAACTGTAATAAAATCGCCGCCAACGTTATCGGTCGGTCGGTGTTCCCATAGTAACAACGTTCAAACGACAGCCATTTATGTTGTTACTATGGGAACACCGACCGACCGACGTAAATAGCTGACGTTTGAACGTTGTTACCATGGGAACATCGATCGACCGATAACGTTGGCGGCCATTTTATTACATTTGACATCGGCCCCAAGGATGTGAAGGGAAATTATTATGGAATACCGATACATACTGAGGTAGTTAGGTGAGCTGAAGGACTTAGACTGCCCCATTCATCCGGCTCGACCGACAAGGGAGTCTATTAGCTGGTACCACTCGATATCGTTGCGTTGTGGAAATATGCGGGACATCCGGCTCAAACTTCTAGGCTGTCTATACAAACTCACCTCGCCAATATTCCCGCATAAATATGCGGCCTAAATTTGATACAAAATATAGAAAAAAAGTTTTTCCTGAATAAGTAACCTGTTACCGTCTTACTTATAAAAAATTCGTCATATAAATCACTTATCAGTTTTTACTTAAAAAAAATACTTAATCCGCGTTAGTTATGTATGAATATGACATTTCATACAAAATTTTGTAAACAAACAAATGTTACTCCGGGCAACGCGAGTGGTAACTATCAATATTCGCTATATCAGATTTGATTGAGTTATTGATGCAGAATACGTACGTTGTTACCATGGGAACATCGATCGACCGATAACGTTGGCGGCCATTTTATTACATTTGACATCGGCCCCAAGGATGTGAAGGGAAATTATTATGGAATACCGATACATACTGAGGTAGTTAGGTGAGCTGAAGGACTTAGACTGCCCCATTCATCCGGCTCGACCGACAAGGGAGTCTATTAGCTGGTACCACTCGATATCGTTGCGTTGTGGAAATATGCGGGACATCCGGCTCAAACTTCTAGGCTGTCTATACAAACTCACCTCGCCAATATTCCCGCATAAATATGCGGCCTAAATTTGATACAAAATATAGAAAAAAAGTTTTTCCTGAATAAGTAACCTGTTACCGTCTTACTTATAAAAAATTCGTCATATAAATCACTTATCAGTTTTTACTTAAAAAAAATACTTAATCCGCGTTAGTTATGTATGAATATGACATTTCATACAAAATTTTGTAAACAAACAAATGTTACTCCGGGCAACGCGAGTGGTAACTATCAATATTCGCTATATCAGATTTGAATGAGTTATTGATGCAGAATACGTACCTTATTTTTTAATTATTTATTTTATATCAAAATATAGTCCAGTCCTTATTAAATCATACGAAACCTTTATGTTTCAGCCAAAATGAACCAATTCGTTCAATTTTAATATTTGTACCTACTTAAGTATTCTTTGAGTATTTTCTTCAAAACGTCATTATATTTCTTATAAATTTAGTTGGTGCATCATGGTTGTAAGACCTCGACGATTACGGGAATGCAATATTTACTTTATTGTTTAAAATTTCTATTATCAAAATGATAAACCAAAACAAAATGGACCAAAATATGAAGGGAGCACCTATTGGACGGGAAAAAAACTTAAAAGCAGTATATTTATTACAGAAAGCGTTGTTATACACTCGAAACCATTGTCAGTTGACACAAAATCCAACATGGCGGGCTAAAATCTACTGATATCAGCTCGCAATCAATTGATATGGGTTAAACTACCTCGACGACGGCTTGATCGCAAATTTTCTACCGCTGAACTCTTATTTTCCACTGATCAGAGTTTTTAAATAAAGCAGTCAGTGTTTGAATCGCCTCAAATGAAGGAATTCACCGTAACAAGTTTATAGTGTTCAGTTTAAAGTGTTGCGGGAATAATTCCTATGAATTCTAACTTGTTACTACGGCATGAAATTAAATGCCTATTTTATTCTCCCACGTTTGTAGCGGGCTACGGCGTTCCTGAAGAAGTTTCTCTCCCGAGTGTCAGCTTCAAATAAATTATATTATTCATTTTTAATGTGAGTCTGACAGCAGAAAACCTTTTTTCCTTGAAACAAGTTAAATATGTACAAATTTCAAAATTTATTTTAAGCGGAACTCAAATTTGGTTCAACTTATTGTTTAGCAGTGGGTATCTTTAACCACGTCATATCATTTTCAGAATTTCCCCTTTTTTTTGATATTTTGCGGTAGGTCTGAACACCATTTGACATTCTGCAAAATACACCATTCTCCATTCCAGTTTTCACATTTGAGATGTGTGATGATTATATAGATACTGCAATATAATGTTGTGATAGTGTTTCGTAGATATTCTATGATTCTGAGGAATTATCAGGCATTAGGCCCCCGAATATTGAAAATTGGTTTGGAGGAGGTTAAAACGTCGTAATCTTGATTTGTACGGAAATGTTTGGGACCACGCACGCAGAAGCAATCAGAATAAAAAATTAGGTTTGCCGCGGGTTGATCTCCTTCCAACTTATTTACAATGTCATTGTGTGGGAGACCTTATCCAAATTATTATTTTGTAAGTTCTTATGAATATTTTTGTATCATGTTATATTATTTGAAATTATCATTTATCTTGTATTTTTTTCCTGACAAAAATGAGCGGCAAAATCCACCACATTGTTACGAATATAAGATTGGCACCTAATCTAAAATACCACAAATTTCCTCCCAAGTGTGATAATGTCGTAGATAAAAATCTCGTTTTTAAACAAGACTTTGTAAGTGTCAAATGCAGGATTAGTTTCTTGTCGAAGCATGTATTAAATGCTAAATATTGTGAGATCAAATGAGTAATGTTTGTTTTTATGGTCACGAAAACATGCACGGTTACTCACCGTTCGGTTTCCCATGTGTTTGACTCTACAGTTCAATACAGCCGTCTGGCCCACTATGGCAGTGACGTTTCTTGGAGAGACATCGTCAAAGTAGGGTCTTTCAGGTTGCGCTTGAAACCTCTGCCTACTTTGAAGCTCTGAAGATAGACCCGATAAGCTCACTGTTCCTGCAAAAAAGAGAAAAAATCATATTTAGTCCATATGTTGTAAATAATATTATGAAATCAGAATAGAATATTTGTTATCAGATAACATTTATTCAATTATTACCTATGCGCAAGTGGCGATGTATGAATTCATGATACCTGCCAAAATAATTTTAATCTTAGATAAGATTAAAATTATTTGAAGTGTTTTATAATAATAATAATAATAATATAATACTTTATTGGGTAAAAATATACATAATTAACCAAAATTGGCGGGCTTATTGCCTAGGGCAATTTCTTCCAACCAACCTATTATAGATATAACATTTAATCTGTTGCATGTTATATAAAAAATACATACACATATATAAACAAATAAATACATAATACATACAGTTACACACATACATAGGTATACAAAAACACACACATATAAGCATATAAAAATAAAAATAATAAAAAATAAAATGTGACACATAATCAATAATCAAGTATAGCGAGGAAGGAGAGGATCAGGAGACAGGAGCAGGAGTAGAAGAAAGGAAATGACGCTTCAATCTATTTTTGAAAGAGAATAACGTTGGAGAGAGTCTGATGTCATCAGGTAATTGGTTCCATAACCTGGCCGCCTGTGCAGTGAAAGATGAAGTGAAAAATGAAGAACGATGTGTTGGGATTTGTAGGATGCCACGCGCAGCAGACCGCAGAGGAAGGCCATGAGATGCTAATGGAGTGAATAAAGACCTCAGATAGTTAGGAGCGTTGGGGTTAGAGAGTACCGAGAAAAGTAATGTGAGAATGTGAAAGTTTTATGTACGTGCCTATCCAATATCTTATTTGTCTGAAAGAGTTAGTGTTTTCTTTTAAAATATTCCATCTTACGTTGATGGTTTGATGCAATCCGCGTGCACAAATTTAAATATTTTTTATTAAACACTTTGATATCATAAACCATACTTCAATCTGTTTACTTAGGAATAAATTTTTCTTCGAAAAACAATTTACATAATACTCAATATAAAATCACTCAATTTATTTCAACATGTGACGAAATACGCAAAGCTCGGATAAAATATGCACATAAAATTTTCCAGAACACATATCGGTATGAGTATCGAGTTATCCGACATACAGAACCGTTCATAGCATTAACTGCCGTTGTAAAATACCTTTAAGATGTTGAGAAGATTTCTTTTTCTAAGTGTAGAGCTCGCTTGTGGAAGAATGTATCGTTGAGTAAATTGTAAGGCAAACGGTTAGTTCATACTCTGCTGGTTAAAGCGTTGTTTTTAAGCAGGTAAATTACCAAGCGAATTCCTAAAGAATAATTTGTTGAACAATTGTTAAATTTTGAGAAGGTATGTTGCAAGATAAATGGTCTTAAAATGCTGGTCAAAAGTAACAATGAGTTCATTATACAATATGGGGCATTGGTTCGAAATCCACTAGGGGCATGGGATTTTTTGACACGTTAAAAATACTCACGAAGGGTTTGAATTTTAGGCCTTCTAAAATGGCGCAAGTCAGGTTTTCATACTAAGTCAGCCTTCGACACAACAGTAGAATACGCTCGTTAGCTCGTAGTGGTCGAATAAAAAAAATCGAACAAGATTAGTGTAGGGTGTGCATCAATAAATTTATAGCTTCAATTTTTTATTTTGGAATGGTTGTTGTCAAGAAAATATGATATCATTAGAGAAACAGACTGACCAAACCACAGTGTCATCACTGATCATACTAATTTATTCTGATGACAGAAAAATAAACATCATAAAAAACAAATGAAACACTATCGTAGATTGATTTGATCATATAGTAGTAAATTTGCGATTATGCATGAACGGAATAAAAAATTTATTTTTTAAACTTTTTACAAGGAGTTATTTACAAAAATTGCCTTTGAAGATTTTTAAAATATTGTGTTTCAGATAAGGTCAGTGTTCAATTAATCATACTTCGATGTCATTTAATATAGATTTTAAAAAGTATATTTAACGATCCGGCACAAATAGGTACCTAATCGTAATACAAAGGACTGGCTACTTACAAAGCTACGTAGCTACTTAAATCTCTAAAAGTCTCCACAGACGTTAAACGTATATGACGTACACGATCTTTAACGTAGAGTGTATTTTACATTATGTACTCAATAAAAAGCTGTTCAGTGAAGCGAATAACCGGCATTGTACTCACTTACGGGTATATTTTGAGGAATAAAGGAACACACTCTAATGCAGTTTATATGTATTTTATGAAACGCGACCATTGCTTCGGTATAGAATGAAATCTCCCAACAATGTTATTTATTAATTCTTACGAGTATATTTAATTGTACGTATTATGAAGCCGAGTTGAATGAAGGTTCCCACTCGTACAATCTTAACTTATTTTTGCCTGTAAAATGGTTTTAGTAATCCTATCGAAGGCTGGGCCATTCGTATGTCCCCCGAGTCCATAAATATTTAAAGCCTAATTTACACGCCGGGTGAGTTAAAATTTGGAAGACCATGACCCCAAATCAAGATCTTCGACAGAGATGATGCCCTGGAACTAGCCGAGGACAAAGATTCTTGGCGAGGCTTGGTGGCGGCCATATTATGCTCCATCTTAAATAAATTAAAGTGAGTAAACAATTTCAGCTTGCAAGTTTTAAGAAAAAAGAAAAAATACCAAAACGTTTAATTGCGTACCTCGTAAACCACTCAGACAGTAGGTACTGAATTCTGAAAGACCTGACCGCTGTATTAGGCCCCGTCCGCACTGCGAAATTTCACCGCACGGATTTTTTCGCAATTCTGTAACACATTGAATCTTATGGGAGTGTTCGCACTTGCGGTAAAAACAATCGTGCGGAAAAAAATTCTGTGATTTGTTACAAATTGTACGCGATTATTAATTTCGATCACGGAATAAAATTCGTGCGGTGAAAAATCGCAGTGCGGACAAGGCCTTAGAGTCAAAGCATTCATGAAAACTTCAGGCAGCTCTTACTCTGAATGTCAACTAAAGACCTAGGAATATTTTTTTCAATACCTCTAGGTTTTGGTCAACTCGAGAAAATTGCTTACCTAGTACTGATTCTGTGTACGAAATAACATAACTTATGTCTAGTTGATATGATTGTAAACACATTTCGTTTCATCTCTCGACGATAAATAGGTTTTTCCATGGCAATAACATTCAAAGTATGTAAAAGAAACTTTTCCTTTTTTCTAATGGGACAGTCCACTCTCGAGAGAGTGATCTAGGTCTAGGATGTTTGCATATTATTTCATAGAATTCTTTCAAAGATAGGTATGCCTTAGTAAAGGGTTATTAGATATTACCAATGAGTAGACCATAATCGTCCTATCCCATCTATGACAAAACCGCAAACTCTTTTTTTCAATTGTATTGAAAGTGTCAAAATATGAGCCGTCTATACAATTTTTAATGTTTTCTACTTCGTATGTTTTTGCTCATATTTCAATCGTATCGGATCAGTTTTGAATGGTGACAGTTAAAGATAACAGCTCGACAATCTTCTCTTTCACACATTCAACACTGACACGTCTTATTTTCTATGTTCCAATGCACATGTTTAACTCTCAGGAGTATTGATTTGTATACGTTTCCCTCCCTTAAGATTCCAAGCAAGAAGAATTTATGGGATTTGTAGGGGAATTGTATTAAATCTTTTAAAAGATTTTTTCCGCTTTTTAAGAAATAATGTGATACAAAATAATGTCCATGTATTAACATCAAATACTTATAATATATAGATGAACCAAGCTTATTTCACTTGAAGTAGGTACTTATCTTTATAGGTACATTCACAACATTACTAGGTTAGTGTAGGTAATACTGATTTACGCAGTAGGTATAGGAAGATATACTTTAAATGTACCTCATAATAATATTATGATCTCTCTTATGAGACATTTTTAGGACCTCTCTTCCTAAACACTTAAGTATATAAAAAAATGTTTAAAGCATCGTACTCACTTGCGCCGCAAACGTGTGAAATTGCATCAATTTAATCAAAAGGTTAAATGTATGTATGTATACGTGATTCGAAAAAACGAGCGTGAGCGGAAGACATGCATCCTTTTGATAAAATTGATATAACGATACGCGTTCGCGGCGCAAGTGAGTATCGAGCTTAAGGTTTGGAAAAAATTACAACTTCAAATAATGAACATATTTAAAGAAATTCCTATTGCTTGTGTCGTATCAGGTCTGCCAACTATCAGCAACCACCTCTGCGGAGTACATGCAACAAAAACAAAAATGGGGATAGTATGCACCCCTGCCGCTCTTAAGTTTAGCGAATACCGTAAGATAATAGTTTTACCAACTTAAAATTGAGTAGGTACATATTTTAAATCGAGCACCCAAAAATTAAGTTATTAGCCGTGTCCAGACAGACCGAGCACGGCTCGCGAGCCATTTGAGCATTTTAGTTTCCTTACGTATACGATCTTTCCTTTCCCTCCCGCGATATTTCTCCAGCAATCTTCTCGTTAACTTTTATTCTAATAATCTGCATGTTTAGAATCCCATAGCATTTTGAAACTTCTTTAAAGTTGCATCAAACGAAAGTGTGAGCATTGCTCGCGAGCCGCGCTCGTTCTGTCTGAACACGGTTAATAATGTGTACAAAATGAGTAAGCAATATAAATAAAAAAGTAAATCGGCCGATATTTTATATGTTTTACTACGCATTTTTAATTTATTTATTTACCTACTTGAATAGTACTTCGTCATACATTACATAAGATATGATATACAATTGTCTATGTGATAAGTTTTTAAAATAATGAGACGTAAATACTTTATGAACTTCATAACTTTTAAAAAAGTTCATTTTAAAAATGTTTGTGTTTAGGTATATTTTTATAAAAAGCGACCAAGTGTCATAAAAAATAATCTACGTATTAAAACGATTGAATACAAAAGATTTCATTGATAAGTAAAGGATGTGCCGTTATCAACAGAAAAAAATCTTTTTTCGACCTACTTATTTTCAGAACCAATTTGAGCTTATTCGCTTTCTGTATTATTTTTTTCATTCTTATAATGGACGGATAACGGTGGGTATCTCCTCCAGTAATATGAATAATAAGTAAGAAAGGGAATATAGTGGAAACAGACGATATCGAATATAGACAGAAAGCAATAATGCACTGCACTAGGGAGATGAGAGCAATCTTTGCTTTCTTCAGACGCTGTCTTAGAAGAAATTAATCGCAGAATCTATCAAAGGAAGGACCAAATTAATATCTACCTCTCGCTATGAGAACTTTTGCATGTTCTTTTTTTATTGTTCTCTCTTTTAATTTTCAGTAAACAATGGACTCTGTCTTTTGTCGCTTCAATTATCCACTGCCGTTTATTGAAACTCCGTGAATGAAGAATGTATCAAAGAACAAGATTGAAGAAATATATTATAAATTATACAGTCTACTGAAATATTTCTATTACAAAATTTTAGTTTTGGTGAATAGATAAAAATACATTCATGAGAAATTTTCCACGTAATGTTTTTCATAAAATTGACGAGGTATAATGTTGGAAGATAATTTATGAAGTTACGTGTAGGTACCTATCAGAAAAAAAAAACAATTGTTCAATGTCATTTCGAGGGCATGCTGATAAAAGAAAATTTAAATATATTTTTAACAGACATCAGATACACTCTCA